>OX940927.1:640657-1281314 GCA_954870645.1 Agrotis clavis
GTTGGCCCCTACATTGGTATTTTAATTGCCTACTATAACATCAAAGGAGGGTAAAGACTTAGCATGCTATGTGTGTTTGTAAATACATTAGTTTCTTTGTAATAACCTCTAAAACCAAACTTGCCATCAAACACAAAATATGTTCAAAGAATTCTTTCCAAACCCTTATAAATCAATATGAAAGAAAATATCATAAGAACTCAATGTAACCACTACATTATTCATGGCAGCTCATCATAAAGAAATAGCCCAATAAAATATCTCGTAGGACACTCTACACTTTCACAATATTTTTAAATTCAATTCTTATATCAATTTATCGGGTGTCGACTGTGGTCCCACTTGGATACCAGGGAGTTGCATCAGGATCTCCATCATATGCGACATGTACGAACCTTGTTCGGTTGTAATAAGGATCATATTCGCCCGGGATGAGTTTAGAGTGAGCGTGCTGAGTGGGCTATGCAGTTACTTGTCAGTTGATATCTCTATACCGTTGAAGTATAGCCCCGGGGGGTAGCCGGGGAAAATGGGACATTCAGTACCTCTCAGTTATCAGTTAGTGAGTAACCAACGAGCGTGTGGATATACGGGGTACGTACTCGTATTATATTAAAGTTTGTGGTAAAATTTTATGTTAAGTACAGAAATTTTGTACTAAATAAATAAATTAAAAATTAAATAAAATTCATATAATTCAGACAGCTTGATCCATACAGTTAGTTAAAACAAAACCATTAAATCATTAAAATTAACATAGAGGTTCTTATTAAATTTAAGATGGAGGAGTTCTTTAAGTCCATCCTAAGGTTGTCTGGAAGATATCGATATTAGCGATAAGACCACCGTTGTACCTTTAAAGTTATCAATTTTTGTAAGTTTGTATTCATTTTGGTGTACAATAAAGTATATTCTATTCTATTCTATTCTATAGAGGTAAAATCGGAATTATAATATAATTAAATTAACATTAATACAAAATAAAATCAATATAAATAATCATTATAGTAAAAAAAAAATACTTGGCATAATTATTTTTATACAAACATCTACTTATTTTTCTGTTGACTGCTAAAGATCTAGGAACAAGAAAAAAACTTTAACCATTGTTTTTCCGCACTTTTAGGATCTCCACGCCACTTTTTTCTATTATATTTTATTTCCATCACTAAATTGTTTTTTTTTTACTGTGCCAACAGCAAGATTCGTTACATTACATAAGCATCGTTTTATTATTTTAATTAAAGTTATATTTTTTAAACGCAAATAACGCCTGCGTCGCGTCTTCGCAAAGATATTTTTAAAGAAACGAAAATTTTTTTGTTGCGAGCAGGGTTCGATCCTGCGTCTTCTGTAGAGGTACTCCAGACGCCTTAACCACTAGGCCATCGCAACCACTACTCACAACGCTGAATTTCTCGTTCCCTTGTTTTTCTAACGCTGCTTACACGTTGCGCCATCTATTGGCGCAACGTGTAAACAGCGTTATAAATTTTTCGTTTCTTTAAAAATATCTTTGCGAAGACGCGACGCAGGCGTTATTGCGTTTAAAAAATATAACTTTAGTTTAGAAGTCGCTCTCTAATACAGCATTGATTTGATTGCAATATCAGACGTGTTGGTTGGTAAGTAGTTTGAAACATTACCAATAGATGGCGTAACGTGTAAACAGCGTTAGAAAAACAAGGGAACGAGAAATTCAGCGTTGTGAGTAGTGGTTGCGATGGCCTAGTGGTTAAGGCGTCTGGAGTACCTATCCAGAAGACGCAGGATCGAACCCTGCTCGCAACAAAAAATTTTTCGTTTCTTTAAAAAAATATTATTTTAATTGTTTAAATACACTTGAAATTAAAAAAAAAGAGTTCTTTTTTTCCTTTTTGTAAATAAAAAAAAATCATCAATCAAAAGCAAAGTTGGAAACACGTCTTTTTCAATACTATGCTGTGATGTACTTTTTTTAACAACATTTTATAGACCTTTCATAAGATTTTATTTTGTTTTATTTTCATGGTCTATTTACAGCTTCCCTCATTGAATCAAGTTCAATCACATACGTTTTCACAGACGTGCTACGCTTGTATGAACTTCGCAGGCTTCCTTCTTAAAAACCTTACCAGAATCGTGCTGCAACGTTTGGCACTAACAAAATATAAAAGCAACTGCAAACATAATTCCGCAACTATTGCGTCCATACAATTCTGAAGCACTTCAAAAAGATTCAGAACTCCTCGGCTAAACATTTCTAAGCCACTTTGTATGGCGCGTGTATTGGGACCCCAGCGACCTCTATTTCCGCAGCTGCAAAGATTCTCTAAAACGCCATTTAAGTTGAATAGAGCGGCCCCACTTACGCATGTCGAACCAACCGCCCTGTTGTGCGCAAGAAATATTTTACTATTATTGTATGACGCGGTGCATTCCCCTCAATGTATTCGAACGGGATTTTCTTTTGATATTTAATGGCAGTTTCAGTATGTATGTAAATGGTCTCTACCAAAGGGAAAAGTTTCAAGAACAAAATTGAAGCAATTTTCTTTAGACGCTTCCGACGCTTGTAAGTTTGAGCGGGATAATCGTAATATTTGCTTCATATTTCTCGCTTTTAGGAGCGTATCTTGAGAATTCTTAGCTTGTTTTTGCGGGTATGATTAATATGAGGGATTAAGGAGCGGGTTCTATCTGCCGTCCGCCGAAGATGTATGAGACGGGTAATAACGTGTGAGTTCCATATAGCTATCTACTTAGATACGTAGCTGAAATAGATAATACATTTGGGAAAAGAAAGCCCTAGCCTATAAGAAAAAGGTACTCGCTACTACAGATATAATTATTTTCGATGGTTTCAAGAAACTGTAACCATATCCAAACCGTTTACCGAGAATCACTGTGGTACTTGTAATTTCAGGTTTGCGACGGTTAGTTTTCCCAATTCGTTACGTATTATTAATTCTTCAATCGTAGCTGAACTGTTCACAAAACGAGCAATAATGTATGTAATTTATATGGCAGTTTGATTGCCTAAATGTTTTTCGTCTATAGCATTAACATGAATGTTTGAGTCATTCACAAATGATCCTTAGCGTAAATTAAGCAATTTATATTCAGAGTCTAGTTCGTTTTTACTTTTATATGAAATGCGCAAACAACAAAATGTTGTGTAGAATTTTTGTTTAAATGGATTTTTACTTTCTTTTTGCTGAGACCTTGAATAATTAAAAATATGTATGCAGCAAACTTAGGTATACTGGTAATACGGTTTTGCAAAACCATTAAATATTTCAAGCCTTTTATGAACAAAATCTAAAGCCAGCAGGATGTTGAAGTAAATTAAATTAATATTTAAATCTTCAATCCTTCCTCCTTAAATAAAATCAGGCTTATTCGTATCAAATCTGTTTTTTAAATCAAACATGCATATGGTGTCCCAAAACACACTATTTCAGTTCCAAAACCCTATGTACTCTCAGCGGCAGTTCTGCTTCTTCGACAATGTCACGGAGGTATCGGCTTGATGACACAATTAAACTCAGCATTGATTGCCGATCGTCGCAGCGATCGGCAATCAATCGGCTTATTCCGGCGGGTAAGTAATATATGATATAACTACAAAATCTCTAAAATTTACAAGAGATAACAACTGAATATATAATTTTATTTGATATAACGATCTGTTTACATAAAAAACGATTGACATAATTTTATAATGACTAATTTCTATAAGCATAACAATCAATGAATATAAATTCGTACTGATGTACTTAGTAATAGTACCACCTGCCATGAATGTACGACGGAGCCCCGCTTCGCGGGGCTCCTATTTCTGCGTACAGGGTTTAAAGTAACCTAACAAGAAGGGGATGGCGGGGTCTTTCAGACCCCGCCATCCCCTTCGAACCTAACCTGTCCGTGTCGGGGTGCCCCAAGTCCCGAGCTCGCTTCGCTCGCTCTTGCATCCTAGGTCAAATAACTGATTACTACCTGTCATGCTGGCTCGACGGAGCCCCGCTCCGCGGGGCTCCTATTTCTGGGTGCAAGGTTTAAAGTAACCTAACACGAAGGGGATGGCGGGGTCCTTCAGACCCCGCCATCCCCTTCGAACCTAACCTGTCCGTGTCGGGGTGCCCCAGGTCCCGAGCTCGCTTCGCTCGCTCTTGGATACTAAATTTTTCCAATAACAATAGCAATATTGAAGGAAAACAATCAAAGCTCAAAGGATAAGACGAAGTCATCAAATAAAATAGTTTAAACGTTAAATTATATGTTTCAAACGTTAAATGTAATGATTTTCGCTTAAATAAACGTTATATCAAATAAAATTATATGAAATGAGATTAAGAGTAACACGAACATTATGTGTAAAGAAATTATATCAACTGTTGGTATATCTCACGTTGATTATATCATGTGAACGTTATTAAAATGAAAATATATCAAATAACTTTATATGAAATGAGACGCACCCTATTCCGGCCATCGCCTTCCAACTGATATTTAATGATACAACAAAATAACGCAAAAGGTCCACTTAAATGAATCGAGAACATGAAACTGCGTTTTTGTAACATGTACTTGAAAATGTTTCGAAGAAAAAAATAATGTATCTACAGTAACTAAAATTTATGTAATTTCTTTGCTCATCATTACTTTATCGTGGATTTCCTCTTAGCCTCAACCTAGTCTTGAAACAAAAATAAGATTAGCCAATAAGGTTACCCAAAAGGAGCTGGAACTCCAGCTGTGCACCTACAAAACACAGTTGTAATAGATTTATTTTCATACTTTTAGGAATTAAGAAGTTGGCTTAAAGCATTTCTAATACATAATTTACATGGACATTAATTGGACAGGTGCAGCTGTAGCTCAACTGAATCTCCGATCAACTTATACCCGGAAATTAAAAAATGTTGCTTTAACCCGAGTGGTGCTACTGTACAATTTTCTCCAGTGAAAATGGTGCCACCTCGGTCAAAAAGTCTTCAACATTTTTGATTAAAATATTCCCAACACTTTTTTATACATTTTTTACAGGTTTTTGTATGAAATCAATTCAGTTTATGCATTTTTTCAGTATGCTCAAGTAGATCTGCATACAAATGGGAAGGATAATAGTTTTTTTTTTATTATATTGTGTTCCAAGTTGAGAGATCCCGTATTCATAAACTTTTCAATGCGTAGAACAGTGCATTAATACAACCATCAAAAATTTTCGAAGATAGGTTTTGTCTACTGCTTCTTCGTGTCGATGATTTTTTAAGTGTTTATTATTCTGTTTCAGCCAGAATTCTGCTAACTAAAATGTTTCAGTTACTATTGTTTGACTCGTCAATTTTTCTTAAACAAAGCTGGAATATGGCTGGATAAACGTAAAATTTTTGAGTATTTAATTAGTATTTCATAAAATATAATTATATCAAAGACACAAAGGGTCAAGTCGCACATTTTAATAGAGCTACTTAAAATCTATCTCTTTTTAACCTACTTCAAAAAAAGAAGGAGGTTCTCAATTCGTCGGAATCTTTTTTTTTATGTATGTTCCCCGATTTCTCGAAGATGTCTGGACCGATTTGGATAATTTTTCTTTTGTTTGAAAGGGTATACTTCCCAAGTGGTCCCATGATCATCAGTTCAGGATCTGATGATGGGATTCCAGGGAAATCGAGGGCAACCTTCAAATTTCATAGGCACATAGTACCATTTTCATATATTTTCTAAAGCTGTTCAAGTATTTGCATCTGATAATCATCATCTCAGGTGGATGAGCTGATGATGGAAGGTACAACTCCTCTAGTAAAGAGACGGCATCGACTGATTTAGTAAATTATGTTTGTGTTCGCATATCTCCGGAACTACAAGTCCGATTTAAGTAATTCTTTTTATGTTGTACTAGGTATCGTTCAACTTAAGGAACACTGCAAGTTTCATCAAAATCGGTTCAGTGGTTTTCGAGATAGGGAATGAATGAAAGAGATGTTAACGATGTTGTTACCGATGCTACGGATTATAAAATTCTAGTGCACATGTAAGAAAATGATGTATTTGGCAAGAATTTTGGTTGAATTTAAACTAAAGAGAGTAAAATAAAAACTTAAAAAATATATAATTATATACCTAACCGCCTTCAAAAACAACTACATAAAAGGGTAAAATAACCTACAAAACTTTTCTTTCGGAAGTCGGTGGCAAAACAATGAAATTAATAAAAAAACCACCGACTTCCAAAAGAAAAGTTTTGTAGGTTATTTTACCCTTTTTTGTGGTTGTTTTTGAAGGCGGTTACATTAAAAAAAAAAAGTTTTTTACTACTTAGGTATACTAAAAGATACACATTTCGCAACGCAGCGTGACGCAGCGTGGCGCCCGCCGCGCTGCGTTTTAATAGTGACTCAAAATCTAACTTTATTTACGACACGAAAAGATACACTGCAGTATCGTTGCCTCATGTCGTGCCGCGTACCGTATCAGTGTGTGTTGACCCTTACATTGTAAAATGTTCAGATTCCATGTTCAAAACAAAATGTACCCTTTTCGTGATGTCGTTTTATAAATGTGTGAGTAGGGGGCACGGAAACAATAAAATTAAATAAAATTAACTTGGACATGTTCACTTGTTTATCGTAGGAATAGAACGAAGGGTATAATTTTTCTTCCTTTTTTGCTTTTATTCTCAATGACTTCTAGGAATATGGACATACTTTAATCTAAGCATAGACTATTCTATATTATTTTATGCATAAGATTATTTAGTTGACTTAATTATCAAAACGCCAATTTCAATTAACTATGAACCTAATTATAATTGCCTATCAATCGGTCATCGTGTGTCGAGTATTGAGAGTAATGCTATTGTCGCAATTACTCGTATCATAAATCAATTAATTATGTATTATTCTGTTAAGGTAATTATAAGCTGATTAATTATTATTTACTTTTATTTGTATTTCAACTGAATATAAAATATATTAATTGAAACGGGTATGTAGTTATGTAGAACTGAATACATAATATTACAGACATGTAATATTTTATTATTTTATTATTATCACGGAATAAATGCTTGCTCAGTAACTCCAACGTCATTGAATTTGAATGTAAAGAAGCAACCTCAAAACTTGTTCGGTTATGCTTCGTATTATTTATTCTTCCTACCTATATGTCGCTGCTTGTGAAAAATATACGCAACTCGTGTACAGTAAAACATTAAGAAAACAAGTACATCAACTGGTTAAGGTTAAAGGTTATTAACATGAATGTGGCCTCCCGTTGCTCGGCTCCTCTATTTCGTAGCGGACTATCTAACGCAAAAAGAATTTTAAATTTCGAACCATAAGTTTCTGATAATAGCATGTTCAACTAAACAAACAAAATCTTCAGCTTTATAATATTAGTGTAGATGCAAGGCGCACTACCATTATAATACAAAGTTCTTCAGAAACAATATCTAGTGCATTATATATTTATGCTGCTAATTAACTGCACACACAACGGCATTAGCATACGAATGACTTAAGACCGACAAACTTGCCGCATTAGCCCGGCCGCTGCAAAACTACTAATTACCACACACACACACACACAGACAGAATACATAAACTGCAGTTAACCCACTGACTTATAACGATGCTAACAATTTAGTACACGTGAACTAGGTACTCGATAATAGACTATCAAGAAAATTGTAGCTTTAGTTCTAAGCGTATATTATTTTCAAACATAAGTTATTATGTTTTCAAGCCTAAAGTAAATGAATTTTTATCTTGAAAAACTAAAGAATGAACGAAGTGAAAGAAGTGAATGAGCTTCACAACAAAAAAAGAAGACAAAGGTGGGTGGATTAACTTGTCAAAATAATAATAGTAATTTAAAACGTTACGGCAAAACTTGTAAGTTTCATGATAAAATGAAAATTGATAAAAGATGAAAAGATATTCAAATTTCTCCAGCTTAGTTTTTAAGACTATTCTATACTTGTTCAAATACATTTTTGTATCTATAAACTTGAAAGCATAACGAGGCCAGGCTTTTCAACGCAAATTGAAAACCCTTTGTGAGTACATACTTAGTTACATAATACACAGTCCGAGTTTTATATGGTTTTACCTTTAACAAAGGAAAAAGGGTTTCACTTACGAATGTTTACCTGTTGCCGACGATATGTAGAACATCATTTCGCTGAAAAATGTACAAATAATAAAGTAGCAGATGTAAGGTGGCGAGGGGACGAGGAGTGAAGAAAGGTCAACTCAAGGGCATTATTTTCGTACATACACACATAAAAAAAAAGTTGAGTTCATTAGCAAAAGATGTTTTTTATTTTTATTTTAAAATTAATGTTTCTTGAATAAATCTTTGTAATGTGTTTTCTTTATATACACAAAACATGTTTTAATCTAACGTAACATTTCGATTTTTCAAAGTGATTACAAACTTTTTTTGATATAGGTACATAGTTTGTATAAGGTTGCAGGTGTATGTTATGCTGATTGCTGATTTCTTTAAGAAGCATCAATAAACTGCCACTGCGTTGGCATGCATTGATTGCATGGGTGATTACTTAGATAGATGAATACAAATAAAAATACATGAAAAAGTTAGTTTAATTTTTTTCATACAAAACGGCAATTTCATAGGTAAATACCTATGTATTATATAATTATGTGTAGATTTCAAAGTGCTACCGCAATACAACAGTAGTCAGGCGGTGTAGTGGTGTGCTGTCATTGCTCCCACCTTGCTACTTTGTAATATTTTCTTCTATTTATCAGTTAGTGTTTTGATTTTCATTGTGTGAAATGAATTATGAAACTTTCATGTTATTTGCTGTTCTGTTTTTTTTTTCAATCTTTTATAGAAAAACTAGCTTTTAGCGAAGGTATACGGAATCAATTATTATCTAACTTTTAGTAAAATCTATTTTGCCGTTAAATCCAAAATATCATGACAGAGTATTTTTCGCTGTTAAATATTTATTATAAACGTAGGTCTACCTATTGTTACCACCAGCAACTGATCCGAACAAGCGGTGTGGCCACAAAATGAGCGACACGGCACAGGTTTATTTACACGCGCGACCACACACGTAGTTAATGTGGACGTTATAAATCTGCTGGAGGGTTGCGGGTACGAGGCGAAGCGAGGGGGGAGGGCAGGCATAACCACCAAGAGCTGTGGTTTTATTGGTAGTAATTGTACTAGTAAAACCATTCAGTCCCAATACACAATATCCGTATACATGAACAGATTGGGACTACATTGTGTTACCAGTACAATGCTAGGTTTATAAAGGCCCAGGAGACCACACGTCACTGGTGACATACACAGAGTGATTTGTACAAGTAAGCACCAAAATAGCTGTTACCAATAGCCACAACAACAGTGTGTAGGTACAGGCTATTATTTATCGATATTGTGCCTCACGTCGGAACACGCCGACGAGTCCATACGTCACGACGCGACGCATAGTGATGTCACAATGTCATGACGTCATCGATGATAGTCAGCGTGACGTGAGATCCTGTGTGGCAATCTGTTGAAGGTTTATGTTATCGGTGTCCGATGAATTCTGGTCTATGAGTAGTGAGTTACTGATTCTGTTGTGAATATAATGTTACTCTACGATGTTAATCTACTAAACTACTCTAGAGTAACTATGTGGTTTTTAGTAGCCGAGGGTCCCATCCGCTCCACCCAGGGCAGGATGCCTCACTTGATGATTTTTACACCCCAAATTTAGAAATAGGTGTATGAACTAGTTCAGAATTTTGATTGATTCCGTACATACTTGTAAATTAATATCAAAGTACTCCAAATAGTATGTTGACAGTGAGGATTGAAATGTTCGTTAGTTGTTTTTTGTCATTTTTCCGAAAATAATATGTAACACAATAATTTCTGTTATGTGGTTGAAAAATTCCGTAAAAACATTTTTTGTTCGAGTTATTTTTAGAACAAGTCAAACATCATACATAATTTGTTAGCAGTATTTTTCTTCAAAAACAACTTTTACTGTGAATAAATCAACGCTACAGTATAAAATGTAACAAAAATAACCATAAAGTTAGGTATTATATTTTATTTCATCCATGAAACATCGTTAAAACTATGCTAATAAATGTTATCTTTTCAGGGTAAAGCCCGAATATTTTACTTCAATTATAATCGTATTCTCTGAAATTCACACACAACATGGCGACTACCACTTTCCATTTAATTTAAACATTCAAATTCATAACTAACAAAATTGAATTCCAAATGTAGTTCTCTAAATCCCACTTAGAACACACACACAAACGTATTTATATATTATGTATAAACAGGTATATGTACATGTTACAGATTGTATATAGCGATAGTGAGGGCAGCCTCTCACATTTACATAATAGAGGCATACAAGGCGAATTGCTGCCGTCCTCAGCCAAAAGGCTGTATGTTAACTTTGATGTAGCTACGAGGAAATCGCAGTTTTATGCTTTAGGTTGCCATAATATTAAACTATGTCATGCATATTTTATGCGGTAAGGTTTTACCTGGCAATCATCTTAACATTTCACGTAATATTTTAGTCAAACTTGTTTTTTGATGTTATTTTTTTAGGTTGGATCAAATTGCGTGTGATAACGAATTGGCTACAAATATCGGACAGTGACGATATATTTCAATTTGTCAAAGTATCAGTCTAGTCCGCTCGGTATAATCGCACCTTTACTAGCTTGAATTAAATGATAGTCTACCGTAAATTATACAACGAGGAGTGATACCTTTTAACTTCTCCCTGTAGATTGGCTACGCTTACGTTTACCCAATTTGCAGTTTCGTAGAACAGTGTAGCGCTACGCCGTAGTGCGCAGCTACGGCGTAGCACTCGTAGTGCGACAATGCCCTCCTCATTAAGGCAAATGCATCTTGAGGTTAAATGTGCTTAAGATGGTTTGATAAAGTAAAATGAGTACGTGTTAATGTAATACTTAAGCTTACTAAACATAGAATACTTAAATTCCGGTTCATGTATTTTTGAATAACTTTTTAATACAGCCTTTGGTTATCAAACGCGCCCTGCGTTTGATCACCAAAGGCTTTATTAAAAAGTGACATTGACAAAATATTTAAAACTTGAACCATTCTCCAATTATAAAGCTTTTAACGCTCTGACATCTGCCAAAGATCGTCAAATAGGTCGAACAACAAAAAGCTCTTATACGAAGAATGAAATCGCTATTTAAGGAATATTTCACGTACCTAAAAATATATATTTTTCCAATTAAATCTTCCGATACAAGACAATAAAACTATTCGTTTCCCAGGTGGCCACTATCCCATACGATTCACATAAAAATGTATTTCTTGGAGTAAAATAGCAGTAAAAGAGAAGGATGGTTCGCAATGAGCCATCAATTTTATATTCGATCGACAAAGATGGCGGTCAAATAGCACCCGCTCGTTTTATTGCGGAGCATCAAATATAATAGCCATGTACAATACAGAGCATATTCGCACGAAGTAGGGTGCAATACGATGGAATGAATTACTGCAAAGGTTTAAGACACCTCAGTTTTTGGTGGGTGAGAAAAACCAATGGAACTTTTTTTTTTTTTAGCGTGTTAAATCATCAAATGAGTCCTCCCACCCCGGGCAGGGCGGGAGGGACTGTCAGACTTCTACTGACTAAAATCCACGGTGTCCTTCAATAGCCCTTTATGTTCCGGGGTCACGGTAAGGAAATAATCCCGCGACCCCGGCAGGCTTTGGCCCTCTGAGAGGGGGGCCCCGTCATTATGCTGACGCTCTTTGAGGCGCGCGTGGGACACAACGCGGCGTCGACCCGGGCATGGTCCATGTCGGGCAGCGAGTTGCCCTTTACTCGCTGCCCGCATGCCCGCGCCTACGGTGGCCGGAGATCGTCTCGCGACGTCCGTCGCCCTGGGCGTCCACCACTGCGGGTGGGGCGGAGGGAGGACACTGTCATCTCTCGCACGCGGCCCGCCTCCTCCTTCGCGAGCATTACTGCTTCGCAGAAGGAGGCGACCGCTTCCCACTCCGTCTCTCCCCGCAGCATGGCCGCGACCAATGCTGGGCGCGAGAGGTCTCCGCTTATCGCAGCCGTGAGGACACGTTGGTGCCTGCGACCAATGCTGGGCGCGAGAGGTCTCCGCTTATCGCAGCCGTGAGGACACGTTGGTGCCCTGCCCAAGCGGGACAGTCTTGCACCGTATGCTTCACCGTGTCCTCCGGGCGATCTTTGCATTGGTGACACCCAGGCGTTTCCTCCTTTCGCATCAGACACAGGTACCTCCCGAAACTTCCGTGTCCGGTGAGGACCTGCGTCAAGCGGTAGGTCAGGACGCCATGACTTCTCTCCAGCCACTCCTCAAAGAGGGGTCTTATCGCCGCAATTGCGGAGTGCCCGGCCTTCGCAAACCAATGGAACTTGGCAGAAATGTCTTCAATATTGAAATACATAATTATCTACTGACAATTTTAACTTTCAGGGAAGCAGAAACTACAGAACTTTACTCGCTACAATTTTATCATGCTCTTGCAAACACACTCTGGTTGCAAATACTATGTCCATAAGTATTGCACAGCAGATTTTTTTGAAATATCATCAGTGGACTAGTTTTAATGTTGAAATGTTTAAATTTATATGGGTCAAAGACCTGAAGTAAATGAATTATTATTATTATTATTTAATTTTGTTTTATCCATAATAGGATTTTTCCCGTATTGTGGGTGCTTTTACGAAATTAGAAACACACATCCATAAACACCCAGACTTGATTAGTTGAAGGAAAAAAAACAACCACCAAAAAAGGGTAAAATAACCTACAAAACTTTTCTTTCGGAAGTCGGTGGTTTTTTTATTAATTTCATTATTTTTTTGCCACCGACTTCCGAAAGAAAAGTTTTGTAGGTTATTTTACCCTTTTTTGTGGTTGTTTTTGAAGGCGGTTACATTTAAAAAAAAAAAGTTTTTATTCAACTCTTTTTAGTATAAATATTCAACCAAAATTCTTGGCAAATACATCATTTTCTTCCATATGTAAGAAACCCGTAGCACCGGTAATAACATCGTTAACATCTCTTTCATTCCTTCCCTATCTTAAAAACTACTGAACCGATTTTGATAAAACTTGCAGTATTCTTTAAGTTGAACGATACCTAGTATAATATAAAAAGAATTACTTAAATCGGACTTGTAGTTCCAGAGATATGCGAACACAAACATAATTTACTAAACTGTCTCCTTACTAGAGGAGTTGTACCTTCCATCATCAGCTCATCCACCTGAGATGATGATTATCAGATGCAAATACTTGAACAGCTTTAGAAAATATATGAAAATGGTACTATGTGCCTATAAAATTTGAAGGTTGCCCTCGATTTCCCTAGGATCCCATCATTAGATCCTGACCTGATGATCATGGGACCAATCGGAAAGTATACCCTTTCAAACAAAAGAAAAATTTTCCAAATCGGTCCAGCCGTCTTCGAGAAATCGGGGAAAATACCACTCCTCCTTTTTTTGAAGTCGGTTAAAAATAGGATTGACCATATTATTTGTTCCATGCGGGAATCGAACCGCCACACGCAGCGCAGTAATCGATGACCAAACTATTTAGGATCAACGATATTTTTTAGATATAGTTTGTTTTCCGTGCCATTTTTAACACACATTATGATCGATGACAACACTTTATTAGATTAACCCATTTCCACAGCATGGACGGTCTACAAGACCGTGTGTATAATCCTTAGAAAGGCGAGCATCTTTCATACAGCTCCTTCAGATCTGTTGAGCTTGTCCGACATGAAAGCAACTATATTAAAGTGGTGGAACATATGAGTTTCAGCTCAGCTCGGGTCAGTACTGAATAGCTGACATTTATAGAGATGGATTAGAAATCTGTTGGGAGGTCTCATGTTTATGTGGGATTCAAAGGAATATCAAAATATTTCTGATAGATAGTTTCTTCACTAAGGTCTGATTTTGTTCGAGAAGTGATTTGATTTTCTTTAGCCTTTTTGCAGCTAAAAGAAATCCTAAAATTCTTTTGTAGCATTTCTTGCACTACCTTGGAAATCATAAATGCCTTTCAATTTTTAAAGTGTTTGAGTTAATTGGTGGATATAATAACTGTTTGCATAACGCACAAGATTAAAAGAAATATAAAAATAATTATAATGCATATTTTGTTGCGTAAACTCTGTTAAAGTTACTTCGATATTCACCAAAGTCCGTTATAATTACGAGTTCAATAACTTTGTATTCAGTACACTTTTTGGGCAATACAGGCAATTTAAATGATTGGAAATACGGGTTGGTAGATCATACTTTTACAACAAGGTTCCATTGGTCCTAACAACATTTCCCAGAAATATTGAATAAACCCTAGAATTCCACATCACAACTTCCTACTGAGCCTGCCCAAAATTAACTCAACATACCGTTCATGTAACTTGACCTTCCCACCTTTGTGCGAGTATATCGAGCGGACCTCGCTAGTTGCGGCCACTTCCAGCGGGGTTGGGATCCGGCACTAAGTGCGTTCGATGGCATATCGGATGACTTGAGCGCTCATATTAATAGTGCGAATGAAGGAGGCTTGTTTACGTAACTATCAATAGAACTTCAGTGAATATGTTGTTGGCTCCTGAAAGGTTGAGGTGTACTCGTATTTTAGTTAATAACGAAGGTTGTGGGCGAGAAACTTTGTAGAACAAGATTGGGTATCAGGCGTATTGTAAACATGCTATAAATGGCTTTCCGTTTAAGTATCATGTGTTTAGTTTAAAAAATTAAGTTGTCGTTCGGTTAATTATTATGAGAAGTTAGTTCTGTATTTTCTTCTGTTTAAAATGCTATAATAAGCTACCACAAAACGTTCTTGAACTGATTGAAACTAAATTCAAAACATGCATTAAACGCACACTTTGTAAGCAGGCATATTACAAACTGAGCGACTATATCGCTGTTAATAATGCTTGGCTCCATGCTGGTCCTGCACCATGAGACAGTGAATGTATAAATAAATTAATAGTGGAAGTATACTTGATACCATTGTTGGAGCTGCTGAAGATTGTAAAACTGTATTTGCATTGTATAGATTCAATCTTCCTTGTATTATATAGCTTCATAGCCGACATTGTGTGAGTACTATGTACTTCAGAGCTGTCATTCACTGAGTACCTACGTCTCTTGTTGACTTGAATGACCCTGGCGGTTGAGTGTGTCATGCTCACTCAAATATCTCGCTGATGGTGGCGCGTGTGTCGGATCATTTGGCTCCCTTCAAAATGGTTGAGCCGAATGGTGCTGATGCATGTGTTATGTTCGTGAACGGGCGCTGTCAGTTGCGACTGGTCATCTCTTAGCTGCCACGGTTTATTTTAATTTATTGATTTTTATTTCTGAATTGTCTTTGTTTTAAATTTTACTATGGACACTTTTAAACTTGCTACATCGTTCTCACATAATGTACTATCTAAGAATGAATGATGTAACAATGATTCTGTAATAATTTTGGCGATCTGAAAAGAGTGTCCATGGATTTTCTTGCACGTTCTTCTCCATAGAGATCTACGACTTGGAACGTGCATCTACGGTACTTTCACAGTTTTTATGTCTTGTGACTGGGACTGTAGCACCATAACTTTTTAGTGTTTAATACTTAATATTCCTTTAATTGTCTATGACAATTCAAAAGTGCCTGTAACTGGCCTACTTGAAATAAATGCTTTGATTTTGATTTTGATTTCTTTTTTCTACACAAGTATTCTAAAGCAAATAATTATATTTGTAAGAGTGTTGCTAAGGAATCGGAAACGCGACATTTTTTGGAGCGATATCATGGTTTAAGTCCAACCTTTTCATTTTTATTTAAAGTTATAAAACAAAACAGGTTATAATAATAGCGTCTTAATATAAGACTTTTGCATAAAAAGACTATGTCTTTAAATAAAGATAAAAAACAAAGAGGGGCAGCGTTCCTGCCCTATTGAACCGTTTTGAAGAGCTCACTATTTGAGACGTCTTTATCTTCCAGACAAAACAAAAAAATGGACCATTGTGTTTCTCCTACGTAGCCGTGTTACTGGAATTTAAAAGAGAAAAAATACATAAAGATAAAGATTTCAAGCGATAATCATAAATTAAATTAATGATATTTCAGAGTAAACGAATAAATACTCAAAGTAGAAGGTAATAATTTTATCGTCGTGCAAGCTCTTCGTAGCGACGCAGTGATCATCTGCAGACTATAATAAGCGCGTTAATTAGCAGAACGTCGCCGACATTACTACATAGTACCTACATACACGGTACCGAGTATCGACATTATGAGTCGCAAGTGTGTTCTACGCTTATTTTATTTTATTCACGTAATTACGATTCGCTGTACATTTCCATATCGTTTATTTCTCTAATGAAGCCGGTGTTTGTGTTTATAAAGTAGATAGTCTTTTTACGATAATTAATGTAAACGAGAATATTTCTTCTTCGATTGATTATGATGTTATCATTGAATCGCGTTTTTTTCCTTTAACAAGAAACATAGTTTAATATTTTAAGTGTTGAAACAACCAAATAAGTCCTCCCAAACGTGATTCTTCAATTGCCCTTTACGCTCCAGGGTCATTGCAGCCTGTTTAGATGGTTCCGCAACCCTAGCAGTGTTGCAATGGGTGTGGAGAGTTGTTGTTCCGCCACTGGTTCACCCAAACTGAAATATGTAGTATTAATTAATGAAGGGTGATCACGTTGGAGCACTAAACTTTGTATTTTTTTGACATTCAAAGAGCGTTGATTCACATAATAATTTAAATAAATAATTGTGATAGTTTTGGATGCTGTACCAAATAACTTGCGTATAACTTTTATCCATATGCCTAGTGGGAGCCATAAGTTTTCGCATGACTGCCTATTTCAAGCATACCTGCATCCCAAGTTATCTGGCTCCGTCACATAAATCATTCATAGTGCGCAGCAGGCCGCGCGCTTTTACTAATAATAAAAAAGCCGTTGAACGCGTATCGCGTATCCAGGCGTGATGAGGGTGCAAGGTGCGTCAATGTCTTACACGCCTGACTGAATTTGTTATAATATGTACTGAAGCGGTGTTTTAAATAGTTCAGGCTCAAAATGTCCACTTCCCAAAATGTCCACCGGTTGCAAAACGTCCATTTCCCAAAATGTCCACTTCCCATAATGTCCACTTCCCAGAATGTCCACTTCTCAAAATGTCCATTTCCCAAAATGTCCACTTCCCGAAACGTCCATTTCCCAAAATGTCCACTTCCCTACGACAGCGCCTAAATGTGGGTGCTTGGTATGACGTTCAATTGCAGTTTTTAAGAAACAAAACAACGGCATAAAGACACAATGTATATTCAACCTCTGCGTTCCGAATAAGAACTGTGTTTTGAATTTTTATCGAGAACCCTGTACTGTTTATAAGCAGGGCATGACTTTAGATACCTACCTTGAAAATGCGTAACGAATATGATCCTTGAAATTTTTTTTTATAACTTATTGTAAAAACCTGTGCTGAAAAAGCAAGCAAGTAGAACATGCAAATAAATATAACAGATACGTTCAAAACCAGCAGTTGCGTGCAACAACCAACATTTATTTAAACAGCACATTCATTGAACCATGCTCGGATTAGCGGCCATCGGCAACGCAGGCGACCGCTCGCGACACCGCAACACGAACAAAACACTGCTGAAATTCAGCGAGCGAAAAAAGCGGAGACAAAGCCTTGCGGAGAGCCGAGCGAGCGGAGCGACGGATAGGCTTTGAGGCTTACAATTACACGTTTTACGAATGACACACGACGGACGTTTTAGACAAAATATGGCGAGGAAGCCCGACTTTCATTCTGTGGTCGGTAATATGGGAATTTAATTTATGCTTTTCACGACTTGTTCGAAAAATTGAGGTTTTCTGTTGAAAAACCATTCCTACGGTCGCAGTGTGTGTTGAAAACGAATTACTAAGTAGTTCCTCTCTTGTAGTGCCTGTTATTTGGAACCCTACCAACTTATCCTTCTAGTTCAAATAATATTGTGCGAGTTGATTGTTGATATTCATTCCTTTTACCTGACAACCCTAATGTATTTATACAAATAGATGTTCTAAATAAAGTAACAGTTACCTATCTCATTTCCTCGAAATATTTTTTTGCTAATTTGTCAAAAAATAAAAAATACCTGTAAGCTTTTCTTCCACAAGGTGATTATTTTTTAGAAAGAGATTCTTTCACAAAAAAAAGAATGAGCGGAAAGTAAGAATTTGTTCACACAAATGTGGGTTCTTAGAAACACTAAGCTCACGAGACCAAGAATAATATTTCACGAAGAGTTTTTGTAAGGGATATGAGTAAGTGTGATGACAACGGAGCCGTTTTTATAAGAAATTGAAAATTATTAAAAGGCTCTTTTGGATGAGATCGATGGGTCGTCCTTTACGATTATGTTATATCGACGGGCCATATTTTTCCTTAAACCGACTCTTACAGGAAGGTTTTCTTTTGAGTCATATAACTTATAACATAGACAAGCTGTTGCAGCCGGCAGCTTAGAGGTGGGATATGAGAAAATAATGACACAGCCGACCGAGAACTTAATAGAGGGGACTGATCTACTAGAACTTTACCATATTTAGTGGGCGTTTCATCCACATTGCGAAAACATTACTTTTTTAAATATCTGTTATAAATAACCAGCTGTTCAGACTGCCAAAAGTTACATAAAAAAAACGAACGGTTAACAAGGACAAGGACATTGGGGATAAAATACGACTGTGACACGATACCCTAATTCTGTCCAATAAAAAACTTTGTGTGTCACACATCCACAAAAAATACCGCCTGTAAGTAATTTTCCTGTCAGCACAATATCCGCAGCGCGTCATACAATGAAGTATACGGTAGAATAGAGTCGGACGAACGCGACGCACAGCGCGCAGTGGAGCGCGAACATTGCGAAACTGACCATAAAAAGATTCGCGCTTGGAGTGAACGCACACGCACGATAGTGTGCAGATATGTCGCGTGATACGTTTAGTTCAGCTTCAGTGGAACGTGGGATATGGACGTAATGGAGCTCGCTTATTGTTAATCTTTGTGTGAATTGAAAAGATTTTTATTCTAGATTTTTCTAGGTACCAAATAATAAAACCAGTATTGCTTGCTATTTTGAGTTTTATGAATTTAGAAGGTTACATGAAAAAAATCGGTTGTCTGTCGTGACAACGTCATAAGAAAATACTGCACTTACGTTGCTAGAAACAAACAATTGACACGCCGTTGCTATAGAACGCTACAGAGCAAGATAACGCCGCATGACGTCATCTTTTTCCGTGCGTGCAGCCGGCCATCGAATTATAAGACGTTATCACGTCAAAAGAAAGATTAAGAAACGATATACCAGGGTCCATAATATAGAGAAAGCAAGAATTGGTATTGTTTCAAAGTGATCAACTATGATTACGATAAATAATGAGACGCTCCATCATTCTAGGAAACCTTAAAGTTTATTGGGTCTAAAATGATTTAAAACCTTTTGAAAATGTCTCTTTAACTGGCCTTTTGCATCTAGTTTTAGCCTTGCTATACGAAATATTCACTTTAGTTGATATTTGGCTTTCAATGTGAAATACACTCATAACAAAACGTAAGTTCTATGTCAGGCGACGGCCAATGCATCAGAGTACGAAGTCTTATCGCGTCCAATTTAATAGAACATGCTCATAAAGGGGGTTTATGTGATGGACGATGTCATCGTGGCGTGTTGCGGTTCACTAGACACGTTAACACTACCCATTTATTTTGTAACGACATCATTCCGTGGTATCAACTTTGGCTTGATACATTACTACCTAAAGGAGATTTTTTTAATGATTTTGTTCTTGTGGATAGTATTGGGCTTGTAGGTATTCTGCTGAGAAAAGTGTCAGGAATGGGACAAACAGCGGCACAGGAGTGGGATAGTATGTACATACAAAAACGCAGAAGTTTCATTGATGTGCTTTAGATTACACACTTTTATCTCTTTCTCACTTCCCGAGATCATTGACCATTGTTGTAATGCATTCTTTCAGAAAAATCAAAACTCGTCTTATCTAGTCATCATCATGAAAATTAGCACTTGATTTAATACATTTACTCATAAAAATAACGACACCGGAAGTATCAATTAACGTAAGGGACAAAATACGACTTTTCAGGAGAGCCAAAAAACGATTTTTATTTTTTTATTTTGTCTATAACTTTTTACTGTCTTGTCCAATTTTTATGGTGTTCAGAGCAAAGTTTCTTAGAATTTCCCCTTCTTTCTTGTTTTATACGAAAGATTTAGGAATACCCAGTAGTTTCAAAAATAGCATGTCCTTTACATTAAAAAAAAATGTTTAGATGACCGTTACGTTACTGAAATTTTATAGATAATCCGTCGAGCATAGTGTAAGCAGCAAGAGAAATAGAAAATTATACAAAATTTTATTGTAAAGGACTTTATCAGTGTTACAATTTAATGTAACAATAGATGATTTACTAAAATTTATACTATTTTAGCACTATAGAAATGAGATTAAAGAGTAAATGAGTTCAGTTTCAGGTTTTACTGCTAGCTATCGCAGATTTAAGTCTGATTCGAGTCGGAACGCGTCCTACTGCTCCGAGCTAGCTCGGTTACTAGGCTCAGAGTAGTTTTACATAGTTTTAGATGTTTAAGAATCAGGATTTACCTGTTCACTTTCTCGGAGAAAAAAATGTGCGTGTCGTGATCGCTGAATCAATGGAATAGTCCAAATTCTTTTCCTTTTCACAGATTACTATCCTTTTGCTATAAAAGACTTATGTTTTTCCTGTCTTAACTCTTCGATTAACATGTCTCTGACAATTCAGATACTATTTAAAACAAAATCCGTTTATTTTCCTTTGTTGACTAAAAATTTTTAACAGTAATAACAACTATCCGAGTATACTTTGTATGCAACTTACTCGTTTGAGCCCGCTCGGTCCGAGCACACTCTGAACGCGTCATCGCGGCTTTAATTGGCTTTATAATTTTATTATAATAACAACTTAAGTTTTCTTGGAATTTATTGCTACCTACCACTTTTTCTCCACCTGGCAAGAAGTGATGATGTGTAGGTGGCGGCTCTGAAGAGGCTACTTATCTTCTTCAGAGCCGATATTGAATGAATGTAATGGAAACGAAAAGTCGATGAATTAAGGCATATGAATTGTGCGAAACATGATATTTTAGTATGATGGCAATGAAAGTAGAAGTGACGAGTAGAGAGGACGTAAGGGGAAAAGATAGAATAAAAGGTGCATGAGTTGTGTGAAAGATGAAACAATAAATATCTGTTTAACGTATTTCATCTGCAGTAATTTCAGCTCATTTCGACTTAGAATGGAGATCGTGCGCTGTGGTGCTCCTTGGGTGAAGCCTATGTCCAAAAGTGGTCTTTAATATTTAGAAATGATAATGATGATGAATTTCACCTGCAGATTGATTTGTGTTGTCTATAGTTTATGTATTTTATGTCTAACAGCCGTAATTTCCCAAATCTCTTTACCCTTTTCTGTTGCATTTAAATTGATTCGAGGTAATTCTTCGGATTTTTTATGTCGTAAGTGTCACCGATCCCTAACATTTTATATAAACTTCAGATTTCGTCAAACAATTTTTTAAAGTAAAGGACATGTTGTTTACAGTGAGAGACATTTTATTTACAGTAAGGGACATGGTTTTTAAAGTTAGGGGCATTTTATTTAAAGTAACGGACATTGTCATTTCAATCGACTTATTTTTGACTAAGGTAAGGGTGTAAATTATTTAGTACGGTGACTTACTTCAATTTTTTGAGAAGAAAAAATATTAATGACTGTTACATCACATTTTTTTTTAGAAATCGTTTTTCGCGGTCAAAATTTTTGTAATGTAAGGGACATTTTTTTAAAGATAGAATTTTTTTAATAATACCAATCGATAGAGCGCGAAATTCTGAATCCAATGATATATATAACTCATTTTCGCCAAAATGTCCCTTACGTTAATTGATACTTCCGGTGTCGATAAGTTCTACTACAGCTAACCAAAACTATTTTACGCTACATTAGCATCGTTTATTTGTGCCATCGTTTATTTGTGCCAAATCTCAACTACACTATTTGAGCTTTGAGCTTTGTCCTTGCCCCAGTTCCTGATTCCCATAATGATTATAACTAGGGTTTCATGTAAATTCACTATATTATGTTGTGTACTCCACTCAAGCACAAATATTATATAGTTGGCAAACAATAATTTGTTTACATTTGGGTCATTAGCACATAGTAACTGACTACATTATTAACTCCCTTCCCATGAATACATCTTGTTTATCTGTTGGAGAGCCATCACAAAACACACTGTCTTGTATACCTAATAGCCTCGTAATATATGTTGTGATGACGTCATTACTAGGTTCTTTATTTTGTAACTTATTGTGAAGGTACACAATATTATTATAAGGGTTTCTAATCCTTTTGAAATCTACTCGTTTTATGCCACGGTTGATGGATTTGCACTGAGTATCGATGGGGTCAAAAATCGAAATTTTGATGCTAACATGAATTATTTTAAATGTTCAATAAAATATTATGTTTTATGCTCTAGTAGAATAATGATGTCATCCTAAGATACAGGGAAGCCTACAGGTGCACGTGTAAATGACATGATGGCTGCAAAAGCCGGCGCTGTCAGAGTGTAACTTCGTTGCATAACGTTGACTACGATTATGCAGGATAGCATGGGTATTCCGGTTATCCTGTATGGTGTGATCATACGATGGTTCTTACATTAACCTGCAATCTCCGAAGGTTTACGCATTTCACCAAGAAATAGTTTACCCACATTTTGCAAGTACGTTTGAGTCTAACATTAAAGTGAGCAAACCTATTACAATGAACTGGGCATGAAACTATACTTCTTTATGTTATTTTGAAACTCCAATGTAATGAGAAACTCTGTTATATTTTGCCTAGAAATCGAATTGAGGACCTCATTCTTGGCCATAACAGTATTGTTATGTTACTAGGTCAATGAAACAGGCATACATGGTATGAAATCGGTTTTCATTTCTGCTTCAATTTATATTACCTACACATCATATCAGGGTCGGTTCCTTTTAGCAAACTTCCCATAATGTTGTATAATAGCGCCGTTCCCATTCCGTTTACATCCGTAGGCTTAGCAATTTAACTTTTCACCGAAATTAAATGTCCGGTTAGCGATGACCGGTGTGTTTTATCGCTGCCGGCCACCGTCTGTCCGGACAGCCGGACTACCGGACAAGTGGCTGCGCCCCCGCAGATAAAACGTTTAAACCACACACCGGGGTTGTTGTCACAACAAATAAAAGACCTCTGGCACCAAGTGTGTGTTACGACCTATTTAATTAATTATGAAATATTCAGAGTTTTTACACAATTTTAATGAGAGGTCATTTTTAGGGTTCCGTAGTCAACAAGGAACCCTTATAGTTTCGCCATGTCCGTCCGTCCGTCCGTCCGTCCGTCCGTCCGTCTGTCCGCAGTTTAGCTCAGAGACGCACAGTCCTAGAGAGCTGTAATTTGGTGTAAATATACGGATTTGTTGTGCCGAAAAAGTGGTAAAATAAAATCTCGAAAAATATTTTTTTTTAGGGTACCTCCTGTACACGTAAAGTGGGGATGTTTTTTTTTTTTCTCGCGTACCCCTTAGTGTGGGGTATCATTAAATAGGTCTTTAAAAAATATTGATAGTTTCCATTAACAATTTTTTTATAAAAAAATTCGTTTGTGTAATATTAAGCTTTAAAGTGCTAAATTTTGCTCGACTCGAGTGTCCCCCCCCTCTACCAGCTAAACGGTTATGTTTGGGGGTGTGAAAAAATTCACAGTAGTAGTATATATAACGAAGTTTAAAAGAAAATTATCATGACTAAGTAGGCTTTACAACTTTACGAGTAATAGTCGACCAACTTATAAAATGTACTTGGATAACATATTTTCCTAAACAAAATGTATCGAAGAACATGCTCTTCAACTGCAAATGTAAGTTTGTCAACTTTATTTTTACAGCTTTATTAGGTATGTTTTTACGGTATGTTTTTTGGGGATAGGTAGGTTTTTATCGTCAACTATTTTTAACTTACTTCAAAAAAAGGGGGAGGTTCTAAATTCGTCGTACCTAATCTTTTTTTTTTTATGTAATTTCCCCGATTTCTCAAAGACTCCTGGACCGATTTTGAAAATTCTTCTTTTTAAAATTAAATTCAGCGAATCAGTTTAGTTAATTCGCATGTATTTTGATGGGCAACTACGGAACCCTACACTGTGCGTGGCCCGACACGCACTTGGCCGGTTTTTTTAACTTTGAACATTACCATATCGGTAGATCGTTTTGCAGTGATGTTACGAATACATGATGTCGTTGTCTTTACCGTAAACAAACGGAATTGATTTAATACAAACATTGGTATGGCATTTTAACATTGATTTACTATGGTGTATCGCCAAAAATTATGAAATAATTATATGTTTTTAACTAGAAGTGGGAGGACAACCTCCCACCCAGGGTGGGGCGGGAGAGACTGTCAGACTTGTACTGACTAAAATCCACGGTGTGCTTCAATTGGTTCCAGGGTCACGGTTTCCTGATGAGACAGTCCCGCGACACCGAAGTTAAAAAAAAAAAAGGTTGCACTCCAGGAGTGCCGGTAGAAGTGAAAACTTTTTTGTTACTATGTTTTATTTTAAAACTGGAGTAGTACAGATATGAAATTAACTAATTTGAATGACGTCTTACTCATTTTCGATCAGGGTCACGTGACCCTGACGCGAGTTTTAAATTTTTTACCCATTACAGAAAAAGTGTACAACGCCGCTAAAGAAGTTTTCACTTCAAAAACATTGATTTCGAAGTTTCGTCGATTCACGACTGCTGTGTTTCTAGTCAACTCGTTTTACCCAGTAACGTAATGCTATAATTTATTTTTACGATATTAAATTTTTGTCTAATCGTACCTACATCAGAGCGAAGGATAATAGTATTTAAAAAGTATATTTTCTGTTTGTAAAAGTATTTAGTGACTCTAATTACCTTTCCTAATAGTGACGAGTGTTGTTTATAAGTCTCGAAAGTTTTCTGCCCACGCTATGAGTTAGTTAATTTAATTTATTTTAGTAAAACGGTAAAGTAAACGGATGGGTAGCGAAAACCACGTGTAGGTACGCTAGCAGTTCTGCAAAAATAGTATACACAAAACAGAGGTCCTTTCGTATACAACGCGACGCATGTCTCAGATTCCTTACGTCATCGGTATCCATTGACAAGTACTTGCGTAAAAACTTATTGCGTCACACACAGTCATTCACTTGGATACCAAAGTCGTAAGGTATCGGAGACTTGGGTCGCGTTGTGCACGAAGAGACTCAAGCAGAAGTGTACCTTGTATTTAATTAATTTATTTATTTATTGGATCTCCAACAGAGGCTACACAATTTCATGCAATTTTGATTTAAACATAGGACAATACAAGTGTGCGCTTCCAATTATAGGAGACCACATCATTCACTTATAATCCAGGTTGGTAAATTAAATTTGACAAGCTACAACACTAAAATTAAATAATCTAATTGAATTAAATAATAGTAATAAAAGAAATAGTACACATGAACAATACAAAAACATAACAACAAACGTACAAGAATAACAAGACAAAATATTATTACAAAATATTAATCCACATTTCGTCAAAAAAAAATACGATTTCAACTGTAGGATAAGGCGATTACATGTGATTCATGGATTTCAAAGTAAAATGTTCATAAGAACATAATATTGCAACCGATGTTATAAGAGAAAATTACTTTTCCAAGTTGCTCAGTTTATAGAAAGTGAGTGCTCGTGAGTGTTTGATAGTGAATACTGACGACACTTAGCAACATTCCAAAAGGTCCGAGCTACCGGTGTTCAGGGTTCCTGACAGAGAAACTCCTAACAATACGCGCCGTGTCCAGAAGAACTGCTTTCTGAATCAGGCGCTTGATCCAGCTGCCTTACGAGAGCCTCCTCAGATGTTGTTCGAAGTTTTTATCATTATTATAATTATAAAGTACTACACTTATATGAAACTGAGGTACTTATGTACCCACATTCACGATACAAGTGGAGGTACTCATCAGGTCTTGACGGACAGTGAATATTATATCAGAGGTGCTGGCCCCTAATATGTCCTCGATAAACCTATTTAAACATTTACATATAAAAGAGGCTGGCTAATGGCCGGAGTCAGGGATGACAAACTTTTTCGTGAACGACTATTTATTTGAGAGTTCTAAAAGGGTTTGGAATTATAAATAGAAACTAGATAAAAACCCGGCTTCGCTCGGGTGAAACATGACTCATAACTACAGATCTGGTACAAAATGTAGGTAGATATTTCTGTAGTCATCGGTTCTCAAGGAATGGGCATTAAAGGTATGCAAGGCATAGATTCGTATAGCTTCATTCATTGTGTTTAATAAATATAGTACCTAAATAAAAACTGCAGTTTTTCGCCCATTGTTCGCGCCTATTGGCCGGAGATCGTTTGCGACAGTCGCTCCCTTCATACCGCCCTGAGATCGCTCCGGAGCTCTTCCCGCCGCACTAAACTTGTCGAGGCAGCGGGGATTCGCCGTACCAACACAGTTCATGCATGTACCACCATACCAACACTTTTCAGACTCCTAATATCTATTATGAAGAGGAAAGATTTGTATTTTTGTATGTTTTTTTTAGTGTGTAACATCATCAAATAAGTCCTCCCACCCAGGGCTGTCAGACTCGTACTGACTAAAATCCACGGTGTCCTTCAATAGCCCTTTACATTCAGGGGTCACAGTAATTCGTTGGTCCCGCGACCCTGGCAGGCTTTGGCCCTCTACAGAGGGGCCCCGTCATAATGCTGACTGCACTCTTTGAGGCGCGCGTGGAATACAACGCGCCGTCGAAAAATATTCAAGTGGGATTCAAAAGTGGGATCCAACGGGAATAATTCGTTGGTCCATGGTCGGACAGAGATAGGGCGCAAGAGGTCTCCGCCTATTGCCGTCGTGAGGACACGGCGGTGCTCTGTTGCGCGCGGGACAGTCCTGCACCGTATGCTCCACCGTGTCTTCCGGCCGATCCTCGCATTGGTGACACCCAGACCTTGCCTCCTTCGTCATCAGACACGGGTACCTCCCGAAAAATCCGTGTCCGGTGAAGACCTGCGTCAAGCAGAAGGTCAAGACGCCGTGACGCCTATCCAGCCACTCATCAAAGAGGGGTCTTACCACCGCGATTGCGGCATGCCCGGAGCTCGGTTGCGACAGTCGCTCCCTCCATACTGCGCGCCGCAGCGAGTAACATAGGCTATAATTATTATATCATGTCCACCCGTGCGAAGCCAGGACTGGAAGCCAGTAAATAATATTTTCATAGGTCCTTTCCTCTCTGAAGCAAGTCGGCCCTTTGACGTGAAGAAGCCGGAGGTAATATCGTTCTCGATCAGAAAGGCATTCGTGGTTGCCACTGTCATCATTGTTTACGGCTACACGTTTGTTTGACACTGACATAAGTTAGGCCAGGTTCACACGGTGACCATTCGATTCGATTTTTTCACGTATACGGTTTTACCGTATACGATGCAGTCGTTCACACGGCAACCATTCGATTCGATTTTTTCAGGCCACGCATGCGAGTGCGTACGATTCTGGAATGGGCGAGTCGTGTGAACGACACAACATGAACATAAGCGCCACTGCGAGTCGTATTCGATAAAATCGTTTCGAGACGCGGCGTTCCGGTGACAACTTCGCACGGTATACGGTAAAATATATTTCTCGAACACGGGATTTTCCCGTATGAACGCCGTGTAAACAATTTTTAAGTTTTCACATATATTCTGTTGTCACTCCTCTATTCGATAAAATCGTTTATACGGTATACGGGAAAATAATCGCCGTGAGAACCTGGCCTTACAGTTCATAGTTTTTTTTCTAAATAATATCGCAACGTGTCGAGGAGGTTTAGTACTTAATACACCACATGACACTGGCATGCTAACTAACAGTGCTATCGACTCGGTTGCCAAAAACAAAGAAAATTAAAAAAGCTTCTCAACATGTTACCCGATGTCAAAAATGGCGGCTGCGATCTGTCTGGTCAGAAAATCATTAGAAATGTACAAAATACTCGACAATCCGAATTTTGCGGATATATGTTGTCGACTCGAAATCTTTATTTTTTAATGTTTTATTAATCAGGCAAGCTTTCGATCGAGTCTACCGTAGCCCTGCACGAAATTATTAATATAGATGTGAGGAAATTTATATTTATTTATGTGATAACCTACTTCAGGTGTTACGTAGATGATACTATTTGGGATACATTAATACTGAGTAGGTTTTTTAGAACACAGGTGGACTTTCACACGGTGTAAAAAGTTACGATATTAAAACGTACATACATTGTTATCTTTTTAAAAATTGTTATATTTTGGGACGACATTGATTAAATAATAATTATATTTGACGACAAGGGTGGCGCTCTGGCTGAGCGATCTAATACATATTAGTATAGTCTGCCAATAGTTGTTATACGGGTCTGAGTATTTCTAAGTAGTAATATTGAATTTGAATATTTGTTAACACTACCACGATACAAGAAAAAATCCTAGTGTGGGGCAACAATGCCTACTCTAACCGTTTATAATAAAATACCGTATTAACTATGAAACTTACGAAATATCTTCTTAAACGAATTATAGCAAATAAAACGTTAACTGACAGCCCTGTCGGTCCCAAGGGAGCGAAGAAGGGAACGTAATTTATTCGCGGCTCGCAAGACAGACGTAGGTATGTAGTTACCGTAATAAAAGATGTACGCCGAATTATATTACTTACTGTCTTTACGCTAGCGGAATAAAATTTGATGAACGAACCGCTGGAAAATGTAAGGTCGTATACCGCCGGCTTTTCTCCACATAATTCGTCTTAGGAGTATTTTACAGAACTAGACTTAAAAGGTTATTACATTCACTGAATATTTTATAGCCAGAAAATAAACTTTATCAAAATAAACTGTATGGATCAAGTAAAGCACATGATTTTAACACTTACTGAGAAAACTCGTAGCATAACTTGAGCTAGACCGTAGTACTCGTAGTTCTTGAGCTACGCCGTAGCACTGCCTCAGCTACGAGTATGTCGTAGCGCTGCATGAGCTACGCCGTAGCACAGCGTGGCCGTCACTACCACCGTTGTGTAGCTCTGAAAAAGTACTCCACCCATGAACTATGCCTTAATATAGTATCGACTACGCCCCGTAGCTAGCAGTCCTTCAGACGTAGGCATCATCATAAAATAATAATATATTTTAATAATAAATATGAGTTCATTGAAACATAATAATAATTGTAAAGTATATTGCCTATTAGGAGCTGAGTGGCAATGTGAATATTTTCTCCTCTACCAAAAATCGTAGACAGCATCTTACCATACATAAATAAAATCAAATGCTTTATTGGTTCGACCTACATCCCATCTAACCGGACCGCTGTCCGCCACAGGGTTCGTTTACTTCTGCTATGTACGAATCTACGAAATGGAATTGACCGATGTTTTTTCTTAAAAAAAAACTTCCTCTAAAATTCTGAATACATAAGACACGAAAATATTGTGCAAAAATTACGCCATTTGGCTAGTTGTCTTTAAATAAAAGGTCTTATTACAAAACTAAATGAAACCTTGCCGAGCTCCACCCAGTACTTATACCGAATATTTTTCTTTTAAACTAATTCGCAGCAAAATAATTATAATTTTTATTTTATGGAAGGGAGTGATTAGTAGCGAATATTTAGATATTGCGTGACAGACATTTATTTTAAGGTAAGTTGAGCGGAATTGACTGCAAAGACTCTTAAAGACTAAAATTCACCATGTTTCTTCTATTGCCCTTTATATTCCAAGGTCTTGGTAGCCTGCTCAGGCAGTCCAAATTGACAAATTTATTTGTTACAAGACCACGATTAGTTTTATGATCTAAATTATTCTGCCTCGTAAAAACCGTAGCATTTGACGTCTGACGGAGTACAAGCGTGCTCCAACTGTTTTATGTTTAATGCAATTGATTACTAAGTGGATAGTGATTATTTATTATGAAATCATATTTTTTAAAGTATCATGAACAATAAATGATGGACATAAAACGTATAACCTATATGCCCTCTTTTACCTAAATGGGACCATAATGCATGCATATTTGCTTAATTTTTATATATTTGGTTCATGTGATCATCTCTAAGCTATGTTAGCTCTGATTCGAATACGTTAGTTAGCAGATATCTGCTGAAGTATTGTAATCGAATCACTAGTATGGTCGTTACCGCAATTGTAGCTTTCACAGTTTTGCTATATTTAAATTAAACGCCGTCATTATTATTTACTGATATCGTGCTGAACGTGCTATGAGTATCGAAGATTAAGACAAGTACAATTATATTTTGTGTAATCATCTGTATAAAAAATACCATACCGCCCCTCACATCAACTTCTCTTTACACAAATAAACACTACCTTTGAACACACAATCCATTAGTAAATAATTACAGCGAGTAGATTGCACGGAACTGTTGACGGCGGCGTGTGCCTGTGTCCGCAAATACGGGTGCGCAAACTAGCTGATTGATGATCTGATCAATGCGAGCGGTCTGATCACACGGGCGCGAGCGATTGCGCGGCTGATCGGCGCTGATCGGCGCACATCACTGGACTGTGCTCGCCCACTGAGATGTTGAGACATATTGTTATTTGTTTATTTCTGGTCTTTTTTTGTATTGTGAATAATAAAAGTTTCATTATTTTATGATCATGATAAACCGAAATCCGTCCACTGCTGAATAAGCGTACTCCTTAGACAGCCACGGTGAACAACTATTCACCACTTGCATCTTTAAGCAGCCCGCGACTCTCACGATGTTGTCGGTCCTAATTATAACTAAATACATAGTTTATTTTTTAAGATCTTCAGTGTTTTGTTTTTGATTTGGCAAGCACTAATTCGGCAGAAACAAGTGGTTAATAAATGAATCCATATTATTAATTCAATAACAAACGACACGACGACGAAAATTATGGAAGTAGTAAAAATCGATTTTGGGAGAATGGTAATAGCGTGAACTTCAAAATTATGGTTGTCATTATGAAAATAGCAGACTTTTTCCGCTAAAATATATGTAAATATTCAGAAAAGGGCATTGTCTGAACTTGGCCATTTTTGTACGCGATGCTATACAAAAAAGTAATTTACCAATATTTTAAATTCTATTTTAGTAAACATCTGGTGCAAATAACTTTGTATCAATCGGCATTATAAAAAATAACCTTTTTTTAAGTATTTGATTTGATGCTACACACGAACCGGCGGATTTGGTTTCAGTGTTGCCAAATCAAAACTCCATAAACCAACAAATTCAAATCGATTTAAAATACAATGCAATCTCTCCACTATATTGAAATATAGTTTTCATAAGATAATATATAAATAACATTCTAATAAACGATATAATTAATAGGACTTAAAAAATAATAAAACTGAGGTTTTATGCATTATTTCTGGAGAAATCATAGCAGTATAATCGATTTCATATGAATCGATATACTGCAATTGTTTTTAATTACGCGATGCTTAAAAATGTTGTTTTGAATTCAAAATGACAGTTGTCATTTTGAATTTGCATCGTGATTGATTGATGATTTTGTGAGTTTTATAAGGAACACTATTTTTTTTTTGTAATGGATTTCGCTTCTTCCTTTCTTGGCGACCCCGGCACTTCTTTGGAAAATAACATTGAATCCCGGTCAGGTCAGCAATAAAACAATATTGCTGCAACTGTATGGTGGGCCGTAGAACAGTAGGTTGCTGTGCACATAATTATGACAATTATTTGGTTTTTAAGTTGGGAAAGATATCAGGAACATATTAATTAATCCACCTGCTAAGTTCCTTGACAATGTTCTCATAACTTATGAATCCGACTAATAAATATAATTATATAAAAAACAAGTTTTATTTCATACATAACCTGTTTCAATTAAATGTTAAAAAAATATCTAAATAAAAATCTTGATACAAAACTAGCTGTAGATCCTCATTCTTACTGATTTGAGCTAATAAATCAATCACATATTATTAGCTGAACTGTTTGTTTAAGAGTGGCCCAAGTCCCATAGAAATTGGACAATTCCCTTTACGTCATAATGACGTGGCGGTAACCGATGATATATTTTCTTGCAAAAACTCTGAATTCAGAGTTATTTGTAGTAGTAACATCAACAAACAATCGTTAATAACATCACTTCAACAATTATTCGTGTTGTAGGAAGTACAGAGACGATCAATTAGCAGAATTTATTGCCGTCTCCGGGCGTTTCTTTATTTATCCGTCGTTTGTCAACGTCCGTGGACGCTGTAATTGCTAATGTTCCTACATTCGCTCTGCAATGGGAGAGAGATTGTATCTGATAGCGATGTATTACTGTTCCAATAGCATGTTTAACGAATTTGATTGGGGTTTAAGTCTGTACAATTGTTTTGAGATGGCTTTGTACAGGTTTTCATAGCGTAAAGTCAAATAATGTATTTCAATTAAGCCATCAAAGAGGCACCTTTGAACCTCGAATATTAAAATTAAAGGGAAAAGAATGATAGCATTACAATAACAGCTGTAAGACACATAAACGTGTGACAAATAATGAATAAGCTTACTTAAAACTGCTGGTCGATTTCCACTTAGGATTCCTTTATAGGGAAAATTATAACCCATTTTTTTGGAATTGTGCCTACATAACATTCAAGTATTCGTGGAATATTCATATTTTTTACTGAGCGTTAATGTAATTATCATGAGTCCCATTTGATGGTATTCATGTGGGTTTTCCACACAAAAAGTAAAAATAACAGACCACACGTTATTTTTCCTGAACGAAAATCGAAAATATATGCCTACCAATATTTTCGGCGTCCGCATCAAACATGACGGGATGGACCAATATTATTTTTATCAACATTTTTGTTCAAACTTCCTGCAAACTGTTTGCGAAGAATATTTTTTAAAAGCTCTCTCTGGGAAAAATACGGTTTCTTTTCTGCGAAAGCTGCTGCGTCAATAATATGGTAGACGAAACTTAGCTGAAACAAAAAGCGTGCAATTGGTGTACAGACACCAGTACATCAACCAAATCTCTTTAATAGACTGTCAACCTTATCAAAAATGTAAATGTTTGATTAGTAAAATTTGACAGATCGGGTTAGGTTGACTTGCTGGCGTTTGTACATCGTTAGTATTCAGCACGATCTCCTTGAAAATATCTAGCCTATCTGCGTAGATTAAAATGTTACTAGCTCTTGCTTGTCACGTAGTAATAATGTTCCGTTTTTATTTTGTTCTATTCTATTAGTTTATACCATGCAATTTATGGGCTCTTTACTTACACTGCTCTTTATTATAAACTAAAAGACTCACAGTATTTATCAAGTACACAAAATTAAATCTAACAAAATAATATCACAGCTATTGAACAAAATGATTTCAACCATCGTCACGGGCTATTAGATTTTAATAAACGTTAGCTACAAATAATTTCACGCTTATAAACAGAATGAAATGCCTGATTCGTTTGAATGTTAATGTCAAATGGTCTGTGAACTTTATTAGTGAAATCATTTCGTTTCCGCTTTGTGACCAAAAATTATCTGAATTAATTCAACACAGACCGTAGGGTTAATGATCCGTGGTAATAAGATACAAGTACGTTGTCCAATCCAGCAAGTGCAACATACTTGGTTGCTATAAAAATTTTGTAAACAATGTTAAAAAACATTTATACAGTGGTTTTACAAAATAAATGGTGACTGGATCCAGTTAGATATATAGACTTACTAGCTGACCCCGCAAACGTTGTTTTGCCATATAGTAGCCGATTCTCAGACCTACTGAATACGCATATAAAATTTGGTAAAAATCGGTAGAGCCGTTTCGGAGGAGTACGGTAACTAACATTGTGACACGGAAATTTTATATATAAGATGAAACCAAAATCCACCAATAATTTTAACCGAACCATGACGTCTCCGACTGTCCTTTTTGCAGTTTCAAATATTCCATGCATCCCAATTTATTAAATATCCTCGTTCTATATGAAAAAAATATACACTCAATTTATCTTGTTATAACAAAAATAAAAAAAAACAGGGTCTCAAAATACGGCTTTATTACCGATGTATTGACCACAAAAACGTGCGATTTTCCCGACAATCAACCATGATGCATTGGCGCGGCGATAGTTATTGCTGCCACAGATTATATTTCAAGATGGCGGCCATATTTGATTGCGACACTAGCGCCGTTGTCTGACACATTGATGCAGTGACGTATGATAATCATTCAGTAAATAAGTCCGTTTATTGGATTTCCAAATGCAGCCGAATTAAAATAATCTTTGAAGTTTATGAAACGGTTATTTTAATTCAGCTGCATACGATTGTAATTTGTTATAATTCAATTTTATTTGTGTACACTTAAGGCAAAAAAAATGAGCAACATTTTACCAACATAATTATGACAAATGTTTTCAGTTAAACACAGGCTCAAAATAATTTCAGTTAAAAACCAGATTTCGTAACAAAGCGTTTGCTGTTGGTTATTGTCCACATTACCCGTTGTTAGTCAGAAGCCGCGCTCGTTAAAGTTATTTCGCGTAATGGCTGGCGATTGTGAGTTGATCACTATGCCAGTCCACAACATTTGTTTTAAAAGCAAGATTAATATACATCGTAACACTGGTTTTAGTCTTCTTTGTAGAAAGAGATGGCAATACTTGTGAAAGAGAAAGAGTGTGCAACGGAATTGTCTCGCATTATTTCATAAGAACGGATAACACAGTATAACTTTTTATGTGGTTCTGTCTCCGCAGTTTTAATTTAGTGACGTAACAAATTAAAGTGTTAGTTAGGAAACAATGCTTGTGCATGTAAAACTTGTAGTTTTATTCTTTGTAAATAAAAAGATCCTTGTAAAATTACTTTTCGTTCGAATAAAAAGTTTTAATATCGGGCAAAGCCTGGGAATGGGAATCGAATACCAAGATGCCAACATAATGAAAGAGACTAGTTAACATGGCGAAACTTTAGGGATTTGAGAAGCTAAACCTAAATAAATATTGTGCAGCATCGCCACATGTTAGTAATCCTGGCGAAAAACTAAATGGGTTCCCATTTTGGTTATATGGGGTTGGCTTCAATTCATTATAGAGGGTAGTTACCGTGCCCAGCAGGGGGTCTATGATCGAAATGGGATTATTGTGCGCTATTGAGCCGAGTGTACACATGTCGGCTGTAATGACTTCGTCGTCACTACTACACCCACGAGGATTGCGGATCACTGGTGATCTTATATCGGGATTGTGACTGTGATGTATGGATTTCTAAGGGTGGAATGAGTGTGGGTAATGTCTTAAGCTATTGTGAAAATGACAGGCGTGGCGAACGCGAAGTAAGGCGTTTTTGTTTGTAATGTATGCAATTGTTTGAAGCCCGTCACATAGACTATATCGGATCGCTTTCGCGTTTATATGTGACTGGTTTCATACAATTCCATACATTACAAATAAAAACGCTTCGGATCGCATTCACTTCGCCTGTCTGTTTGACAATAGCTTAATTGATAAAAAAAAACGATTTCCTCTCATTCGCTTTATGATGATAGGCTAGTGACGAAGAAAATTAAAATAAGACCCAGGTGTGAAGTCAAGGTACGGCCTACATGAAATAGTTGTAGAAGGATTAGATAACTACAAAAAAGCTTTGTTTGAATTATAATAGATTTTTTGTAAAACAAAAGAACAGACGTCTCAAGGTTTTCAAACAATTTCTTTGAAAAAAAGTTCAATTCAAATATAAAAAGCCTTTAGAAAAGGTAACAGAAGTGAACTTTATTTTGATGGAATTACACGAATATTTCTTTACATCTCTCTCCCGCACACTGACAAAATCTCACAATAAGAAACTTGAAACATTAAACAGTTTCAGGTCGTTACCACGTCGTAAAAAACTGTTTAAAATCGTGCATTTATAATGAGCACACAATGTACGCGTGCATAATACCCTTTGATTTAACGTGAGCCTCTTAAAAACGCATTCACAAAGCCCATGAAAATCATTAACAAAAAGTTGATGACAATCGTTATTACAGCGCCGCAAGCAGAAATATTTAATCGAGCGACCATAACGGAATACACGCGGCTCTGTATGTTCTGCGACCATAAAAATAACAGCTTTCGTGAAAGTACACACCATTCCATTTAAAACGGCCGATTCGTATCACAGTTAAATTTAAAGTGCTTGAAACTATCGCTGGATCGCTGAATAGTGCTGATTTTAGTGCCATTTTATTGAAATTTGCTTTTGATAGTGTGATGCAGCGAAAATGGTGATTTTGTCCATTAAAGTAATTACTTTAACCAAGTTTAAAGCGAATTTATTTTATGACCCGAATCTTTTAAATTTAAATTGTCAACTGCTGGAACTTGTGTTTAAATAACTTTAGAGAGTTATTTCAGACTCGTTTATAAAATGTGATGAGTTTAATTCAGTGATTGTTGACGGTACTTTTAATCAAAACTAAGTTTATCAAGGTAAAACAAATCGGGATCGTCCCGGGACGGAGGCCTCGGGAAATGGGGTAGTCAGGGAATAATCAGGGTATAACCCAAAATAATAAGCATTAATCTTAACGTCTCTGATTAAGTGATTGTCATCAGTACACGCAAGAACTACGAGTATAATATTATATCATAATTACTCTAGAATATTGATATTGCCAGCTCTTAACGGTTTATTATCTTATATATAAAATTTCCGTGTCACAATGTTAGTTACCGTACTCCTCCGAAACGGCTCTACCGATTTTTACCAAATTTTATACGCGTATTCAGTAGGTCTGAGAATCGGCTACTATCTATTTTTTTTTAATTTATATGGCAAAACAACGTTTGCGGGGTCAGCTAGTGTTTAAATCGCAATCAGTTTTATTATCGAAACTAGCCCACCATGTAGATTGTAGATTAAATACAACTAATTACATTGGGCATGTTCATCGTATAAGAAGCTAACAAGCGCTTGGTTGATATTGCAGCGCAGTGTGGCCCGGCTGGCTGGTGTAAAGAGACGCGCTCCGCAAATATTTGAGCAGCCACCAGCGGGCGGCGAGAATGTTGTAAGATTGCCTCCACCGAGAGAAAATTAACTCTTTAACGCAGAACTTGTTTAGTTTGATTGGTTTGTTTGTGAGTGAGGTGTTTGAAAGTCGCAAATATAAGGTTTTGAGAGCTGCTGGACTAGAACACTCTGTTGAATATTAGTAATGATTAAGATCGTTTCAATTTAGTTGATCGTTTCACTGTTTATACCGATTTTATCATCCTTTGGGATAATTTTCGAGAATAGTTGGTGGACTCGCTGACAACAGCAAGTTATTGAATAAAGTACGACACCAGCAACAATAGAAAGGGTTTTTGATAATATTCGTCCTAGTGTTAAAATATCCACATGACTGTCATAATAACCTAATGTTATATTTCTATTTGGTTAGAATGAAGTTTTGCAAAAATCAACAAGTGTTAGAATATCCAAATATCATATTGTACATGGCTTAAAATGCTAGGTATTGTGATAAAACAACGCCTGGATTTTTTTCTCGGTAGGTAACAGAAAAATACATTTTATTTATTTTCAAGAACCCTTTACTTTCCAATGTCGTTAAACAATTTAATTTGTAGATATAAAATCATTTTTACTTTATGTCATATGGACATCTTGTCACTTGATCTTTATAACAAAACTTTTGACTTTTTACATAAAGACATGTGGACAATTTAACACCTGGACATATGTTACCATAATTCATAAAAGCAAGGAATAAAATGAGCCATATTTTATTGTTTTTTTAACCGACTTCAAAAAAAGGAGGAGGTTCTCAATTCGTCGGAATCTTTTTTTTTTTTAGCATGCTAAAATCATCAAGGACTCATTTGATTCACCCACCCAGGGCAGGGCGGGAGGAACTGTCAGATCCACGGTGTCCTTCAGTAGCCCTTTACATTCCGGGGTCAAGGTAATTCCAGGCTTTAGCCATCTAGAGGGGTGGCCCCGTCATTTTGCTGATAGAGATGAGATAAAAAACTGATTACCTTGTTTATAGTTCCCACGTCGTCGTCGTCTTAATTTATTTTATTTCATTTCTCTTTAACTAATTGTATGAATGAACTGTCTGATTTAGTTTCCACGAGCAGCGGACTAAGCCTGCGCGGCCCCAGATTCTATCCACCGTCTATTTAGTAAATACAACGTCACTCTGAAAGTTGCGAATGTTGAGGTGGAAAGTTGTAGCGCGGTACGAAACTTGTTGGCATTTCAAGGATTTAATTTGGTTACTTAGTTACCCGAACGAGTTTTGAGTTTTTTAGATTAGACATAGTTCTCAAGTTTTCATGTTGAAATTGTTTGAATCAACTTTCCATGAATCTTGGCTAGTTTCAACAAAACTGTTTTCCATTATTTTATTGATACGTATGTCTTGTGCTTCTTACTTATTGAATTTTGTTACGTTTTGAGAATTAACTTGAAAACGTTTGATTAAATAATGTATTTATGATTATTATTTACTCATACGTTATATATTTAGATAACACATGAGTGAAGCAAGGACTGGTTTCTTAAAGGTATCGTATAAACACACAGTCCACATATAACGAATGTCTCATCTTACAATCTACCTCAACATAATTTCCAGCGCTGCATACCTATTCTATCTCACATGCTATTTACATAATAATCAAAGGAGCTGGTCTGACACCGTCCAACCAGAATTATGTTAAACCGGTGTCACAGTAGTTTGCAGATGTCTTCAAATGTGAGTTATTTACTTAGTAAGAGACATGCCACACGATGCGTCGTCTGAACGATGACGCTGCGTCGTTCTACATTCAAACATTTAGCTATATGCTGCATTGAAATGACCTGAAGGGACGCAATTTGTACTTATTGTGGAGCGGCATCACAGCACAGAGAAGTGTTTTTTTATCGTGATAAAATCATCAAATGAGTCCTCCCAACCAGAGAAGGGCGGGAAGGGCTGTCAGACTCGTACTGACTAAAATCCACGGTGTCCTTCAATAGCCCTTTACGTTCTGGGGTCACGGCAATTCGTGTGTCCCGCGACCCCGGCAGGCTTTGGCCCTCTAATCAAACGTCATTATGCCGATACTCTTTGAGGCACGCGTGGAACACAACGCGCCGTCGACCCGGCCATGGTCCATGGTCGGACAGCGAGTCGCCCATTACTAAAAACGTTGCGATGTAAGGCTATTGTGGCGTCTCTCTAACTGCACTCGGGAGATATCTAAGCTAGCCTGTCCTTATATGTGTAGCTCATGCACATGTGGACTTTACAACTGTGGCCACTGACAGGACGGTCGAAGAATACTTACTCGTTCTACGAAGACAGTTCGTTACTCGCCTAACTTTTGTAGGCTAGTTGGACTGAGTTGGTGCTCGCGCGAGCAGTAGAATTGGAATTGTACTTGAGTTCAACGCCCGAGTAAATCGGGTTGGTGAAAACTTGATAGACGAATGTTTAAAGCTTTTTTGTTGAAAGAAAAATTCGGTTTCAGACAGGATTTGAATCTGCGACCTTCCGATTAGAACACCGGATGCTTTACAAACTAAGAAGGCGTTGCCAGTCATGTCCTGCTAGCTCGAATCTTTCAATTCCTTGTAAGATCTTTCGGTGAAGTTGTTTAAAAAATATTTAAAATTCGCTACGCACAGGCGGAAATGCGCATGAAGACGAATGTGTAAGTTCATATTTATGTTGATATAATTATTATCTTAGTCCCCTGTACGTTAGTATAATTTTCTACATAATTCTGTTTAAAAGATTATAATGATTTAGCCAATAAGTTAACGTCATCTATTAATAAACATCAATTCGCTTTTTGCTAGTGATGAGCACTATAACTACACACTATTGGTAAATATCAGTACCTTCAACTATATTCTTTACTAACGTATGTTTAAGTCGACAAACTCGTCAATAAATACGATAAATAGGTAAGTAAAAAGAAACAAGCAGATTAGTTCTAAAACTCTCAAAACACCTAGTCTATTATTTACAAACAATTGCCACTAAATTCTATACAAAACTCAATTTAAACTTAAACCATGAGTAACTGCGTGAACAATTAATTTAGTGAGCGCGCTTATCGGCTTGACTAAGTGACATTTTAATTTGTGTAATTTACTCGGTGTTCGGGCCCTCGGTGGTTCGTCCTCAACGGCGGCGGAGGTAAACAAAACTAAGTTTCACGCCGTCAGTTTTTGTTCGCGCATGTTTTGCGCTCAAGACAAACGCGTCAAGTTTACCGCAAACCGACGCAAGTTAAGGGAGATTGTGTCTATGTTGCTATAGGAATTTATAAAAAGATGCCACCGAGGTAAATTAAGTTTGGAGAAACTTTTTTTGTTTATAGTCTGTTAATTGCTTTTGTTAGACTTTTTCCCAAGTGTTTCTAACTTCTAAGCAATATAAAGCGTTAAATATTTTCCTCAAAAAAGATTTCGTCTTCAATTTCAGTTCTAGAAACTAGTTAACTATTTTATGGTTTTCAATATAGTTTTTTTTCTTTTAGTATTAAGTTTTAGTAAATAGCTTTAGGTCGTGGGTTCGAACCCCGCCGGGCGCATTACTTTGTGTAATTTATTTCATCACCACTGCTCTCAAAACGGTGAAGGAAAACATCGTGAGGAAACCGGCATGTCCTAGAACCAAAAATTCGAAGACATGTGACATCTACCAATCCGCACTGGGCCCGCGTGGTGGATTATGGCCCACTCCCTCTCACAGAGAGGAGGCCTGTGTCCCAGCAGTGGGAACATTATAGGCTGATGATGAGGTGATGAGAAATAGCTTTAAATAGTGGATATAACTAAGATAGTTGAAATATAATTCAATAAATGTAAAAAATTAAAGGTAAAAATAATCAGTTATCACAAACCTGGCTCTCTGGCTAAGCAGTTGAAGTAAAGTGATCTTGGTTTTTGTAAGAAAATCAGTAGCAGCTCGGAGCCTGAAATTGGGCTCGATTTTTGGCAAGTGGCTAGTAGATGATTTACGTGGGATTAATTTATATTTTTTACTGTTAGGTAATCCGATGAATTTTAAGCGTTGAGTTACGTCTAATATCAGACTTAACATAACGCTTAATGAAAACACTATCCTGGTTACCGTAAAAATATAAACATCAGTCTGTTGAACGTTTATATAAAAAAGTGAAACTGCTAAACGACTTATATCAACGTGATGAAATGTCGTTTTGACGATTTTTGGCCAGGTGTTCAACAGAATCTGTTGAACACCTGGCCAATGTTTATCTTTCTTGTGGTAAGACGGATGTTTGTATGTTTGTCCAAGACCTAAACTTGCTAAGAGCCAACCTCTCCGTTACGTTTCCAAACTTCCCTGCGCACATACATTGCCACCTCTCCGGGATAAACTCTTATTTCCGAAGTTCGCAACTTGTTCGCTACCTGTGTGGCAAGTTTTAGTTTATGTTGCGGCCGACGAGCCGTGTTATTTATTTAGCTACAACTAACGTAATGGCGGCCTTCGCTGAGCTACGGCACTCCGGGCCTAATGTCGCGCTCGTATACAAACAGACGCTGGCTCTTTGTTTGTACTAGCTAATTTTGTAAAGGAGCGTTTACGTTACGAAGGTTTTTGACCCCGGTTAAGTACACAGTTATCGAGGAAATGACTTTGATTGTCAGTCTTAATAAAGCTATTTAACTGTTTTTCGTATTACGTCATTTACATTACATTATTAAATTAATTTTGCCAGCCATTTTTAAGCCTATCAGCAGAAAAGTTCCTGATAAACAGCATCTTGAGAAGTTTGGATCATAATATATCTGTTATGACAATATTTAATCGTATACGACTGTTTATTTCATACTTGAGTCAACCACTACATTAGTGCGATACCTAAATACACGAGTGAGGGTTCCTTAATATAAAATTTTCTTCTAGCTAGTCATTCACATAACGTTGTCACGCGTAACTTTTATTTTGACATCTAATATAAAATATAAACATAGTACCTACGTAAATATACCAACATATACTTTGCCTCGAACTTAGTTTAGAAGTTCTTTAAGGTTGCGTACTCACTGACAGGTTTCCATCTTAGCTTAGCCACATTACCCAAGAGCCTATGTAGTGATTTAATATTTAGCTACTTGCTCTGGCAGTACTAAGTGCGAAATGCGGCTGCATGCGAAAATACTAAAATGTTTGTTTCGCTTCGCTACTGGCAACGCGACTCATTATGCTCTAGGCGCCAAGCAAGGTACGTACCTTCCAGCAGGTACATACGAAACCGTATACTTTATTTCTAGTGTAAAATTTATTTCTCTTATAAAAGCCTTAAGTTTTTATTAGCGTTGTTAACTGTAGAAGCTGGAATTTAATTTCACCAAGTAAAGAAGTTATTTTATGTTTTGGTATATCCCGTGTATGCTAAGATGAGAGTGTTTATGGCCGGAGATGTGGCAAGCAGGGGCGGAGGAAATGATTGTGGAATGGAAGTATGTCAGTGTTCTTACGAACTTGGATGATCTAAGCTAATGAAGGCACTCTGGAAGATTTGATAAAAGTAGATAAAACTAAGTAAGGAGTTATTTTTATCATTTATATTCTCACCGGCTTGTCCAAAGTGACACAAGAAAAGAGCACTGGAAGGAAACGAGAATTGTCCCAACAGTGGGATAACTACGGCTATTAAAAATATTACTCATGTCTTTTTACGGGGTTAGCCAAGTGCTGCAGGACGCCACAGGCTACGACTACCACAGACTCGTTATACCTCGTACGACATACATCTGGTTACACAAGCATGTTGCAGTAATACGCATCGGACCGTTTTAGAGATACGCACCAATAAGGTTAGCGGAAGATTTTACGGAGTAAACTAGATGAGTAGAAGTAGAACTGAAATACAATACTAAAATAAACCACTAATAATGTGGATCTGTGATAAACATTTAAATCACAGCTCTAATAGAGCATTCCAAGAAGCCTCTTCACCCACTTATAAAAGTGAACTTATTTCCCCTTTCACTAAGGACCTGCTGTAGACACACTTCATAAATCAATGTCACGTAATAAACGTCACGATAAATGTATATTTGTCGCCCGTCAAACGGTGGGAATCACGAGGAAATGTGTGAAAAACCCATACTCTACTGAAAAACAACTAGCCACACAAAATCAAACCATAAACTTGAAATAGTAGAGTGCAGTATTCAGTGCGGGATGTTACCTATAGAAATATGTTAGTGAATATGGAATAAAGTCGGATCAGTGGTTGATATCACTTTTCATGCCACATACTATATAGTGATCTTGGGATTTACGTTTAGTTACCTACGAGTATATAATGTACGGTCTAGTAAACATAAATAAAGAGGGGATGGATGTCTTAAGCCGAGCGCGGACGTCGAGTGGCTCTGTGGTGAAATATATCGGCCACTGATAGCGGATATTGTGTCGGAGAATAAATAAGAGAGACACCATCCTTAATCATTCCTTATGAAGTAGAACTAGCTAGTGATGGAATATTTTATGGTAGCTACAGTATTCTATTATACCTACTTGTACATTTCTTGAAATACTATTGTCGACGACAGACATTTTATTCGGGTTAAATTAATTAAACGCGTATGTCTTTGTCTATGTATAATACGAATATGAGACCAAATACCTCCAAAAAGAGTAATAAATACGTACATTGGCAGCATAAATCAAATGATGTCTGAGTGAAGTCTTTAATATTGTAAGCTTCTTTAAAAAAGAAGCTATTTTTTTATTCTTAGCCAATCAGAAACTCCATAGTTCACTATCTTGCCTGCACAAGCAGGAATCAATCTAGAATTGCATCCATCCGACACCGCAGCCGCTGCGACGAACATCCATGTCTTGGCGATACAAACACCGTGACCACCAGCTAAAGGGATTTTAGACCTTGAGATGTACGGCTTAGAGGTGGGATGAACAGCAAATGTAGCTGGTCCCGGGTAATGTGGACATAATTGTCTGTCAGCGGCACACATATCCATTACTGATCCACGTAAGCTCGTAGGATTAGTTTTTGATAGAGACGCGATAGTAAATACAGGGCAGTATCGCTTGATGACAACTCTTCAAATTGTTATTGAAGGTTCACGAGATATTACAGTTACTATTAGAAATGAAATAAGTGTCTATTGTCTGATTTTGTTAAGGGTATTTGATTTTTCCTCTATTATATGAGAAAAAAATAAGCTTTAATATTTTTTTCCACGTGCTTAATCCACATGATGGCTAGAAACAAGGATTTAAATATATTCTTTAACCTAAATTCGAGAATTTTTTAGACAAACTGAGTTTTGTATTTAAAGAATGAGTAGGTAGAGTATGAATTCAGATTACTAATATATTTCTCAATAAAGATCACTATAGTTCTAGAATCTAGTAAACTTTAATTGAACCCGAGGGATTAACGGATAGTTAGAAACGAATCGACTCAGCGCCTCGGTTTATACTGCGCTGGTCAGTCGCACGGCGATATCGACCAAGACGATAGACCACGATATCTTAACTCAATAAGGCGGTTATCAATGACAGGAGAAATAGCAGTACCCTTGCCAGATCCAGATTATTTTGTGGGCCCACGTTCTGCTTTTGCTCAAGATGGTCCGTCAATGGGTGGGTAAACATTCATTACATACCGAATTCTTTCCGTTCCATGGGAAGCAAGTAAAGTCGTTGGTCAGGCCGTCTTTTGTTAACCGATGGAAGTCGTTGTAGGTAGTCATCCGTAAGATAACTGGTCTTATGGATACCATGATAATAGGCGGTTAAAGTGAAAGCTGACAACGCTTTTTTTTAAGGCTGAGATGGTAAAAGCTTTAAATTGTACTCACTGTCAGGTTGACGCGAATAAATTCGTAAATGATAATCTTGCAAGAACCAGGAAGATAATAAATACCTCAACGCCAAAATATTAGTTTAGTAACTTCAGATAATAAACCATCTGAATACAAAAACTGAGTGGCTTAAGTCTGTCTGGACGCGTGTAACTTCCGAAGGACTGCATCAACTTGCAAAATTCTTTTTTGTTGAGCTCTTTAACAGCAGGGTAATGTTTGTATGAAAGAAAGTTTGCGGAAAATTCTCCGAATACGTCAAAAATAAATTATTACCAGTACGAAACTGGGGAGGGTCGCTAGTGTATAACAAGTTGGGTATTAAAAGCATAAAAGACTCTCAGTTTTTGTAAAGAGAAGGTCAGGGGTCCAAAATGATTCGATAAACTGTACCCACATAAACAATCTCTATTGCCAACTACGCAAGTAAAAGAGTGTGCCCACACATAAATAAAGTGGTTCAGCATATCATCACGTTGAGGAGGCATCTCAATCACGTGTTAGACCCAACCCTTCGCCGGAAAACCTACTGATAAATTATTCAACCCCAATATAGATCTCAGATCGTAGTACCTAGGTACCTTTTGACCCCACGAGGGGTAGTACTCGCCGTAAATTAAATATGCCACGCCATTACTTAATTTTACCAGAAACTGGGACTTAGAAAGCCAGAGGGCCCCTTATTAAACTTTTTACGAGTCAAGTTGGGTAGAACATTAAATATATTGGCTTCGCTTGGACGGAAGGATGCCTCCTGTTATGAAACGGTGTCTATTTGAAAGGGTGGTGAGAAATGTTAAGTCTTGGGTGTTTTAGAACTAATATTCACCCTACTGTCACTAATACGAGAGACGAATTTCGTATTACTTGTTCTGTCGCTTTGAAATTTTGACGATTTTTCACCGAAAAAATATGGATCGTTTCCACATACTCCAAATACATAAATCTGTCGCCCTTCAAAGCGTATCTATTCTACTGGTGTATTAACCTTTACATAAATCTCATGTTAAGCTCTCCCATTAAGAAAATTTGCATAATGTTCTGTGATACAATAGCTGAGTAAAGATTACCATATCGTGTTAATAATGTGATATTTTGAAAATGTCTTCAATTTAATAACTGCTGGGGGTCTAAAATGGGCACTTTAGTAACGTTGCTAATATCAATGTCACTAAAATTGTTTTTTATCTATTTTTTATACGAACCAATTGTTACGAATATTGTATAAAAATATTGCGACAAATTAACATGGAATATTCTATTGTGATACTCAAACAATACAAGATTATAACAGCAATTTACTCTATTATAATGATAATGGAGAAAATAAAATTGAAGAAGAACAATTTTAGCAACATTGTTATTAGCAACGTTGCTAAAGTTGCCATTTAAGATCCCTAGTTAATATTGAAAAGAAGAAAGGAAACATACTTAGTTTGTAATAAATAAAATAAAATATATTATTAGCAGGGTTAATAAAAATGTACAAAACAAAGTGGGGGCTGGTAACAAAGGCGCGCATCCATAGCTCTGTCACGAGCAGACATCGAAGTTGTTACTGTCGTCCCAGGGATGCCAAACGACTTTGTTTTTCACAAACGTTTTTTGTCGAGTAGCGAGTTTTTTATTCCGTTGGGATTGATGTATTTTTAGTTTATACCGAATACAGACTCTGGATTTGAATGCGATGGATGTCAGTTGCGTTGTTTCCGAGAGTGGTACTGAAAACGTGGGGATTTTGAAAATCAAAAATTTTGCGAATCAAGGTACACACGGCTACACATCAAGCTGTACAAAACCAGTATAAGCTGATCGTTGTATGCCCGGAGTGATCATACAAAGCGAGACCACGATAAACTGGTTTTGTATAGCTGCTATGCTAAAAGGAAACCTTCTAGTAGCAGGAATTGAAAGCTGCTGTCAACATCTTTGTTTCGTCCTGTGTTATGTCTTCTTCTTTTTTTAAATATTGCTTTACACTAAAGCCAGCCGCACACTGGTTACTCTTTGTCGCGGATACTTTTGTCTCCCTGTCGAGTGCTATGGAGGTATATGGGAGTGTATCCCAATACATTTACTTAACAGGAAAAAAGTCTTCGTGACAAAAAAAATACAGTGAGCGGCAGCTCTAACAATTTATCCTGTATCTTGCATGCATTTACGAACACTGAAACTCTCATACACAAAAACTTAGATCAGGAGCAACTTCTAATAGATCATCCAAATATTTGGAATCAAATCCGCGACACGTAGCAGAGTAGTCGATCGAACATCCACTCTGCAAACTTTGCCATCAAAATAATTGTTTTATTATTTTCAGTGTTTTGTTGTTTTTATGCAACTTTTCTTTTTATCCTTGTTACGTTTTTATTTTGTTTCTTCACTTCAAAAACAGCGACTGTAAACGAAACGTTTAATTCTGAATATATTATTCAAGAGATAAAAGCTAAATGATGTACCTACAAAAGGTAAACAGTTTTAAAGCGAGCTGTTTGCTTATTTTAAGGCAACAATTTTCAGAGTTAATAATGTTATGAAAGTCTTTCAGAAATGGCGCTGTTATAAAACGTTTCATGATGTTAGAAGTTATTTTAAAATTATTTCGGAAAAACTTTTCTATTTTAGATTCGGTATCAATACCAATGGCAGTGCTAGGCCTCATCAGGGCACTGCATCGCGACCACCATTTTGTCGATTTCCGGTGCCAAACAGTTTTGGCAATTTTCCATCGGCGGCGTTGCGCAGGAGTTCCAATTCCTTCACCTTCATACATCTTTGCTTTTAGGCTAGATACAGGCAAGAGCAAAAAAGTTGTAATACCCTAAAAATGCAGCAAATTCCCTGAAAATTATATCCAATAAGTTTCTCTTAAGCCTGTTTCTTCGGCAGCCCTACAGTCCCAGCATGGGTTTCAGTTTATTTTTCCTCTAGAAAATATTTATCAATACGTTTGCGCGGCCCACTGAAAACTGTGGACAACACAAGCATTGTCTTGAGTTGTCCACAGTTGACGTCGACAAAATATTTACGTACCTACATTATACGTGAGTAATGTGATAAATATGCAGTGTAAGCTGCCACTCTTACTCTATTAAACTCCTGTACTTACAAAGGTTAACTAGAACTAATATTTCATAAATGGGTTTTTGCTGCTGGCAAGCATTAGTAAGTGTGATTTGTTATTTAAATAGCAGTAAATAAGTAATAACTTGTTTAACACTTTTTTTTAATAGCCTAGTCTGTGTCCCACTGCTGGGCAAAGACCTCCCCTTTTCCCTTCCAAACCTCTCCATTTTTAGCAATTTCTGACCATGCCTGTGCGCCGCGAACATGAAAAAAAAAACTTTGAATTCAATAAGCTTTGAATTAAAATAAGTTAGTTGACAGAGCGACCAAACAAGCGACAAGTACGCTCATCTCTCATACATTTCTCATACAAACGACTCAACTCGCATCTCCGCCTACCGACTACATACTCGCAACAATGAATATCACCAACACTGCTCTAACTTTGCGACGCCTCGGGCGAACTCCACAAAGGTGCAATACCTAACCACAAACGTACACAAAACATCCTAACTTTTCATCATCATTTAGCCGAAAACCAACCTTGAGACTAAAGTACAAGGCAGTAAATCCAATGTCGAGGGTTGAAATGTTCTAGAATGTTCCCGAAAGGTTTTGAAAGCGCGGTCTCCTGCATGCATGTTTACTCTGGCTCTCCACGGCTGATGTAAGAATGACCTTAATAGCCAACGGATTTGCTTCTTGTGGCGTACTTTATATTAAAGTGCATTAACACTTCATCCGTGACGTCATATTAATTAGTTATTCTATGCATCTGTTATGATGGACGCGGTGGCGGGAAATTTGAGAGCACCATAACTGTAAATATTTGTGCATTCACTGCAAATATTAGTGTTTGGATGCATGATGGTTATGTTCGCGTTTGGCTCGCTGTTCTGCATCGATAAGTTTTAATTATTCAGGCTTTAGAAAGTAGTGAGTTTAGCTGTTATGGATAAATTACTTTGGTATTATCACCTTAAAAACTGGACTTTATTTTGGGCGGTAAAATCTATGCGGCGCGGGAGGGACCGTCAGACTTATACTGACTTACAGTCCATCCTGTTCCATCAGTAGCCTTTAGCGTTCTAGGGTCACAGTAATCTGCTTAAGGCGCTCCCTCACCAGGAGCATTCGCGTGTAATGAACATTATAGATTCGACTTTGAACATTACATTACAGTACTTCCTGGATGACTGCCGAGCATTCGCGTATATTTAATATAGATTTGATACATTGTGATGCTCGATTGTTCTCCCCCACCGATGTAAAGCTTGAATCTGTAACGTTACATTACAGGTGAATGCTCGCGGTGAGGGAGCGCCTCTAGGCAGTCCCCATGACCCAACACAAGTGGACCTGAAAGCTACTTTTAAGTTCGAAATTCTTGTATCTTTTATGACCAAATGTCGTTGGTTTAATTCTAGAAACTGTGACTAGACCCTTCAGTTTTTTTGGCACTAACCAACTAACTAATTAGTGATCGATGTTTACCAAGAACGAAATGCAAAGAAAATACGAGTAATGTTTATTAAATAAAACAGTTGCAATTTATAAATCAACATCGCTGAAGTTGGACACAGTTACATCCGTAACTTTACACACAAAATAGATTTCTGTTTCATCCCGATTCCCGGCTGATAGGAGCACAAACAGGCTGATCTGTACGTTGATTGATCAGTGAACAAATACTATGACAAATATATTTGTGCGTCGCAGCACACAGGCGGCGCCGCCGGGCATTTATTGTGTTTTAGTGAACGTCAATAAATCCGGCGGCTTTTGTGATCCTTGTTTAGACTGTTAGGTATTGTAATTTTACTATTTTTATGTAAGGAAAGTAATAAATAAATAGTTGATTGGATTAAGAGCTTGATTAAAAAAGAATTATGTACTTACATTTTCGTGGACCAACAATACACAATGCGCGCATTGTTACGAGTAGGAGGTTACCCTCACAAGATTTTTGACTACTGGTTTTAACCTTTTAACCGACTTCATGTCGGTAAAATTTAGGTTTCAAATGTAGGTTTCAAAACTAAAACTTACTTTTATTTAGAACAATAATTATAATCTAGGTAATTAATATAAATTAAATAAGTACTAACTTATTATACCGACAAAATAATAAGTTATATACACTGTTCAGCAGTGAGCAGTGGTGGAGCAGTGGTGGCCCAATGGTATCGGTCCCGACTTACGAGTTGTAGGTCGTGGGTTCGAACCCCGCCAGGCGCATTACTTTGTGTAATTTATTTCATCACCACTGCTCTCAAAACGGTGAAGGAAAACATCGTGAGGAAACCGGCATGTCCTAGAACCAAAAATTCGAAGACATGTGACATCCAACAACCCGCACTGGGCCCGCGTGGTGGATTATGGCCCACTCCCTCTCACAGAGAGGAGGCCTGTGTCCCAGCAGTGGGAACAATATAGGCTGATGATGATGATACAATATTCAAAACAATACAATAATTACTTAAATCCAATTATTTACAAAACGAAAAACTGTACGTTTTACGTACATTTTTTCGTTTTGCAAAAATTAACGAGCTAAATTAATGAGCATCAAAGAACTCCTCCACGTCGCTTTCATCCGGGAACGCGCCCAGAAGACTGGCAGCATTGCCCTGTGCCACCTCGAATGGCAATAGCTTTTATTTAAATTAAACGAAATGGAAGTTTTAGCTTCTAACAACTGGCAAAATGTCAAGAGTTCACCTCTACCTAATCCTTAGGCCTAGGGAATTACAGGTCGTGATGTTATGTTCAGATTACATAAGTAAGGAGGGAGATAAATCCTAAGGTGGTACCTTCATAATTCACGTGTACAACATGTAAGTAATGAAGTACATAAATATTATATTCATACTAAAGTAAAAGAAATTCTCAGCGCGAATCTTGGGTAGATATAATGAGAAGTACGTAGGCACAAGCTCACCCGCTCACTTCGCAAGCCCCGGGTTACGACTCCCGGGAACATCACAACGTGATAAACTGAGATTAGCATGCGAATAACAAATTTATATTCATAGATTTAACAAATCAGGTCTTGAAGTATTCAGTCTGATCCAGGAGTAAGGAGAAAACAATGTATACGCGGAGAGTTTTACGATAAATAAGTTGTTGAAGGCAAACAGATTTTGATTATTTTGTGTTCTCAGACAATCTTCCGGAAACTAATAACAGACGTATACATTGTTTGGAGTTTTGTTGCTTCTTCGAATTTAGAGGAAAAGCTAAAGTTTTATGGAAATACACAGTCCATTCAAAATATCGTAGAGAAATAGTAAACTGTTATTCTTTAAGTATACTTATGATAAATACTAAAGTAGATGTTCAAGGAATTCTGTGACTTAAATATAAAAATTCTAACACAGAATAAAATGGAAACCACCACCATTAACCATCACTCGAAGACCGAAGACGTGTACTGCCAAACAAAGGCCTCCTTGCCGAATGACAATCCGCCCCTTGCATCAATCGGTTACTCGCGACTCTCACTCCTAATATTTTATGAACCAAATGTTATTCACAACAAGAATAATAATGTCAATGTCATATATAAAATCTACTTTCACATAAGAACCGCAACTCTTCCAACAGATTAGGGAGGTGTATCGTAATGTTATGTCGTCACAAGTACGCTTCGTGAAAAGTAAATCTATCATCACGACCCTCTTCAACAGCGCTTAGCTTGAAGAGTCCAGTTGGGTAAAGGCGCGGTTCCAATAATGCTTTCACTCGAGTAAACTCTGCTTTGTATGAGAATTAACTTGGGGTTTCTTAGCGAACATAATTAACAAGCTAACACTAGCGTCCTGAAAAGTTCAATGAAGAACTAAATATCAAGATCCTATTTATATAACGACATACAGTTATTATGGGAGTAAGAGTGTAGAGAGAAAACCGAAATCAAGTCTTGAACAGAAGCAGGACTCAACACCTGTGTGTTGATTTGGACGATCATCAATTTTCAATGAAGTAACGAAATTAAAAATTACTGCTTCATTCTTATTCTCCTAAAAGTTTAAAAATGTAACCCATGCCACGGCCTCGCTACCAGCAAATGCGTGTCGGGTAAATAAAGGTACTCGCGCAGCTAAGGTGCCCACAGCCGGAAAACTAACCATAATATATTATGACCTGTTTTTTTTTTTCAGTAAAACAAATAACTCATTTTAAGTTTCTAGTTGTCCTTGATTGGCTATCCCAACGGGCTATAAGTACAGGAGTTTATCGAGCCTAACCATATGGTAAGAAATATAAATAAAGTGTATTCTATCTATCTTCTCTATGTGCTTCTTACGCAGCAATGGCATCACGTCTTTATCACACTTCAGCGTGGGAGGATAAGACATGCCTGGTACTTTGATAACGAGATGACGAGAACTCTTTTAATTAATTGTATTTTAAGCGGTTAATGGTTGCCAAATTATTCGTTTATTTCCATCGTTGATGGGAGAAATGTTTTCGATTATGAACTCAAGTTGTTTCATGTTTTGTAACCTGTCAACTGGGCCAGAGGTGGTCTCTTTCTCCCGATGTACGGTACAAGCTACCACAAACTGTCATATTTCTTTATCTCAACAGTGGAATGTTAATGTTCGATTGGTAAAATTTGACAGATTCGGGTAGGTTGACCTGCTGGCGTCTGTATGTGAATCGCATCACCAAATATATCATTGACTGCTGCAGACGTCCTGAAGTTACGGTGACCGCTTGCAGCTATACCTGCCGTTAGCTTTTTGTCGCCAAAACGGTTTAAAAAAGAATGATGACCTCATATCCGCATCACATCCGCGTCATACCGCGATCGTGTGGACAACAGGTATTGTGTGAGAACTTCCTAAAGTCATGACAGGCCTTATTTGCCCGACTGTGAGATGATCAATAGCTTAAATTGAGTACCATTGACTTTACTAAACTCTGGTTTTTTTAATTACCCGATTGCTCCAGGAGGGTTATGTTTTTCGAGGGTATGTATGTATGTATGTTTCTTTGTGTTGCTCTGCAGCCTAAACGGCTTGATGGATTTTAACTTGAGAGGTGTCGTTAGATTCTTCTTAAACGTGAGAGTGTCACTGGGTACACAAAACTCGCCAAGTGCGAGTCGAACTCGCGTGCAAAGGGTTCCGAACTAAAACTATTTTTTTAAAATCTCTCACATTCTATCAAGTGGGGTATCAAAAAATAGTAAAATAAAATAAATATTTAAAAAAAACAAAAAACCCGACTGCGTAAAAAAACTAAAAAGAAAGAAACAAGCCCAGTAGTTTAGAATTCACTCATTCACACTTACAGTCGGGGCCCCTTGGGAAGATTTTATTGGTGTGATTTGAATGGGCCCCGACTGTGAGTGTGAATGAGTAAATTCTAAACTACTGGGCTTGTTTCTTTCTTTTAGTTTTTTTACGCAGTCGGGTTTTTTGTTTTTTTTTTTTTTTAATATTTTTCAATTTATATGTAGGTATATGAGCCACAAATAAACATTAAAACATAGACCGATACTACAACTCGTAACAGCTAGCTTCTTTACTGTTTACAAGTTATGCTACTAATAAAATTATGAAGTAATCTTAAGTTTCCAGGTAATATTCCAAGGAAGGGAGGAATGTTTTCTGTCACCTAAACTATTCCGATGATTCCTGATGTCCACCCCCAGCGGGGGACAGTGATACGATTTTTTAAAAATATTTACGTTGGCCCCCGCGGGTGGACAGCGCTACAATTTTAAAAATGAGAATTCTCAGTGTCCACCGCGGGTGGACGGAGATACTTTTTTTTATTTATTCCCTTTTAATTGTTTTTGTAAACTTTGAGTGAAGACTCGTTACAGATTAAAGACTTTAGAAGGAAGATGATGAGAGTATTAAAATAATAATAAAAACAAATTATGTATTTTAAAAACAACGTTTATTTAAAAAAAAAATCTCTCACATTCTATCAAGTGGGGTATCAAAAAATAGTAAAATAAAATAAATATTAAAAAAAACAAAAAACCCGACTGCGTAAAAAAACTAAAAAGAAAGAAACAAGCCCAGTAGTTTAGAATTCACTCATTCACACTTACAGTCGGGGCCCCTTGGGAAGATTTTATTGGTGTGATTTGGATGGGCCCCGACTGTGAGTGTGAATGAGTAAATTCTAAACTACTGGGCTTGTTTTTTTCTTTTAGTTTTTTTACGCAGTCGGGTTTTTTGTTTTTTTTAATATTTATTTTATTTTACTATTTTTTGATACCCCACTTGATAGAATGTGAGAGATTTTTTTTTTAAATAAACGTTGTTTTTAAAATACATAATTTGTTTTTATTATTATTTTAATACTCTCATCATCTTCCTTCTAAAGTCTTTAATCTGTAACGAGTCTTCACTCAAAGTTTACAAAAACAATTAAAAGGGAATAAATAAAAAAAAGTATCTCCGTCCACCCGCGGTGGACACTGAGAATTCTCATTTTTAAAATTGTAGCGCTGTCCACCCGCGGGGGCCAACGTAAATATTTTTAAAAAATCGTATCACTGTCCCCCGCTGGGGGTGGACATCAGGAATCATCGGAATAGTTTAGGTGACAGAAAACATTCCTCCCTTCCTTGGAATATTACCTGGAAACTTAAGATTACTTCATAATTTTATTAGTAGCATAACTTGTAAACAGTAAAGAAGCTAGCTGTTACGAGTTGTAGTATCGGTCTATGTTTTAATGTTTATTTGTGGCTCATATACCTACATATAAATTGAAAAATATTAAAAAAAAAAAAAAACAAAAAACCCGACTGCGTAAAAAAACTAAAAGAAAGAAACAAGCCCAGTAGTTTAGAATTTACTCATTCACACTCACAGTCGGGGCCCATTCAAATCACACCAATAAAATCTTCCCAAGGGGAAAAAAAAACTAAAAAGAAAGAAACAAGCCCAGTAGTTTAGAATTCACTCATTCACACTTACAGTCGGGGCCCCTTGGGAAGATTTTATTGGTGTGATTTGGATGGGCCCCGACTGTGAGTGTGAATGAGTAAATTCTAAACTACTGGGCTTGTTTTTTTCTTTTAGTTTTTTTACGCAGTCGGGTTTTTTGTTTTTTTTTTTTTTAATATTTTTCAATTTATATGTAGGTATATGAGCCACAAATAAACATTAAAACATAGACCGATACTACAACTCGTAACAGCTAGCTTCTTTACTGTTTACAAGTTATGCTACTAATAAAATTATGAAGTAATCTTAAGTTTCCAGGTAATATTCCAAGGAAGGGAGGAATGTTTTCTGTCACCTAAACTATTCCGATGATTCCTGATGTCCACCCCCAGCGGGGGACAGTGATACGATTTTTTAAAAATATTTACGTTGGCCCCCGCGGGTGGACAGCGCTACAATTTTAAAAATGAGAATTCTCAGTGTCCACCGCGGGTGGACGGAGATACTTTTTTTTATTTATTCCCTTTTAATTGTTTTTGTAAACTTTGAGTGAAGACTCGTTACAGATTAAAGACTTTAGAAGGAAGATGATGAGATTATTAAAATAATAATAAAAACAAATTATGTATTTTAAAAACAACGTTTATTTAAAAAAAAAAATCTTCTAATTAACACCATAATTAAAAATTCAAAAGTAGGTTTATTTATTGTAATAATTTTGTTTTAAAATTTTCTTTTGAAATTGACTAGGATATGACATTTATTTCTAACTAGTGTTTGCCCGCGGCTTCGCTTGCGTTAATTTAGATTTTGAGAAACAATACGGATCGTGTAAGTGGCGCCATCTGGAATATGAACGTAATTGTTTTCTCGGCAGCAGCTCTCTTCTGTTATTCGGGATGAAAGATACCCTATATCCGTGTTTATACTCCTGACAACGTATATGCTAAATTTTGGGACGATCGATTCAGTAATAGGTAGTAATGCGTGAAAAGGCAAAAAACAAACATACTTGCATTTAAAATATTAGTTTAGATCAATAATGTTCGGGGTCGCGGGATTATTTCCTTACCGTGACCCCGGAACATAACAGGCTACTGAAGGACACCGTGGATTTTAGTCAGTAGAAGTCTGACAGTCCCTCCCGCCCTGCCCGGGGTGGGAGGACTCATTTGATGATTTTACCACGCTAAAAAAAAAAGATCAATAATGTTATAGGAACATAGTTTGCATAGGAAACATCCTTTGACCATTTGAGCGACACTAATTTCAAAGATCCGTGTTTATCTTAAACATTAGACTATAATTTTTTGGTCAATTTACAGTATCGCTGCAATTTGTTAACGAAATTAAACGAACGATAGCATTGCTCTTCTCCCTTTAGCTTAACGCGTGATTCTTAAAAATAGCTAATTATTTAACTCTATGAGTACAACTTGTCGTCGTTTAAAACAAAATCTATGCACTGGTTTGAGCACCAATTCAAAACATAAATAAACACAAAATAATAGAAACACTGATTGTTTTCGAATCTTTAAAATTCTTACACCTCGAAACAATTACAATTTAAAAAATATCTAACTTACCTACTACCTACAATTTAAATCAGCGTAAATATATCCTAGAGAACTATTGAAAAAAATTAGTAATAAATTAAAATTGCGAATAATATTGAGATAAAAGTATGCATATTTTTTTTTTAATTATTTGAAACTGTCAGGTTAAATAAAAACAAAAAAAAAGAAACCCAAAAAGTGAAAAAGAAAATTTCAAGATTTGATCTTGAGACCTATTGCACGAAAGTCAAGCGGGTTACCAACCAGACTGGCTGGTTCGCTGACAGTAGATTTCAAATAGCGGTTCTTATACAAATGTCAACAATGACTGAAAATCAACATATTAAACATTGCTAATCCCCCATGGGGAATAGCGTTAATATACATATCCTATTAATTGAAGAGCAGTTTAAGGAATATTTGAGGAAAAAATTAATAAATAATATCCAGTGGTTTAGCTTCCAACTCCCAACAAACATTTAAAAACAACAAAATTCAAAATTGTTTATCTCCCAGGGCAAATAGCGAAATAATACATAGCCTATTAACAGAAGCATGTTATTGGGAATATTTGAGGAAAATTTGATCGACAACTTTACAGTAGTTTCGGAGATAGATCAACTCAAAAAAACGTAAAAAAATTCGAAAAAAAAAAGTTGATTTGGCATCAGAATTGATCCCTCATCTTGAAAAAAATACAAAAAGAAAAAAATATTCAATGTACAGGAATGACAGCTCTACGATTTTATTATTATGTAAAGATGTAAAGATTATAAATACACCTGAAAAGTATTTAATCATTTAAAATGTTCATACAAGGTAGAGTAACATCATACCAATTTTTCTAATCCAATTTTACAGGCTCGCTTTATTAAAAGTTTTCATCAAACAAACTTATAATAAAACGAGCCCAGAAGAATGCTAACTAAAACTATACTAGTACACACGGGCAGTTTGTTTGTTTGTGTAGTAGTTGGTTTGTTTGGTTACACATCAACCTATATACAATACCAGTTTGTCTTGATCTCGCTTTGTGAAATCTTTCCGCACACTCAACGGTCAGCTTACATTGGTTTTGCATAGTTTGATGTGTAGCCAAACAAAATAAGATATGTGTGTACAAACTAAGATATGGTTTTAAAAATAATAATAGTAAAAAATAAAAATAATTTGACAATGGCACACAATCGACTAGAACATTGCAATAATCACATTTTTATGTCTAAAAAAATATAAATAACAAAAAAAAACTTACTTTAACAATACAATAGTATAGTCACAAAATATGAGCAGCCTTACATTGTTAATTTTTTTTGCTGATTATTACAGTTTTGAAAATCATTTTCATCAGTTTTTTTTCAGTCAAAGTTTAAAAATAGGGCCCGCTACCGGGAATAAATAAAAAAAGTATCTCCGTCTACCCGCGGTGGACACTGAGAATTCTCATTTTTTAAATTGTAGCGCTGTCCACCGGGGGGGACAACGTAAATATTTTTAAAAAATCGTATCACTGTCCCCAGCTGGGGGACAGTGCAACTTTTTCTAAAAAAAGTTCCTAATGTCCACCCCGGGGTGGACATTAGGAACTTTTTTTAGAAAAAGTTGCGCTGTCCCCCAGCGGGGGACAAGCTGGGGGTGGACATCGGGAATCATCGAACTATTCCAATAAGACTGTCGTACGCACCTGCAGCTGAAAACCGGTAAGTTGAAACCATTAGGAACCTTCTAAGTAGTTCCCGCTGCTTCGTTTTCAAACAAATGATCATACCTTTTTTTCCCTTACCTTACAACATTTAGTAACAACTAGCCGATACCCACCCGCATAATATGCCTATTATTGTATGCAAAAACTTGACAAATGAATACTAAAACCCTTTTCGAGAACTACTCTATCCATTGGTGAAAACAGCATGATAATCGGTGTAGTAGTTTTTGACTTTATCGCGAACAGACAGACAGACTCGGGGAGGTCTTTATTTTATAAATATTTGATGATAGTGATAATTTTCATGAAGGCTATGGGTTGTGAAGGTAAAATAGGAAGACGTTAGGGGTAAAATACTGTTATTCACTTGGGTGAAATTCGACCTCAACATCTAATAGTTAGGAAAAGTCTTTCTCCAGGATTTTTGCGTGGACGGTGCCAAATGGTTGTAGACATAGAAAATGTGCTGAGAATTATTCGAAATTGATCCTATATCCATGAAGGCTGAAGGATCTTCCTTAGATATTTTTCTTTGAAATTAAAGCTAGCATTCATTTAAGACAATAATTGTGAAAAGTAAACAGGTCATACGCTAGAACGTGGTTTCTGTTCCAAAAAAAAAAACGGGTCTAACAAAACACGAACATCATGCCGGAATATCACACACGTAATTTCCGTACACGTGCTCAAATCCAGCAATAAGTCAAAATGTACGGAATCACTGAACATTACATCTCTAGTTGCTATTCACGTCAGGAGCGGACATTAGACTCGTGGGCTCGCACGAGCACGGGTGATAATCTTCATACAACGAAACGCTCGACGTAGCGCCATATTGTTTTTAATGTTGACTGACGTTTCTGGTCGTCTGTGATTGGCCGTCGCAGGCGCTGGTAGGCCGCCATTTGTTTTTGTTTCATAATGACGTATGTCTGACATTAGTGACATTACTACTGGTGCTAATGTTGATCTTTATTGTTTATCTTGTCCGCTTTTTCTGTAATAATTAATCTCCAGTATCTCTACTATTACTTTTGCTACTTGCAAAATATATTACGAGTGCTCCGTTTTGTTCGCGACAGGACGCTATTTGGTATCATTTCCCGTGTAATGAGAAAAGACTCGCTGTGTGGGTTAAAGTGTCTAAACTAAACCGTGATGATCTGCAAGACTGCAGTCGTTATCACCTGAACAACTTCCGAAGCTTTTTGTTTGTGCACTTCGAAAAGAACTTCATTACTTCTAAATCTCGGCAGTGCCTATCCTTCCCTGTTTACTGAAGATGAGATTTTGAGTGGAACAACAACTCGGCAGTATACCGGTAAATATTATGATGAAACAACATCAGCTATCATTACTTCTTGCTTGCTTAACTTTACTTCTAACTAATATTGTAAATACCAAAGTTTGTGAGGATAGATGGATGTTTGTTACTCAGATTATTTTAATTTAATTTATGCCAGGATATACCTTTTACCCCAGGATTAAATTCCTGTTAATTAATTTTCGTCATAAACGCGGGCGAAGCCGCTGGCGATGGCTAGTATAAAAATAAATGTTTTGCAAATTTTATGGGTGCTAAATTTTGACCGCCTGGTAGGAGGCAGAGATATAATATATCGACTCATCCGAAGAATAAAGTCCGATGTGACCATAGGCCAAAAATCAGTTTAATAGCTTAATGAGATAAGCAATTAAAACTCTACAAACTTGTGTTTTTAGAATTTTGATATTTTATTTAGTTCCGGAAATATAGAATCGAAGAACGTCTCATCTGAAATTCGTTCCGCAGAACAACGCACGAAGTGTATATGTGACGGTACGCAGGCATCTGGGGCCACGTCTCTTCGTCAGATCGGCCGTTGTTTGTTGGAGAGAGAATATTTTCGTTGCATGATCTTATTTTTATACACTGTATAGTCTAAGTCACACATCATGTTTATATACTTTTTAGTCTAAGTAAACAGTTGTGTTGACTATCGATGTTTACATAGAACGGTTTTCGACGGAAATGTTCAGAAACGCATTTTTTTCGATGGTATGATTATTTTTATAAATATTCACTGGCACTCATGAACTTTTAAGACGCTGTTATACGAATTTAAATAATCTTCTAAGCGTTTTATTTTAAAATAGAACGTTTCTGTGCGGAATCAGTGATATGATTTATGGGTTCCATGTTAAGATGGGACGTTGTTCCTGGTAGAATGAAATCAGTTAGGACGTTGTTCGTTTAAAATGTTTGCTAAATATAAAAAAATATGTATTTATGAGTGGGTAAATTAATTCCTACGTGCAAAGTCTTGCACTTCACATAAATGATATTTCTTGAATATTCTATTTTACAGTTTTATTTTATTTCATATGTCAATTTAGAAGGAAATATCAATGAGTCCTTTTTGTTGCCTTTGCATCATGATGCAGAAGAAATAAGCCAATAATTAGCAGAAATATTAAATTAAGAACTTCTACGTGAAGATTATAACACCAAAGAAATCATCGGTGATAGCTAAAAACAGGTTGTCACGTCAACTCAGACAGCAGAATATATTTACAGTAATCAATCTAGTACATTTTCTTTGGAATGCCTTCTAATCTCAAAATTTCACCATTAATACAACATGAGGACAGAATTTTCTCATCATAAAATTTAGTATCTACCCCAGTTATTTAAAACTATCAGAGCCAACTCCTACCACTGTTCATTCGATCTGCGATAACTCATGTAGACAATTTCTCTGCGATTCCTTTTTCGTCATTAGGCGCCACAAACTCCCTTGCTATTGCTACTTTCCTACTCCAAAACATACAGTGCCAGTACGCATACGGACTAATCGTGTGTAGATCGGAATGCAAAGCATGCATAAAGTTGCATGCTTGCCATTTTGATTTGCCTCTCCTTCAATTCCATGGTAATTAATACCTATCAGCATTTCTATTTTAAACATTGCATAATACAAACCCATTTTTTACGCGTATGAACCAAAAGAAAACGGTCAACGTTAGGGCACCCCAAGGATTTAAGACGGTAATAGGCATCTCTGTTGACTTGACATTCACATAGACCACCCTGCATCAAAGTCCCCGCCTCCGCCAACACTGCCGAACCCTCACACTACACACCTTCAATTATTTCGCAAGACTGAATCAAGTTAACGGAGCCTCACTTGGCGGGACTACTATCCAGGGCCGCGCCGCCCATATGTGCGAAGTGTGCGGCGCACACAGGCGCCAGGGCAATAGAGGCGCCGGATGACCAGTGCCAATAATTATTGAAATTATTTTTGTCACATTACAACATATTAATACTTGAGTATCGATAAGTAAGTAGATACAAGTCTCACAAGACGATACTTATCTAAACTATTTGAATTGACCCAGTATTTTGGGTTTTGTTTACATGAATTACGAGCTCTGCTTTAAAAATCAAAAGAACCGCCGGCCCCGGCCGCTCCGCATTCGCTATGATAGCCGACTATTTTATTATTAGTATATTAATCTATGTATTTTATTACAAAGGCCGTGGATTAGTTTATAAACGTAACCCGATTCGACCCGACGGGGATTCCCCACAACAATTACAAACATTTTATCTAAAATGGGTATTAGCTAGTGGAGTCGCGGGTACGGCGCGTACTGGCAGGAAACTGTTAAACTGACAAAACTGGTGAAAACATTTCAGCAAAAAATTTGAATTTATGAAAGTTTGAAAGACGACATGTAAGACGCTTCATAGGTTTTGCACACAGGCGCTTCACAGGTTTTGCACACAGGCGCTGCAAGGGGTCGGCGCGGCCCTGCTACTATCTGGGGTCGGCCTGCATTATTTATAGGAACCTAACTAATTGGTTTGGTACGGTTTGGTTCTGTTTTCGGTCCTCACCCTTGAAGTCGGTTCTTCTCGTTCAAAAAAGCACAAAGGTCAACATTATTATACTAAAAACATCTTAAACTCTTGTCAGGCATATGTTATGAAAAGCAACTAGGTGTTCGAAGCATGCACTGAAGTTTCGTCATGAAAATAATGGAGAGTTTAATTTTATTTTAATGTGCGATGTGAAATCTCGTTTCTCCTTTCTGACTAAACAAGGGCACGCAGCCAAGTTCACTAAAATGATCTATGCCTGAATTAGGTATTCCTATATTTCAGGCAGAGGAAGGTTTAATAAAGAGGCGTAACGGTAATGTTAAGCTACATTTTTGAGATTTTTTTAAATATAATAAACTTTTGAAATAATAATATCAGTTTTATTGACTCTAAGGAAATGTAATTATTTAACACATCGAAAATTATACTTAACTATTTCAAGGTAGGTAGTCAGATAGGACTCATTAGGTGTCATCAGGGTATGTTCCATTCCAACAAAAAGACACTTGTTAATATAGAACGTCACTAAAGTTGAGGCGTTTCCGTAAAACAACGTCTAATATTCACTACGGACCCACTTTTTTCTTCGTTCTTTCAATATAAAACGTCTTATGTTGATATGGAACTCACTATATCGTGTATTAAAAGGATTATAAAAACACAATACCTGTCATTTAACTAGTCTAGGGTAATATAATAACATACCAAAAAATCAAAATGTCAAGTATCGTAGTTTTAGAGTTACACAGAGTTACACAAGTCAACAACTTCTACAAGCTCTACTGAAAACCATCAATCTTGCAAATCGGACTTTATTCTTCGGATGAGTCGATATCTCTGCCTCCTACCAGGTGGTCAAAATTTATTTAATTGTTCCTTTAATTTAATAGACCTTTTTAAGAGAATTCATTGTACAGTTACATGCTAAAATAATATGTTTTACTGAATACATAATAACATAATGTTTTCATAAAACTCAACTGGTTTACACTACCTGATTACATAAAGCACCCTCATCCACCCACTCCGAGGTTCATAATATTTATTTATACTTAACATAATGTTTCTTCTTTTCCAGCTCATTATGCAGATGGAAGACCTGTGAAAATCCTGAGAATAGCAGATGTAGAAAAATCACCCCACCGTGTTTTGGAAAGAGGCGACCGATAAACCATCAAGAATATACGGCAGCAAAAAAAAGACTAAATTACCCATCCAAAGGTGCAGTGAGGTGTTTCGGTACAGTGATAAGTGATAACTGTAACAAATGCATAATTGGAACACAATGCTCATAAAAATAATGTTGTGTCAAAAGGTTTACAATAATGAACTGGTGCAGTAAGATAATTTATTTTACTAAGTTCATTTAACGATTTTCGTTATTTGCCTGCGATGCAAAAACAAGCTTTTCGAAAATTTTTAACAGAAATTGAAAAATAAATGATTTAATATTTGTAATTCTTTGTTTTATTTTATTTTTTTCCCAAAATTAATTTCAAAAAAGTTTCAGTAGTATAGCAATATCGAGTACGGCGTTTTAGGCTGTATACGATTATTCCTTTGCCAGTGAGCAACAGTGATTTAAAAAAAAAAGAAACGTCATACGACATTAAAACTTACGCCGAAAATTTTTGTTCGGGAGTTGGCAGTCTGATACGTAGTATCTCTAAGTAGTCTGTGCGCACGAGTTCGGAACATTTCGGGCGACGACCTCGGCTCAACTTCGGCTAACTTCGTCGCTGTTCGGGTTTAGGTTACCTATTCGCACGGCTTAACGTTAATCATACTGGTCTTAGTCTAAGATACGTATATAGAACGACCTTCACCGATCGAGTAACCGGATGATTAATGTGTTTTTCATGAATTAAAATATATTGAAGAATGTGACGGTGATGGGTTGCCTCATAAAATCCTGTCAAGGATATTTTTAATTAATTTTATAAAAGGTTTTTTTTTTTTCAATACCTTCACCGATAGAGTAACCAAAAAAAATTAACACCAATTGAGAGTCCGAAGTCTATAGATTATGCTAACGTAGGGTTGCCTACCTTTTTCTTGTCAAGGTTATAGGGTTGCCTAATTTGAACAGGTGATAAAAAAATGCTACCTTCACCGATCGAGTAACCAAATTAATTATATTATATCAAAATAAAGACATTTTTTTTACGAATACGATGGTATACGGTTGCCTATGAAAAACTTGTCAGAAATTAGGGTTGCCAAGCGTTGAAGTTTGAAAATTTTTAGACGGTTGGAAAAACATGAGTAGATAAACGGACTAAGCTTCTTATGAACGAGCAAAATTGTTACATTTTTGGTAGGGTTGTCACAATGGGCCATAGGGTAAGACAAATGAAACAAAAATTATGTTAAATAGTTTTATTATCTAGTATGATAGAATCGAATCAAATCAAATAGTATAGTGTTTCTTCTTTGCTGCCATCGATGTGGTCCGAAAAATTCCTCCTCCGGAACTGAAATTTGGCATATGATGAAGGTGTGCAAGTAGTGGGAGGGCCTTTGCCGTTGAACAGTGTGATTTATAAGGTGATTTTTAAGACAAGTGTTTTTTATTCAGAATCCAGTTATTGTGTTGTGTATATATTAGATTCTTATTAGATTATCTTGTACGTTCTTATTAGTTTCTAATTAGATAAGTTTTTTAGTGGAAAATTGTAAAAGTTTAAAACTTAGAATAATACGTAACTTGAAAACTCACTTTTTTGTTTATGTATGTTTTTCAATTAAAGTATTTAAAAGGATTGTGTTTCATTACAAAAATAGATTCACAAGTTGTTTCATGAAGATCGGTCCAGTAGTTTTCAAGTTATTGCAATTTTTGTGAAATCAAACTTTTGTTCTTGTGTAACTTTAATAGTTTTAGTCCTAGGATTTTTTTTATTTATTGTTGTAACGAAAATGTAAGAAGCGCGGTCTATTTGACAACACGCGCCCTCTTGAAGGTAGGTGTTTGGTCTCTAATATATTGGTGACCAAACACCTTTAAAATCTCTTTTGACAATTCAAAATTGCCTGTAATTGGCTTAGTTGAATTAAATTATTTGATTCGATTCTATCATACTGAATAATAAAGCTATTTAATATTTTTTTGTTTAATTTGTCTTACCCTATGGCCCATTGTGACAACCCTACCAAAAAATGTAACAATTTTTGCTCGTTCTTAAGAAGCTTAGTCCGTTTATCTACTCATGTGTTTCCAACCGTCTAAAAATTTTCAAACTTCAACGCTTGGCAAGTTTTTCAAAGGCAACCGTATACCATCGTATTGGTAAAAAAAATGTCTTTATTTTGATATATAATTTATTTGGTTACTCGATCGGTGAAGGTAACATTTTTTTCATCACCTGTTCAAATTAGGCAACCCTATAACCTTGACAAGAAAAAGGTAGGCAACCCTACGTTAGCATATTCTATAGACTTCGGACTTTCAATTGGTGTTAATTTTCTTTGGTTACTCTATCGGTGAAGGTATTGAAAAAAAATAACCTTTTATAAAATTAATTAAAAATATCCTTGACAGGATTTTATGAGGCAACCCATCACCGTCACATTCTTCAACATATTTTAATTAATAAAAAACACATTTTGTCCGGTTACTCGATCGGTGAAGGTCGTTCTATATACGGATCCTGTACTATCTAGGAGCTGCCCCTTCGTTTCTTGTCCTTGGCACAAAGCCAGTCCTCTGAAAAACGTGGAAAATGCGTTTAATCATTAGCAGTAAGGTAATATTTCAAACTAGATTCTGTCTGCAATTCACCTGCATGGAGGACATAAATTATCCCACAGGTATAACAGGGATAAAAGTATCATATGTCCAGTAAGAAACAGACACACACTGCATTATACTATTCAACACTGAATCTAAAACCTAATTTTCCCTCCCCAACTTGTTTTAGAATTTTCAAAGACAAATCGGGAGTCCATATTTATTATGCACATTACCTTTGATTTGCGGTTTTAGGACGTCCGGAATTCAGTCAAATGCCTCAAATTAAGGGTTGACCCGAAATGGGCAGGGTTATGTTTATCCAACTAATTTTGTTGACAAAAGACCAAAATAATCTTCATTGAGTTTTCGGCTTAATTTACTTATTTACTTTCGGTTTACACTTCTTCTTCTACTTCTTCTTCGTGTTGCTGGCACGACGATATTTATATTTTATTGGCCCAAAACTCCGCCATCTCCATCGCGTTGTCGGTAGCAGTGATCTGATTGGCTGCATGTTTTTGGGCTAAGAGGGCAGATGCATCCGCATCCCGCTGCCGTTCCAATACGGTAGCCCCACTTTGACAGGTTTGAGTTACATCTTCCCACCGGTCCGGAGGTAGCACTTAAATTAACCTTTTTGTTTTTGTATTTTTTTATATATTTCATAATGATACATGAAATTCGCCGGTTCCAGTACTGCCCAGCTAATCATTCTGAAGAATACTAATCAGGCCCACCTTAGGGTGGCCCATCACGTTACACATTAGCACCTGTTTTGTTTTTCAATCATCCTTGCAATATGAGGGTCAGGGTCGCGGGGCTTGTCTAATCTGGTAACTGTAACCGCTCTATTGGCCGGCATGGCCGTGACCTTAATGAATATTTTTTATTTTATAAAAAAAATATGCCAGTTACTAATGTTTAAAATACGAAATAAAATATATCAAATAACTAAAAGTCTTTTTATGTGTTGACTTGGTTTGTTCTATGATCTGGTGGCCTACCACGATAGTTCCAGTGAGGGAACGAGGTGGTGATAGACGACTTGTATAGCTCTGTCTCTTTTTTTCTTTTAGCCGTCGTGGTAGGTCCTGCTTTTAATTATGAAAGGACCGTTTCTTGTCAGCCACAAAATAAAATACAAAAAATATACTTCATGCATTATTTATTTATTTATTTACAAGAGCAAATGCTTTTGCTATAACAGACTATCATCCAAAAATGTATAGTTAAAATTGCCAATTCTTCAAAGAATGTTCCTTAATCGGTTACAGTAGCAGGAATGTGATGTTTTTTAGATGTTGTGGCATTACAAGAAACTGTTGATCCAGCGCAGGTATGATGTGATGCGGGTGTAGCCTGTAGGATAGCCTGCGTCGCAGCCAGCGGCAGCCGTGAACGAGACCAGACCCACCTGAAGATGAAAGAAAATAATGAGAACTGTATGCAAGTCCTGCACCAAATAGTATAACCAAAGCCCGCAAAGTGAGGTCCTCTAAACATCGAAACAAAATATGAGGGTGATAAAATCTTGTCAATAGAACTTAGTGAAGTACCTAATTGACTGTTTGATTCTACTGATACTTCATCTACATCTTTAGAGTTTCTTAACACTTCTTATTCACTTTGCCACATTTAATGTTATAACACGAATGCGTGACGCCAAAGTTAAGTGGAAAGCACAATCACATTACTACATAAATATTATAAATCAACGTAAACCTCTTGTAGAAAACGAATATTTTTTACGTTTACGTAACGCGCTCATTCTTTGTCGTGCCTCTTGTGTTCTTTATAATTCATATCGTTTTATTAAATTACACATAGCCAATCATGAACGAGAATTAGAAATAAAACCAGTTTTAGGAAAATTCACCAATGACCCTTCTAACAGATTAAATGTGCATTCACACACATCAGTCACGTCACGTCACTGTCACGTTACTGACAACGGATCGGTGACGGTTTGTCTAGTCACCAGTCACCGTCACGTCGTTCGTCAGTCACGTCTCCGGTTTGGCTGAATCATTGAACACCCGGCAACATCTTACTTCAGTCAGTGGACTGAACTGAGACGTTCCCGGGTGTGTGGGGATAAAAGTATGAAACTTGTATGGAAATATTATTTGATGTGCCTGACCGGTGAAGTGACTGATAGATCACGTGCCGGTCACTGGCCGGTGACAGACGTGTGGGAACAAAGTCATAATAGGAGTATAGAAACATTTTGTTTTTTAAACCGGGCCAGTGACGTGACGTGACGTTGACTGATGAGTGTGAATGCACATTTAGTCTGAGAAAACATACCAGCATATCTTTTCCACTGGCGCCTTCGTATCGCCGTAAGACCAGAGGGCCACCGTAGTCTCCTCCACAGGCACCCTTGCCGTTGTCTCCACTTGTGCACAAAATATCCAGGGTCACGAAGGACCCATAAACCTGAGCGCACTGGGTGTTACTGATGACTTTGACGAAGACATCACGAAGACTTGAAGACCCGTCTAATGGACCAGCTGAAAGTAAACATTAGGTTATTTCCAGGGTAAATGATAAGTGATAGTTATGGACAAAGTAGCTGGTAAATTTATGCAATTTTGGGACGAAGAAAGCAGAGTTAGTTGAGAGAAAAATTGTGAATGGTCCAGAGTCTGGGGTGCTGCTGATCTATTACATCTCACAAAGGACATGGAGACAATATTTGTGTAAGAAAATCTACCATTTTTTTAATGGTAAAATCATCAATGGGATCTTTCCTTCCTGGGTAGAGTTAAAGGTACTGTCAGACTCGTACTGATTAAAATCCACCGTGTTGTTTCTTGTTTTACCTTCAAATATCACGTTTACCTATTCGGACCCTACTATGCGCAAATTCTTAGCGCTTGTTTTTATCAGTACTCTAATGCGTTATACTAATCATTAAGATACTTACTTGGAGAAGTTTTTCCATATCCAATTATTTCAGCCGTGTATCCTTCAAGTGAACTGAAATATGCGACCGGCAAAGTAATGTAACCGACGTAACCTAAAGAAATAATTAAAAGCTACAATTTATTATCATATCATCATCTGCCTAGCCTTTTTCCAACTGTTCGTTCGACTGTGGCGGGTTCGACTCTCGGTCAATGTGACTGCCTATCTGACCTCCACAACCCCATAACTGCCAAAGTTTATCGTATTACTATACGATACTTCTTGATGTAACTGGTTGTCAGACTGTAGAGTTTCCGAGCTACAGAGAACTTGCAATGACAGACTGATGATCATTGATCACCCATCCATAGACCAGTCTCGACAGGCTTGGCTCAACCTTGAACATCGACCTGTGCGTTTGTTTTTTTGTTTGTGTAGTTTCATCCATAGACCAGTCTCGCCAGGCTTGGCTTAACCTTGAAGATCGACCTGTGCGTTTGTTTTTTTTTGTTTGTGTAGTTTCATCCATAGACCAGTCTCGACAGGCTTGGCTTAACCTTGAAGATCGACCTGTGCGTTTGTTTTTTTGTTTGTGTAGTTTTCTAATGCATATAGCATGCTACGTATAATACTTACTGCTGGTTAAAATATAAGGGGTGCCAACCATTGCGATGTCGTTGGCCAAGGTATTCGCGTTGTATTGGGGATGCAAAATGACCCTCTCGGCATACTTTCGGATGCCTCCTTTAAATAATGTCACCGTGCCTACCACAACCTTAAATAAAAATAATGATTTTAAAATCAAAAATAAATGAAAACTTACTTGTGAACATAATTATTATTGAAAGGAATGCTCATTTTACAAATTGTTTGTCAAGTTTCGGTTCGAGATCAGATTATCTTTCTTTATAAAAACAGCATTATTTAATTTTTTTTAAAGTTTTAAGCTATTGCATAGCCTTTATCGCGGACTCTAGGCACGGCGACCGAATCAAGAAATTCCCTGATGAAAAAACCTAACGAACAATAACCTAACACTCGAGTAACGTCGTTTCAGTTCGGGCATAGTTCGGGATACTTCGGCAATCATATAAACATCCGTCATAAGACAATTTACTTTTTCTTACTGATTCTAAACGGCCAGCTACAAAAGAAGGTTTTCACAATGAAACCTACTTATAAATTTTACATTTAAAAAATTGGTCTTTCTCTCATTGCTTGTGGATCTACCCTTGCAAATAGATTTTAATAAAAAGTTTAACCTTTTATAAAAGGAACTTTTGAAGGGGTTTAACTATTTCTTTGGGCTTGATTGAATTAAGTATCTTTGACTAACCTGCATTTCTCTTCCCTCGGACTCTCCATCGTACCAGCATTGTCCAATAGTCACAACATAGTAGCGGCTCAGAAGAGCACCCCCACACACTGATGTCTCGCCTGACTTTAGAGTGATTATCAAACCGGCCTATAACACAAAAATATGACTATTAAATTATTATTTTATTCCGGTGCTAAAAAGAGTGGCAATCTTTTGAGGGTATATGTATAACAGGTGGATAACAAGACAAACATGTAAAGGATTACTATAATATTGTAGTTCTTTTTGTAGTCAAAACTGACTCAGAACTAAATAACTGAAAGAAAAAAAGGCAAGAACTAGATTAAAAAAATAGCAAAAATCGTAAAAAGATAACAATTTCTTTAAAAAAAATAACGTTGATCCTTACTAGGAATTTCTCCCCCTTACTAGGTGCGTTTACAAAAATAGAAACACATATTTATGAATAACAACAACTTGTAGGACATACAAATAATTACTCGGTTCGGGGATCGAACCCGCCACGCTAAGCAGCAGTCAATCGCTCGGCCGCTACACTATCTACGAGTATATATTATAGTTATAATGAAAAGGTAGGAAAGTCAAAACTGTACATACAAATAATACTTGGGGTGTGATCTACAATCGATACCGCTGCCAAAAATATATGTAGTGTTTAGAATTTTTGTCTGTACGTATCTCTGGGATAAACTCAAAAAGTACTGCATGAATTTACTTCAAGCACGAAAATTATTAAGAAGTCGGGTCAACATAATATAGGCTACATACAATCACGCTATCACCTGCGCAGTGGACCTTTATTTTTTCAACGCATTCACGCAGACGACAAAAAAATTTTGTAAATACAAATTGTTAGGCAACGAAAAAACACTTACAAAATATGGGTGTTCTCCTAGATATGAACCGAAGCCGCCAGCAATTCGCATAGATTCCTGTTGCCGGATCCTCGTAGCTGTGGGGATCCCCACTCGCTTGTGGTACTTTGCACCAGCTGCCTCTGCTACCAGCAGTGCCAGGACACAAACTAACAGAGTTGCAGCCTTCATCGTAACAGAGACGTGCGGATTATAATGAGTATCAATCATAGAACCGTCTTTATAAGAAAGTAAATCAAACGGATTTGACGTCGTCGATAAGTGTGAGTATCACTTGAGAATGGGGATTTTTCTACGTATTAATATTTAGGTCTGTCAGGTATTAAGTGGTTTGTTATCAGGGCAATCATAAATGAGGAAGTTCGACATAGTTTTCGAGTACTCAGTGTTCGAGAGTGTGTTCTTCATAAACGCGTTAACGTGTTGGCCTTTTTCAAGGCATGGGTATCGTAATACGTATAGATGAGTTGTTAGTTTTCAACAACATCTTATTTCAGCACCTAAAATATTCTTTAATACAGGTTATTTTTACGGGACCGACATTTTTCTGATAAAACAAGTGTTCAGAACACCTTTGTCAAATGTAGACAATAGGGTATTTGACTGCAAAAATCTTACTAATCCGTAAGTTAGATTGTAATTGTGAAAAACATTATATTAACACTTTTTTATTACACAAGCAAGTACAGATTTTACTTGCTTTTGACGTCACGAGCCCTTATCTCGAATTTTGATGCATATCTAAATTATCTTTGTAAATATGCATTGGTTTTACAAAAGAAAACATACGTGTAGTTATGTACATTCACATTCAAAACTCTAGCTGACGGACTATTTAGAATTGTTTATTGATAATTTCAAATTGTCTATTAGGTATTGTAATAACAGGTACACAGTCATGACAGTTGAATGTGCTTAAACTGAAGTGTTATACTTAAATTAATGAATCATCGCAAAATACTCTAAACAATTATTGTGTGCGCTAATCTGTTAACATTAACCAATAAGGTAGATTTTTTCTAAATTATGTACTATCGACTAATATGAGTAGTTAGTCATAAACGAACAGATTTAGCCTGATAATTCTATCCGAAAGTCTTGCCTGGCGGGGAAAACTGCTAATCTATGGTAAGACCCAGGGGTCTACTCTTTTAGTCCATCAACGAATAGAACAAAATCAATAAACAGTAAATCTCCTAAGAGTCATGATTTGGTTATGTAAAATAGACTTTCTTTAATTTGATATCGGTAATATGAAATCCATGCTCCCAAGCCTGTATACATTCGAGTTCCTCCGGAATGGGGGTCTCGGCAAGCGGGGTACTCAAGGTAACCCAAATATTTCAGGTTCTTTTTTAATTCCTTTTTTTATTTTATGGTAGGTTAGCGTTTAACCACTACCTATCTCGCCTGATGGTAAGCGAAGATGTGGTTGACGGTGAAGCACGCTTGCCTAGAAGTAACCTGTTCACTCTTGACTTGAAGGCCCCAAGGTTATAGCTGTCGGGAAATAAAGATGTAGCAGGGAATTCCACTCCTTAGCAGATCCATCCCTTGTGATAGATCCCTATCCTGAAAACCAATTAGTAATTAAGACATGTAACAGTTAAACCCGTCGTCTTTAAGGCACCATTAGATTCAGCTCGTTTACGACTCAGTTTGATACAAACGCGATAAGGTTTATGACTCGGGATATTGTATTAAATTTCGATAGATCGTAAAAGGTTTGAATGTGAATTGAGTTAAATGTTGCGTATTATGTTGTGAACTGTATTGAATTAGATAAGTGTTCTTGATAATAATTTCAATTAGTCATTCATGTGCCAGCCAGGCAGTTCCATTATATAAGTTAGTTGGATTCATGTTGCAAACTGTATTAACAAACCTGCATACAAGTTACAAGTACCTACTTTAAATTGTATTTTTTTCCAATTCAAGCAATTTGTATGCAAGACTTGTCTAGGTAATGGAAACGGGCCCTTAACGGTTATTGAAGCATTTTCACATTAGACGAAATGGTAACCCTTTAATGAAACATCGAAATAATAATTGTGTTTATAGCGTGTATTTGATTAACCGATCAGAATTTTAATGTACCTACAGACGCCAGCAGGTCAACCTACCAGAATCTGTCTATCAATCAAACTTAATCTTTCACTATTGTGATAAGGTTGAAAAGCTATTAAATAAATTTAACAGAAAGAGGTAGGTTGATGTGTGGCGTCTATAGGTACTGTCTCTCACTTTTTGATACTTACGAGTATAATTATTTCAGTAGGTATATCAAAGTAATGTTTATCGGGGCGTGTGGGTGTGTTTTATTACCACATTAGTGCTTCAACTTTAACAATCATGTTGTTGAGTCAGCCTACCGCGAATTAGAATCTAACTTAATAAGTTATGTAAAAACTTTGTAATTACAACATTGTTCCAGATCGTTCGACCTTTAGGATTTATAATAAATTCTTGAATAAATTCAAATACTATGGAAAGCTATGTCTGAAATTAAAATACTTGAGCATTCCGAAGAAACCCTTCGACATTGCATGCCAACCAATCTAAACGTACATGTAAACAAAATTGCAGCGTCTGTTTGTAATATTGAAATAACCGTTTTTTACTACATGCATATGAATATATATACGGTATATACACCAAAATAACATTTTTTACAATTCTCTGACTTTCTGTCTGTCTGTTTGTAACGGCTAATCTCAAAAACGGCTGGGCCGATTTTGACGGGACTTCTATTGGCAGGGAACTGATGTAATAATAAGTAACTTCATCATCATCATCAGCCTATAATGTTCCCACTGCTGGGACCCAGGCCTCCTCTCCGTGAGAGGAAGCGGGCCGTAATCCACCACGCGGGCCCAGTGCGGGTTGGTAGATGTCACATGTCTTCGAATTTTTGGTTCTAGGACATGCCGGTTTCCTCACGATGTTTTCCTTCACCGTTTTGAGAGCAGTAGTGATGAAATATATTACACAAAGTAATACGCCTGGCGGGGTTCGAACCCACCATCTACAACTCGTAAGTCGGGACCGATACCACTGGACCACCACTGCTCTCAAGGAGTAACTTATCCAATGTTTATTTTAGAAAAAGCCTTTGTTTAAAAAAATACAGTGTTGAGTTCCGACATCCACGCGAACGAAGTCGCGGGCACAGCTAGTATCTAAATAAGAAGCTTCTTCACACATTCTTAAAGGGTTTAACAAAAATGGCCGAAAAAAACATAATATTATTGTAACCCCTTCCACTTTTCTACCCTATGATAAAATTATGTACTAGACTGGGTTCTGATTGTCAACCATATTGGGGTCCTTCCATGGGTCCTAATACATTCCACAGACATTGCCCGCTCAAATTAGCTTCAGTTAAGTACGACTAAGAATTTAATTTTATGCTACTTTTTTTTTTAATATTTACTAAATAAAAAAATTTGAGAATCCCACAGTGTCTCAAGACAAGGGTGTTTGACCAGTGTGTGTTGCCAGTGATGATATATGGCTCCGAAACGTGGTCCTTGACTGCTGGCCTCTTAGAGAGACTAAGAGTCACTCAACGAGCAATGGAAAGAGCTATGCTCGGAGTTTCTTTGCGGGATAAAATCCGAAACATGGATATTCGGCGAAGAACCAGAGTCACCGACATAGCTCATAAAATTTGCAAGTTGAAGTGGCAATGGAATGGGCAGGCCACATCGCTCGTAGAACTGATAACCGATGGGGAAGAAAAGTTTTCGAGTGGCGACCACGGACCGGAAAACGCAGCATAGGCAGGCCTCCCACTAGGTCCGACGACATCGTGAGGGTCGCGGGCAGCCGATGGATGCAAGTGGCGAATTGTCGTTCGGCGTGGCGGTCTAAGGGGGAGGCCTATGTTCAGCAGTGGACGTCCTCCGGCTGATGATGATGATGATGATGAAAAAAATTTGTTTGTATGATACGTAAAGAGTTAAGAACTCATTTCTTCTGTGGGTCGCTAAAACGGCCACTTTAAAGTCATACACTTAATAATCCACTTCGTGCGTTTCCAGCAATGTTATTCGCTATTCATTCACGAACTGAATCATTTGGGGTATTGCTAATTGTCCGTTTTAGAGTCGCTGTTCTCAGATCTACTAATACTCAGATTATCTATGGTATTGTTATTTGAACAGACTTATTAGTAGACTATTCATAGTCGATGAAACAGTTACCTGTGTAAAATTAATGTACATCTAAACTTTTCATTTTTCAGTATTCCATCATGGGGCAAGCTTTGCTTACCATACAACAATTACAGCCTAACTATCTACAATTACACACAAACACCACGTGTTGTTATACATAAGGGAGAACTTCATATTTCACTTACGTAATGTACTTGACAAGTTTCCTTCAAAAACAGTGTCAATTATTGTCACCATGATACATAATTTATGACGCTAAGGTAAACAATAAGGCATACTTTATCTAATAATATTCCTAGAACATTGTAATCACATGCATTATTACACAAATTGTCACTCGAACTATTCACTAAACAATTCAACCCTTTCAAAGCGTCACAAAATAATGGTCGGTACAATCGACCACATAATAACTTAATAATGAACTGAAATGAAGTAATCGCGATGTGGTGCACCACACCGCACACTGCACGCGGGTGTCCTCAATAATTGTAGGTTAATATTAAATTTTATTAAAATGGTCCCTGGCGGATTGCAGTCGGAAATTCAAAAATGTGATCTATATCAGGTTTCAACGAGATCAGAAGTTATGTATGTAGTTAGTTCAGTAGGATCATTAAACTGAACCGTATAAAGAAAACTGTCAGAAAAATATTAAGTGAAAAGAAATTCTGTGTTGAGTTTGTTGAACATTTAAATTATGTTCACTCTCCTAAACCATGGTATAATTATTCTCAAAATATATAATATCGCTATTCAGCGTTTTATGAACATTTGTTTTAAAATTGTACTCGGGACATCAAAGTCACCTCCAGTTCCACACTGGAATAAAAGCCCCTCAACACAGGTATTCAATTCATTCCATTATACGGCACTAGCGTTCATTAACACCAACGATGCTCAATGGGTCGGACAGGCCCCCCGTCCCGCCATCCCACCGTCCCGCGCGATCCCGCACGCCTCGTTAACGACAACCTTTCATCTGATTAGCTGCTAGCCTTTTAAATACCCCTCTGTTTCCCAGTTTTATTGGCGGGATTCCGAGCTCGCGCGACACGTCACGTCATGTGAGAGAACCGATGAAACAGCTTTATTGTATCGCTATTTCCTAGCTCTGAATAATCATTCCAATAAAAATCAATGTATGTATGAATAATTATCGCTACAAATTGAGGTTTGCATTTCGGCAATGCGTGGCCATTGTGGAGATATATGATTGTTAGCGGTTAATTGGATTCGTTGTCATTACTAAATTAAAACATTCAATACAATTTTGTTTTAATGCTTAAGCGATTTTATCACCGAAAATACGTCGAACACTAAATATTATATTGATGCCGAGAATGGAAAACAAACTAAATGGTGTACATAAAACAGACTGGCTTATTTTAATAAAAGCAAATATATTACCACGAATTTATTACTTTGAATACAGAAACAATTTTACCAATGAAAAAGTGATGTTTATTTGCCGTGGTATCTTTTATACCCATTACTTTCTTAAGGGTTATAACGCATATTTTATGATCGACAATTTTCTTATCTAAAAAGCGTAGATACTCGTATAAGCAAGTGTATCGAAATAACGCGCAATAAAATTGTCTGTCTCTGAAACTGTAATTTCAGCAAAAAGAGATGTTAAACATTTAGCGAGCGAGCGACTTTCACAAGAACAGAAGACGAGATTTTTGCTACTAATGTCGCTATTATCACGCACGATCTAATGAACATCTAAAAACACCCTATAAATTTGATCAACCCAATCTATCTTGTACCCTAGTTTTACTAAAATAGAGTTTAATTTACCCTGACATCGTATTTCGGTTATTGAATTTCTTGCGCCCAGTGGGTCGGCTCACGTAGTTCGTTTTCACAGTTTGTGAGATGTTTTCAGCTATTTATCTGATGTCTGCTGGTGGACGCTATCTAATTACGTCGTGAACACAAGTGATTACAATCGACATGAGATTCTTTTACTGATTGATCTTACTCGGTACAAAATAAAGAAATGATGTTTTGTCTATTAATCAAAAACCATCAAAAAAAGGAAAGTAATTCGTATTGTTACTAGAATAATATCTTATACCAAGAATTATTCCTTAAGCAAAAAAGTTTTAACCTAGAAAACACTATGTACCTATTTCTAATAAATGTCAGACTTAGAGTAAAAAAAAAATATAGGACTCTGAAGATAAGTAATTAAAAATATTAATTAAAACAGTAAACCTTAGACACGACATCCTTAAGTTAATATCCGAAAACAAAAGCGTAGTTAATAGTAATACCTTCGAAATTACGACTAATGAGAGATAGGATCAGGAATAAAACAAAATTAGTCACGTACGGAACATTTTATGTCAGTCGCCATAGATTAAGTAGTAGAAACGAAACAATAAATTGTAAGTGTAAGTCCGTGGGCGGAAGTTCTTGCCCTTTCTCTTCATTCACACGCTTTGAGATGGGCATTTGGGGAATCATACCACTATAGTAATTAATAATTATACATTTTATAACATTATGTTTTCTGACTGGGATGTAACTCACTTTTTGTTTTTGAGCATTCAATAGTGCTTGAAATTTGGTCAAATTGAAAAAAATGTTTTGAATACAAATTACAGTATTTTTGTAGTGGATTCTGATAAGCGTAAATGTAAGACTTTATCTTTAACATCTCAATTAATTAAAATATTTCAAACAAATAAAGAACGTTCTGTTCTACTAGGTCTAATTATGTTTAGTGTCTACACTAATAGATTCACGAATTGACTGAAGATTTGGTTGTACAACAAATCGCTTCAAACATTCATTTTTCCGTAAAACGCTAAATTAGAGCCATTTGTACAGGGCTCTCCACTCTCCAGTAAAGGACGTGCACATTGACCTCTTTTTAGGCTATCATTTATTTCAGTCAGATATTTTTACTTCACGTGGACCAATTTGTATCATTTCTATGGACTGGTAACCGCGGCTGTGAGATTTATGTTAAGTAAACTAAACTAGTGGAGGCACACACACCGGTTTACTACTGGTTACAGGCATTTAGACACGCGATTAAATGGCCAATGTTCATTGGTTTCGTCCAGCTCGTCCCATCGTCTGTAGCGATGGCTTTCATGACGCCTTCTGACTGTGTCAGGACTCCTGAAAGTGTTATTTTAGCCTATAACTGACTGGGTATGAGTATGATGCGATGCGCCTTATTGATCAACGTCAGTAATTATTTGTGTCTTGAAATGCGAGTAAGTATGGTGTTCGTGCATGGTTCATTGTCTAAATGCCTAGGATGATTTATGCTTCATTGTAAGTTTGCAGTTCTTTTTTTAATATTATCATCACACGAGTCTTTAAAGCCACGGTGTTCTTTGGAGACATTCTCTTACCTCAGTAAGCATTTTGCCCGAGATAAGGAACTTTGAGATGATCTCGAGCTCTGATTCTTAATTTTTGTCATTTAATAATAATAATAATAAGGCTCTCTCAAGAGCCCTGACCACCGGTAGCCCGGACCCTGTTCCTGGTGCTGGTGGACTGCTATTTTTTATATTTTTAAATGTTTTTTGTTTCTTTTTTGTAAAAATATTTAAAAATGTAATTTATAAGTGTAAAAATAAATAAAGAGAATAATAATAATAATCTGTGGTCCGACTGTCAAGCTGAAAGACGTAAAAATTTTATGAATTCCATTTTTTCCAAGAAAATAACTATAAATCGTACAATACTGAACAATAAATATGTTGTTATCTACAATAAATACTAAAATTAAAGTTTAAACTAAAAAATACAACAACAAAAAAGAAATTTGATACGAAAATACAAACAGAGTTATGGAACATGAAATGTCAAAAATTACGGATCTGAATGCTGACTAGAAGCAGGACACAAAGACTACAAGCACACCTACCATCTCCGGGCTCGTCGCCGAGCTCCGCCTCGCAGCCGCCGGCACGCGCCTCAGCCGAGAGCGCTGTGTCTCCGGTCGCTGCAGCTGCGTCGAGCTCGAGCGACGAGTTTTTCTCCCCGCCGTCGACGCCGCCACCACCGCGACGACGAGGAAGAGGACGGCCACCAGCGGGCTTGGGACCTCGAGGCCAACAGGCCCCGAATAGGGTCCCCGCTGCCGGTGGAAATGTGTCGCGCATGCGATGGACCCAGTCCATGAATGAAAACGTCATGCGCGCATATTATGGGGCTACTGAGGGGGGAAGCAGCTTGACTGCGTACCGTGGTCGGATGCTCTCTCTGTTTCAGGTGCTTGAACCAGGTATCAGCGTGTCAGCGCAACGACTTTCGGATCAGGTGCGGGTCATTCAGCGTAACTGTATGCTGGATGACACCGTACTTGATCGACTACGCTCGGATTCACGGAGTAACCGAGTTATTCCTGCTTCACCAATGATCGCGGTGCAGCAACAAAGTTCTTCTGGTATGCCACCGCGACCCGATCGCGATTGTGAAGAGGATCATGACGAAGTTATATCCGTGAGTACCCAATGCAACGCACAATTGAGGAGCGCTTTGGAGAGTGCGTTCCGGGAGTACCGCTCCGTACCACCGGAACTTAGACCACGTTTACCTCGTTTGCCTATGCACAATAAAAACAAGGCGCTTATGTGTGCTCTAGACTCAGAACTGTCAAATTGTTTTGACAGCAGTAAGGATCTTGCTGATACCCACTCAATCCTGTACTGTGCAGCTGTAGCGGCATGTCGTGTAGCTCACGTCAAATTCCCTGACAGTGACAGAGCTACGCGACCAAAACCAGCAGCTCCAGCTTGGCAGTGCAGGATTGAGCGGCGTATCGGTGAGGCTAGAGCACTCATCGGCAAATTGCACTGCTTCAGGGAGGGTAATACTCGTCCTAGAGTGATGCGTTTTGTGAGGCGGGCGTTCACAGGAATCGATATCGATCCTCGTGATTATTTGGCCCGCGTCACAGAACGTATCGACTTCCTGAGGCAGAAGATTTGTGCATGGGCAAACCGTATTCGTCGGTACAAGCGACGAGTGGAGCGGTACACTTTGAATCGCACCTTCCAAAGTGATGAAAGGTGGGTCTATAGGGCTTGGGAGCGACCGGACCAAGGTGTGGCTGACACGCCCCTGCCGGATGATGATGCCATGAGTTCATTCTGGCGCAGCATCTGGTCGGTGTCTGTCAGTCACACTGAGGGCGATTGGATCAGGGGTGTTGAGCGAGCGTGTGAACATATTCCAGAAATGGGGGCTATCACCATCAGCCCCCAAGACGTAGCTTGTGCAGTCCATCTGTTGCCGAACTGGAAATCTCCAGGGCCGGATGGGCTGCACAACTTCTGGATTAAATGGTTGAAAAGATCACACGTTCGCTTAGCATCCCAGTTCCAATTAGCCTTAGAGTCAGGATCGTTACCCCAATTCTTAACAACAGGAGTGACCCACCTGCTCTATAAATCAGGTAGTACTGCGGAACCAAAAAATTATAGACCGATCACTTGTCTACCAACGGTCTATAAAGTTCTTACATCCATTCTGAGGGCTAAAATCAATCAACATATTGTGACTAATTCCATCATGTCAGCCTCTCAGAATGGATGTAGGAACGGGTCCCGCGGTACTAAAGAGCTCCTCCTCATTGATATGGCCATTAGCCAACAGGTTCGCCGCTCCCGAAAGGATCTGTCCATATGTTGGATAGATTATAAGAAGGCCTATGATTCGGTACCCCATACATGGCTCATGAGGGTGCTAGAGTTGTATAAAGTTGATATAACTCTACGCACCTTCCTGTTGTCGTGTATGGGGACCTGGAAGACAGTCCTTCGCTATCCAGGATGTCGACAGATCCGAGGTAGCGGCGAACCGATAAGGATTGAGCGCGGCATATTCCAGGGTGACAGTCTGAGTCCTTTGTGGTTTTGTCTGGCCTTGAACCCACTCAGTACATTACTGGAGGGTTCGGGGCTAGGATATCGGTTGAAGAGAGGTGGTCAGGTCATATCTCACCTTCTTTACATGGATGATCTGAAACTCTTTGCCCCCAACAACTTGCAACTGATGAAGCTACTGAAGGTAACAGAAACTTTCAGTAGCGCCATCAGGATGGAATTTGGTGTGGACAAATGTGCAGTCATGCATGTGAAGCGAGGGGAGATTATGGAATCAGAGGGAACTCAACTCTCGGATTCCATACACCTTAGATCCCTCTCTTCAACAGAGACCTACAAATATTTGGGTATGTCGGAAGCATTAGGCATCAATAATGCTGACATGAAGCAATCGTTGAAAGAGCGCTTCTTTAGCCGCCTGAATAAAGTACTTAACAGTCTTTTGTCAGGTGGTAATAAGGTGCGCGCTTTCAACGGTTGGGTCATGCCGGTATTGATGTATTCTTTCGGCATACTCAAATGGACTCAGACAGAACTTGACGCCCTGGATAGGAGAGTCCGTTCACTGCTGACTGCAAATCGGATGCATCACCCACGGTCGTCGGTGATGAGACTGTATATCCCGCGAAAGTGCGGGGGTCGTGGCTTTTTAAACGCTAAGACCCTGCACAACCGTGAGGTATGCAGTCTCAGGGAATATTTCCTAGAAGCCGACGTGGAGATGCACCGAGATGTGGTCACAGTGGACAAGGGTCTTACTCCGCTCTCCTTGGCTAACGGGAACTGGCGCAAACCTAAAGTATTAGACACCAATGATCGTAAGGATGTATGGCAGAGCAAGGAGCTTCACGGACGCTTTTACCGGGCATTACATGGTCCCGATGTAGACTTTTTAGCGTCCGTATCCTGGCTGCGCTTCGGTGACCTGTTTGGGGAAACCGAAGGTTTTGTCTGTGCAATTATGGACGAAGTTATGATGACGAATAACTACCGGAAATACATTGTGAAGGATGGCACGGTTGACATATGTCGGGCATGCCACCGTCCGGGAGAATCGATCCGACACATTATTTCTGGGTGTTCTCGTCTGGCTAACGGCGAGTATTTGCATAGACACAACCTCGTTGCCAGGATTATCCACCAGCAACTTGCTTTAAAGTACAATCTTGTCGAATCGGAAGTGCCGTACTATAGGTATGCGCCCGACCCAGTTCTCGAAAATGGCAATATCTCGTTGTATTGGGATCGACCTATCATCACTGACAGGACTATTGTTGCCAATAAGCCTGACATTGTGGTGATAGATCGATTGGAGCGTCGCGCAATAATTGTTGATATAACGGTCCCACATGACGAGAACCTCGTGAAGGCAGAAAAAGATAAACAATTCAAGTATCTTGATCTGGCTCGCGAGGTTGTTGACATGTGGGATGTGAATACGGCAGTTATTGTGCCGATAGTCGTATCTGCCAATGGCTTAATTGCCAAGAGCCTCGACCAACACCTGAGGAGGCTCTCGCTGGGTGGCTGGATCAAGCGCTTGATTCAGAAGGCAGTACTCTTGGACACGGCGCGTATTGTTAGGAGGTTCCTCTCTCAAGAGCCCTGACCACCGGTGGCCCGGACCCTGTTCCCGGTACTGGTGGACTGCTATTTTTTATATTTTTAAATGTTTTTTATTTCTTTTTTGTAAAAATATTTAAAAATGTAATTTATAAGTTTAAAGAAAAATAAAGAAATAATAATAATAATAATATTCCACGACTATCACACAACGCCATCTAGTCCCAAGCTAAGCAGAGCTTGTGTTATGGGTACTAGACAACTGATATACATACTTATATATTTCTAAATACATACATATTATAGATAAATTACACCCAGACACAGAACAAATGATCGTGCTCATCACACAAACATTTGTCCTGGGTGGGAATCGAACCCACGGCCTCCGGCATAGCGGTCAGGGTCACTAACCACTAGACCAACAGGCCAGTCAAAATAAGTCTGAGATCCATATTTATGTCAAAAGAATATTATTCAGTGATTAGGTACTCTAGGAACCTAATTACTTTGGAAAATGTTTCGTATCGTTTCTACGAAGTATTATTATTCTATGTAGTTGTAGTAGTCCTGCCGGCACACGCCACCCCTATCAATCTGAGATCGTATCGTTTTGATTGCTGTTCAAACTAATAGCGCTTTTCAAACTGCTGTGTGCTGGCTGTATTATACAAGTGTTGTTGTGTACGACTATTTTGTATGAATTAGTTTCTGTTTCGGGTAGTTTTCCGCGTAAATAAATAAATTCTGTAAGATGTTTGATGACAAATCCATACCACCATTGCTGTTGTTATTAGAAACTTTACGTTCATCTTTATCTTTCATCATCTTTATCTTGAAGTGATACATTTCATTATTGTATTTCTATTTATTTTATAAATGCGACTGTGTTTTTTTTTGAGGCAGATTATTATAAATGAGGAGATAGATTGTCGCTAGAGTCGGTTATAGGCTATAAAGGGGAAAGGAGCTATAGCTAACGAATTCATTATCAGTATCGCGCGGACTCCCACCAGTGGCGGTCTAGTTATTGTGTACGGAGCGTGATTTCGTGTGTGTAATAAAATGTCGAACGTTGTAAAGTGCAATGTGTGTAATATCATAATCGATGAATTGTTGTCGTACATACAAAATAAAATATCAATAATTGACGAAGAATCACTAGTACGTATTTGCAAGGCTGCATTCACAAGTGATGAAATCAAAAACTCGAAATCACTCCTGTTTGAGTGCATCCCAACGGACATTAAGAAAATACTACGAAAAAACAAAGGGAAGGAGGAGCGCGATGTTTCTGATATCATCAATCTATTTAAATCGACAGAACCTGATATTATTCCAATTTTTGTGGCAAGACAACTGGATAAATTACCGCCGATTCTGATAGATCACTTGGATTGTTCCAAATTGTTAAAAGATATGCAAGTGTTGAAAGCAGAAATTGAAGGGATAAAGTCGACCTATGCTACAAGAGACAGTATAAACAAATTAAAAACGGACATCCTTAGCGTAAACAACGATTCCCTGCCAGCGTCGGCGTTCAAAGTTAACATTAGACGTGGTGCCTGGCTGGACAGTGGTCCCATTGGACTTTCACATGACTGTCATAATCTGAGTGAAGAGTTAAATATGAGCAATAAGAGTATTGAACCCTCAAATATTCGGTCACCTTTATCGCAATATAGAGAAATGAAGGTAGCTGAGAAGGAAAAAAAATACCGATCATGAATCAGCTGAGCGGCAACGGTCGGTAAATTGTGGGTTGGCGAGCGCAGGAGGCGATCGACAGTCGTCATTGCCGCGTCACAAGGCGAGTGCGGGCGCTGGCTGCGGCGCGGAGGGGGAACGCCTGCCCGTGAGTCAAGAGACGAGTGCGCAGACCGTGCTTAGCGCTGTGGTGACGTCACATGCACCGGATAGTTTACCTTTGCAGATAGCGGATCAGCTGACTACTGCTGTTAAGGACGGGCATAGCTTTGCGACGAGGTGTCATAAATTACAGAAACCTGTGTGTGTTTGCGAAACTGCTCGTAACAACGACGTCCAAAGCAGTAACAACAACGAAGGGTGGCAGAGAGTGGTACATCGTAGGAGGTCTGCGAAATATCGTTTCGTAGGCAAGTCAGGTGTAGCCAGAGATTTGGAGTGCACATTTCGAGGAGCGGACAGAAAAATTCCGATGTTTATTACAAATGTGCATAAATCGACCTTAGAAAGTGACATAATTAAACATATTTACAATAAGACTCAGGAAACTGTGTCTCTAGAGAAAATAAATATGAAATTTGAAAGGGGACACAAAGCATTCAAGTTTTTCATATCAGAGGCCAATTTATCAAAGTACATGGACGAAACTTTATGGCCTGTAGGTGTCTTATTCCGGCGTTTTGTGAACTTTAAACACAGGACAACAAACGGTGTACAGCTTACCAAGGCTGACGACGACGATCAACATAATCCTTTAAATGAATAGTGGCCTTTATCGATTTGCTACTTTTAATTGCAAGAATATAAAGCGCTCCATTGGTGACGTCAGAGATCTGTGCCGTACGTGCGACGTAGTTTGTCTTCAGGAAACTTGGCTGATGCCGCACGACATACCTTTTGTCAGCACCATCGACAGCGGTTTCGGATATACTGCGACGTCTGCGGTTGATACATCCGCGGGGATACTACGCGGGCGTCCCTATGGCGGCGTCGCGTTGTTATGGAGATATAGTGCGTTTAAACAGGTGTCAGTTTTACAGTGCAAAAACGCTCGTATTTGTGCTATTAAAATTACAACGAGTGATAGAAATGTGATCGTAATGAGTGTTTACCTACCAACTAACTCGGTTGATAACTTGCAAGATTTCACTGATTGTTTGAGTGAGATAAGTGCCATTATTGACGAATATGGAATCGAATCTGTTTTTATTTTAGGTGACTTTAATGCGGATCCGGGTGAGTTGTTTTTCGGTGAACTTATAAACATTTGTAGCGACCAACAATGGTCATGTATAGATACAGATATGTTAGGGTTAGACTCGGGTACTTTTACTTTTATAAGTGATGTGCACGGGACTGGCAGCTGGCTTGACCACTGTTTAGCAACTCACTCGGCTAAGCAGACTATTGTAAATGTGAATGTTAATTATGACACTTTATGGTCTGACCATTTCCCACTTATTGTTGAGTGTAACTTAAAACTACTATCCCCTAAAGTCACATCTCAAGTAAAAATTATAAATAAAGATGTAGTTTGGGGTGTAAAAAGTGAGGAACAAGTTGTCATCTATGCCAAAGAGTGTCATGAGCGACTTAAAGTAATTGACTTCCCCTCTGAGTGTGTAAACTGTGCTGATTGTTACTGTGATGACCGTGGCCACAAGCTTGTTCTGGATACGCTTTACGCCGACATTGTAACTGCCCTCCGCGACGCGGCAGTGGCGAGTCGGGGAAGCACGCGTAAGGGCGGGGGTGGCCCTCGCATAGCCGGGTGGAACAAACACGTCAGCGAGGCTCACAGAGTGGCCAAATCTAGGTTTCTCGATTGGATGTTATGTGGTAGGCCTAAGTCAGGGTCTGTATACAAAGAAATGTGCGATAGCAGAAGAGTGTTCAAGTCCCGGTTAAAATGGTGCCAAAATCATCAGGACCAAATAAGAATGGACGCTCTGGCTGTTAAACACTGTAAGGGGGATTTCCGTAATTTCTGGAAGAGTACCAAAAAAGAAAACTTACGCCCTGGCCTTCCTGTGAGCATCGATGGTGTTAATAACCCAAGGGATATTGCGAATCTTTTTATGAACCACTTTTCGGTGAAGTCTCCTTTGGGTACAGCGTCGGGGGTGCTCAATGCTAACGTTAGCAAGCAGAAGGTGGGGACTGAGTTCCGGGCGAGGGATGTTGCTAAAGCCATAAAGCTTATCTCAAGAGGTAAGTCCCCGGGTCACGATGGCCTTAGCATTGAGCACCTACATCACGCTGGACCACATATTGCTAGGGTTTTGGCTATGTTCTACTCGCTGTGCGTGAGCCATTCCTACCTGCCAGCGGACTTCATGAAAACCGTGGTAGTGCCTGTAGTGAAGAATAAAACTGGTGACCTTACTGATAAGAGTAACTATAGGCCTATCTCTCTTGCCACTGTGACCGCTAAAGTGTTTGACTGTTTGCTTAACGCACAGTTAAATAAATCAGTAACTCTGCACGACAACCAGTTTGGGTTTCGCCCCCGGCTGTCCACGGAAAGTGCTATACTGTGCCTTAAGCATACCGTCAAATACTACATGGATCGTAAAACGCCTGTTTATGCGTGCTTCCTTGATTTGTCCAAAGCCTTCGATCTCGTAGCATATGACCTGCTGTGGGACAAGCTGAAAAGCATAGATTTGCCACCGGAACTCATCAGCATGTTCCAGTATTGGTACATGCACCAGTCTAATTATGTCAGGTGGGCGGGAGCAATGTCGGATGCGTATCAGCTTCAATGTGGAGTTAGGCAGGGTGGCTTAACATCTCCTACCTTGTTTAATTTGTATATTAACGGGCTGATCGTGGCGCTCAGCAGCCAGCATGTCGGCTGTCACATTGACGGCACATGTGTCAATAATCTAAGTTATGCTGACGACATGGTGCTGATGAGCGCCTCGGTCTGCGGCTTGAGGAAGCTGTTACAGACATGCGAGGAATATGCTTGTGGTCATGGTTTACTGTATAACGTAAAAAAGAGCCAATGTATGATTTTTGAGACCGCTAAGGCAAGATGTCCGGTAAACGTACCTCCAGTCAAGCTCAATGGAGTTCCTTTAGAAAGGGTTAGCCAGTTTACGTACTTGGGACACGTCTTGACTGTCGACCTCAAGGTTCACGCAGACATGGAACGGGAGCGGAGGGCGTTGTCAGTTAGAGCTAACATGATCGCTCGCAGATTTGCTCGGTGCTCTAAGGAGGTTAAGGCGGCGCTATTTAGAGCATACTGTACGTCGCTGTACTCATGCAGTCTGTGGGCACATTACTCTAGCAGAACTTACAGCGCCCTCCGCGTCCAGTACAATAATGCGTTCAGGGCGTTGATGGGGCTACCTCGATACTGCAGCGCCTCAGGCATGTTCGCAGAGGCGCGTATTGATTGTTTTCACGCGATCATGCGAAAGCGCGCCGCGTCTCTGGTGCGTAGGGTTCGGGTTAGCCCCAACAGCGTACTGGCGATGATTGCGGGGAGGCTGGACTGCCCCTTCATCCGACATTGTTCCAACAGACATGTTGCTGTACCAGTGTCGGAGAGAAGGTATTGACTGAGTTAAGTGTATTTTATTTATTTATTTTTCTGATAATGTGTTTGTTTAAATTTATTTTTATGACATTTGGTTTTTTTTTTTTATTTGATTTGATTTGATTTTAATTTAATTTGTTAATAATGTTTTATTTCTATTTATTTTGATTTAATTTAAATTTTATTTGTTAGTTTTTATTTTATTGATTTAATTTTTATTTTACTACATTTTGTTTATTTAATTTATCTCTTTTTGGTTTTGTGTAATGGCAATGGGTGTAATTTACCTGAAATAAATGAATTTATTATTATTATTCATTTGTAATTCAATCCAACTATGTTGGATTTTATCACAACTATTTGTAAATCATTACATCGCCTGATTAATTATTGTAATGAGCAGATTAAACATTGTATTTCCAATGTAATGCAGCAGTAAAAATGTCAGTATTATGTGAAATGAAACCAAAATTAACATTCACACTCGAGTGAAGCATCTGATAATTATCAGCTTTCGACGTCAATTCGTTCTTATTAAAGAGGTGAATTTAGTTAATTCTAGTTTTAACAAAGGCACTTAAGTAGTAAAAACTAGTTCTAACTAGGGAAAACGCGTTCTCTCTGAAAATGGGTTTCAACTGTAGCGTATACAATTCGTACATAATTAAATAAATTAGAGTCTAAGCTGTTTGAGAAAATATAATATCTTAAAATAAAGAAAGTGCCTCCGCTGCCGGCGCCGGCTACCAAAAATATCACTATTGGGAACCGGCGGTAATTATACTGCCGACAGCCGAGATTTAAAATAACGGCCGGCACTCAAAATGGGACACGGTGACAATGCGCAAAACGCTGGGTAATTTCGCCTAGGCTCAACTAGTTCTTGCGAACTCGGGACTTGCTGACACCCCGACTCGGACAATTTAGGTCCTCTTCGTGGTTATTTTTTTTAAACCACCCAGAATTAGGAGCCCCGCGAAGCGGGGCTTCGTCGCTCTGCCGAAGAACTAGTTTAGCCTAGGCAAAACTAGTTTGCCCTCAAAACGGTATTTACACTTTTACGGGCGCCGGCAATCTATTCGGCAACTGGCGCCGGCAGCGGAGGCACTCCCTAAAATAAAATAATCCCTCCTGCTCCTTTGTAAAATGTACGAAAATAAACGATCACGATTAAGTTATTAGAAGGCTATCATTATAATTCACGCCACGAGGAAGCCAAAGTTAGAATAAATCCTTAGTTATAAAATAACGAAAATAAACTGAATAACATGATTGACGGTACGGTTGGCGGTGTGCCGCCGCGCCGGTAGTCGCGGGTTTGATACCCGCACGGAATAAATTTGTATGATCTATAAATAGTTTTTTCGGGTCTGCGTGTGAGTTTCTATGTTTGTAAACGTACCCACGATACAGGAAGAAAATTCTTAGCGTGGGGCAGCGTTCTTTTTTTTTGTAAAGGGAGGAGTTTTCTCTACATAAGGCTGCCGCCCACTGGAGACTTTTTGTTTCCCTGTCAAATGTATGGGCCTCTAGAAAATATTTGTCCCCATAACCACCATACATCAACCATACACCAACCATCGGGAAGGCGAGAGTACGCGCGTAACTCACCATACCTATCTAATTAACAAAAATACTATACATTATTCTTTGTTGTATTATTAAAATAGAGTTAATTATTTTAGCTAACTAATACCATTAATCATATCACGTAGCCTTTCTAAAATCTAAAACTTGAAATACATTCCTTAGTGCCTAAATAAATCTCATTAATCAATTTTAGGTAGCTAACATTCAAAGTAACGATGGAAAGGTCCTTTCACTCCAAGTAGTACCCGCCGCCGCTGCTGCCGGCACGAATCGAATTCAAGTCATTAATGTTAACACCAAAAACTCAAGCTTAAAAGGGGAGCTAGTGGACCTTCATCAACAATATGTAAATGTTGTGGATGAACGGGATCGTCTGAGGGAAGTCACAGATGGATTCAAAACATGTAGCAATCTATACGAGGAGGCTTTGTGTAAAATCAGGGACCTGGAGGATGAGTTGATCCATGCCAACTCTCAAATTTTAAAGTTAGAGAAGAAAAAGCAACGCACTCAGATTGATGAAACAAATCATTTGTATAGCGAGTTAGTAAATACATCTTGTAACCCTCACCCCATTGTAACAATAGACCTTACGGAGGATTCTATTTTAAAACATAATTGCCATAAAATTAGTCGAAATAAATTTAAAAAATATGCACGAATTAATAAAATCATAAAAAAGTTTAATGCATACAAAAAACAACAGAAACATCTTTCAAAAAATATACAATTGAGGAAAGAGCGTGTTTCTCTAGTAAATAAGTTAAATAACTATCAGATTAAATTGGAAGATAGTATAAATATATATAACATAGACACTCAGCGGTTACAATCAGAAATTGAAGTTCTGAATAATTCTCTCAAATCTTTATGTACTAAATATAACAGCTCCAAAAATCAAATAAAAGAGCATATTCTTGCAACTAATGATTTAGTGGATAAATTGGACTTGCTGACTCTCAGGAACACTCTGTGTACCTGTCAGACGGAGTCCCATCCTGAGGCTCTCCAGCCTGAGGCAACGGAAGACCCATCCCAGGTTGTGAGTCCTCGGGACTGTAACTTCTGTCAAGAAAAAATACCTGATATTGTGTATAATAACAACAGTCAGCCCGAGCTAAATAGTGCTGTACCTCCTATTCAGGATGACCGCCAATCAATTATGTTTTCTGATAGCATTGGTAGAGGGTTAGGTAATTTAATAAGTAACAATCTGAACTATATCACTCAAAACTATTGTATGCCAGGGTCAACTTATCAACAAATAATGTCAACAGTTATAAAAACTGCATGTAATGCTAATACCACTATCACTATATTTATAGGTAATAGTTCTAAGGTTAAAAAAGAAGACATCACTGACTTTGTTTCAGAGTTGTTAAAACTAGATTGTCATAAAATTATTTTGTGTGCTTTTCCATATTTTGAAAAATTGTCTAATAGAAGTAACAATTATATACACATGCTGAATAAGCATGTTCATTTCCTAGCAAGTCACTACAGCAATAAGCTTTTATGTTTAGACACCAACATTTTTGTTGAGAAACTTAGGTCGACTCGGTATTCAGTGTATCTGCCTATTAGATATAGACATATAATAGCTAGTCTATTAAGTTTTAATATTCACTCAGACATAAACAGTATGTCTTCGTCTTATTGTGTAAATATTTTTAATAGTAGTTTTAGTAGTAGTGTTAGTAGTACGAAGGAGGATCCATGTGTCACTATGGAGGATTCTCAATCGCAAGGTGAGACTACTAGTGGTAGGTTATTTTTGCCTGGTGATGGCATGGGGTTCACTCTGGATAATAGTCATTTAAACTAGTCAGTAGGACAACAGAAGATACCATTAGCCATATAACATCTACTAGCAATAATGTATCTTCTTGCAACCAAACATCTAGCTTTAAAAAAGGGCCTCAGCAGAACACCTTGAAATTGTTCCATCAGAACATTCAGGGTATCTCTTCCAAATTATTAGAAGTTGAAATGTTTTTAGAAAAAACCATGTATGATACAATCTGCTTTACCGAACATTGGTTAAAGGACTACCAAATGATACTTAATTATGAAAACTACACTGTGGGGAGTTGTTTTAATCGTAAAAATTTGCTGCGTGGAGGTTCCCTAATATTAGTTAAAAATTCTTTAAAATTTAATCAACGTAATGACATAGTAGGTCTCTCGGTTGAACATTGCATCGAACTGTCTTGTGTTGAGCTAGATAAGCATGTAATAGTGTGTGTATACAGACCCCCGAACTATCAAAATTTTTCACTATTTGAATCTATAATGGAAGATGTTCTGGCAAAGCTTGTAGTCAGGAATAAATCTGTAATAATTTGTGGCGATTTTAATATCAATATTTTAGAAGAAAATTCAAATAGCAGTAGGTTATTAAATCTTTTTAAATCATTTGATTTGACTAATATTTTTGCAGAACCAACAAGAGTAACTCCATCTTCTGCCACTTGTATTGATAATGTTTTTTGTAATTGTGATTATTTGGATAAGGCTATTGTTAATTGTCTGCCATCTGATCATAGCGGACAAATGGTAACTTTTAGATGTATTACAACTAAGCAGCAACTTGAAATTAAATTTAGACCAATAACGGCTGCCAAATTAAATAGCTTTAATAATTGCCTACAAAACAGGCTAAGTGTAATGAGTATGGACGATATGAATGTTAATAAATTTTATGCTAATTTCTTTTCAATAGTTCATACTGAATTCAATAAAACTTTTGAAAAGAAAACAAAAACCATTAACCCCAAATTTGTATTTAGTGACTGGGCGACTAGGGGTATTAGGAAAAGTAGGGAAAGACTATTTGAACTGTATGGCCTTAAGCCAATCATTAACACTGAAACTTTTAATAAGTATGTCGGTGCCTATTCAAAAATTTTTAAAAATACTTGCAAAGCTGCTAAAGCCATGCATATTAGCAATAAGATCAAATCGTCAGAAAATAAAATAAAAACGGTTTGGAAAGTTATAAATAACGAGACTGGCAGGAAAAAAAAGCCCAACACTAACTATGCTTTGCAGACATCTTGTGGTCCTATAAGCTCAAATCTGGAAGTAGCTGAAGAATTTGTTAAATTCTTTACTGATATACCGGTAAGGACTACGGAGGCTCTAAATTCCTCACCTGATATTTCAATGGCTTTATTAAAGGCGAACGTTTCTGGCAGCCCGGCTGATTTTAAGTTTAAACATATAAACCCTATGACAGTTATTAAAGCTTTCCGGGAAATCAAAATTAAAGTGACCGAAGATTTATGGGGATTGTCTATCAAAGTTTGTACAGGCATTGTGGAAACTGTAGCGCCATATTTGGCATTAATTTTTAATCTTTGTGTGGATCAAGGAGTTTTCCCTGATTTGATGAAGTTCAGTAAAGTCGTGCCTCTTTTTAAATCTGGGGACTCCAAAGATACTAACAATTATAGACCAGTATCCGTGTTGCCAGTCTTTAGCAAGATATTTGAGAAAGTAATGCTAAATCAGATGCTTAGCCACTTCAACACCTACAAAATCTTACACGATCAGCAGTATGGTTTCACCAAGGGACGTTGTACAACTGACGCCGGTGTCACCCTATTGAAGCACATATTTACTGCATGGGAAGAGGCACAAGACGCCATAGGAATATTCTGTGACCTCTCCAAAGCATTTGATTGCGTTAATCACGATACATTACTTTCAAAACTTGAGCATTACGGATTAGGTCAACTTGCTCTTAGTTTAGTAAAATCTTATTTGTGTGATAGACAACAACAAGTTCAGATAAATGGTGTAAATTCACAGGGTTTAACAGTTAAAATGGGAGTTCCACAAGGCTCAATATTGGGTCCTTTCCTCTTTCTTGTATACATAAACGATCTACCCTATTTACTTAAAAATCAACTACACAATATGGTGTTATTTGCTGATGACACTTCCCTAATTTTTAAGATAAGTAGGCGAGCCCAGAATCTAGACGATGTCAATAATACACTGCGTCAGATCCATAATTGGTTCACAGCTAACAATTTAGTATTAAATGGAAATAAGACTAAATGCATTAGGTTTGCCTTACCAAATGTTAAAAATAGTAATTATGACATAGTGTTGGATGATGAGATACTAGAATTCGTCGATAAAACGGTTTTCCTGGGTATAACACTTGATTCAAGGCTACAATGGGGCCCTCATATTACAACTCTTGCGGGGCGATTAAGTTCAGCAGCATATGCTGTTTGGAAGATTCGTCAATTCACAGACGTTGATACTGCGAGAATTGTCTATTTTAGTTACTTCCACAGTATAATGTCGTATGGCATTTTATTGTGGGGAAGGGCGGCTGACATCGAGTCAATCTTTATTCTCCAAAAGAGAGCTATTCGAGCCATATATAATCTCCGTAGGCGCGATTCTCTAAGAGAACTGTTTAAGGAAATTAACATCCTGACGGTACCTTGTCAATATATCTATGAAAATATAATGTACGTTAGAAAAAATCTGCATCTTTTCTCTAAAAGAGGTGACAGACATAATTATCATACTAGAAGTAGGAACCAATTAGTTCAGCCGGGCTTCAGACTCGCCAAAGTAGACTCTTCTTTCATGGGGTACTGTTTAAAATGCTATAATAAGCTACCACAAAACGTTCTTGAACTGAATGAAACGAAATTCAAAACATGCATTAAACGCACACTGTGTAAGCAGGCATATTACAAACTGAGCGACTATATCGCTGATGATAATGCTTGGCTCCATGCTGGTCCTGCTCCATGAGACAGTGAATGTATAAATAAATTGATATTGGAAGTATACTTAATACCATTGTTGGAGCTGCTGAAGACTGTACAACTGTATTTGCATTGTATAGATTCAATCTTCCTTGTATTATATAGTTTCATGGCCGACATTGTGTGAGTACTATGTGCTTCGGAGCTGTCATTCACTGAGTACCTACGTCTCTTGTTGACTTGAATGACCCTGGCGGCTGAGATTGTGTCATGCTCACTCAAATGTCTCGCTGATGGTGGCGCGTGTGTCGGATCATTTAGCTCCCTCCAAAATGGTTGAGCTGAATGGTGCTGATGCATGTGTCATGTTCGTGAACGGGCGCTGTCAGTTGAGACTGGTCATCTCTTAGCTGCCACGGTTTATTTTAATAATTATTATTGATCATTTTGTTTTGAATTGTCTTTGTTTTAATTGTTACTCTGGACACTTTTAATCAAAAACTTGCTACATCGTTCTCACATAGTGTACCACCTCAAATGAATGATGTAACAAAGGTTCTGTAATTATTCTGGCGATCTAAAAAGAGTGTCCATGGAGTTTCTTGCACGTTCTTCTCCATAGAGATCTACTTCTTGGAACGGGCATCTACGGTACTTTCACAGTTTTTATGTCTTGTGACTGGGACTGTAGCACCATAACTTTTGTAGTGTTTAATAATATTCCTTTGATTGTCTATGACAATTCAAAAGTGCCTGTAACTGGCCTACTTGAAATAAATACTTTGATTTTGATTTTGATTTTGATTTCAAATTCAGGTAATTTTTAAAACCCTCATCAATGGACTCCATTTGATCGGGATAAGAACATTCTTAAAAAACCCGCAAAGTGCGAGTCTAAATAAAAACGACAAAAAATATCGCGTTTATTGTTTGGGAGCCTTGTTAAACATTTTTTTTCTATTTTTTAGTATTTGTTGTGAAAGTGACAACAGAAATACATCATAAATGAAAATATCAACTGACCAACTATCACGATTAATGAGATAAAGCCTGGTGACAGACGGAAAGACGGTCGTACAGCGGAATCTTAGTAATAGAACTTTTGAGAGTTCCGTACCTCTAAATGGGTACCTATAGGTACGGAATTTTCAAAAGTGCGTAGGGATAACGAATTCTAGCCTAAGTAAGTAATGGATTATATTGATGACATTATGTGGAGAGGGATTCCTTAGACTAGGTCGAATCAGGCGTGGTCGGGCTTACTCGGGTCGCCTCGGGTAGGGTTTTCGGGATTCAGCTAAATTGTTTAGTCTAATTCTCAGGCTTGTTAATTTGAAAAGGCTTTGAACGCTGTTTTCATTATTAAAGTGCTCTGCTGATTTAGAGGTTGACTGTCCGTGACCTTTGAACCCGGTAAATTATCAATTAATTTCGATGAAAGTAGTTTTAAAAGTGTTGGTTTTTGGACTGTATAAAATGAGAGTGAATGTTTCCATAAGTATAATTGGACGTAGTTCCAGAAAAACGTTCCAACCCACAAACTTATCGTTTTGAGATAATTGCGATTAAAGTTCAATTTTGTATTTCTTTATGATATCATTATTTTTTTACTAAATAAACTTTTGTGTGCTATAGATGACATAATCGAGTTTTAATTTAACCCTATTTTGGACTTCCAATGTTTATAGTTTTTTGAATATTCATAAAAATATTGCTGTGGAACGTTTTTGATTTATTGCAATTTTCATGTTACATTTAAAAAAAATATTTATCCAAAACGTTCCAAACGACATGTAGGACAAGAAAATATGAATAAAACCAGATAAAAATACGAATAAAGTATTATTTATTGTGAAAAATAACTAGACTAGTTCTTCTTCACCGTCTTCAAAATCAAAGTCTTGTTCACCAGAAAACCCTTCAATATAATCGGGTCCTTCCATGCCCTGCAGGTTTTTGTAAATGGACAGGCAATTCTCAGGAATTAGACTCAACATTGACTTTATGTCATAATACACACAATAATTGGGTTAAGTCGGAGGTTTTGAGTTATATTATTCCCTTTCAATTACATTTTTACGTGTCAAATATTTATGGGGATATTGCTGGAGCACTTCCACTCATTGACATGTATTGATAAAAGCACTATTCGCATTAATTTTATATAATTGTGCGCAAATGTGAGCGCAATAGGAAATATTTAACTTTATTATAAAGTGATTAATATTAAACTACAAACTTTCTTTTATTCTTGTCACTGTTATTATGTTTACTTACATTGGAACTTTTTAATGAATTACTTATTTGGCTGACGCTGATGACTTGGAACTTATAATAAGAATATTATATTTTGCCAAGATGGGTAACATTTATTTAAATCAAAAACGTTTCAAATGGTTTGGATCATTATGATGAAATGTCTATTCTACGTAGAGTGCGCATATTAATTCAACAAAAACCTTTCATGTACCTAGTTTGGAACGTTTTAGTGAATCTATTTCAATAAGGTCAATCAGATTTAAAAAAATCAAAAACGTTTCAGATAGCTTGGATCACATTTTAGAAAATCATTTATGACTCTGTCTTATATTTGGGTTGTTCCACACAGCTTGGGCTCTTTTTGTTTAATACTTATTTGTGTTCTCCATACATGTGGGTTGGGCTACTAGATCAGGTTTTCATCATTAAAATGACAGTAGAGCCACCAAATTTTGACAGTTAGTAAATAGCAATAATGTGACTCGTATGGTATTCATAACTCAATTTTGATCGAATTGTGGGTTGGAACGTTTTTCAGAAACTACGTCCAATTGTTATAATGCTCGTGATAAATTGACACGAAGAAAAATTGTTTTTTAAATAATATTTTATGCCTATAAACACCTGTCGCGATTTATACAACTTTATGTTACTTAGACACATCATGTTCAAATCCTGCCCATATTCGAATTTTCCTTTCCACAAAAAATATAGGGAATTCCCTATTACAATGCACCAATATGATTTCAGATATTTTTTATCATGATTTTTTTTAAACACTTTGCCATTTGTCATTTTAAACTTCTAATAAAAGCAATCATTTGCTTAAAAGGGGATTCCAAAAACTGTAATGTAAATGATTGTAAGTTGAGTTGTAATATTTTTTTCAATTCAATTATTTGTATGATTTGAAACCTCTCGTGACGCACCGTGTCGCCGGGCGCATCAATTATGTATGTGAAACAACGTGCCGCTAATTGTGTTATGGGCACACTCGTGTTACTGTTGACAACTTCACATAAATGAACAAGTTTTTTCGCTCCCAACACCGTAACTCAATGGCTGATGGAATGAGGGAAGAATTGATCATGATGGCTCACGGAATGTATTGCAATTTGTCTAGGTATTGTTTCCCTGTTAAACCCCGTATTCGTAAATTTGATCAAACGAAAACTCGCAACAGACATAATGACTTCATAGTGTATCAACAAACGGTACTCTTGTTTTAATTATTCACGTTATTTCAATTAAACACAAAATCAAATTAATTGCATTGTTTTAATTTAATCCGGAACGGGAAGTACTGCCATTTTGCGATGATACAAAAGATTCCGTTTTGTTGTGTTTTAAAAGCGATTTAATTAAAATAACGTAAATAAACAACTAATTATTAGTATTCTGACAGTCACTAGAGTCAATTAATAAATAAACACGCCAAGTGCGGGACGTAATCTCAAATCTCATCTATGTATATGTAACAAATTACAATCAAGGATTTTCCTGTTATTTATAGAGAAAGAACATTTTTTTTGTTGGTTTGTTTATCAGATTTTTTTGAGGTTCTCAACTGGACATGGTTATGGGGGTTCGAAAACGATCGGAGCGCGGTCTCTGCCGACTTTTGGTACCTTATAGCAGAATAGGCGGGAGCTTGAAGAGAAGAGAAGAGTCGGTGGAGAATAATAATAATATTTTTTTTCTCTCACAAAGTAGGTACAACAAAAAAGAGGACTTAGTCTATAAGGTGCAATTCATTAACTTAAATGTTAAATAGTTGTACAGTAGCACATTATTTATGAAATCGACTCCCAAACTAAGCCAAGCTTGTATTTTGGGAGTTCGTGGTTTTTAATACGCAAGACTTACATAGACACAACCTTGTAGCATAATTTATTAGGAAGTAACAGTAGGTAATTTATAATTAATGAAATTACAAACAAGACTAAAATTTCTAAACATACATTAATAAACAAATAATTAAATAATTTAAACTTAAATTATTTAAAACACAGATTATATTTTGTCTTTCTTGCACAATAAATGTAAAATAATTTAAATATTTTAAATATATACCTTCATATCGCCTAAGATTAATAGTTCACTTTGATATAGTTAAAAGCAATTCAGTTTCATAGTCCATTGCAGATTTAACAACCAATCACTTAATTTATGAAGAAAGGTCTCCTACATAATATGAAACGAGGGTGTAGCGCAACCCGTCCCATACAGCTCACTCGGCTAGTGTAGCCGGCACTGTATCCTCCAAGTATTGGAGCAGTGATAGCACCGAGCGCGACACACCCGTTTGTCTTTCTCTAGACCGCCAGGAAGCCGTGCGTCTTTCCAAACCAGTCATCGAGTATGTACACACGCCAGCACATCAAGCTACCACAATCTGTCAGATTTCTTTAATAGAATTTCAACCTTATCACACGAATAGAAGGTTAATGTTTGATTGGTAAAATCTGACAGATTCGGGTAGGTTGACCTGCTGGCGTCTGTACAACCATTCCACCACCATGACCCGACAGATCTGCATCAGTCGCTCATCTCGTGCAGTTAAAACGGCGCCTGTCCTGTCTGTGTGATTTTTGAGGGAGAATCTAAGTAATCACAACGTCCTGTAACTTTATCACGCTTCTCTTTGTTCGCTCAGGGTTCTTTTGTACGCAAAAACCAACGACACATGTAGAATATTATTCGAATATTATCCAATTCAATATTTGAATATTCGAATTGGAAGCCCTATTCTCAATCATAAGTATTGTCTTTAACCGGCCGTCTACTAGTCAAAGCATCGGATATAAATTTTTTATTCATTCATATATACACACGAGTTATTTCGGGAACCAGGAAAGGTAGTTCAGAATACATACAGGTGAATAAATAAACATGACGTACGGAGCACGTCTGTGGTAACGAAATTAGTAAATATAAGCCATATACCACTCTAAGGAAGTCGTGTTTATAAGTAAAGAAAAAGAAAGAAAGTATAGAAACTAATTTAAATGGATTGTCTTTTTTTTTTGTTTTCAAATAAAACATTAGAAAAAGAAAATATCTAAAGTAGAATTAAATTAAAACGATCACACGTCATGAGGATACCGTTCATTCGAGTGAAGTGTCTGATACCGGTTTAATATTTAATTACTGCTTATCAGTTCGCTAACATTTGATCATGATAAGGACCGATTATAATAAATCTGATAAATCTTTCACTCATGCAGATACAAAATATAATGAAACGAAAATACAATTTCGTAGTCTGTCCTCTGAACAAAATGGCAAATCACATTCATGAAATATGTAAACAAGCAATTATTTCATGCCAAAACTATTCATGAATCCACTTGCTAATTCACACAGGGATAGCGAGTTCGTTAACACGTTGTCACACAGTCTCCTATTCAAATAAAAGCCGCTCAGTGGCCCCACGCCCCACGCTCCCCACGTGACCTACCGGAACATAATAACAGATTTTGCTCTAAATTACTAGATGAAAGCTTCACTGTTCAGCGACAATAAGGCCTCCCTGACTTGTGCTAACCAACTTTATTCTACCACCAAATCATTTTAAAATAACTCTTAAGGCACTAATCATAAAGTCCGAAGGGGTTGAACGCGATACTTGGTAGGTCATTAGTTCCAGGATAGTGATATTTCGCCGCCCATGCATCACCCTGATATATGACATAATGAGGATAGGAATTTAGTGTCATAAAAGAGCTTACTCTGACATTATTACACAGACATTCGAGCTATGTTTTGTTCTGAGCTATTTTAATATTGTATGTTGATACTGCTAACAAAGAATAATTAAAATGTTGGAGCTTACACAATTTAATCGCATTTTAAGCGCTGTGCTCTTTGTGCTGAAACAGGAATTTATTATTTATTGCTCTATTTCGTACTGTTATAAAATTGAATGTGTTTTTGTTCTCGAATTTTTTCTTGAAACTCGCACTCAGAATGTGTGAACATTTCAAAAACTGAATTTCACTTTTGCGCGCTCATGAATTTTCCTCACTTCTTGAACTTGCAATATCGCCTGACGTCACAGTCAGCAAAACGTGGAGAGTTTTAAATTGCCGTGCGATTCAGTGCCGGTTTCACGCGGCGGGCGGGATTGGGTCAACCGTGTTCCCACGGGTGACATAAAGGGAGTATGTGATTCTATCAACTTTATAACAATAGATGCATTCAGTCCGATATCAATAGATTTTCATTTGTGATAAGGGCTGAATTCAAACGAAATAATCGTTTGAAAACACATCTAGCGGCAATAGAAAGAAATGTCCGACTTTGAAACTCACTGAACTGTAAAATTGTAGCCACCGCTATCTTAACGACTATTATGACACCAATAATTTTAATAAAAATACTGACCATGGAGTTTCTTCTCAGTTCTTCTCTATAGGAATCTAGATAACCATAATTATCTGGTCTACTTGAAAAAAAAAACCGCTTACATTTTGTTTTAGTAAGCTGGAGCATGACAGCCAGAATTACACCCTCTCAAATTCCACAACACATAACAGTGGATACCCCATGCACATTAGAGGTGACATAATAGTGCCAACATTACCATCCACATCGCCCCATGTGCCCGAGTGTGCCGAGCGGTATGAATGCGAGGACTTTTTAATAAAGAGCGAGACGATATGCATGCCGTGCGAGCTTGTGTTGACGACGGCCATTTGTAAAGATAAATGGTGCTGGAAATAATAAAATAGATGAGGTAACCCGTAGCGATAATGAACGAGAACTTGTGAAACTGACAATCAATAGATCTAGGCAGACCATGTTTCTATCAGTACCTAATAACGATTATGAAAGATATGTGATTCTGTTGCTGACATTGTTACTTATTTCAATCCTGATGTATATCGTTTTTTGTTATACAAAATCTTTTCGGTAATCGTTAAGAATCACCTAAGGATCCCAATTAAACTTTGTTTGCCGTGAAACTTGTAGGTATACAAACCAAAACAGATTACCGTTAATCCCGTACTACATTTTCTTCTATATAGAAAATGCCTGAACAATTCCAAATACATCGGGTGACATAACGGGCGGTCTTATCGCTAAAAGCGACTTTCAAGACAACCTTTGGATGGATTATAATATAGTTTTTTTCAGTTTTTTTGACGTTTAAAAGTAATACATATTCTTCGACCTTATCCATCTATTATAGTATATCCTAAGTCCTAACCAACTTATAAGGTCATTCATCTATCTAGCTGGGGGCTACTCCTTCTTATAAAGTGGAGGCCTGTGTACCAGGTAGGAAAGCATTATATACAGGCTGAGTATGCTAATTCTAAGCACCAGTTGGTACTTATCTTAGTAAAGGAGTAAGAGACGAGCTCCATTCGTTAATAATAGTCGGAAAACGTATGATTCCCCGTGAGGCGTGTTATGTAGCCAATTGTTCCGGCAAAAGATACTGGAGTCAACATAATAGATAAACACAGAAGGCCGTGTTTAGACAACGAGAGAAGACAGGCGCAAGCACCAATAGTCGTGTATTTATCAATACTACGAGTATGTGCTAATATTACCGGTCACGCCGCATCAATCGCGGCGGTAAGACCTCTCTTTGAGGAGTGGCTGGATAGGCGTCACGGCGTCCTAACCTTCCGCTTGACGCAGGTCCTCACCGGACACGGATGTTTCGGGAGGTACCTGTGTCTGATGAGGAAGGAGGAAACGTCTGGGTGTCACCACTGCGAGGATCACCCGGAGGACACGGTGGAGCATACGGTGCAGGACTGCCCCGCTTGGGCAGAGCACCGCCGTGTCCTCACGACGGCGATAGGTGGAGACCTCTCGCGCCCGGCATTGGCCATGCTGCGGGGCGAGACGGAGTGGAAAGAGGTCGTCTTATTCTGCGAAGCAGTTATACTCGCGAAGTAGGAGGAGCGCTACGTGAGGGAGAGGACAGCGTCCTCCCTCCACCCCAGCCGCAGTGGTAGACACCCACGGCGTCGGACGTCGGCAGACGATCTCCGGCCACCATAGCAGCGAGTAAAGGGCAACTGTCAGACCATGGACCATGCCCGGGTCGACGGCGCGTTGTGTTCCACGCGCGCCTCAAAGAGCATCAGCAAGATGACGGGGCCCCCCAAAGCCTGCCGGGGTCGCGGGACTCATCTCATTACCGTGACCCTGGAACATAAAAGGCTATTGAAGGACACCGTGGATTTTATTCAGTAAAAGTCTGACAATCCCTTCCGCTCATTAATATTAGTAGTCATTTTTACCCGTGGTGCTAGGCAACTGGGCTTCTCCCAGTTCTAATGTCTCTTTGTGCCTATTGGCCTTGTTTTGTTCTGTCTCCTGCTTGCATGAAGGGAAGTGGAAACATAATTATTTTTCCTACTCCTCCACTATTCTTTTCTGATTAATTTCGTTGCAGGATCCAAGACAGATAAATTCATTCTCCGGCCAGCAAGCTTCATTGTCTCGGCGCTTTTCTGGTGGTTGCCACTGTTGATTCTGGCTTTCAGGAGTTGCAGTGGTTTGGGAATAGTGTAGTGGGTTTATCCCAATTTAAAAAAAAAGTCTCTTCCGCCCTGCCCGGGGCGGGAGGACTCATTTGATGATTTTACCACACTAAAAAAAAAGAAATGTGCTAATATTATAATGCTGAAGAGTTTGGATTTGATTGGTTGAACGCGTTAATCTTAGGCACCACTGGTTTGAATTGAAAAAATATTTTTATTATGGATCGAAGAAGGCTTCACTTCTCTACATCACGATACGATCAAAAGGAGACAAGCAGCTAGGTAAAACCACGTGGAACACCCCTTTGTTCCACCCACGGTGCTTCTCTGAACTAAAATTACTATCGTGACTTCGTAAATCTGGTTAAACCTATATCAGCCGCACGAGTGAGTGACGTAAACTAAACGACGAGGTTTTTATCGGATAAGAAGAATTCCTGAGCATTAGGATTAAACTTTTGGTGATATGCACAATCAGCATCGTCTTTAGATTGCCGGCTTTTTCTCTCTTTTATGAAGGAAGCCTTCTGTTACCTGTCTATTCTATGACAGTCAGTACAATAGTAGGTAAGAAGCCTACTATACATCACTATGAGCGACACTCGATTATCTCTGGCGACCCCGGGGAAATTACCGTCATTATACTTTACTTATTAGGTAATGCTGTTATGTACTGCATACTTTTGGGGAATGGTTCCATTTCATATGTAGGTAACTGGTTCGGTGTGCAAATAACTTGTACTAGTTCTATTTTTGATTGGTCGGGTAGTTTCTTTCTGTAACTGTGGATGGACATTGCCCAGGAGTGGAACAGCATGGGTTGAACAATTATGACCATCAATTGTTAGGTCAGTTCGAGCTATCAGTTGCTTTGTCGCTTTATCCGTTCTAAGGAGAGTCACCAATGTATTCTGGATTTCTCACAATATGCGAAATACAACTAGAATCCGGATTTGGTCTGGCTGTTTGTATTTACTATTAAATTAAATAATTGTACACGAAAAAGGAAATAATTGTGCTGTGGGCAAAAAAAAAATAGTTATTATGACTCTCTTAATGACCCCAGAATACAAAAGCAGAAAACATTAGTTTTTGAGTAGAAAAAAGTCTAATCTTTAATCATTCTTTGAACGGTTAAAAAATCAGTCAAAAGATTACGTGTAAAGATTAAAACTAGTCATAAAACTATAAAAACACTATGTTGACGAACGCAGCCGTTCGTGAAGAGTCTCGTCCTATATAATGTCTCTCAAATATTGACGCAGCGACCCTCGGTCAAACATTATTCTTTCGACGAGCCAATGTTTGTTCACTTTCCTAGCTAAACACAGTCGCCAACGTTTTTCAATGTTCTCCACAAAATCTGGAGACATGTGACGCGTGAAATTGTTGTTAAAATGGTTTCTTAACTAACTTTGTATTTTCCGTATGTATTACTTTAATCTGGAAAAAGTTACTCTGAATGTTAACCAACGAGTTTATTCGCCGAAACATGTGAAAATGTCTGGATAGGGGCACCCTTATTTCTTGTCAGCATCATTGTGTAAAACAGTATATCATTAGACGTAAAAGTTAGGGATGAGCAGAGAGTGCATAAACTTGTGGGTGTATTCTTTTTTATCAAATTATATAACATTTCTAATCATCGTCTACCTTACCTCTTTCCAATTATATTGGGGTCTGCTTCCAGTTGAACCCAATGCAGCTGAATTTCAGTATTTTACATGAAGCGACTGCCTACCGGACCTTCACAACCCAGTAACTGGGTAATACGATGCCCCATGGTAAGACTGATTTACATAAAGACTTTAATGTCGTGCGAAAAATACAAAAAGAAGTAAATCTTTTCAAAGTTCCTGAAACTTTTCAGATATTTCAAAACATCGTCATTATGGGACGAATAGCCGCAAAGATAAATGTCAAAGAATTCACGTCTGCCGGCGGCGCGGCGGCGGTTTCAAATAACGGAACGGCACGTTTGATATACGACGGCTATCAAATGTCGCCGCGCGATTGACGTACCGAACAGAATCAAACGCATTCTGTTTTCTCGTGTGTAGCAACCCTTTGATCACTCTTTCTGGGGAAATGTAGAACAAATTTAAAAACGTTTTATCAGTTTAATTTTGAATAAATTATAAGTTAATTTGTTTAGATATAAAGTTTCATGTACATTAGACTGGTAAATAGCTATTTTTGTCAAATTCATATTTGTAAAATAGCGCTCTATGTTGGTTTATTTCATCAGAACCGTTTCGTTTGAAGAGTTTATGGTTTCATTTTCAGCCTCACAACAAACCCGTGCACCTCAATTTCAGATCCACTTTATATTTTAATACAGCAGGCGGGCTGTCAAACAAGGCCGTGTCACGTGACTCATGGCTCAGGGGCTAGTGGCTGGTGGCTCGCAGGCGTCCTTTGTGCCGCCAATAAATTCGTAAAGCGTTATATTCGACGACGATCAATCACGGAGGCATTAAAAACAACTCGGCTTGCCTTTTATTTTATCGACGACCTATAGACATCGCAACACATTAAATCATTACAAATTTAACTTTTTGTTTTGAATCTCACGTTTTAATTGGGTTACATAGTTTTGGGCTCTATCAGAAGTTTGAACGTACGACGGAACGTTTGTACCCAAAAGAGATAAACTGCCATTGGGTTCGGAAAACGTTCGCCTGCGGGGAAAACACATATTAAGAGCAACAAGTTACTTGTACACGATTACAAAGTTCCAAACTCCTGAATATATTGGACCAATATCGGTCAGTAGAAAGAAACACAAACGTATGTAATTGGTTCTTGGCTGTGCGCCAAAGACCGGACACATCCCTACATCGTCTCGACCTAACTTTGATCGATCAGGCAAAGTATACGAAATTTTCAAGCCTTTGTAAATCTCTGTTGTAAATTAAAATGCCTTTTTGAGTTCGTTTGAATATTACAAACATTTCAATATAAGCTCCTTTCGTTCTTGAATATTAGAATATTTTCTGCATATACCTTGCTCGATGTGCAGCAGCTGCAGAGATGTATTCTGTTTCACAAAGAAGCGCTGAGCAGTGAACCTTATTATGTTACCAGACATTTTTGTACCTGTCGAGAAAAAAAGAAAAGAAAGAAGTGTATCTTAGTAGCTTAAGATGTAATGACTTTACGTTGGATGCCCATAAAAAAAAAATTTGGTTCTTAAAATAAACAGTCGTAAAGTTATGAAGAGAGAGGGAATAGGAAGCAGTCACCTCCTTCGGGAAAGCAGTACCTAATCAATGAAGGAAGCACGTGATTGAGAGGATATCCACCACCTCAAGCCCCAACTGCTGCGGTTGGCGCTCAGGGCGGCAATTTCCGGACATCGCAGCGTGTTTGTGGACGGCGAGTAATGGAAAGCTCCCGGTCTAATCCAGTGTCAGGGCCAAATTGACGCCAAACGCTAGCTGGGCTAGCGGGACAGTTTTAAAAGGATACTGCCGCCTTGGAATGCAAAAGGCATAAATATAAGTTGTTTTTTTTAAGAGTCTGAGTCACTTCCTTCCACTGCACCCAGAGTGGATTACTCATACGATTGTTTTTTAACCCCAAAGAAGGGTATCTTTACAAAATTATACATTCTGGTAATAAAACCCAAAACCTTAGGATGTTGTCACATTAACAACTTCCAACAAAACAAGATGACAATACGTCAACAAAGTAAATTCACAACATTTTGTCGAAACGTCCGTGGAAACAATAAAAGTAGGAACACGATCATTACACGACCACTAAGTATTTGATCCCAAAGTGCTGACCTGTCGTTAAACCGGGGCTGGTCGTCTCTCGTTAAAACTCGGAGTTTTACCTACACTATAAGACTAGGTACACACACACGGCTACGCATTAAACTATACAAAACCAGTTTATAGTGGTCTCGCTTTTATGGTCTTTCCGTATATTCAACGATCAGCTTATACTGGTTTTTTATAGCTTGATGTGTAGCCGTGTGTACAACGAAATACTAGGTAAAAAAATTAAAGATTTTCAGGTTATGAATAAAATGACTCGAAAATGGGAATTCAGTTTGTGTTTTGTTTATTAAATAAATACCGACTGCAGTCTGTCGAAAAAGAATTAAAATTCATCAACAAAGGGTCTTCGTAAAATTTCATTCATGACCACCAGGTCCTGAATAATAGTTCAAGTTTTATTTCAAAAATAGGGTTAGGTGGCTACTGCCTCTCCTGGCCTAGTGACCTCCTAGTAACTCTGCCATCTTAGTCACTAAGAAGTTTTGTAATTTGGCTCACTGAAAATGACAGAAAACAAAAACTTGACACGACTTGAAAGAAAGGTTTCTAGGAAAAAATCGCTTTATGACAATGTTTTTCGACGTTTTTAAAAGATGAGAAGAGCCTTTAAAAATACAAATTATGCTAGAAAATCCTTTCAGCCTCAGAAAAGTAGTTTGAAGGCTATCCAACATCTGATCTAAATTCGGATTTTCCAACTTTTGTACTTACAGGAGGCCGAATCTACTAAGTAGTATAGCTTTATAAGTTTCTATCGAACGAAAAGCAGAAAATAATCGTTGCTAAAACACAATAAAGCATGTTACGTTGAACATTATAAAGAAGGCTATACAGGCAGGCTTTAAAATTATCGACATACACCGTGGAACATAAAGAGTTTTTGTTAAAATCATGAGAATTTAAAGCATTTAACTTCAATTTTATTTCACAGTAATATTCTTTCTGCAAAGTTAAAAACGGCTTTAATTTGGGTTTTATATCACGGCTCGTATTTTCCCGGGCGTTGAGCACTGGTAACCTTTTCGACTTCCTAAAATACTCCCGCATTTAATTTTCGGGAAAAACGTGTCCCTAGTTACTTAAATTAAGGACATTCATCAAATAAGTTCTCATTTAAAAATAAACTCATACTGAAATGAAACCTTACAACTTTGCCCTTGGAATACAATTGTGTTTAGAACAGAATATTAAATGAAAGCTTCTGAGGGCCTACGCAAAATTAATGTACCTATTGGATTTATTTAAATGAACTACCTAAAAACTTTTTGCAGTGTTATTACTTTCAAGTGGTGGCTCAGATGACATAAAAAGGTCTCAGGTAAAATTCGAAGTCTCAGTTGTGAGTGGAAAGACGACGTCGATGATCATGATGAGGTACTTTCAACACCTTGCATAACACCCTCTATGACTTAAATTAAGCAGTACATGAAACGGAAAATCCAAACATTTTACCTGAAAAAGTAACCATCCCCTACAGTACTTTAAAATTCAGACTACTGATATTATATAACAACGGATTTTCGCAAGAAAAATGTTATGAAAAACGCTCCAGAAAACTCGTTCTCAGTACAGAAATCTCGCGATATCTCGTACATTTTTAACTCCGCCAGTTTAATGCTACTCTTCATCACAACCTCTGAATGTTTAATGCAAACAGATAATTTAATTCGTCGTTGTTGCGAATTATTCAAGGTAACGCCTGGCAAGATTGTTGAGTTCCAGCCGTTGTTTTGCTGGGATTATTGTCTTAATCCGGATGTAAAGTCGTGTACTACAGATAATGGTACGTTTCGGGAGCCTGTGTTTGGAAGTTCAAAAGGAAATACATGTGTATTTTAAATTTTGGGCGTTTTATGAAATGTTTCACTACACAAGTTATATTTTACGGATTCAGCAAAGTCAGGAGGATATAATTTAGAAGGATTATGATAGCTGTCATTCGTGATTATGGCCGCAGATGTATAAACGTGGAAGAGGTTGATGGAGTATGTACGGACCATAGCAAGTAGCTATCTGTGTTTCTGCCTATAACCACGGGAAAATCGTTAGTCCATGTATGTATGGACAGAGGCATTAGTTAGAACAATATTAAATGGAGAATTATTATGTTCAGACTTATCTAAACGTATTCACTGGCACAATTCCAAGCTAATAATTGACGATATTTCAGTTGTACTTCAGACCATAACTTCCAGTAATTCTGACATTTAACACACCTTTTTTTAGCAGACGAATACAAGATTTTTTCCTTCTATAGTTTCTGTGAGATACTATGAAAACTTTAACAAGGAGAAGGCGTGTTCGCCCAGTCAGGTGGCAACAGACTGGTCATCATATTCGCCTTCAGAAACTCCGCGCGAAAACTTTCCCAATTAAGGTCAGAACATAGACACGAAGAACAATAACAGTTATAACTCTTAATCCATTTTAAAAAGGTCCATTTTCGTTTTCACAGATAAACCTCCGTAATGCAATCATCTTTTAATTTGTTCTGTAAGTTGTTGGAAACTGTACAATGGATGAATCGAATTTGTTCGGAGTCTTCCAATTAAACACGAAGGCTTAAGAAAACTTCTGAAACTGAATCTAGCTAATTTCGGACAATGGCAGCCTGTTAATATTCAGCAAACCAGTTCCTTGTGTCCATGTACTTATTATACTGTCTTCCTTTATCATTTTATTTCGCCGCTTTACGCTATTTTTCATATCTTAGACGCAGGCAAAGCTTTTCGTTTACCTCTTCACATTTTCTTCTGAAATACTTTTTATTGCATATTGAAGATCGTCTTTATCGGGTTTAGGATACAATGCGGGACATACATACACATGACTTGATATAGAACCTTCCTTTCTAGCTACAATAAGATTTAAATATTGCAATAGTGCACAAGTAAAAGCTTTCTCTCCGACTTTACGAGCAGACTGACCCAGTTTTCTTTGAGACAAACAGATGACAGACTATTTTTTTGCTTCCAAAATCAACAAGAATGTAGAACAAATACGTTGTGTCGCGAATGGTGGAGCGAAGGGTCTTTATTTTTTGTCAAGTGCCTGATATTTTATCCGTCAAGTTTGTAGGAAGCAATAAAACAAAGTTGGTCCATAAGCTAGGTTAGTGTCTTCAATAATTCTCACAAATAAACAACTTGGGGACAAAGTTTTCGGACCCAAAGTTTGTTCTGGAATATTTGATGTGTTTTGATTACGTGGGACACTGCTAATGACCTGAGCTTTTCTCTCTCTTTCTTCTCTTTCGTAGTTGTTGCTGTGATTAATTCGTGAAGAGAAAACTTTATGTGAGTTCGTGCTACTAATTTGTTTTTCTCTTAACGACTTGCTAACAAGTCCCCGATTTATTAGAATTTTATGAGCTCCGCCCCGGAGATGATTTTATCTATTTTTAATTGTGACGTTTTTCTTAAACGTTTATCTTGTTAGTAACATTTGGATTCAAAAGCATAAAATAACACTCACAAATCCATGTAACAACAACAAAACTATAACAAATCAACAATAGTATTAGTGAAACAAGTTGGCAACAAAGGCTTAGCGTCAGTAACTTGCCTCATCGCTGTGAATCAGTGATATGAACAACCCTCGCTCTTTACTGTCACAAAGTAGATTGGTACAGAAGACTCACTGCATACAATGAGTAGAAACGTACGCACACGTAGACGCAACATAAAGTTAAGCCGCATTATGCAGAAAGGCGAAGATTAGATATAGTGTACAACATACCCAACTATAAAACTTCTTTTGCACATAGATTTCACAACTATCTTGGTCCTAGCCTCTACAATAAAGTTAGTAAAGATTTAGATCTGCGGAATCTCGAAAGCCACACATGCAAAATAACTGTTGATAAATATCTGAAAACATTAGATTATAACAAAACTGAAAACTTAATGACGAGTTGGTATAAATAAGGCACTAAATAATTAAAGAAGCACACAAAACTGTACACACATATAAAACATCAACACGTATATACATATAACTAAACCCATGCCCGAACACAAAACAACACTGACAGTAATTTTTTTTTTGAAGTGAAAACTTCTTTAGCGGCGTTGTACACTTTTTCTGTAATGGGTAAAAAATTTAAAACTCGCGTCAGGGTCACGTGACCGTCAGGGTCACGTGACCGTCAGGGTCACGTGACCCTGATCGAAAATGAGTAAGACGTCATTCAAATTAAAAATAAAACATAGTAACAAAAAAGTTTTCACTTCTACCGGCACTCCTGGAGTGCAACCTTTTTTTTTTTTCCGCATGTGGGTATTATATATTTTTTTTTTCTCACTATTTGGTTTTATTAAATCAACTGTAAATCAATTAATATCAACTATCAAATAATTAGTAGTGATCATATTTTTTTTTTGCTTATGCGGAATATCTACATTTATACAATCTGCTTTACTAGGTTACCTGTGATTTGATACTTGTGGGAATGTGTTATTATTGTTATTAAAGGGTTGAGGAAGACTATCCGCTCGTGATACAGTTTTATACTAGTACGAGGGGATAGGGCGAATCAAACTAAAGACAACAAACCATAATACCACTTCACATTCTTCTATATGCGATCTGTCAAACTGATATAAATGTATTATCCATTATTGTTCAATTAACATCAAATGATTTTGTCTAAATGATAATTATTGATTTACTTTGTATGGTTGTCTTATTTGTATTTGTGTTTATGCAATAATAAAGATTTGTATTTGTATTTGTATTTGTATTTGTAGTTACGATCTGCATTTTGTTTGCAACCGTCAAACGTCAGTCGTTAGAACGAGCCTATGTGCATTTTTTTTGCTCGCCGTGTAGAGCTGTTTTTCTGAAGACAGATCTGTCTGTTTTATATTATTGTATTGCTTAGCATCCCAACTAGTTCCGAGCTTCGTGCGAACAGTTTCGAGCTAACTAATTAATAAGGCAGACAATCACAACTCCTGAACTCGTGTCACCGTTGTTTAGTATTGAGATATTTGATACGGACGTTGAGGTTTGTATGCGGTTACTTGTTAGTAGTTAGTACAAAGTGTGAATACAGAATGAAATGTGTAACAAGGTAAGGAAGTGTTTTGGTCTGCGATGTAGTTTACGAAATTTAAAGTCAAAAATAGCCTATTGGTTCTTCTGAGTAACAAAAATTAAATTCAAATAATAATTATATATGCAGAGAAAGGCTAGAGCAACAATCTATAAAAATCTAATTTAATCATCTAACTTTTCCGGTCTACTATTATAATCTAGCAAGCATGCTCTCATTCAACAATAAATGTCAGAATGGTGCTCGAAGCCATAGTACTTACAGAGTACAAGTAACTACAACGATGCATTTATGCAAATGGCCGCCGCAAATCTGATGAGCCGCGCTTACACCGACGGTAATCGCTTTCGACGCGACTGTACGGAAAATTTGCAATTTCATTAAATAAGCTGAAAAGTCTTTAAATGTTTGGCTTGTTCGAGAGTTCCGAGTTGACGCGGAAGAGGATTATAGTTGTTCGGAATAAGCTAGTGGCTTCCCACTTTAAAGGCAAAATTTTGTGGTAAAAGGCTGCACTTTTACCACATTAGCACCAATTTTGCCTTTTACGTGGTATTAGTAGAAATAAATGAATCACAGGTGTTTAATTGCGGTGCTGATAATCCCATGCAGTCTAGGTTTTGTATAATACTAGTCTTGGGCATTCTAGTTCACTACTGAGAGCGCTCAATTTAGTTCTCCGCTCTTAAACGAACTAGTTCGTTCTTCTAGTTCGTTAGTTCCTAGCTCATAATAGAGACCGACCGATCAAGAGCGATCAAATCGTTCGCTCGCAAAGAGATTTCAGATTTAGTTTGTCTTTGTTCGCTCGTTTTAATACGGTTCCTGCTGCATGCGACACGAAACGGGATGCGCTCATGATCGGTGAGCGAACGGGAGTATTATAGTGTTATGTAGTGCTGTCCCGCTCCCGTGCAACGATCTCAGTTCAGTCGATCTCTTTCATTCTGTCCGAACTGATCTACGGAGCGGAAAATGTGGGAGCTAGTTCATTTGTGGGAGCAGTTCTTTCGAACTAGTTCGTTCGCGAACTACACAAGACTATATAATACTACCAGGACCGTATTTCAATACTGTGTACCTACAATTTAATTACTAATTGGTATTGGTTACAAAAATATTGATTTGTAATTTTGATGTTTCCGCAGACATATTTCTGAACGAGACTGTGTGCCTTATATTACCCAGTGAATCAACCTGTATTGTGATGTTGAGTTAAATAAAGATAACATAATATTAAGCATTCGCTTTTCGTCAATATTTTCGGATTTGACCAAACACGCCCACTTGGAAAACTACCACCCTGTACAATGTACATTATACATGGAAAATACTCGATATTTGAGCAGATTTCCGTCATACGAAAATTCATGGTTTGATTTCAAAAGATTTCCTTTCATCCAGTCGTACATTTAGCATAATATTTCACCTGAATCTGAGTTTATGAAATCTTTCAACCTCTAGTTGAATACTAAACTAAGAGCAGAAGCATTGAAAGGAATATGAATAAGAAATGGTTTTCCAATACCTGTGTTATTTTGAAACTGGATTATTTAAATGGTGTACTTGATGAATTATGATCTTCTGTAAAACGCTTTTCGGAATAGGTTGCATACGGTCTTGTATTTACTGTTATGTTCCTGGCTTAGATTTCGTTGGAAATGGGTTAGGAATGTACAGACGATTTACTGCTGTATTTCATAGACACTTATTTCTAAAATTGTCTGAACCGTTACATAATAGTTATCAATTGATAACGAGTTTAAATAAGCATAGAATTCCCTACTTTCAATGTTGCTTTGAATTTAGCGTAAAAGCGTGTTAGAGATAAAAGCGTGTTAACAATTAGAAATATGTTGTCAACTACGTGTACAAAGTTATCCTTTGGAGGTTTTTGTCTATGATCTGTAATTTCAAAGAACACAAATTTTATTCGAAATATATTACGAAATACAATGGTAGGTAGCATAAATCTTTCCAAAGCAACATGCAAAGTATCGGAACAAGATACTCGCCAGCGTTTTAAGTTGATGAAACATTTTACAACCTGCTATTTTGATGTTGTTCAGATATCTGGTTTGATGTAATACAAATACAAAACATAAAGAGCTTCGCCTCTAGAACAGAGGACGTAAAAGTGCAGGAAATCGGATTGCGGTCAGTCGCGGCTGCTTGCGGTTGCCCCGGAAATAAACAGGGAGCGATATCGACGGCTCCATTTCGAAATATATTGCGTTTTATTTTGTATTTTACAATTTTGTGTTGTGTTAAGTATGCCTAAGGAGTGTATGTCCCCATTTTACCTCGCGCCCCGTCTTATACACTGTTCCCCTATAATTATTTCCCGGAGTGCACACTAAATTACCACTAAGATTTTAGTTATGTATTCCTTCTCATTGTAAAGTCTTATGTTCTAGCATCTAATACATTTCTTTGCTTCTGAATTTATTTAATTCACAAAAACACTCCAAATAACATTAAAATTCAAAAATAATACATACCTACTCAAGACCCAGTAACATCTCGTCAAAATGCGAAATAACTTGTATCATATCTTAATAAGGTACTAACTCCACTTCATAAACTGTGCGAGCAGTAAAGTTTTACGTAGCCGTAAGCAACAGAGTTGCCGTACATCACTGCTGCCGTAAAAACGAACTGCAGGCTTCACTGCCACTAACATTATATTTAGTACATATCTGTGTGGTCCAGACTGCGGGCAGGCCATCACGTCATTTCCCCCGGGAGATGTAAAAGAGAAAATTATTATCTGTACAGAATTAGTGGATAGTTGGCGTCTGACGATACTAAAATGCCACCAGAGGCCTTATCACAAGATTTTCGTATTTTAGCGTATTTGGAGATTGTACGTCAAATTTTATGGGAAATGAAAAAGCGAGGTATTCCAGGAAGGGCACCCACTGAAATGGCACGTCAGCGAATGACTCCTAAGCTATTCCACGAACGGCACCTATCAAATTTTTTTGCAGGTGCCCTTAGTGGAATAGTTTTTCATCAAGCATTTTATCCTCGTCTGTAGTAAACGAATGAAAAACAATTTTTTTAATCAAGTTATCGTTCAAAATTCCGGTTTACTTTAAGTCATATAAAATTGAAGTCATGCTAGGGCCTCAGTGCTGTAGTGTGATACATCAATATGAATGTGTATTATGAAGCTCTTGGTACACACCGACGTTTTCACCAATTGATGTTAAGTTCTTTGTTGAAAGAATGAGCCACTATACGGTGATCCAGGCTCTTAGCTGCTCTATTGAAATTTTCAAAATGAATTATTAATAACTTACCTCATAAAATGTTTGTTATTATGAAAGGCTATAAATACGTCGAAGAATTAGACAGATAACATCCTACATATTACCCACATTTTACCCATTGTTAAAGAAATAGCCAAATAAAACCCGTGAATACTTTCCGCAGTATAAACGGTCATACACCTTTACGATAGTGATGTGACAAACTGCCTGGAGCGTACGACGGCCCGACTACTGAGGTAATACGACGTCAGAGATACGTCATACGCAGACACACGGTACGCCACTACGCTAGTACGAATACGGGCGTTGTCAACGGAACTGACGAATGACATTCATAACAATATCAGAGTCAACATCCATCACTGCGTTATTGAGTTAAAGTATCACCTATGTTTATGACATTAGTATTCTATAAATATTAACTAACCAATCAAATCTTTTACTGTCTACAGTCAGATATCAGGTGAATTATTGATGATTTGAAGAGCTCGCAAAAATTTCGGGGGCAACGAAATAAAATAATACAATGTCATTTCTTTTGTTTTTGTAATTTCCCTTCTCTAAAGCCCCATCCAGACAATACACGATGCAAGAAATTGCATGTAAATTGTATTCAAGTTTGAATACATTGCAGTATTTGTTTGATCAAATTAATTCATTGTCCGCAATGTAATTAAACTTGCATGCTGGTTGCAGGGGGTAAATGGCTCTTTTCCGAAGGGACATCAAAGTATCGTCATGCAGTACGAAGTAATTACCTTGAAGAAGAGACCATTTACTGGATATTGCGAATATCCTTCGGCAAAAGTCGCTAATCTGTATATTCTTAAAGACAATATTCATTTCCTCGTATCCGTCACATCCCAGAGACGTTATACCTGACGTATGACGTAATAAGTACAAAAGATGAAAGTGAACATTGTTGCTGTTCTTATTTACCGTTGTTTGGATGAGCTGAGCCAATTATGGAGATTGTCACGATATAAGTGAAGTGCTCCTGTTTTTATTTTGAGGTAAACGATGGAAAGGTTAACCTCAAAGTATGTTAAAGTGAGATATGTATAATATAATTATGGGGAGCAGGTAGTTAGGTACCCCAGTATGTGTATATGTATAGCAGGATTAAAAAGTTTCTTCTTGTTATATTCTTTACGGTGATTTATACAATCCGACACCGACATGCACCACGATCCACGACTTAATTAATTTATTCAGGCGACAGGGAAAACGTATCATAATTTATCACCTGACCTTGAACATATTAATTGCCGGTCGCAGGTCTGTCTTTACTCTTGTTAAGCTTCTCGTTCCGCCTGCCAGAGTCGCGGAATTTACGAATTATCGTGACCCTGGAACGTAAAGGTTATTGAAGGACACAGTGGTTTTAGTCAGTACGAGTCTGAAAGTCCCTCTCGCTCTGCCCTGACCGATGAAGACTCACTTGATGATCCTACCACGCTAAAAAAAGCTACTCGTTCCTCTGCCAACTTCATTCGAATACTCACGATGGTAACAATTTCTGTCTGCCCATGTCGCCGAAATGTACATGTCATGTCTTTTTCTTCTTATCCCCACTTCATGCTAATGGTGTGGACATGCTTAGCAAAATTCTTATCGTATTTTTTTTTTTTTTTTTGTGTGTGTGTCCTATATCAAACAAATACTTTTCTATTCTATTCTAATACCCTCAATTTCTAATGGAAACAAATAAGCAAATGGCAACAGGAATATTGACACAAACTTTTCATTTTTTCCTTAAATGAAGTATTGTTAAGAAATATCAGAGGAGACGAGAGCCACGTAAAATCACCCAATTTCCGTAAAATTAAAAACATTTCGCGGCATCATTGGGGTATTGAACACAAACCCATTGTCAGGAATCCTAGCGAGAAAAAAAAGGAACTCACCCAAAAAAAAAAAGTAAAAATACATTTTCTGCTTAGTCACCCTCGGGAGGGGGCGCTAGAAGAAATTCCATTAAACAGCTTAAAATAATTCTATTAAAGGGGCTCTTACAATAGACGTATCAGGGCTGGTGGTGCAACCTTAAAAAACAATTGCGTCGCAGTTTAAATACCAAATCAAATCATTTGAGGAAATTAAAGGGGAAGAGTCAGAGCAAAAAAGGCAAAAGCTATTAAAATAGGAAGATGTTAGGCCAGCTATTGTGCGGAAAAACTGTGTGCAGGGGTGGGCAGTGACGCGTGCCGCAGAGCCAATTAAAAATAAATTAAAAGTCACACAAAACTCCGAGACTTTTCCTACTCTCTAGAACTAATTGCTTTATCATCGAAGAGTATTTTTTTGCATAATAAATGGGGCTTTTCCATTTCTGAACGGTACAATGGTTTCACTTCGCACTTTTTTTTAGAGTGATATAAATTCTATTCAAATGAATCTTCCTGCTCTACTTATGTGAAGCTGGACTGTCAGAATGTAACTGTTCATTTTACACTTACATCAGCTATAAATAGTTCCCTACGTTTGGAAGCCGACATTGTAACGAAACATCCGATGACCCAATAATACTTATAATATCATTGCCCGATAATATCTAAGATGGACTTTTATGCAATTTAAAATTGAACAACACACCCGAAATACTTGTACTTACATAAAACTTCATTTGGTATTTACCATCGCCAAATAATAAATATCCACCCTGGTGTGTCGAATAAAGTGAACTCGACGGTCAAGTTTAATAATCGCCAAGAATCTTCAACATTCCAACTGTTGTGACTCAAAGGTCCGATTCAGTCACCCTAACAGAACTGCTTAACAGTGTTACGTGACCCGGAATCGTACGTCAGTATTAATAGCCACTTTCCTAGTCACAGATTCAATAAAACCTTGACTTGTAGCTGGGTGCCTGGGTCGTGGGTTCTTACAATGGAGCATGTCGTCCTTCACGCACCCTTCCGATGTTATCAAGCTGACTGTGATAGATCGAGCGAGTTCTCGTCATCCATCCAATCTGAATACTGATGAGCCATAATATAATGTACGCGATTGATCAATGGTAATGCAATCAAAAAACATTGAATTCCAACTCGGAGAAAAGTCTTATTTAGCAAGCATGGCTAAAAATTGCCCAAAACAGGTTTGAAATGAGAAAGAGGAGGGTTTTGTCCAGCAATGTGACATGGTATAATATATGACAAAATAACAGGGAATGTAAGTAAAGTAAAGATATGATTTTTACATAGTTTACCGTAAAAAACAGAAACAAAATGCATCTGTGTCTTCATTAACCGAAATATTTGATGGTAATCTGCATCAAAGCCTTAAAATAACAAAATGTACATCACTGCTGCAGCGCAGGATATTTTTTTTTTTTAACGTGGTAAAATCATCAAATGATTCCTCCCACCCCATACTGTCAGACTCGTACTGACTAAAATCCACGGTGTCCTTCAATAGCTCCCTTTATGTTCCGGGGTCACGGTGATGGAATAAGTCCCGCGACCGCTGCAGCGCAGGATGGATTAAATACAATTTTGATGGATTCCACGACCCAATTGTATTTTTGTCCATCTCTGAGATCGTTTCGGACGAAATCTGTTCAATATTTAATGTACACAGCGCTCTTGAAACGTATTAATATTCCTTGATTCAGAATTAACAGAGGCTTTTGCAATATTATGTCCAAAATTTGCATATTCGTGTTGTTGAATTAAATGAAATAAAAGCTTGTGATACCCAATAGACCCGAGATGTTTTGATTTCATCGTTACCGAGTTTTGTTCGTTTATTAATCACAAAATCGAAAATGGCATTACTTTTCTGTAGCAATTATTTCGCGTTTCATTCTGTCCGTGACCACAAGTGCTGGAAAGTGATTAAAACGTGGGAAAATGCTAAAGGTTATGTGGAGGATGGAAGCCACTAGATGTAAATTACTAAATAAAAGAGACTTTTTCTGTAACACGTTTTCATAGTTCTTTATTCTAAAACAATCTGTCAAATTCAAAACTAATAAAAAAAAGTATTTAAAATATAAAATACATGCTGCCAATAGTAAAGAAGGTTGGTCGGTCCACAACATGGCCCCGAGCGGTGTGAAACACCAAATATCAATTTAATCGGACCAACTTGCGGACTGGCCGACGCAGCACACCCCCTTTAGTTGCTACGTTTACTACGCGAACGATATTGTCCCTACCCGGGAATATCTCGGTAACGCGTCCCATAGGCCAGCAGTTTCGGGGTAGATTACCGTCAGCAATTAAAACCACGTCTCCTGTCTTCAATGGTTGGTGGGGTGGAACCGTTCTACGCGGCAATAGAAGCGGCAAGTATTCTTTCGTCCAGCGTTGCCAGAAATGGTCTGCAAGACGTTGGGCTTTCCGCCAATCTACACGTCGTGAGAGGTCGGCGTCACAGAATTCCCGTAGACACAGATCGTTAGCAGATGTTCCGATTAGAAAGTTGAAGGGTGTAAGCGCTTGTTCACTTCTTTCATCAACTGGGACATGAGTTAGCGGTCGAGAATTAATAATGCCTTCCACCTCTATCAGTAGCGTATGTAAGACTTCTACTTTTGGTGATCTGTCTTTCAACGTTACTTTTAAGGCTCTTTTAACGCTGCCTACCAGGCGCTCCCAGCAGCCGCCCATGAATGGAGCTGAAGGAGGAATAAATTTCCATTCTATGCCTTTATTTACCGAAAAGTCGTAGAGGTCAGGTAATATTTTCGAAGCGCCTACAAATGCCGTTCCATTATCAGAGTAGATGCGAGTAGGGCAACCGCGTCGGGCTATGAATCGACGTAGGGCCATCAAGGCGGAATCGGATGATAATGACTCAACGATCTCTATATGAATAGCTCTCACAGTCAGGCAGGTGAAAAGAGCAATCCAATTCTTCATTGACCGACGTCCTGCTGTGACAGTCAAAGGGCCAAAATAATCAACACCAACGAAGGTAAATGGTCTAGTATGATGAGCCATCCTGGCTTCAGGTAAGTCTCCAATTGGTGGTATGAGTGGTTTCGCATTCATATTCCGACAAAATTGACATTTTTTTGCCATACTTCTCACTGATGGTCTCAAACTGACTATGAAGTAACGTTGGCGCAGTTCGTTCACTACAAGTTCGTTGTTGCCGTGGGCAAATTTGATGTGGTATGAGCTGATCAGTAAACGGGTTATCGGGTGTTTTCCATCCAACGCAATCGGGTTTGGGTCTATGGCAGTTGAAGCTCCCGTGCGGCCGGATAAACGCAGTAGCCTATCATCGCCTAATATCAAAGAAATATTCTTAAGCCTACTTTCCTTTGAAACGGGGCGTGCAGCGTCAATCGACTTATATTCACTGTTGAAAGAATCTAATTGTACGCGCATAAAGGCATGACGTTCAGCAGATGAAATAAAGCAGACATCTAAAACTGCTAAGCCGCGTAATGGAAATTTAGGATTTTCAGGTGAACGGCGAAAAAATGAAGCGCACTGATGAGCTCGCGCAGTAGCACGGATAAATCGCAGCCAGACGCTAAACCGAGTATAATCAGCAACCACGGGTGATGGTGAGTCACCTGGCTGAGTTGATGTCAGACCCACCAGATCCCTATTGGATCTATTTTCCTCAGGAGCTGGTGTGTCAATAATAGATGGTTCACAAGGCCATTCATTTGATGATTGGCGTAAAAATGATGGCCCGGTAAACCACCGTGAGTTGATCGTAAATTCATCCTTGAATCTGGTGGCATCATCCGCGACATTCAAGGATGAAGGTACGTACTGCCAATCAGAAATATTGGTAATCTCGCAAATTTCACAAACTCTATGTGCGACAAAGGACTTAAAGCTGCTTGGATCAGAACGTAACCATTTGAGAACCGTTTGAGAGTCTGACCAGAGAAAAACCCTTTCTGGCTTTCGCTTGTGAGATTCTAAAATAAAAACAGCTAAGCGAGCAGCGATTAAAGCTGCTTGAAGCTCAAGTCTTGGTATTGTCGTAGGTTTTAAAGGAGCAACACGAGCTTTACCACTTATTAAAGAGAGTTCAATGTTTCCATTTGGACACAAGAGACGCCAATAAGCAACACAAGCGTATGCTTGTTCGCTTGCGTCGGCAAAGACATGTAATTGAATTGAACCTAAATGATCCATTGAATTGAAATAGCAGCGGGGAACAGAGTTGTCCAACACCTTTACCAAATTTTTGAACCATTGTGACCACTTATCTATAAATTGTTTTGGTAATAATTCATCCCAAGATGTGGCAAGTTTCCAAGTCTTTTGGAATAAAACACGACCTTTTATAATAACGGAAGTAAGAAAACCAAGAGGATCGTAAATTTTCATCAAGTTTGATAGAACAATGCGTTTAGTTAATTTGTGTGGTGTCGTATCAAAATTTATACACGGAAACGACAAAGTATCATTAGAAGTATTCCAAGAGACACCTAAAACGCGGGTTGGTGGTCGTGAGTCTAAAACTACATTCATCTCTGTTGTTCCACTAGCACATAGGTCAGGAGACAACATGGACAGGGCCTTTGCAGAATTTGAAACCCAAGATCTCATCTCAAATCCAGCTGCAGCATGGACCAAGACGATATCTGCTGCCAAAAGAGCGGCCTTTTGTTCATCATCACAACTACCTAAGTAATCATCCATGTATGTGTCACTAATAATAGCAGCTGCTGCTTCTGGGTGTGATCGTTGATGTTCGATGGCATTTTTGTTTTTAAGATACAAGGCTGTAAATGGACTACATACGGTACCAAACATCATCGATGACATACGATACTCCTGAATTGGTTGTGTGGAGTCGTCTCGCCACAAGAAGCGTTGGGCATCACGATCGCTTGATCTAATTTTGACTTGTGGGAACATTTCTCGAATATCGGCAGAAAGGACAACACGTCCTTCTCTAAATCGCATTAATATGGCTAATAACGATTGAAGTAGATCTGGACCTGGCAGTAGTAGCGAATTTAAGCTAACACCTTCACACATGGCTGCAGCATCACATACAATTCTAAGCTTTTTCTTTTGTGGTTGTATAACACCAAAATGAGGTAAATACCACAATAGTCCAGAAGGGACAGTATTACAGATCTCTGCGTAACCTTTATCAAGCATGGCGTGAATATTTTGTCTGTATTTGATGGCATAATCTGAGTCTGTAGCCATTTTACGCTCAAGAGTTCTAAAACGACGTAAAGCGAGGGGGCGACTATTTGGAACGCTTTCAATATTATCGCGCCACAGTAAACCTGTCTCAAATCGCCCAGATGGTAAACGCCTAGTAGTTTCTTCTAATAATTTTAATGCTCTTTGGTCATCGGCGGAACGACAATCCCTATTTAGAATACCGATCGAATCTAACTTATAATACTCTTTGATGAGAGTGTCTAAGTTACGGCTATCTCCTTGACTATCTTCCTCGAAATTTGCGATCACATGATTAACGAAATCCACAGGCTTAGACATAGTTGAAGGAGAGCCATATAAAACCCAACCCAAAGGAGTCAGAGAGGCAGCGGGTTGCGATGCAGTTCCGCGGCGAATGATTTTCGAGAATGTGAGATGCCAATTATCAATCCCGAGTAAAAGTGTTGGTTTAGCGTTTTCATAACATAAGACGTTAGCTAAATCATTTAAGTAATCGTACTTTTTAATTTGTTCTATAAGTATTGACTGTTTCGCAATAGTCAAGTTGGGAATAGACCTTACTACTATATCATGCACGTCTAAAACATGAAAGCCTTTTACTTTAACATTAACAAATCTGACCTCAATATCTTTGCTAAGACCACCAATGCAATCAACTCGAATAGACTTTTTAGGTCCAGTTGCACCTATAAGGTCAGAGACGGATTGATCAATAAATGAGGCAGTTGACCCGTCGTCAAGCATCGCATAAGTATCAAAACTAGCTCGAGGGCCGGTAACAGTAACGGGAATTACTTTTAATAAAGACCTCTGAACTGGCGCTGAATTGGGTAAGGCACTGTGAGAAACAATAGTTGGTTCCTCTTCGTTCGATTGATGTGCTTGGACCTCTAAGCCTTCGTTCGTGTATATATCTGCATGTGCCGTATTTTCTACGATAGGCCTGTGAAGTAAAGTGTTATGTCTCCGACTGTACTTGCACCCGACTATTTCACAATGTTTTTTACATGCAACATATTTGTGTGAACCTTTACTTAAACATCTGTAACAAACCTTATTTTCAGTTACCCAATTCCAACGGTCGTCAATAGACAAGGCAGAAAACTTTTCGCATTCACTGACATCATGTAAACCAACCTTACAAAACCTACATGTTGTGGAACTCTTTGACGTTGTCGAAGAAGTTGCGTGAAAAACCTTTGTAGGTTGCTTGGCAACGGTGCTGGGTTTGACATGTTGTGAAAAATTACTCTGCGGTTTGACATTTTGAGACAAATAATTATCGGAATAAAACATACAATGTTTTATTTGGCGATTGGATTCAGTATCTAAAAAATTGGCCAAAAGTTCTAATTTAAATTTATCAGAATCCTGATGTGATGATGCAAAATCAGCCCACCTGTATCGTAAAAGTGGAGTCAACTTCCCTATAATAGTATTGGCGAGTTCAGGAGAGGCCAGATACTCCGGTTGTCGTAGCTCTCGTATCACTTCCACGCAGTTTCTGAGCCGACAAGCAAAAATGTTGAGATCCTTTGCGGATTCATTTAGCGGTAACCTGGCTAGAGATCTAATCGATGACAACTGGTGAAGAATAATGAATTCTGGTTGTCCAAACCGACTCTCTAAAGAGCGCATTACTTGTGCAGGATCCACGGCGGTCATCAACAGTGCCGAGACAGACTCTCGGGCGACCCCAAGCAACGCAGTACTAAGCCTGGCTAGGTTTTCTTCCGGCGTAAAGCTAAGCTCTGACCGCTTGAAAGCCTTCTTAAAAGAAAGCCAGTCAGAAGCGCTACCGTCGTAAGAAGGAAGATTGACACTAACCTGTTTACGTTTACTTCCCAAGTCCGTGATCGCTTTGGCTAGTTTTATAAAAGAGTCTTGTGTCTCTGATTTATTTTTGTTATGGTCATAACAATCTGAAATAAATTTGGTGTTATGTGTACCTAATCGTAATGTATGTGTAGTGTTTCCTTTTCCTTTGTCTTGCTGGTAATAATCACGGTGCGGTGCAGACCGTGCGCTTGTAATGGCAGCGGCGGCGGTGGTGGCATGCTGAGTGGCTGGTTCTGTAGTAAAAGCATCGCCTGGTTCTAAGTCAAGGCTTTGCTCAGGATTATTAATGCTGTAAGGGAAAGGCTCATTAATATCATATTCCCTATCAGCACTCTCTACCAACCACTTTTGAGTTGAGTTACTTCTTTCGGAAGCCGCTGAATCGATTGCGGCAAGCTCTGCTTGCAACTCTAATGCAGCAGTCTTGCGCTCTTGTTCGGCAAGTTGGTCTGTGACCTTACGTTTTTCTTCAGCAAGTTTTCTTTCTCGTTCAACATTCATGCGAGCGTGCCTTGCAAGGGCAGCCAATTTTTGCGTTTTAGTTGAAGCTCGCGATGATGGTAAGGAAATTGTTTTGCAATGTATAGGTTCGGGCCAACCTTTCGGTGTTACGGTCGAGGGGATAAGTGATACGTTATCACATAATAAAGGTTTGGAAATCTCCTCCTTTAAGAGAGCTTCATCGTTGTGAGGTTGAGCAGGCGAAGTGCCTGACGATGAGGCTGGAGGATTACCACTTACCTGAGTCCTTTTCTTTTGTGTAATTGATCTAGTTATGGGCATTCTTCTAACAATTACTTCTGACACCAAAAATGTGGAGGATGGAAGCCACTAGATGTAAATTACTAAATAAAAGAGACTTTTTCTGTAACACGTTTTCATAGTTCTTTATTCTAAAACAATCTGTCAAATTCAAAACTAATAAAAAAAAGTATTTAAAATATAAAATACATGCTGCCAATAGTAAAGAAGGTTGGTCGGTCCACAACAGGTTAAATACAACGTGCTTTAATTTGAAAATCATCGTATATTCTTTTAAATTTAAAACAACAAGTGTAATTTTTCACTTTGTTTTAATCAGAACTCTGTTTACTAAAATAACAGGGTGTTTGCAATGAATAGTTATTATGGTTTATAAAAATATTATTACCCGTTTCTAAACATTACGTAAGTATGTAACTATGGGGTGCTAAGACAGGAAACCTCCACGTGCGCCCGTGGACTGGAGTTCCCTCTCGGAGGGAAGACCAGTTTTTCGGGCAGGTGCACCCTGGGATGCGGGCAAAAACTCTTCCTTAGGCACTGTGTGCCTAAGGGGTCTCTTTGCCCGTTTGAGAATAGCCTATCGTGTGGACGCTCCAACGCGTGTCCCTCTGATCAGCAGAGGGCACAGCGGCGGAGCGGGCTTGCGGAAGGTGAGTAATGGGTAGATCGCCGTCCGACCAAGCACCAAGCCCGGGTCGGTGGCGCGTCGTGTTTCGCGCCAAATGCCTGCTGGAGTCGCGGGTTTTTCTTAACCCAGGATACCGTGGCTCCGGAACGTAAAGAGCATCCGAAGGAACACGGGTGGATTTTAGTCAGTAAGAGTCTGACAGTCCCTTCCGCCCCACCCAGGGCGGGAGGACTCATTTGATGATTTTACCACCTAAAAAAAAAAAGTATGTAACTATATTAGCATTTGTTCACCAGTCATACATAATGCATGATTGATAACAAAACAACCATGAACGCATAATCAATCAATGATAATTTTATTTATTGAAGTCAGCTAGATGTTTGTTAGAAAACCTCGTTAAACAGTAATGAAACTTCAGGATGTTAGAGTATTGGTATCTATAGTTTTGTTTACCTAAAATTAAACTTTCATAATGTAACGCATAAATCTTTTCTCTTTTTTATATCTTTTTTTTTTTTAATTTAAATACAGGTTCGTGTTTGACCACTATCTCGCCTGATGGTAAGCGAAGATGTGGTCGACCGTGAAGCACGCTCGCTTAGAAGTAACCTGTTCACTCTCGGTTTACGCAGAAGTGTATTTTTGGTACACCCACGCCACCCAGTTCCATGTAAAGCGAGCCTATTGCCATTGATCAATACTCCGTAGCTTCTACTGGAAAATTCCTTATGGAAAAACCCAGTAACACCTTGCCCGTCGCTTTTGTGACCACTAGGTACACCAACAAAATAGTCATTTAATTGTCCGTTTTGTTAAATTCTACGAGGACAAGCAGTGAAACTATATAAGTTGATCGTATGGATCATTTTATGCTTGGGCGATCATCTGTCCTACCGAGTTTCACTCCGTGGCTTTAATCGTATGGATCATTTTATGCTTGAGCGATCATCTGTCATAGCGAGTTTCACTCCGTGCCTCGGAGGCCGTTGGTCTCGGCTGTCATTAGTAGATCTTTAACAGTCGTTACCATTAGTCAGAAGCTCATAACTAAGTCTGACAACCAGTTTTATCATGGGCAATCGCATTGCCCAGTTACTGGGTTGTGGATGTCCGATAGGCAGTCACTTCTTGTGAAATATTGATATCCGCTGCATCTGGTTCGACTGGAAGCCGACCCCAATATAGTTGGGAAAAGGCAGGCAGATAATGATGAACGGGCTGGCATCCGCTGGCAGTGCGTAAGTGTTATTATTGAACTCGTGACTTCACTAAATTGCGAAATAGTTCGAATAGTGAGCAGTGGTGGCCCAGTGGTATCGGTCCCGACTTACGAGTTGTAGGTCGTGGGTTCGAATCCCGCCAGGCGCATTACTTTGTGTGATTATATTCCTCACCACTGCTCTCAAAACGGTGGAGGAAAACATCTTGAGGAAACCGGCATGTCCTAGAACCAAAAATTCGAAGACATGTGACATCTACCAACCCGCACTGGGCCCGCGTGGTGGATTATGGCCCACTCCCTCTCACAGAGAGGAGGCCTGTGTCCCAGCAGTGGGAACATTATAGGCTGATGATGATAGTTCGAATAGTGACGCAACTTGCCCACAATTCATCAGAAATATATGGTAACCGGTTTCGACTAGATTAAAATTATAATAATTCTAGGATTTCTTTATTATTTTCTTTATCGCCCACTTTAAACCTAAACTTTTATTCAGAACACTGAACATCATGAATATAGATGTAATATCGTTACTTACATTTACATTAAAGACCGCTTAAAACTCGGGATCCTTCTAATAGGATCCCAAACTCCTACGCAGTCTGCTTTTTGTAGCTTATTCGTAATACGTGACATCTGTTATCTACCATTATGGAGAAAGTTTTGGGTTCCAAGAAAATAATATTGTGATGTATCGAAGAGATGTGAAATGGAGAAACCACACGTAACTTTGTGAAAAGAAAACTTTTTTATGGTTGTATTTCTTAAAATGAGCGTTATTTGGTTATAATGTAATGTTAAATTTTATCTTCTTAGACAGTTTTTTGAATATTTATATTTATTATTTATTTTGATACCTAAGTTCATAACCTTCCTTAGTTATCTTATCACTTATCAAAGCAATTGAAGGAACAAGGTAGATTTTAGTCAATACGAGTCTGACAGACTCTTCTGCTCCACCCAGGTCGGGTCCGGTTGAAAAAAAGGCCGCCGTCATACGCCCATTGTCCTTGACCGGCCTTGGGTACAAACGGCGTAGCTAAACGATTTGCATCAATCACTCGCGCGGATGGGTGATATACCTTTGTTAGGTTTCAACAGATTACATACAAGCCAATAGGATGTGATATCCATTTCATTAGGTACTAAAATATTCTCATATTCAGAATATACTAATAACCAGAATATACTAAAATATTCTCAAACATTCCTACTAAATACTCTCTCAATCTGCGCAGACAGTAACACCATCATTATCCTAAAACCACCATAAATATTTTCACCAAACGCATTTCCTAATATAATTCAAGACCCACCAATAAAACATCGTCTAATGTAGGATAAGCACATGAGGAAAATGCTGAAGCACAAAACGTTTCTAACAAGCGTAAGTTCAAAATTCTGTATGTACTGAAAATACTTTGCAGGGTTCCGTACAGAAAGAGTGGAAACTGTATAACAAAGCTGTTTGTCCATCTGTTAGTACGTTGTGTATCTTTTATCACAATTCTGCAAAATTCACTTAAATATTATTTCCTGCAATTGCAATGTTGGCATCGTTCTGCATTTCATAATATAGCGTCAGCATTTTTTTCTAAAACTACAAAGTAATGTTTTTCTTACAACCGCGAATTATAATTTCGTAGACCACACGTGTACATTTTCGGAACCCTCACAGCCCGCATCCTATTAATATTGGTAGTGCTTCTTTGCCATTCCATCGCATTCAGTGCTATCTCAAAAACCTTTATATGGAAAATTACAGTGCACCGAGTGAGTTCGAAGAGTTGTGGTCTTCTATTATACTTAGAATGTATCTTGCTATCCTCTCTGAATAACGTTGTAGAGCCTGTAATGTGGCAGTTCGAGGAACACATTCATTTCACTTGAAAGAGAGCGCATTTATCCGGGTTCTTGTATCTCTTCGATATGGTAATTACGTTCGCTTTCACTCGTTTGTTAATTTTGCGAAAATAAACTTTATTTTATTCTCGTTTTATTCTTATTTATATAAATTGGGAGCGCTTTAATATTTCCAGATTCTAATTGAAGTCATAAATAAATACCAAATTGGGTAACCGGTGGGTGTTTTAGGAGAGAGCAATAGCTCTCCCAATTTTTTTTTTTTTTACAAAACATGAAAAGTCATGCTAAAGCCTCTGGGAATTGAATTCAGGACCTTAAATTTAGTAATAGTGCTATATTAATGAATACGTAACACACCAAAACTTTAATTAAATCAATGAGAATGCTAGACAGACTGCCATTATTCTCAAACTATAAGATGCATGAAAGTAGCTGATACATTCTAAAAAACTGCATCGCCAAAATCAAACCAAAATCCCTCCTGCTCATCGAAGTAGGATCGTCAAAAGTGGGTCACTTACTCACTGTGGGTGAGAATAGCAAACAGTGTCGGTACCCTTTCCGTATTCTTACGTGACCCCACTGGTTTCTAAAGTTACCCGATGTAACCCTATCACGCTCATATTATATTGTATCTCTTTTATCTGACGCTCTGCAAATGTAATACCGAATGTCAAATATTTGAAAGATAATATCATCAATAACACACCAAGAACCTACAGGATGAGTTGTTTGTGAGGGAATATGCGCTAAAGGATATCTTTAGCAAATATGAGGCTTCTCAGCAAGACCTGAGTAACCGCATGCTGGAGGCTAATGAGCTGGTAGACTTAGTAAGATACAATGCTGAGAGATATGAGTCTCTGACCAATAACTTCTCTTGTAACTGTGCATGCTCTCAGGCGCCAGACCCTCAGCATGTTACACCCACACCGTTGATGGCTCAACCTATAGATAGTAGTAATTATTTAAATAATACCATTGAGACAGCTTATGTTTTTTCTGACAAATTTGGTCAAGGTTTTGGAAGTATTTTTAGTCAGTGTTCTCAACACTATATAATTAATCATTGTTTACCCGGCGCCAGTTTTAGCCAGTTAATTAATTGTATTAAATTGACCAAAATAAATCCCAATTCAACTGTGATATTATTATTTGGGGATAGCCTAGCTGTAAGAAAGAAAGATTTAATTGCATGTATTAATTTAATGCTAGAGCTGTCTGAGTCTAATAATTGTAAATTTATATTTTCTGTGCCTTACTCCAGTTGTTTGTCGGATGAGCAAAATATGCATATTTATAATTTGAATCTACTCATGTATAACAGGACTTGTCGTCACAGTGACGCAATTTTATATTTTGATTGTAATACACTTCTCATCAAAAAAATCGAAACACCTCGCAGTTTATGATTTGATAAGGATTATCAGAAAAATGTGTATATTTAGGAATAAATGTAAAATGTTATTTAATAGTGAGTAGTATGAGGTTTTTAAATCCTAATGTTAATGTTCTAAATTCAAATTAAGTCTTCATAGGTTTCGTATTTTGTATAATGAGTAATTTTTACCCTGTATGGAATATGAAGGAAATGGGTAAAACAACACGCGTAAATGAAAAAAAAATGTAAGAAACGTTTATTTAATAACTTGTATTCCCTCCGCGAGCTCTTATTACTGCTTCCATACGGTTCTTCATCGATCGGATGAGAGTCACGATCACATGTTGTGGTATATTATCCCATTCCTCTTGGATTGCATTTTGCAGCTGGCTAAGTGTTTCTGGGGCTGGATCTCTTGCTCGAATTCGTCTCTTTAATTCATCCCATAGATGTTCAATGGGATTCATGTCCGGGCTTCTTGCTTGGCCATACCATAATGGAGATACCGACTTCGGTAAGATAATCTCGTACGACGCCCGCGGTGTGAGCTCTAGCATTGTCGTGCATGAATATGAAGTCGTTGCCAATAAAATGTGCATAGGGCATCACATGAGGTTCAAGACACTGTTCGATGTACCGATGAGAGTTTAGTGCAGGCAGCCGTGGCCCAGACACAAAGGCAAGTTCTGTCTTACCGTCGGCGCTGATTCCTCCCCAAACCGTCCACGAACCGCCACCATAGCTGACCTTTTCTTCAATGCAGCATTGTGCAAAGCGTTCTCCATCTCTTCTGTAGACCTTGTTCCTTCCGTCGTTACCATACAGCATAATTTTACACTCATCAGAAAACAGTACTTTGCTCCACTGAAGGTATGACCAAGTTAGGTGCTCGCGTGCAAAGTTAAGGCGCGCTCTTCGATGGTCTGCAGTTAATTTCGGCCCATTCGCTGGCTTATGCGGTGCCAATCCGCGTTCCTTCAACCTTCTTCTTATTGTAGAGTCACTTACAGCTACTCTTCGTACAACGCGAAGCTGCTGCTGCAGTTGAAAAGCGTTAAGGCGTCGATTTCGTAAAGAAGTTGTTACAATAAATCGATCATCTCGCTCAGAAGTGACCCGATTCCTGCCAGATCCTGAAAGGCGCGTGAACGAACCAGTCTCCCGATAGCGTTTGTAGACTCTATGAACAGATGATAAGCTTAGATGCAATCTTGCAGCCACAACACGCTGACTAAGTCCAGAATCCAGCAATGCCACCACTTGGGCGGCTTCTGCGGGCGAAGTATCCATATGTTTTAGAAAAAAAAGTTTTTTCAGACGTCCCAAAGTCACAGTAAATGAAATAAGAAACAGAAAGTTTAAAGACAAGCGCTAATTTTTAGTTTTTAAACGAGAAACGTACTCCAACCCTAAATACACATTTGTCTCAAAACAGTGATTAATTTCATTTATAGGATAAACAAATGAAATTATTTCGAATTTTGATTTTTTTCTTCTTACTGTAATGACCAAACTGCCAGCTACACAGTAATGTTTTTTTTTCATGGAATTAATTCTCTTTTGTAAAAAATTAGGACAAAAACAATAAAAACGAAAGTGTTTCGATTTTTTTGATGAGAAGTGTAGTTTTATTACAGATTACCGACTCACTACTCATTCCATGTTTTTGCCCGCTAGTTGTAGGAGACAGTTTGCTAATCTTTTAGCATACACTTTACACCTTTACACCGGTACTTGTATCGTACCTACGTTTACTGTTAGTGGTGACACTAACGTCGCTATTGATACTGTTAGTACTAACCTCACTTTAGATTCTGTTGGTAGTAATACTAACATTACTATACACACACCTAGTAGTTTAAACTGTTAGGTGCGACAACGGGTGAGTCGCATATGTTGAATGTTGTACATCAAAATATGCAGGGTTTGTCCGGCAAAGAATTGGAGGTAAGCTTATTTATAGAAAACTATGATGTTCATGTGTTGTGTTTAACTGAACATTGGTTGAAAGAACATGAAGTAGCGTTTATCAATGATGATTTTTTTTCTGTACAGAGTGCATTTGTGAGGAAAAATGCTATTCGCGGTGGATCTTTAGTTCTCGTTTCAAACAAGCTAAAGTGCAAACAACGTTTAGACTTAGTCAAGCTTTCCATTGAGCGCACTGTCGAGTTGTCTTGTGTTGAACTAGAGCGGCACATTATAATTTGTGTTTACAGACCCCCTTCTGGGGACTTTACTAGTTTTGAATCTGTAATGGAGGATGCACTTGATAAGGTAAAAAACAACAGTAAGAATATTATTTTATGTGGAGATTTTAATGTTAATATTTTAGATGTTACTCCACTAAGTATCAGGCTTCTCAACTTATTTAAATCTTATAATTTAGTTAACTTGTTCTTTGAGCCGACAAGGATCACGGTGTCTTCGTCGACTTGTCTTGATAACATGTTTTGTGATTTTGATGTCGAAAATAAATTAGTGTTTAGTGATTTATCATCGGATCACTGTGGATTGATGGCTAGCTTCCCTATGCCGTCAACTAAAAAGTCGCGCAAAATAGAATGCAGGCCTTATACCGTTAGTCGTTGTAATAAGTTTAAAAATAATATAGCTCTTAAAGTTACACCGTCCCTAATAGAACACGAAAATCCGAATGAAATTTATGAAGCTGTTTTTGACGTTGTGCAAAATGAATTTAAATCCATTTTTACAACTAAAACTATTAACGTTACCGGGACTTCCGCTGGTTTCAACCAATGGGCTACACCAGGCATTTACAAAAGTCGAGAGAGATTATATGAGTTGTATGGTTTGAAACGGTACAGGTTTGATAGCGCTTTTCTAGAGTATGTTAAAAAATATTCTAAATTATTTAAAAAGATTTGTGGTATTGCAAAATCTAAATTTTTAAGTGATACTATTAAAAACTCTAATAATAAAGTAAAAACCACTTGGAAAATTATAAACAATGAAACGGGTAAATCTGTTAAACAAGAAAAACAACTGGAAATCATTGTTGATAACAAATTAGTTAATAGTCCAGCTGACATAGCTGAGGCATTTAATGAGTTTTTTGCTAGTATACCTACTACAACGACTCGTTCCTTAAGTTCGTCACCCTCTAAGGCTGAAAACCTTTTGCATAGTAGCGTCCCAAAATGTAGTCAAGTATTGAAATTCGAACATGTAACGCCTCATGATGTGGTTAGTGTTTTTAATTCACTGAACTCCAAAAACACTGGTGATTACTGGGGCATTTCGACTAAACTATTGAGCAATATAATTGACATCGTAGCCCCTTATCTTGCTATTACTTTTAATAAATGTATTGATTTGGGCACTTTTCCTGATCTCATGAAGTGCAGCAAAGTTATCCCTCTATTTAAATCCGGCAGTAAAAACGACATAGGTAATTTCAGACCAATCTCTATTTTGCCTGCATTCAGCAAAATTTTTGAAAAGTTAATTCTCAAACAGTTACTTAGACACTTTAATTCAAATAACCTCCTTCACAATGATCAATATGGGTTTACGAAAGGTCGCTCGACTACTGATGCGGGTGTTGCTTTGTTGAAGCACATATTTGACGCATGGGAAAACTCGCAAAATGCAATTGGTGTTTTCTGCGATCTCTCTAAAGCTTTTGATTGCGTACAACACGATATACTTTTGCGCAAACTTCTTCATTACGGTGTTCAAAAAGAAGCCCTTAATGTAATCGAGTCATATTTGCAAAATAGATTCCAATGTGTAGATGTTAACGGCGCGAAATCTTCTAGGTTACCTGTTCAGCTGGGTGTACCCCAAGGCTCAATACTGGGTCCGTTCTTATTCCTTGTTTATATTAATGATCTACCATATTATTTAAAGAGTGTTTGTGACGTTGTACTGTTTGCGGATGACACCTCTCTGATCTTTAAAGTAGATAGGAATAGACAAGTTTTTGATGATGTGAACAGCGCACTTTCAATGGTCACAGATTGGTTCACTACAAATAACCTTGTCCTTAATGCCAAGAAGACTAAATGCATAAAGTTCGCTTTGCCTAATGTTAGAAATCTCGGTCCCAACATTGTCCTCTGCAATGAAGAACTTGAAACTGTAGATTCAGCTGTGTTTCTTGGTATAACAATAGATTCGAAAATACAGTGGGGCCCACACATATCTAACCTATCGGGAAGGCTTAGCTCGGCTGCCTACGCTGTCAGAAAAGTTAGACAATATACTGACGTTGATACAGCAAGATTAGTCTACTTTAGTTATTTTCACAGCGTCATGTCCTACGGTATTCTACTGTGGGGCAAAGCCGCTGATATACAAAATATATTTGTGCTCCAGAAGCGAGCGGTTCGTGCAATTTATCAACTAGGTGCGCGAGTTTCACTAAAAGATTTTTTTAAAGAGATTGGTATTCTCACAGTGGCTTCACAATACATATTAGCCAACATTTTATATATTAGGCAGAACATTCATATGTATAGTAAAAACAGTGATATTCATAACTTTAACACTAGAAATAAGCATAAACTACGTGCACCCTTTCACCGGCTTCATAAGGTGCATAATTCATTCGTAGGGATTGGTATAACTTTTTATAACAAGTTACCGTCTTCTTTTCTAGACTTACCTTTTAATGCATTTAAAGCAAAAGTTAAAGCCAACCTCTGTTCCAAGGCGTACTATTCTGTTAACGATTATTTAGAAGATAAAGATAGTTGGCCGCTGTGTTGATCTCAAGACAATGATGTTCATGTTCTTTTACCAAGATTAGCTTGCCGACAGGTTATATGTTTTCATATAATTCTGCATATTATTAGTATCCATATTTTTTACAATAGTTCTTAATTGTTTTTTATTTTTTTTTATTATTATTTTTTCTCCATTTATTATAGTACAGGTCGTAGGATATCATTATGTTAATATGATATGTGTATTATACCCACATGTAAACGGACATAGATAGCATTTTAAAACTATTGTCGGAGCTGATGAAGATTGTAAAACCACCTTTGCAATGTATAGATTCAATTTCCTAGTATTATATAGCTGCATTACCGGCATTGTGTGAGTGCTATGTGCTTTAGAGCCATTATTGATTAGATACCTACGTACTTTACTTTATTGACTTGAATAACCCTGGCGGTTGAAAGTATGTCATGCTCACTCGAATGTCTCGCTGATGGTGGCGCGTGTGTCGGATCATTTAGCTCCCTTCAAAATGGTTGAGCTGAATGGTGCTGATAGATGTGTCATGTTCGTGAACGGGCGCTGTCAGTTGAGACTGGTCATCTCTTAGCTGCCACGGTCTGTTTTAATTATTAATACCTAACTTTATTTTAAATTGTCTTTTTTATATTTACTATGGACACTAATAACTTGCCACATCGTTCTCACATAATGTAACACCTGATGATGAATGATGTACAAAAAAAAAAACTGTAATAATTTTGGCGATTGAAAAAGAGTGTCCATGGAGTTTCTTGCTCATTCTTCTCCATAGAGATCTACCCTTTGGAATGAGCACCTACGGTACTTTCACAGTTTTTATGTCTTGTGAATGGGACTGTAGCACCATAACTATTTGTGTACTTGTTTTATTTTATGTCTCTTGACAATTCAAAAGTGCCTGTAATGGCCTAATTGAAATAAACGCTTTGATTTTGATTTTGATTTGATTTAATACTACGTGTAAAAAGATTGACTAGCTTTTGCCTGCGACTGTGTATGTGTTACTGTAAAAGCCCGAAGTACGGTAAATCTTAAGATTTCCCAGTAAATCCTGAGATTTACCGGCATGGGTTGGTAAATGTCCAAATTTTGTTAAAAAGAGATATTATTTCGGGACTTTACCAGCAGAGTTTGGCAAATGCTAAAATTTACCAATAATGGTTGGTAAATGTTGGTTTTAGGAATAAAACAATGAGTGATTCTTAATCATTTATTTCAATTAAATGGACGTAGTTGCGCGGGGCTCCTATTTCCTTAGGAACCTAACCAAACCGAACTTCGGGGTGCCACAGACGTCTACTTTCAAAGGCACCAACAACTCTTTTACCAACCCATGCCGGTAATGTTTTTTTTCAACAATTACCGTACCTTTAATGTTAGTCCTAAGATTTACCAAGTGAATGATGGTAAAAGTTCGAATCGAAAACCTTTACGGACATTTACCAACCCATGCCGGTAAATCTTAGGATTTACTGGGAAATCCGTACTTCGGCCTTTTACAGCAACATAAGCATGGAACTTAGAATCAAGTATCGGTATATTTTATTTTTGTGTGAAACGGGAGACATTAGGCATTTTAAATTAGACCTTCTAGTAAAACATCGGTAAAAACCGCGTTCAATTATTATAGGCTGTCGTTTTTGCTTCTGTTGCTCTAATAAAGACTTCATATTGGCAACGACGCGATTGACGACACGGTTGGCGCAGTGGCTGAACGATCGACTGCTGCGCAGCGTGTCGCGGGTCGATCCCCGCACGGAACAAATATTTGTATGATCTGCAAGTAGTTGTTCCGGGTCTGGGTGTTTGTGTATGTGAGTTTATATGTTTGTAAACGCACCCACGATACAGGATGAAATTCCTAGTGTGGGGCAAAGTTTAAAAAAAAAGAAGTAAAAAAGTAATATTAGTTTTTCTTCAAATAATTTTAACGTTCAGAATATATTGTCGGCCTTTTGCATTTTTAACATGTGGGTAAAGTAGGTAGATGAAGTTACTTGGAAAATTATTTATTTCCGTAATACGTGGGAGATTTAACAAGTGTTCCTGGAAAATAATAAAATTTCATTTCGGATAAACCGATCAAAGCTAGGTTGAAATGGAAATAAGTACAATTCAGGTCGGTCGGATCAAGATAAAGCTGCCAAAATCTCGACTTAAATAAGATATTCTCAGAAAATAAATTAAATAGGAAAAGAAAACAAAAATGTAAAACAAGTTTAATGAACTGAAAACCAACACAGGGGACTTAATTTCAAATTTTATTTGAGTGTGGCACACTATCAAAAATTAACAATAGGTAAAAAATAAAATAGCAGACTTATAAAAGAGTACCTATGTTTTGCATTCCATAAATCGCTGAAATAAAGGTCCTTAGAAAAGTAAAATAATGTCGGCTTCCCTTACTAACTAACCCTATCCCATGTCCCATTATTTTAAAACCTGACATAAACAGGTTATAAAAAGCTCAGTTTACAAGACCCAGAGCGGGCTCAAAAAGTAAGTGGCCGTGTTATGCCGTAACGAGAATAATAAATAGCATATTTGACAATACACACTTAGGCCGAAATTGCCAAGGCCTCATTTTTGGCCTGTGATTTATGCGGAGGCCGGCCCGGCCTCCAGGCCCCCAGTCGGATTTATCGCCGCTCTACAAACACTTTATTTCTCCGCATTATAACCAACAGTCTGTTTTGTTCAGATTATCATACTTTACAATTTTCTTGTGACTTCTATTCTATAAATTCTTGCTATCTAACCTGTTGAGGTAGGGCATTAGAAGATAAATAAAAAAAAATCACTCAAACACCAATATACAAGTTAGCAATTTATCTTAAATTAATAATTGCAAATAAATTAAGGGTTTCCCATTCCTCGCTTTCTCGGTATTTAACGTATATCAATGTACAGTAATTGATATTTTTCTCAATGTATTATTGAAGAATAGCTTTATACTTTAAGCTACTTAATTGTCGGGCACGCCGCAATCGCGGCGGTATGGACCCTCTTTGAGGAGTGGCTGGATAGGCATAATGGCGTTCTTACCTACCGCCTGACGCAGTAAGTAATGCGACGGACTGATTTCGAATCAACAAACATAAAACTTGTAAGTCGAGCTGTAGCTCTGAGCCACTACTGCTTGCTATTAGCTTAGTGACCTGAAATTCTTTAATTTAAGACTCAACGCACAAGTCGCTTGATTTTTAATTCTCCCTCCATCAAATCCCATATTTAAACTTGATATAAAGCGCAGTAAAAATGTCCATCTATCACAGTGAAAAATAAAGCGTTTCACGAGTTTGGACACTTTAATGAGCACGTTGAACTACTGAGTTCGAGTGACGAGCGGCATTATACAGCCGTCAAACTACTAACTTCATTGTGAGTTAGACAAGACTGAGCTTAACGTATCGAACAGTTAGTTACAAGTTTAGTTATGATTTAGGAAAGCAGACCCTAATAGCTAGACATTAGCAATCACAAAGCAATTTTCTTGGAAATACTGGGAATGCCATCAACATAGCTACTGTTTACAAGAAAGTGTTTCGATTTTCTACAACTAGGTATTAATGGTTGACAAAGTGTATAATGTTGACTTGGTAATTATTGCCCGTGACTCCGTCCGAGTGGCGAACCCCAAAAATGTCCTTCGGGATCTAATTTTGCAAAATTTTGTACTACGTCCTACACAGTTTCACATTTTGCATGGGGGTTTCACTTTGTAGTTTCTGAGATTCCGTGATGAGAGAGCGACAATACAATACACTTTTTGAATCTAAAATATTGTGATTAGAATGAGATTAACATCTTAGACCCTCTAAAATATTGATACTCACATTAATATTATATATTTTTTTAATTTCCGTAGATGTACTGAAAAAAAAGTAAAATTTAAACGGAAATATAATTATCTTCACAATTTTTACTCTATGTTAAAAAGACAATCAAAACTTATAAAACTACATTGGGAAACTTTGGTTTAATTTCAGCTCAGTGTTTAATTAAATTGTAATTGCCAAGGAATTGAAATCAAATAACAGGAGTTTTAAAAACAAAATATTTATTATAATTTGTACAAAGTATAATTACAAACATTATTTTATTCAACCTAAAATATTCCCTTTCATACCATTCCCTTTAATAAAATATTGTCATAACTAATGCTGTATGTTGAAAAAGATCCTCCAACGTTTTTAGAAGTTATCTTTTTCTATGTCTTTCCCTACATCTCCTCTTAATTCTCTCTCTATTTCTTCTACGGTCTTGCCTTTAGTTTCTGGCAGTACAAACAGAACCACGGCAGTTCCAAACAGATTGATGATGACAAACATGTAGAAGCCCACGTGAACACCAAAGTTACTGGTCAGGGTACTGAAGGCTGTGAGCTGTACGAAGGTCGTGAGCCATGCCAGCATTACCAAGTACCCCATCAATTTTGCACGGATCTGAAAGGAAAACAAGTTGGAGCTGAGTGATTGACTGCTACGCAAAAATCGAATCTGCAAAATGCATGGCTTGGATTCTGGCACGGCATTAAATATTTATAAGATCTACAAGACAGTTGTTGTTTCCGGTCTGGGTGTTTGCATTATGTGAGTTTAAAACAACAAAATAAAACAGGAGAAATTATTAATAATACGTTGCACCCCACGCTGTGATCAGGCAGTCGAAAGAAGAGTAAACTTATTTTACTATTTCCATCTGATGTAACTATGAAACCATCTTACCTGGAAATTGAATATTTCGGACATCAACATGAATGGTATCGGGGAGACACATCCACCGTAGCAAGCTATTGCCACCATCATCATGACAACGTTGAGCCAGCCAGGAGCGGCCCATCCATACTGCTTCAGTAGAGTTGAGGTCCCCATGTAAGTGAAGGCGATGGCTGAGGCCAGAAACGCTGATCCCAAGATTGGCTGTTCAAAAGAAAAATATTAAGGTTTCAAAATAAATAAAAGGTTCGTAAATAGTAATAAGATATTCTTTGTTCTGCTTCTAATAAAAGTTATGGTTGAAATTTTAGCTAGACAGCATCGTAGTACAGATTCTGTTCAAGTTTAAAAATAAGAAAATGAATCCATAAAACGATTTATTTTATTTTATAATCTGGTTCAAAGTACAAATGAGATATTCCTCTATGCAATAGGTATGTGCGATTACACTAACCTTTCTTCCTAATTTGTCGATACAAGCCATGGTGATCAACGAGCCAATTATCATGAAGATAGGGATGCTGAGAGCCTGCAGGTCAGGGCTGATCTGCACTCCAGAGTCAGACAGCAAGGTGGCAGCGTAGTTCAGTATAGAGAAGCCTCCGTTTGTGGCGTGCGCCAAGATCACCAAGACCATGATGAGGAATGCTTTCCGCCATGCCTTTGTTTTGACTGTGGAGTTAAAAACAGTTTTATCAGTAATTCGAGTTTGTGCAAAAAATCGTTTTATAATGTATTGTTGTGGTTCTTTCCTGTAGCTATTAAATGTATGTAAATAATATGTACAAAAATATAGAAATTTAATACTCACAAACAGTAACCATTGAAATTTCAGGTATGGATTTAAAATATTCATCGGATTGTTTAATAACATTAAGTTCTTGTTGAAGTTCTTTTTCATCGACATCCAGTCCTCTCAGCAATGCTAGCGTTGCGGCCGCTTCCTACAATTTAGAGAATACTCACAATATGCACAAATTGCACAACATATTAATCTACCTGTAAACAATAATAGAAAAATTATGTCATAAGAAAATGTACCTAAGTCAGTCAATATTTTTTAATAAACTTAAAACTCCAAAACGCTTACAGGGTTATTAATGTTGAAATAGGTAAGAAGTGATTCGATTTAAACTTACATTTGTCTTTCCCACTTTAACTAAGAAAGATGGAGACTCAGGAGCTTTAAAAAAGACCCCGAAGGTCGCGATAGGGAGTCCAACAACGACCCATAACACCGTGTGATAATCCAGGAATCCTCCCAACGTATACATAACAAGGACACCAGCACTTTGAGCCAACGCAGCTACGGACGCTAATGTGCCTCTGATGTTATCCTGGGCAATTTCCTTGACGTACATAGGAACGACGTGGAAGCAGCCTCCACCGGCAATGCCAGTGAATACTCTGGCTATAATGAGACTGGTTGTACTTGCAGGTAACAACATTACCATCCATACCATCTGAGTAAAGAAGAAAAAACGATGTGAGTTATTTGCTGAACCTAAATAGTAAGTAACGTTGAATAAATATGAAGACTTACCGCTTGGAAGATAGCCATAACCATAATACTAATTTTCCTTCCATATCTGTCCACAATCTGCATAAACATGAGGACTCCAACTACACCCGCCAGGGAAGGTACGCTGGCTATCCAGGATATTTCACTGTCAGTCAGTGGTCTCCCAGTGGGAGATTCTTCTGACTGCAATATTTTTGTCACGGGTGATATCCAGCCGCATTGAAGGGCGTACGTGAAAACTGACATGTTGCCTTAAAAGAAATGAACGAAAGTTTCAAACGTTTATGCATGTAATATTCATTCGTTTGGATTCAAATTTTATACGGCCTTGATGACCGAGCTTAATTAATGAGGGATATTTTTTTTAAATTATTTCTACTTAGTTAAGCTGATTTCGGACTACGCTATACTATTGTGCTATAAAGTATTGCAAAGAAGGACCTAATGCTAGCATGCCAATAATATATAGTACAATACAATGTGAACGTGTCCATAACAACGTGTGGAGCGCGATATTGTTGTGCTATGAGCTATATACTATTATGCTATTATATTATAGCGTAGTCTGAAATCAGCTTTATGTCTTGACATTCACAACACCAGACAATATTAAATTATCCAAGTGCACATTCTTCATCTCATATAAACACTTGCACTAAACTTACTTAAAATCGTAACCGCCCATTGCACTTTTGTGTGTCCTTTAGACTCTGAGATTCCACTGAAAGTCATTTTGACTATTTTATATTACAAACTAACGAGTATTAATTTGAGTACTTGAAAATGAGCGTATTTGTTGTCAAGTCAGAAATGCTACATACTCGCGTACGGCTCGCACAAAACTAGATGTGAATCGTGCAGATGGTTTCGGGAAAGTGCTTTTATTACAAACAGAAGTTTGCTTTTAGGGTGTGTTCCACAATTCCAGCTACCATTATTTGCTCAGCGCTGATAGCTATATTTGGTTGAAATGTTTGATCTAGATTTAAAATCAAATACCTACAGTCGTGAACTGCTTGACATGACAAGATAATAATTTGTGTTGATTTTATTTTAAAGTTGTCATTTCTGGTGATCTGGATCATGCATTTGGAAATAGTACACATAATTGTTTCTCTTGGGTTTGCTAATTGTAACTCCAATAGATGCAAGTTATTTGAATATTTAGTCTTTTTTCATTATACACCGTGTTCTTCACGTTATCCATAAACTTTAGCAAATACTTCTATGGCTTTTACAAATCAAATCCAACAAAGGAAGTAGTACTTAAAAAGGCTTCGTTACAAAGATATTTGTAATTTCATTTAATGAAATTTAATTGAGCTATGCAGTGAGAAAGTATCTTAATTTGGCCTATGTTGCCGCTTAGTGCAATTAAAATGATAAATCTATCAAACACTATTTGCATTTCATTTGCACGTACGAGAGGAACCCGAGAGTTAGCGAAGAAATACGATCATTTGCGATAACGAATCTTTCAAAGAGATTAAACTGGTCGCTATGGATACCTAAGTTGTTATTTGTCATTGTTTGTCATGCATGATTTTAACTGTCAGGATTATTGTTTATTGTAATTTGCTTTTGGGTTTCCGACTAATTTAATCAATCATTTTGATTACAACTTTCACTATGCCGCACGAATATTCTGCTCAACACCAAGCTGATATTCACTTCGTCTACGGTTTCTGTGACGGAAATGCTACAGCAGCCGTGCGAGAGTACCAACGGCGATTCCCTGGTCGGCGCGTTCCTGATATACGAACATTTATTAACATACACAGGAGATTTTGTGAGATCGGAATTAGACCACGCCGCCCTGAACGAGCAATCAATTTGAGCGTCGCTCAAGAAAACAGAATAATGAACCTTATTATTCATGATCCTACACTCTCAACGAGACGCGTTGGGAGAATCGTGGGTGTATCTCATAAGCTAGTGTGGAAACTGTGGAAAAGATATGGTTTGCATGCCTACCACTACAGAAAATCCCAAGGCATAATACCACCTGATCACTTCTCAAGAATTGTTTTTTGCCAGAGAATGAATCAAGAACTGATAAATAATCCAATACTGCTTCAAAAAATTCTTTGGATGGATGAAGCCCAGTTTACAAGAGCGGGAGTATTCAATTCCAAAAATCAAGTGCAGTGGCATGAGAGCAACCCGAATTTACATTGGCAGGCGTCACATCAAACTGAATTCTCTGTAAACATGTGGGCTGGTGTTTTTAACAATCAGCTGATCGGCCCTATTGAGATTCCCCACCGCCTAAATGCTGACAATTACTTAGAGTTCCTAAGAAACGTCACTAGCTTCGAATTTTTCGAACAAGTGGATCTTCAAACTCTGCGAACCATGTGGCTCCAACATGATGGGGCCCCTGCACATTATGGCACACAAGTGCGTGAATATTTAAATGCAACGTTTCCTGGCCGTTGGATTGGACGAGGTAGCACAAATATCGCATGGCCAGCTAGGTCCCCAGATCTGACTCCTTTAGATTTTTATGTCTGGGGAACCTTAAAGGAGAAGGTGTACTCCGTACAAATTCAGAACCGTGAACAGCTCTTAGATAGAATATCTCAGGCTGCTGAACAAATAAGACAAATGTCTGTAAATTTAAATGGCCAAATTAGGACTCGTTTGAATATTTGTGTCGAAAAAGAAGGTGGTCATTTCGAAAACTTTTTACATTAAATTTATTTTTTGCTTTTTAGAGTTTATTTTTTATTAATAAAAATATTTTTGAATGACATTACGGCTGACGTAGTTGTCTAACCTACAGTGTTATATGGATCTTTGGACACTCCATTGAGGTTGACAGGAGAGCGCTCATTTGTGAAATGTATTGAAAAATAAGATGGTGGCGTTAGTTCTGATGTTGCCCACGCAACAAGTGTGCTTATAAATTATAATTATTCTACTCAAATGCATAAAAAAAATATGCTGTGATTACCATTTATCTTAATTTGACCGAGACCTATCTTTTGAGAGTATTTTTACGAATGTACGTGAGCTCTAAGCGTGGTCCCCAGATTGCGTGTTGAGCTGCCCCTCTTTTAGTCAATAATTTTGAGATTGAATGTTCGTTACTTAAGCCGAAACGGCAGAATGGGAAGATAATTATGGTAGCCTACTCCCCTTCCCGTCGTTGGAGGTCCGGCGTTGCTTTAAGCCTAGACTAAAAATAAGGACTGCAGAAACGTTTTGCGAAGGCTGCATGTCGTGGGAAGAGGTTATCATGATTTGGTTATGGAATTTTGTTTTTTTTTTTATTCCTCAATTAAAAAGACAATTCGAAATACGTATCTACCTGCTTGGTAGCCTTATACGTTCTCTTTAGATAAGTATAGTACATTGACAGTGCTATGAGGAACGAGATAAAAAATCAAAGAAACTGTTTTGACAAGTTTCAGCCCGCCAAATGTTATGAATGAAAATACGACGTTGCCAATTCGGATAAAGAGGCATGCATATCGGGTTATTTACGTCTAGGTATTTAGTTTGTATGAAAATTAACAAAAAATAAAAAATAAGAATTTATTAATGTGTCCATAATGAAAAATGCTTACTTCCGTGGTCTGAACATCTGGTCGAAGTTTATGTATATCGTCCGGAACACGGTGTAGATAGGTTCTCGTTTGACCAGTATCTCGCCTGATGGTAAGCGAAGATGTGATCGACGATGAAGCACGCTTGCCTAGAAGTAACCTGTTCACTCTTGACTTGAAGACCCCAAGGTTATAGCTGTCGGGAAATACAGATGGCGGCAGGGAATTCCACTCCTTAGCTGTGCGTACAATAAAGGTATTGGCAAAACGCTTTGTACGCACGACGGATGTCCACCATATATCGATGGCGCATTACCGTACGTCTTGGAGATTTTGGTTTCATTTAAAAATAATGTGTGATTAAGTTTTGAGCCAGGCAAACATACTGTACTGGAATCTATGAGATTCCAAATATTGAACTTTTTCCGTACAACATTACAATACAGAAAATTCAAGCCGAATTTCTAGCCAACCGTAGAACACGATACGATATTTTTAACTTAAACTAAACAAATGTTTATTCTACGTGATTGACACCATCTTAAATAAATGGAATAATAAATGGAACGGAATCGTCGTGACTGCTGATTACATTTGTTTACAGAAAATTAACTACAACTTATCACGCGGTGAACCTGTTACCATTTCACCATTTGGAAAAGATTTAAGAAGCAATTTAACAGCTAACAAACTCTATAAAGCTATTGTCAAACAGACAGGCGTGACGAACGCGAAGCGGGGCGTTTTTGTTTGTAATGTATGGGATTGTTTGAAGCCTGTCACATAGACTATCGGATCGCTTTCGCATTTTTATATGACATGATTCGGTTCGGTTCGCTATCGCCTGTCTGTTTGACAAAGTCCTAAGTGCTTCAGAACGGCAATGCAGTTTACTACAATCTGTCAAATTAATTAAACTGAGTGAGTATACCACAGGGAACCATATTTGGGCCGCTCTTGTTCCTTTGAGCTGGTGTTATAAACGTATACCCGTCATTACTAACTAATCACTTAAAATCAATCAACTAAGCTACACCAAAACAGAGTAGGTGATTTTGATTAAGGCTAAAAGCATACTAAACGTAGAGTGGCCCATCGTTAGATGGTTACGAAAATAAATGGTCAGAGAACAGGCGAGGCGATTTGAACCGACGACTGCAAGAAATGTGAATTAAATGCTCGCTAAGTGCTCCTGCCGGGACCTTCTTGTACAGAAGTGGATTAGTATTGATCGTCACTTTACATCCGTTTGACTTGCTACTGTGTTCAGTGTTCATTTGTTTCAGACAATCTAGATGGTCTACAATCAATTATCTACAATTACAACACAACCTTCGAAAGGTATTGGTTTTCAATAAGTGTAAACATAATGGATATTAAAAATAAGGAATTGTTTAAATAAACATTTAAAGTAAAAAAATAAGCTTTGTTTTGTGCACTTTTTTGTAGATGCTTTTTCCTATAATGCGCTATGTGTATAGGTACATTTTTGTAAATAAATGGTATATAGTTAGAAATTAAACAGAATTTTAACAAGCTTGTTTAAGTATTAAACAGGCTTGTTTGAATATTTATTAAATAGAAAGAATTATTTTCTAGTTGAAGTAGATTATATTACTAGTCAGTAGTTATTAATATTTTTATGCAGGTAGCTTACGCACGTAACTATCGTTTGTAATTTTATCAATTTGTACTTACTCTTTGAGGGTTTTCAACAAAGACATTAAACTATATACGAGCAATAGACGGGACATCACGAAGAAATTTGTGATCCAAAACTTTTTACCAATAGGTAAAAAATCATCAACAATTTTGTATGACAATCTTCCCAATGCTCGCTCTATAGTTTCTTTTAAATCTCTTTGGTTTTCAACTATTTATCTTCTATCTATATCTATCTATCTATATCTATACTTATAATAAATCTGTAGAGAGATCAATTCTGTACATGAAATATATTTCCAAAATAACTATCAGGGGGTGATTAGGGATCGATACTGATGCCAAAAATGCAATTAAAAAAATTATTGTCTGTCTGTCTGTCTGTCTGTCTGTCTGTCTGTCTGTCTGTCTGTCTGTCTGTATAACCGTTATAGAAACAAAAACTACTCGACGGATTTTGACGAAACTTGGTACAATTATTTTTCATACTCCTGGGCAGGTTATAGAATACTTTTCATCACGCTACAATCAATAGGAGCAGAGCAGTGAAGGGAAATGTTAGGAAAACGGGAGAAGTTACTCCATGCACGCTAATCTTCGGAACTACTGGACGGATTTGATTGTTTTTTTTTTAATGTATAGCTATTAAGTCTGGGCAACATAATATAGGCAAAAATTTATCTTGGAAACTTGAACACCTGATGCAGAACTGCAATAGATCAGCTAAACTATAAGAGATACATAAATAGCGCAACAGCAAAAAATGTTCCACGTGATGAGCACTTTCTGCTGAGAAAATATATTTGAAGATATGGAACACCTGATGTGGAACTCCAAGAGCCCAGCTAAACTATTACATATACAATAATGACGTCTTAGCAAGAGATGTTCAACCTGATGAGCACTCCCTGTTGTCGTATAAAAACTGAAGATCTGGAACACCTGATGTGGAACTCCAAGAGCCCAGCTACACTATTACATAACATATACAGTAATAACGTCTTAGCAAGAGTTGTTCAGCCTGATGAGCACTCCCTGTTGTCGTATAAAAACTGAAGATCTGGAACACCTGATGTGGAACTCTCAAGAGCCCAGCTACACTATTACATATACAGTAATAACGTCTTAGCAAGAGTTGTTCAGCCTGATGAGCACTCCCTGTTGTCGTATAAAAACTGAAGATCTGGAACACCTGATGTAGAACTCCAAGAGCCCTGCTACACTATAACATATATAGGAATGACGTCTTAGCAAGAGTTGTTCAGCCTAATGAGCATTGTCTGTTGACGTATGAGAATTGAGATCTGGAACAACTGATGTGGAATTCCAAGAGCCCAGCTACACTATAACATAAATATGAATAATATCTTAGCAAGAGCTGTTTAGTCTGATGGGCATTTCCTGATGACTTACAAAAATTAAGGATCTGGAACGTCTGGAATCGGCATGCGCGTCCCGTTGTTTTCACGTCCCCAGGCTCTAAGAATTCGACATCAGACGTTTCAGATCTTCGATTTTGACGACCCCATTGTCGCTGGCATAAGCAACAGGATCCGCGTACGAAGTCGCTGGCAGAAGCTAGTTATCATAATATTGAGTATCATTATCGACGAGGATTGCATTACACATACCATGTTGTGAAAGATACAATTTCTAAGAATGATTTATTTTTGGGTTTGCATTTAGAAAATACTTTATTGTACATCGTTATTAATATTTTAGATCGAACATCTGACAATCAGTCTTACCAAGGATTATCGTTCTACCCAGTTACTGAGTTGTGGAGGTGAAATATACAAACCGACCTCAACATCGCTCCATGTCAAATACGATGTGACTGGAAGCCGACCCCAACATAGCCAAAAGGCTAGCCAGATTGTCATCTTTTATTCATTTTCTTAACATATTTATAATAATTTTTACATAACAAAACCATACAAAAACAATAGCATAAAACAGTTTTGTTACTTTTACTCCTTTCAAATAATAATTTATAATATAATACCAACGTGTAGACAGTATATTTGCATTGTCTTGCCATTGCTAGGTGTCACTCGCCTAGTTAGCTGAGGAAGTCAAACGCCAACGTGTATAGAACTCATTAGGCATAGCTTGTCACAACTTGCGGTCGCTTGCGACCACTTGCTTCACTTCGGAGCGCGTCGGATTTTCGCCACAAATCAAAGGCGCTCGCGCGCACTTGCGATTAGCGCTCATGTACACGACGCCGCCGCCGCGCCGCCTTCGCGCCTCTAGGCTGTGTATACGGTCAGTACCGCGCCATGATGATGGGTGAACTGTTTCAAATCAACATGGCAAAACACTCGTTTTAATTTCAAAAATAAAAATTAGTACATTGCGTTTATTACATCAGTTGTAAAGTATGTCCCTGTGTCACCGGTATTTTCCTTTTTTTATTAGAAATAGTGTGTCTCAATGCTGGGCAAAGGTCTTTTATTACTCTAATTGTAAAGTATTTTATACATAATATTAGTTTTAGCGTCGAATTGCACTAATAAAATCCATTAAAAACTCTATTAAACAGACCCATCTAGTGGCATATTATGGAACTGGTTATTGGTCTCATAGTTATGTTATCGGTCCGTGTGTCATCAGAAACACAGCGAGAGTTAAACTACGTTTAACTGACCAATAACTTTGTTGAAGCAATAGTTATTGAGAGCATAACTGGTGACACCAGAAACCGGGCATTAGTCGTTTCTTCTTCACAACTTTAGTGCAGTATACACTGACATAATAATTATTATAAGAGCTCAGTAAATAAATAGCAACAGCTGCAATAACTTCTACGTCGTCATCCATCTTGTTTCAATTCACAATACAAACTGACGGACACCAACGTGTGGACATCTCCTGGAAATTCGTCTACAATGGCCATTTGCATTGGTTTTCGATAAACTTGCCAAACGTGTAGGCAGTAGCACTTGCCTTGTATTCATTTGCCTACACTCACATTGGCCTAAAATCGACCAACATGTATTGCAGGCGTAATATTATTGAATTTAGTCATTAGAGATTCGACAGCTACTTGGGTGGCAAATCTATCAGTTTTCATTTTTTCTCAAAGTTTTATGATGTCTCTTATTTATAATGGGTGTAAGGAACAGCCCTCCACAAACTTTCATGGCTTGCTCTGTAGACGAAACTGAACAATCTTCCACAATTTTTTTTTCCAGGAAATGAAAAAAAAATCAGCCTCTCGATACAAACTGTCCAATCAAAATTATAATTTTCTATGGTGAGGCTGAATTTTTTTTCATTTCTTGAAAAAAAAAATTGTGGTTGATTGTTCAGTTTCGTCTACTGAGCAAGCCCTGAAAGTTTGTGGAGGGCTGTCCCTTACACCCAGTATATATTTTTCATTTCTGTAGCTGTGCTGAAACAATGTGTATTTTAAACGGAAACATTATTATTTTCTTCACAATCTTGGCCTATCTTTTAAATAGACAATCAAAACTACATTGGGAAATTTTAGTTTAATTTCAGCTTAGTGTTTAATTGAAATGTAATTGCCAAGGAATTGAAATCAAACAACAGAAGTTTTAAAAACAAAATAGGTATAATTTGTACAAAGTATAAATTACAAACTTTATTTTATTCACCCTAAAATATTCCCTTTCATACCATTCCCTTTAATAAAATATTGTCATAACTAATGCTGTATGTTGAAAAAGATCCTCCAACGTTTTTAGAAGTTATCTTTTTCTATGTCTTTCCCTACATCTCCTCTTAATTCTCTCTCTATTTCTTCTACGGTCTTGCCTTTAGTTTCTGGCAGTACAAACAGAACCACGGCAGTTCCAAACAGATTGATGATGACAAACATGTAGAAGCCCACGTGAGCACCAAAGTTACTGGTCAGGGTACTGAAGGCGATGAGCTGCACGAAGCTCGTGAGCCATGCCAGCATTACCAAGTACCCCATCAATTTTGCACGGATCTGAAAGGAAAACAAGTTGGAGCTGTGTGATTAACTGCTACGCAAAAATCGAATCTGCAACATGCATGGCTTGGATTCTGGCATGGCATAAATATTTATAAGATCTACAAGACAGTTGTTGTTTCCGGTCTGGGTGTTTGCATTATGTGAGTTTAAAACAACAAAATAAAACAGGAGAAATTATTAATATTACATTGCCCCCCACGCTGTGGGGCCATCCCATCGGGCAGTCGACAGAAGAGTAAACTAATTTAACTATTTCTTTCATCCGATGTAACCATGAAACCATCTTACCTGGAAATTGAATATTTCGGACATCAAAATGCATGGCATCGGGGAGACACCTCCACCGTAGCAAGCTATTGCCACCATCATCATGACAACGTTGATCCATCCAGGCATGGCCCATCCATACTGCTTCAGCAGAATTGAAGTCGCCAAGTAAGTGAATGCGATGGCTGAGGCTAGAAACGCTGATCCCAATATTGGCTGCCGGATAAGAAAATGTTAACGTTTCCAAATAAATAAAACATTCGTAAATAGTAACAAGATGTTCATTGATCTGCTTCCAAAAAAAGTTCTGAAATACTAATCCATAAAATGATTTAATTCTTTAGGTACTGATTTTGTTTTATGTACTTTGCTCCTTTGTTCCAAGCACTGATTTATCAGTATCGCTATGCGGAATGTTCAATTTCACTAACCTTTCTTCCTAATTTGTCGATACAAGCCATGGTGATCACCGAGCCAATTATCATGAAGATAGGAATGCTGAGAGCCTGCAGGTCAGGGCTGATCTGTACTCCAGAGTCAGACAGCAAGGTGGCAGCGTAGTTCAGTATAGAGAAGCCTCCGTTTGTGGCGTGCGCCAAGATCACCAAGACCATGATGAGGAATGCTTTCCGCCATGCCTTTGTTTTGACTGTGGAGTTAAAAACAGTTTTATCAGTAATTCGAGTTTGTGCAAAAATCGTATAATAATGTATTGTTCTTTCCTTTAGCTATTAAATGTATGTGTTATGGTTAATACCCGAAGTGCGGTTACACCTAGGTTTAACCGGCTAAACCTAGGTGTAACCGACCACATGCGGTTAAACCTGGTGTATCCTTCCTTCACAGGAGCAAGTCTACGGAGCCCCGCGGGGCTCCTACTTCTACGTGGTTTAAAAAAAATAACCACGATGAGGATGGTCTAAATTGTCCGAGTCGGGGTACTAGCAAGTCCCGAGGTTAGACCTAGTTCTAACTGGCTAAACCTAGTTCTAACCGAAGATAAATAGGATACACCTAGGTTTAATCGGTTAAACCTAGGTGTAACCGCAATTCGGGCTTTAACCGTAAAATTTGTAAACAATGTGACAAAAAAAATAGAGATTTAATACTCACAAACAGTAATCATTGAAATTTCAGGTATGGATTTAAAATATTCATCGGATTGTTTAATAACATTAAGTTCTTTTTGAAGTTCTTTTTCATCGACATCCAGTCCTCTCAGCAATGCTAGCGTAGCGGCTGCTTCCTACAATTTAGAGAATACTCACAATATGCAGAAATGGCACAACAAATTAATCAACCTGTAAACAATAATGGAAAAAAACATGTGATAAGAAGATGTAAATCAGTCAATATTTCCTAATTAAATTAGTACATATAACTCAAAAATGAAAGATTTATCATCATGTTAATAAAAGTGGAAATAAGTCAAAAGCAAATCGATTTAAACTTACATTTGTCTTTCCCACTTTAACTAAGAAAGATGGAGACTCAGGAGCTATAATGAAAACCCCGAAGGTCGCGATAGGGAGTCCAACAACGACCCATAACACCGTGTGATAATCTAGGAATCCTCCCAACGCATACATAACAAGGACACCAGCACTTTGAGCCAACGCAGCTACTGACGCTAATGTGCCTCTGATGTTATCCTGGGCAATTTCTTTGACGTACATAGGAACGACGTGGAAGCAGCCTGCACCGGCAATGCCACTGAGTACTCTGGCTATAATGAGACTAGTTGTACTAGCAGGTAACAACTTTATCATCCATACAATCTGAAGGAGAGGAAAAAAGATGTGTGTTATAAAACTGTATACAACTTTACATTCATTACAATTCATGATTTAGTAAGAGGCATGAAATTATTGAATAAGAAGTGAATGACAATGTGGCGGCTAATTATAGAGGATGATATAAAAAAAAACGATGTCAATAACCCCAATTAATAAGGAAGGTATAAGAAATTTATGAAGACTTACCGCTTGTAAGATAGCCATGACCATAATACAAATTTTCCTTCCAAATCTGTCCACGATTTGCATAAACATGAGGACTCCAACTACACCCGCCAGGGAAGGCACGCTGGCTATCCAGGATATTTCACTGTCAGTCAGTGGTCTCCCAGTGGGAGATTCTTCTGACTGCAGTATTTTTGTCACAGGTGACATCCAGCCGCATTGGAGACCGTACGTGAGAAATGACATGTTGCCTTAAAAAAATGGGAAAAAGTGTCAAAGGTTTATGTTTTTGGTGTATGTAATATTCATTCATTGGGATTCACATTTTCTAGCCCCTTAACGAATGAGGGATCAACGTTTTAAATATTGTCGTTTAACAAAATCAATGTATTAAATTATCCAAGTGCACATTCTTCATCTCATATAAACACTTGCACTAAACTTACTTAAAATCGTGACCGCCCATTGCACTTTTGTGTGTCCTTTAGACTCTGAGATTCCACTGAAAGTCATTTCGACTATTTTATTTAAATTACAAACTAACGAGTATTAATTTGAGTACTTGAAAATGAGCGTATTTGTTGTCAAGTCAGAAGTTCTACATACTCGCGTACGGCTCGCACAAAACTAGATGTGAATCGTGCAGATGGTTTCGTGAAAGTGCTTTTATTACAAACAGAAGTTTGCTTTTAGGGTGTGTTCCACAATTTCAGCTACCATTATTTGCTCAGCGCTGATAGCTATGTTTGGTTGAAATGTTTGATATACATTTAAAATTAAATACTGTCGTGAACTGCGTGGCATGACAAGATAATAATTTTATTTTAAAGCTGTCACTTCAGGTGATCGTTGCCATGCATTTGGAAGAAGTAGTGTTTCTGTTGGGTTGCCAATTTTAGCTTCAATAGATGCAATATCATTTAAGTCATGAAAGGTTCTTGTTTTAAACTGTGAAAAATGTCTTAGAAACAAAGCTAGACGTGCTTTCAAATAAAAAAAGAATTCAAATTGGTTCACCATTTGAACAGACAGAGCACGCACAGAGCGGTCCATCTTGCGTCACCCTTCTTTTTTCTTCGAAAAGTTAAAGAGATACTACTGAGATTATAAATTGCAATAACTAAATAACGTGGCGTGTCCATCCGCCCATCGATCGCAAGTGGTTTTGGTTTCGGTTAAGATTAATGTGTGATTTAGTTTCAGCCAGGCTAACACACTCATACCGCAATTTATGAGGTTTTAAAGATAAAACTATTTCCGTACAGCAATCCAGAAAATTCATAATTTGTGCCAGCCGGGAAACACGATACGATATTTTTATATTTTTAACTTAAACCAAGCAAATATTGATACTACGTGATTGACACCGTCTTAAAATAAATGGAACGGAATCATCTTGACTGCTGTTTACATTTGAATAATAGATATTAGTGTTTCACACATAATTATCTACAACCTATCACGCGGTGAACCTGTTACCATGTCACCTTTTGGGAAAGTTCTAAGACGCAATTTAACAGCTAACAAACTCTTTAAGTGCTTCAGAACCGCATTGCAGTTTATCACTATCTGCCGAATTATTTCAACTGATTGAGTATACCACAGGGAACGATATTTGGGCCGCTCTTGTTGCTTTGAGTTGGCGTTATAATTATATACCCGTCATTACTAATCAATCACTTAAAATCAATCAACTAAGCTAGACCAAAACAGCCTAGGTGATTTTGATTAAGGCTAAACGTGGAGTAGATTACTCAGTGGCCCATCATTATTTAGATGGTTACGAATATAATATACGTATATACAATATAAAGGTACATTTTCTAAGAATGATTTATTTTTGGGTTTGCATCTAGAATAGTTATATTTTGTGCGACAAGAGAGCAAAGTCGTTTCTGCTGCGAGTGCCGATTTTGAATCCTGAGTGTGGCGAGGGACACGAGATGCAAAAAACTTTGCTCTCGTGTAACACACATAACTTTTCACTTCAGAAGCAAGAACACTTTAGGAGATAATAAATATTTACAGGTTAAATATCAGTTTTATTTGCAGTAAATACTTATTTTCGTTTAAATACAGCAATAAGTTAAAAAATCAATAAATTACATTAAAAGACAATCGTAATTATATTTTTGCAAAATTTCTTTAGTTAGTACAAATTTCCGAACGTGTTTGTATTTGAGGTCGAATTCAAAATCGGAACTTCGAAAGGGCTGGTCGTTATCTCTCTCTCTTTCTAATGCAGGAAAGAGATAGAGTGTAAATGTTTCGAATTGTATGATAAACCCAATGCTGAATAAAACATTCGCGGCTTTCTGAAAACAAAAATTAAAAAGTTACTTTGTCTCACTCAGTGAGCAAAATCGCATTTTGCTCACTGATTTCAGGCAGCAAAACGTACATGTTTGAGCTACCGAAGTGAAAAATACTTTATTCTACACCAATATTACCTTTTAGATCGAACATCTGATAATCAGTCTTACCAAGGATTATCGTTCTACCCAGTTACTGAGTTGTGGAGGTGAAATATACAAACCGACCCTAGCATCGCTCCATGTCAAATGCGATTTGACTGGAAGCCAACCCCAACATAGTTAGCAAAAGGCTAGGCAGATTATGATCCTTTATTTATTTTCTTAACATAATTATAATATTTTTTACATAACAAAACCATATAAAAACAATAGCATATTAATTACAATTACATGCATATTTTTATTAATGGACAGTAATACTAAAAACACACACAATTTAAGTTTTGTACTCGTATTTAATATTATGTTGAATTTATAAGATTACGCAAGCAGATTCTAATTAGAACATTTTTTGTAAATGCAACAATTTCAGTAAAATTGTTATCTAAATAAACTATGTTTTTATTTACTTTTTGATATATTTTTATAAGGTTTGTTTAATATCGAGTTCCTTATTTTTATCTTGTTTCTGTTTAGTCAATAGAGATTCGACAGCTACTTGGGTGGCAAATGTCTGTCAGTCATCATTTTATCTCGAAGTAAGCATGCAAGTGTTTTAAGACAGTGTTTTGGCTTGTGATTAATCATACTATTATTCTATTTAAATTTAAGAATAACGAAAAGAAAAGCTGACAGCCTTGTTAGAATCGTGTATTTTACTTACTTACTTTTTTATTCATGAATTGGTTACCGCCGCACGGGAGTTTTACCAATCCGCAAAAGAGCTAATGGGTATTGTAAGCTCCTTCGTAAACAAGGCGACGCAAGTCTCCGATACCTTGCGACTTTGGCATCCATTGACACGTGTCACAGTGTTTCATGAAGCCTAATTTTTGGACATCCCATTTTTATTGCAAAACTTGACAGAAATGATGATTTAAATGCAAGATCTCGTATCCCCATTTAGCTACCAAGTCTAGTTTTTGAGTGATAATTTTTTGAAAATCGTTATTTTACCATCTGGATACTAAGAAAAAAATTAATTACGCACACGCTTAGTTTAAGCGTAATTATTTTTTTCTTTTTGTTGGAGAAGTAAATAGAATTATTTCGGTATAAATAACTTTTCCCGAAACCGAAAAACCCGTATAAATCTCGATCTAACAATGGTGTGAGGTTTTTTTACGGACTAAAATACTCGGCATAAAATGCGCCATCAATGTTCGTCACATCATTATTTCGTATCACGCTTAGTTTAAGCGTATTAATTTTCTTTCTTAATATCCAGATGGATAAAATAACGATTTTCAAAAAAATATAACTCAAAAACTAGACTTGGTAGCTAAATGGGGATACTAAACCTTGCATTTAAGTGATAATTTCTGCCGAAAATCGGACTTCAGAGAACACTGTGCGTGCCTGTATACAAATCTGTATGGATTTGTTTTGCCATAGTTACCTGGATACCAAAGTCGGTAAGGTTTCAGAGATTTGCATCGCTTTGTGTACGTAAGGGCTATTTCTACACTCATTATTTATTTCTAATATAAAAAAATACTATATTCAATATCCTATTTAAATGTAGATTTATCTGTATTTGAAATGTTCCTCAACGTCAAATATAAATTTATATCTGGCAATTAAAATAAAATTTGTGTAATCTGAGTGCAAACATAACATCGTTGGTAATATATCGCATTTGATTACAGTTCCATGGAGTATTGTTCAATGGATGCATTGTATATACGTCAACTGCAAGACATCGGAGGAGCAAGACCTAATCACTTGTCAATAACTACAAGAGCATTGATATCAGAATGCATACAATTAGAGCAGCAATCTGATATGCTACTGATACTGAGTAATAGTAATCAATAGGCAATATCAGTTGCAAATAGTCTGCAGCAACGCTTGACCAAATCAAACATACATAAAACATGGCCATATCTAAATGTTTGGACACGTGAATAGTTCTGCTCAAAAATTCTATAATTAGCATGACTGTTTTGCCCTACAATCCCCCTTATCTAATAAACTTCACAGGCAAATATAAAGTCAATGATAACGTTTGATAACACTGGAAAGAGATAACTTGCATTGTCTGTATCGTATCCTTAGTGACTTATTGCTGTTTCCATTATTTGCTGTTGTGGAAAAACTTTCCAGCTATTTAGTCTTGCGTGACGCAAATCTCTATTAATTAAATAATTTAGTTAAATATGCCTACTTGATGTGGCAACTGGTTTGTCAATATACCTACCGACATTGTTACCTACGTATTAGTTACGGGATTATTTCTGAACATACATAATGTACCTACTTGATGAATGTAAATATTCATATAGTTCTGGGGATCACAAATGACTTCTTCTTCTTCGTCGATTCACTCTTGACAGAGTGGTCGTGGTCAGCATGTTGCAGCGAGACATCGTGCTGCCATAATTCGCCTCACAATGCGACGCCATCCCTCCCTGTCGGCTGTAATTTTTGTGCACTCATGTAGCGGACCACCTACAGCAGACTTGATCTGGTCAGTCCATCGCATGGGTGACCTGCCGCGTGCTCTCGTGCCTTCCACTTTCCCCTGGACAACAAGCCGCTCAATAGAGTCGTTGCCCCTCCGGGACACGTGACCAAAGAACTGAAGTATTCGAGCCTGGACCGTAGCTGATAGACGCTGCTTGATACCGAGCTCTTGGAGAATGGATATGTTGGTACGAAATTCAGTCCAGGACACTCCAAGCATTTTCCTCCAGCACCACATTTCCAGAGCGTCTATTTTACTTTTTTCAGATTCCCTCACCGTCCAGGTCTCGGCTGCGTATAGAAATATGGGGAACACCAGTGGCTGTATGAGCCGGGTTTTCGTGGCTTTGGTGATGTTGCGGTTCCTCCATACTTTCCTGAGTCTATCCATAGCAGATCTAGTAATAGCCATGCGTCGCTTGATCTCGTCCACGCAACCACCTTGGTTTGATATTAGCTCCTAGGTAGACATATGATTGAACGACGTCGCAATTCGCAATTTGAGTGACTTCGGGCGAGTTTTCGTTAGCGCGGTCGACAATCATAATTTTCGTCTTGCTTCTATTTATCTTTAAACCAAAAAATGAGCTGGTATGTTCCATCTTGGACAGCAAATCTTCCATGTGGTGACTAGTATTTGCGAACAGCGTAGTGTCATCTGCATAGCGCAAGTTCGATATCCTCACACCTCCTATTGATACACCGTCCGTCCAATCTTCAAGAGTAATCCTCATTATCAGTTCGGTGTAGATGTTGAATAGGAGCGGCGAGATTATACAACCCTGACGAACGCCTGCACTGGGATGAAAGTCACTCGACAATACGCCATCCGTCCTCACAGACGCTGTTCCATCCTCATAAAGAGGCCTCAAAAGGTGTACAAGGTGTTTAGGGGTGCCCATAGCAAGAAGTGATCCCCACAGCACTGGCCATTTCACCGAGTCGAACGCCTTGGAGAAATCAACGAAACAAATATACGTTGGCTTGTTGAACTCACGGGCCTTCTCAATAATTTAACAAATGACTACATCAATATTTACTGATAAAGCCTGAGGAATGATAACATGCTGAATATTTTGGAAACTGAAAGCTACTGTAACAAAAGTATCGGATGATAAGATAAATGAAATACTACAAATAGCTACTCCAAAAAATAAGTAAAAAATCGTAACATTCTTTCATCAATTCCCGAGATCCTTCCCGGGATTCTCCTGATCAAAAGGGAAATAAAACAGCTAATATCAATGACAAAGATGGATCAGATAACTCTGATTTAGAAACGAATAATAAAAGATATATCAGAATCTACTAACACAGTATTTAAAACATCAGTTTAATACTATTATAACTGATAACAGTATAAGGTAATATGGACATTGGACACCTGGTTTTTAAACAATAGAAGCTTTGCCCGGGAGTGAGACAGAGCAGGCTAGGGGAGAAAAAGACTCCACAATTCAAAGACTCTTCTATAGATAGAAGATTTGTTTCCCAACAAGAGAATCATTATACGCTTATTCGATGCACTACACCCTATAACTCGTGATTAATAGTAGCTCCGTCATCCGTCGCATTCCCATGCACGGCGCGCACAGATGTCGTTACGTCACCAATATCCCGCTTTCCACGGATTTCCCTCATAATTTCCGGAGCTCCTGAGTCACATACGGCCCCCAAAGCCAAACAGACGGTAACTCAAAAACTTTTATTTTTGTAAATGAGAAAAAAACTGACAAAGTACTTTGGTGATCCATAACTAGTGATATGATAACTCGACTTTATTTTAACGTGGTAAAACCATCAAATGAGTCTTCCCACTCAGGGTAGGGCGGGAGGCACTGTCAGACTTGTACCATGACTTAAATCCACGATGTCCTTAACGTTTTGGGGTCATGGTAATTCGTTAGTTCCGCGATCTCGGCAGGTTTTGGCCATATGAAGGGGGGCCCGTCATTGTACTGAAACTCTTTTAGGCGCGCGTGGAACACAACGCGCCGTCGACCCAGCATGATGAAACCAGACTTAACAAAGGGTTATCAAATTCCCAGTTACTGATTCATGAAGGTTAGATAGATAGGCAGTAATATACTATTATGAACTGAATAATAAAAGAACACAACCAAATGGAGAAAACGTTACAAATAGGTAATGTCAAAATAGAACTATGTTTTTGAGTGCAGTAATTTTTTTATAATTGAGTGAACTTATTCACTCAATTCTCCTATCATACTTAATCAGAAAATATAGTGACAGATTTTCTGATTTTTTGGGATACGACTTTTTTTACTTTTAAAGGCAGCATTGCTCTAGGTGCTAAAATAGACGTGTGCCGGATGTCAGGAGCGTCTCGTCTGCAGGAGCCACTTTTCGCGTAAACTGTTTGGAAGCATTCTTCGAAGGTCAAGGTCGAAGTTTGAGAGTAAACGAAGGAGAAATAAAGGTTTTATTTACGAAAAGATGTCATTTTCCTTATCAATTTAATGGGAACATTCGTGACAGTGTTGTCGAAAAAAACAATTAACGGAAAACTACTTATTTTGACGTTAAGATTTTGCGTGAAATCGATTTCAAATCAGAGTGACTAATAAGCTCAAATATAATTAACAACCACGAGAAAACACGTCGTATGATTTTAAAAATAACAGAAATTCCTGCAGTTAATATTATCGAGTTTCTCGTACCAGGAAGTTCCGAAATTGACTAAATTAATAAGGATTAAGTCCCGGGCCGCGGGCGCCTGCTATAACTGCATTGCGACAATATTCCCAGATATTGGAACTACAATTACTTGTCCAATTTATAATAAAGTTTTAATTTATTTATTAAAAAATATAATAGTTTTGGTAACCATGGGGCCTAAATAAGTGAGAATCGTTTTCAAAACAGTAGACTAAATAAAAAAAAACAGTCTTTAATTATTTTTTATGTTATTAATTTTGTCCCAAAAGGAAACGCCGAACACCCACATTATTGCTTAGACTAACTAAAAATCTATTCCTATCTCAGCTTTTAGTATAACTTATTATTATGTATCTTTGTTCAGGAAGGATATTAATGAAGAAAAGAAATTTCTTTTTTTTTTGTGGTGGAAAATAATCAAAATTAGCACTTTCGTACTCTGTCTGGAGAAGAAGGGTATCTCTTCGCGTTTCAAGGCCGCAATACTCTATTTAGACAACCCTGTGACCCCGGCAGACGTTTGGCTCTATGGGGGACCTATATACTCGTATGTCAGTTTGCTAACAGCTTATTGATAATTGATATGGGCCTCAAATGCGACACACAATCGATTTATACCTGGATCTTGATCAAGTAGCGAGTTTTCTAACCTCGCCGTCCGGAAGGCTTGCACCCAGCAGTGGCCGGAAATCTAAAACCTTAATTACATTTCATATTATAATTATTTGGAAGAAGTCTTTAAAGTGCAATTTCAGCACTTGTGAATAAATTGACTACTTCAGAAGTGTTTGTTTTGTGAGGCACTCAAGAAACATCAATTAAAACTTTCTACTTTTAGCGGAATAATTAATATTCACTTAAAAGAGGTAATTAGGTACCCATATTTTATTTAAACTCGTGCAAATTGATGTCGAAAACAAATGAAAAGTGTATTGAGTTGAGTTACATGATAGAAAAGCCAATCTCGCACAACTTGAAATCTCACGTCGTCGTAAATTGAAATAAAAAATAAAATGCATATACCAAAATTTATATTTGAACATTTAAAAAAATTAAAGTGGCTCTTAGGTAAAATATTTATATAAATTGAAGTACGAAACACAATTATTGAAAAAATGAACAAACCAATTTATTGTCACCAAAATGTGAAGTACAGTCTGGGCAATTACTGTCGTATGTTAAGGGGCGCATATCTTAGAGCGCAGCAGGCATTTAGAGTGATTTCCCCCCCTCCTGTCACGTGGCATCACAGCGCTTTTCAAATGAACTTCGCTGACCCCGTTGGAAAACGTACCACCTTGAGCTTATTCTAGCCTAGTACTTTGGCAGGCCATTTAGAGTTACCTTATCCCCGCGCTGCGTGTCACGTGGCGTCAGAGTGCAAGACATACCACCTTGATCTTATACTAGCCTAGTACTTTTGCTGGTTAGTGACATTCTATCAGTTTATAAGCATAGCTGGAATTTAAAAACTTTTTATTTTTGAAAAATGCGCAATACAAAGCGTCTCAAGGAGATATCGACACGGGCATATTATTGCATACCTTCATGCATTTTTATTTCGAGAAATTCTTTGAAACATGTTTAAAATTCATCTCTCTTCAATTTATTTAATAAAAATCAGTGTATCCAAGGTATAGCACAAGTTACTTGTGCACTAAAAGTAAAAGTAACATATTATTAGAAAAAAATAAATAAAAAACAAATAACAAATCTTTATGTAATGCAAAAAGAATATCATATCAAGTAAGGATCGAACCCGAACCTCGTAGCTTACCAGTCCCGGCGTTCTTCCGTTCGGCTACGCGGTCCGCTGAGTAAACATTTAAAATAGCTGTTCATAAACTATGTCATGATTTTTCATTGGTTCTGATAAAATACAGCAGAGGACGAAGCTTTATCTTTCACATTTTATGTAATCCTGGTACTATCGGGACAAATGCATGCAAATTTTACGACTCTCCTATCAAACTATAAGGCTGCATTTCCACCAGAGATGTGCGAGGATGCGTAGCTAGGGATGTGTTTGTAAAGAACCAATAGAATCGCTTCATTTACCTCGCTTTGGTCAGCACAGCTCTGGTGAAAACGGCTGAGCGGAGCTAGATTTTTGCGCATACAAAACAAGCGAGGGATTTGTTCGAGGGATGTGTGAGAGGGATGTGTTGCGAAGGATGTGTACGAGAGATATGTACGAGGGATGTGTTGCGAGGGATGTGTAAGTGGGATATGTTGCGAGGGATGTGTTGTGTCTTCACTCCCACTACACCGCACCCTCGTCGCCACATTTCACAGCTACGCTACACATCCTCATAGGCACATTTTCATGCACAGCTTTGGTGGAAACAACCACACCTTTTACAGCACAGCTAAACATCCTCGCACGACACATTTCCATCGCACATCTCTGGTGGAAACGCAGCCTTACTGACTGAAGTGAAGCGATGCGCGCCGGCCGTGACAATTTATAAGGGGCCATAACTTGTCCTGAATTCAGGATCCGATATTCAGAATATGATTTAGAGTAAGAAACTTAGTCGCCAAAGCATGTACTAAATCGTGTCCTAATTAGGATGCTACTCGTCCTAAATGCAATTACACTTTCCTGAATTATGGACGTCCTGAATATCGGAGCCTGAATTTAGGACAGTGTAAATTGCCCCTTATGTTTTGAAAGTCTAAAATAGTTTGAAACACCGCCCGCCGTGATGATATCTTTCGTAATATGTTTGCCTGGTAAGATCGTCAAAAAATGCCCTTAAAAAATGAATGAAGGAACTTCGTGAAAATAAAATGTTTGTTTACATAAGCTAATGTCAAAGAAACTATTTCATATCTATGATCGCCTAGTACTAAAAACTTCGTGTATGACTTGTTAGAGCAGTGTTGTATAGTTTATGTGGCAGATTAGATAGAGACAAAGATACCATAAGAGAGAAACATCGAAGATATCATGGTGTCTCTGTCACACGACAGTGACAGAAATATACTTTGATGCCGCCTGCACTGTGTCTGTAATGTAACCGTTGCGTTTTATGCTTTCCTGTTAACGTGGCTACAAAATTACACTAAATGGTTAAAACTCAGAAATAAATGATATTACGTATATTATATCGATCACTAGCGGGGGGAATGGCGCGAGCCAGCAAAAGCGACACAGGTCCTACCTCGGACACGCCTCGCGGGCGACTGAAGCAATGCACGTAGGGCACGTCGTTATATAGTTAAGGGTAAAAAAAAACAGAAATATTTAGAAAAAAAGTAACCGGAAATTCCTCTGACAAACATCATTACCTATCTATTGATATGTTTTTAGGACCAAAAGCATGGTCTACTTCAAGTACCACTGAAAAAACGTTAAAAAAATCTCTATTTTCGCGATTTTTTTTGATCAAGGCAAGTTATAAATATCGCGTTTTCAACTGCAAATTAATTTAGATAGTTCATTGAACTACAACATATATTTTTTTCGGATCGAAAAAAAGAATATTTGATTGTTTATTGTTGAATCAAAAATAGGTCGATTCCTGATTACCTGGCCTTAATCTGGATTTAAACATCGACTTCATCGTTCTGATATTAATAATTATTTACGTTAATCTGTAGCAGAATAAATTAGTAGGAAAAAAACAGAAATCAATTACATAGTCAAATGTTATTTGTTTCCGTGTTTTTGTAATTAATTCTGCTCTCATTGAAAACATAACAGCTTTTACATAATCATTTCTGCGAAGCCATTTTGTACGAAATCTATTTTTGTTTAATTTAGTTTCAATGAAATTAATATTGTTTTCATTTTGCAGTTATTGTTCAGTAACTTCTAATTACCTACTTATTGACAACACAAATATACATAAATACATCTATACAAAAACACGCACATTTTGAGAGGTGTAGGAAGTATACAGAATGCCATCTGTTGTGTTTTTTCACACACTAGGACTCACATAAACAAACACCCAGACCTGGAAAATCTACAAGTAGATCATACAAATATTTGTTCAGTACGGAAATCGAACCCCCACATACAGCGCAGCAGTCGATCGCTCGACCGCTGTGCCAACCGTAACGAGGCATTCATACATCTGAACAAGACCAGATATTTTTCACGAAGAATACCCATAAGGTCATTGTGTGTTCTTTTAAGGCCCTTCGTACACAAGGCGACTCAAGTTTCCGATACCTTACGACTTCGGTATCACAAGCACGCGTCAATGAGTACCAAAATCGTAAGGTATCGGAGACTTGCGTCGCCTAGTGTACGAAGGGGCTAAGTCTTTTCCCTCCTGCACAGCACACTCTTCACATCGAAAACACTGATTACTTGCAAAACTGGGGGGTAAGAATAGATAAACATCTTGTTATGGGTTTTCCTGTGCAGCCATATTCCTACACACGATTATGGAAACAAATGGAAGCAAAGGTTTCCAATACCGTACCATACATAATTCCGGTATCGTGCGTACAATCGCGGCCAGACCGTATTGTTATCAAATGTACACAGTTACAATCTGATTGATTTTATTAACGTTTTGCATGGAACTGTACCATATCGCCACAATCAGTGCTTTATTTTGAATCTATGTTGGACACGATATTAATTTAAAATTTTGTGGTAATTTATATTGTAGGCTTTTTGGAACTGTAGTAATATTGTTTGTGTTAATTTATTTTCGGGATTTTATCGAATTGTTTTTAATGGGTTCGTAATATGAAAGTCACCTTCGATCTGGTCCAATCGGATTGATTTTTAAAAGCATTTTAAATAACTTTTAGATGGAAAATAATTTACAGAAAAGCTCTGTGGAATAAAGATTTCTACAACAACAAGGTACAAAGACTATTTTTATTTTAACGACGATTCACAATACTTTTAAGTAGCTCCTATCTCAGCCCTATGTAATTAACACTCTGCAATCATTATTATCGTTGACACAAACTCATTTAGTACCTGCTGTTTTTTTTAATTTTTTTTACACAAGAAGTGGACCCACACTAGAACATTTTCCTGTATCGTGGGTGCGTTTACAAATATAGAAACTCACATACACATACAGATTCGGAACAAGTAATTGGATCGTACAAATATTTTTTTGTTTCGTGCAGGAATCGAACCCGTGACACGATGCCCCAGTCGATCACTCAGCTACTGAACGGTGCCGTCGAAATAAGATGGCTTAATCTCTTGAAGATTATGATTTCAGTACAAAACAGTAAAAACCCATTCTCCACGTGGCCTCCTTCGTGCGTCATTAATGGTAAGCGTCCACAAGTCCGCATCGCACGTATCGGACGTATTGTACGTAACGGATTTTAGTTTGCTTTGTATTGAAACTCATACAACTGCGTCCACTGATCCGCATCGTACGGACGGCTCATCGGCAATGCCTACATGCGATGCGTACCGATGACGTGATACGGTGCCGATCAGTGGACGCGATGAAGGTGGCATCGGCAATCCGATTGCTGATACTCGCGTCGGCAATCCGATCGCTGCCGATACAGAAATCCGTTTGATGCGATGCGTCCGATACGTACGATGCCGACCTGTGGACGCTTACCTTAAACCAACAACTACAGACTATAAAATAAACACAAAGTGACATTATCACTGTTAATTAATGCATTCAGTAAACAGAAGCAAACTTACAGATAAACTGTATTTGTTGTATTTACAACCTTGTAAAGAAAAACGTGAATAAACTCGCGAGTAACAGTACTATCTTGTTGTTGCTACCTTATATTATTATGGAAGATGAGTGCTGCGAATTTAAGGATTATGTTATTATACTCTGTTGGTTTGTGCTTTTACAGTCTTAATACCGAATATCTACATATATTATAAGACACTTTAGTCGACGTAACATCTCATGCATAATTAATACACACCTTTCTCGCCACTTTGATCCATTGTAAGTTATGTACTTCTTTTGCTTTCACATTCAGCGCCAGTTTTGAAATCTTCGCACCAGACTTTTCTATTAAATATTTTCTATGAAGTCTTTGTACTTTTATCCTTCCGCCAATTTTTTCTTGTAAGCCATTTTGTGAGTCGGCTTAAAAAAATATAATATTCTTTGAAACAGATATCATAAATACATTTCAAATGATACCACAAATCAAATGTTTCAGCAAAATATAACATTGTAAAAGGGTGAATCTTGAGAGGCTAATTTTACGTTGTCCGAAGAAAAAAACTACCCGTAGTATTTAAATTAGAAACCATTTTTTTATGCTACTATATTGTATGATCTTACTGTTGCACGATAGTTTTTGTGTCTAATTTGGTTCTAAACAGTCGAAAAAAAATCCAAAAGGCTTAAAAATTGATACCCCTGGCGCGTAGGCTGCACATTTCGCAAACAAAATACCAATAAAAGTCTTACTTACGAACGTAAACAAAATAAACAGTGTGGTCTAATCGCTACCAGGATTGATGTTTTTTTTTTTTTATTTATGGAAGACATATTGAAAATATTCTGTGATTAAGCTAAACTATATAAATATAAAATACTAAATTAAAGTAAAACTAAACTAAACTATTACAGAGCATCGAAAAATTCATCCTCAACGCTGTCAGCTGGTAATGTGCCCAAGAGACTGGCGGCGTTGCCCCTTTGAATAGCAATACTTAGCCTCTGGCCAAAGTAAAAGCCAGCTCTTGGGTCACGGGAAGCGTCAACAAGTCTTTTTGCGATATCTCTGTAGAGGCTGTGAGCACTCGGACCCCATGGCCCTAAAGTTTCAACCCCAAACGGCTCAAATATATAGTTACCACTAAGGTTGCTATATTTACGCCGCTTGAGGTTCTCAGCAACCGCAGCAGCAGAGCCAGCAGAGCACGATGAACTTGGAAGATGGGATGGCGCAAGAGTATCGACACAGGTAGCGTCCCATACTAAAGGCCTACCCATCTTCCAAGGAAACAAAGACATACCGTCCGGTCTCCTGCCATCGTCGCGTGCCAAGCCGTTGGGTTCTAAAACAGCTGGAACGCCGACGGTAACAAGAGCTCGTCGAATAATGTCGTTTATGTTCGCGTGGCGCGCAAAACGGCCCGCGCTGCGGCCGCAAGACAGGCCATGATGTCCGAGGCTGTTGACGGCTTCACCGCAGTGACAGCGATGAGGAGAGCAGAGTGGGGATCCCAAGCGGAGAGCAACAGCGAGCCGGAAGGTGGTATCGTCGAGTGAGGTACCAATGCTCGACGACGGCAGTGCATGAAGCCAAAGACCCGACTCCCACTTACCCACAGCCAGTAGGCGCGCACGCTCAGCAGTAGTAGCAGATGTGTTCAGTAAGTTATTCTGAACTACACCGCAGAGCGGCTCATCCCACTGTCTCTGGGAAGATGGATTGCCGGGTAAATCGGTATTCGGGCAAGCAATTTTCCAAGCGTCCAAAGCCTCCAAGAAGCACGGCACATCAAAATCAGTTAGTGTGGAAGCCAGGATATTCCTAACTAATTTTTCAGCGCCGTGGACCGAAGAAATGAACGCCGGTAAGCTGATACTGGAAATTTTGCGAACGCCGAGACCACCCATGCGAATGGGAAGGGTAGCTTGGATCCAAGCTCGGTCGTCCAAAGCCACATTTAAAATGGATGAAAGTGCTTCTCTGATAATGACGTCAATTTTGTCCAAAAGATGATTGAACTTCCATAAATGGGAAGCACGAAGGAAATATATCAATTTAGGGCCGAAACAACAATAGCGAATTAGAGTAATGGCCGAATGCATGTTAATTTCGAGCAATCTACCTGAAATATCAAGAAAATTTTGAATTTTTTCGTCAATGAAGTCAGGAAAAGAATTTTCGAAAATTGGTGACCCCAGGAGGCGAAGAGACATTTTGTCAATAATTTGGATGTCTGGGGCTATTGAGTTAAATTTGGGAATTGTTAAATGTCTGTCGGTGCTGTCCGTTAAAAAAAGTTCACATTTCGAAAGGTTGAGGTCTAAGCCAATGGAAAGAAGTTCATTCTTCAAAAAAATTAGGTCATTCAAAACGGTGTCAACATCGCCACCCAAGGTCCCATCATCGAGGTACCAAACGTTGAATTTAGAATTTAGCTGTCGAACAATGGGATGAATAGCCAAGCTGAAAATCACTGGCCTGAGGGGGTCACCTTGTTGACAACCAACAGCAGATTCTAAAAGGTTGTCCCGATACAGTAATTTAGATGGGTGCCTATAACACTGCCAAAGAAAACTATAAATTTGGGGTAATTCTTTTTTAGTTTCAGCCAACAAGGTGTCCCTGTTAACCGAATTGAAAGCATTCTTAATGTCAACCTTCAAGATGACCTCACCTTTGCCAGAATTTAGGTAGGTCGACAAAGCGTGTACGGCAGCCTCACAGCCCCCTTTAGAGCCGTAACCTAGCTGCAGGGGCTGAAATTTTTCCGAAACAGCCTCACCAATCAATTTGCAGCAAATCTTGGCTGCCATACGACGGTAGGTTGTTCCCACGGCAATGGGGCGAATACCGCCATCCCTCTTGCGCAGGGCACATAAAGGCCATTGCCCAAATCAGGCCCACAGTGAACAGTACACTAGAGAAAAAATACTATATGCATTAATTTTGCCATAAAAAAATAGGTATTTATGTGTTTTCAAAGAACCGCCACTACAATCTACAATAATTCGTTAAAAAAAGTAACCCAATTGAAAAAAACGGAAGTTTTCTTGATTTCAACGCTGGTAAAATATTGCCAGCATCTAATCACATGTCAACTATTTTCATTAATTAATCGATTAGAATCGATTATACAAAAATATAATAACCTCACCGGCATACCCATTTGGCTTTTCTTGTATTGTAATAAAAAAGAACTACAATAAAACATGAATATACAAAGTAATCCGTGCTTGTAAAAAAAAGATTTTAAATAATAATAAAAAATCAGTCATTTAAAAAGGAATCGATAAATCGGTTCATAGTTTTTATTTTTTTGTGATAGTGACAACACTTATTTTAATTCTGACACTTACACTGACTGACACTGTCATGTTGCGCTCAATGTGAATGTATTTTGATTTTTCTTCAATTTCTTTTACTGCGACCTGGCTTTATATGGACTTGCTTCGGATTTTGGATACCGATTTATAACGTTTTCTACAGTGACTGAAAAACATTGTGTGAATTGTGGTTTTAACCTAACCGAAATTCAAAATCATAGGTACGTTAAAACCTGAATAAAAAAATCATACATACAGCAGTTGGTTGTACCACGACAGGTAAATAAACTAATCATAAAATGATTTTGCTCAATAGCAAAATCATTTTATGATTAGTTTATTTACTAAGTTATTAATTGGATGATGGCGTAGGCAATCCTACGCCATCATCCAATTATTTACGGATAATAATATTATTTCAGGTATCAAGAGACAATCTTGTTTGCCACAACCGCTGGTTGGTAGTAACTTAAGCCTTGTTCTGCAACAACACTTGGAAGAATATGTACGTCAAGGCAGCTGCACTCATTGTGGACGTTCTGTTAGACGGATAAGAAAAGAAGTCACTTATTTAAGAACAGATACAGATAGATAGAGAAGTCTCATTAGAAATGTCATTATTAAATGGATTCATTGATTGATTGATTTTTATACCCTATAATAATTAGACAAAAGTATATTAGAAACTCTCCTCTACTATCATTATCAATAAACCAGTATTAAAAAAAGAAAACTTCTTGTATCTCACAGTCCCACACTTTTGCACATAGAAAATTAACCCCAAAACATTTGCTTTTTTTAACATTTCTAAAATAGTGGCCTCACTTTAAATGTACTTTTCAGATATCCTATATTATTAAGATTCTATAACACTGCATTTTTAGACTAATATTTGATGTCCGTTCTGGGCCTGGGGCACTATGGACCGTGGGCATTTCCCTTTGCCCCATACAGAACGTCGATGACAGATTCGCTCACATTGCCGGAGAGCATGAGGTTAATCAGAGCCGTAAGCTCCCTCAACAACGACTCACCAGCTTCCCCGGCGCCCAAGCAGATAAGGTCCTTAAGATGTTGGGGACTTAGGCCGTCGAGGCCGCCGGCGGAGCCGCTCCGGAAGGAGCAAACGGCTGAGATCACCTCTCGACCTGTAATGGTGAGGCAGTGAATGTCCGGGTCAGGAGGGTCGGGAAAAGAAAGGTCATCAGCTGGGGCAGGGTGTTTAGATTCCAGGGCTGCCAATGTATCTGGAGAACACGGTGCCAGCACATCGCTGCTGAAGAGAATCCTGGCTGCACCACTTATGTCACCTTCCCCTAACTTAGATTCCACCAAGTGGGATATGTTTCTAGCGTTATTAAAATTCTGAGTCAGTAATTTGGGGTCGAAATGAGCCGAAACGTTACAATTTTCTTTAATTTGAGAAGTTAAAGTTTTTTTGGTTGCCAAATTCTTTTGAACGTGGAGAATTCTATAAGGGAAGGTGAGCAGTTTTACCCAAGCACTAAGCGAGTTCTCCCGGACCGCAAGGCGGACACAACCAGCCAAATTTTGTGCAACAAGAGGTCTGGCGCCTCGGGGAACTCGCTTTAATATAGGGACAGAATTTTTGAATTTTGAAAGTATTTTCCAAAGTGGGTCAGAACAAGGTAATGTTTGTGTTGTAGGAGGAGAGGGTAAGACAGGGTCTGAAGTTGGTACATTTTGCGGTTTGTGCGCTTTACCTATATGAACATTCAGACCCCGCTTACCTTTAAAAAATCGTGCCTGGGAACAAAGTGGGCATCTCTCCAGGGAGGTCAGCGATGTTGAAGATTGACATGCACTATCACCTACCACATCACTGCTGCTACAACTCATGAGTTATTGAAAAGAAAAGGGCTTAAAAATAAATATAATTAATTAAGATACTTATAAAAACTAAATTTAAATAAACACACGAAAGTAACTGGAATATAAAGGAACTAAAACAAAAATGAACACTAAAACGGTAGTCAGGAGCAGTATCACTGTTTGATTCACAAAGACACGGCTGCAGGTGTCGCACTCCGGAGCACGGCGCGGCGCTGCGAACTCAGCGACACACGGCACCGGCTGCACACGTCACACTTAAAGACGCGAGCTGGCCGACTACCAGCCCCTGCTTCATGCAAACGGTGCTTCGTCGAGCTTTTTCTTACTTCGAGTAGTAGTACTCGAAGTGCGCACAGTGGCGGTCACCATCGTTTTATTTATCTCGCGTTTGGCCAAAGCGCATACTCCATCTTTATAGATGGCACCAGCTCAAATTATGGAATATATTTAGAAGCCATTTATATCGGAATATTATCATGATCACAAAAATAATTTTGGGATTGAAAAAATTTTAGTGTCATGCCGTTGACATGACACATGTCCATTTTTAGGGTTCCGTAGTCAACAAGGAACCCTTATAGTTTCGCCATGTCCGTCCGTCCGTCCGTCCGTCCGTCCGTCTGTCCGCAGTTTAGCTCAGAGACGCACAGTACTAGAGAGCTGTAATTTGGTGTAAATATACGGATTTGTTGTGCCAAAAAAGTGGTAAAATAAAATCTCGTAAAATATTTTTCTTAAGGGTACCTCTAGTACTTACACGTAAAGTGAGGATTTTTTTTTTCTCGCGTACCCCTTAGTGTGGGGTATCATTAAATAGGCCTTTAAAAAATAATGATAGTTTCCATTAACAGTTTTTTGATAAATAAATACGTTTGTGAAATATTAAGCTTTAAAGTGCTAAATTTTGCTCGATTCGAGTGTCCCCCCCCTCTACCAGCTAAACGGTTATGTTTGGGGGTGTGAAAAAATTCACAATAGTAGCATATATAACGAAGTTTAAAAGAAAATTATCATGACTAAGTAGGCTTTACAACTTTACGAGTAATAGTCGACCAACTTATAAAATGTACTTGAATAATATGTTTTCTTAAACAAAATGTATCGGAGAACATGCTCTTCAACTGCAAATGTAAGTTTGTCAACTTTATTTTACAGCTTTAATAGGTATGTTTTTACGGTATGTTTTTTGGGGATAGGTAGGTTTTTATCGTCAACTATTTTTAACTAACTTCAAAAAAAGGAGGAGGTTCTAAATTCGTCGTAATCTTTTTTCTTATGTATTTTTCCTGATTTCTCAAAGACTCCTGGACCGATTTTGAAAATTCTTCTTTTTAAAATTAAATTCAGCGAATCAGTTTAATTAGTTTTTTGATGGGCAACTACGGAACCCTACACTGTGCGTGGCCCGACACGCACTTGGCCGGTTTTTTTTTAAATTACAATATAAAGTTTGTCCGAGACTAAACAGTGATTCCCGTGGCGCGTCACAAATCTTCGTATATCTTAGTAGAATTTTAAAGAAGATTGTCTCCGTGCCGTCGCATGTGCGCTGCTGGTAGTGCTTCGTACGTCTTTGTGAAAGATTACGCCGCTCGTTGGTCCAGGACGAAATTATGAACATAAGTATTTGATTCCCCTGGTTTTGGTTTCGCTAGCTCGTTGATTACCCTGACCACGTTTTCAAATGCAATTTGTGATTTAACGATTTGTGGTCGGGTATTGAAAGTGATAAATTGTTAACGAGACTGATTAGTATTATATAGAGGCTACTTTAAAATAGTAATAAAACTTGATTTTCCTCTACCTTTTTTTGATTCCCCTGGCCAAAAAAAATTAAAACGCCATATAATGGGAACCATCGGGCCTAAAGTGATGCCAATTCGTGAAATGTGTTTATAATGAAGCTAAATTTTATATTACATTGTTAGTTATAAAAAATCTGTTTAAATAAATTTCGCCAAGGGAATCACCTGAATATTCCAAATCTCAGGATTCACCCAAAACAACTAAATAAATTCTTTGACAACAAAAATGCGATAAAACAGTTGACCAATAATGTTCATGGAGGGCTCCGAAACGTAACCCTAAAGTAACGAGCGGTATAAAAGTCAGCAATTACTACAACAACAACAAGAATGGCCGGAAGGGTCAACAACTTGACAACGTTGAGTCCACGATTAGTGTGTCCTCGCTGAAGATATCATTCTACAGGATCATATACTTTAATTTAGAAGCTATTCTTTAACGACCACTTTGTTTTTCATTTTAACTTCACACGTTATAAATAGGTACTGTTATTGTAATAAGATGGATTTATTCAAAAGCTAATTATTATTTTATGTTTTATCAGATCATCCCAATACCAGGTTACATAAACACAAAATTTTATATTTTTTTTTATTTATGTTCATATTTTTGTTTTTATAGAATAAAACGAGTTTCCGATGAAATGTTTACCATGTTCATCGGAAACTCAAATCAAATTAAATACACAATACCATTTTAATTTCTAATCATTAATGTTGATATTTGATCAGCCACATACTATTAAAGTTAAAGTTTAAGCAACAAGTTGTTAGGCCAAGTTCAGCACTACAATAAGTATTTCAGTATTTCTCTCGACTATTGACACATTTGTTAAACGACGACGACGCACTGACAGGTTATTACGGTTTGCTTGCAAACTTCGGAGAGAAAAATTGATCGTGTTTCGTGTACCTATTGAAGAGATTTTTCATTTTTGATATTTTTATTTCAATATGTAAATCAATCAGCGCTTTGACTTCGGTCATACTTACTTTAAAATAGACCATCAGATACGATGTTTTTTTTTTTTGAAAAAAAAAAAATAGAAGAATGTTGGTTATTTCTCCCAACAGACTCATTTTTAATAGTCTCCCTTACTTCATGCCCTTAACAACACAGTATAAAAACGACTTGTAATTTCGGCGGCACTCTGATTTTGAATCCTTCGTGGTTACGACTTACTATCCTAACAGAGTGGACACTACAGTGACCTATAACCGTTAGCTAGACTATTCCAACTCTCACGGTATGCTCATGTGAGCAAATTCAATGCTTCCAAATTGAGTGAGAGAATGCGAAGCATCGTAAAAATAAAGTGCTAGATATTCAAGTCAATAAAGATCAAAAGACCGTAAAGCTTCAGACGGAGGCGTAAAATAAAAATAGTCGGAGGAAAGCTCCGTTGACAGCCTGATGCACTTAAATAAATATAACGTAAATGGAAAGCGACGGAGATGTCTATTCTCATCCTCGAATCCTAATAAGGTTCTGGTCTCACAACACAAGTTGCAAAGCTTAAGGTTTTTGGGCTTATGGTAATATTCGTCCAAGTGTTAAAACGTCCACATGTCAGAATAACCTAATGTTATATTTCTATTTGGTTACAATGACGTTTTGCAAAAATCAAAAAGTGTTATAATGTCCAAAAGTCACATTGTTCATGGCTCAAAATCCTAGGTTTTGTGATAAAACGACGCCTGGATTTTTTTTTGTAGATAGGTAATAGAACATTTTTCATTACTTTTTTATTTCAAAAGCCCTTTACGTTCCAATGTCGTTCAACAATTTAATTTGTAGATGTACCATCATTTTCACTTTTTGTCGTATGGACATTTTGTAACTTGATCTTTAAAACAAAACTTTTGACGTTTTTACGTAATGACATGTGGACAATTTAACACTTGGACGAATGTTACCATATATTCGGTTTTTGAATTGGAAAAGTTTAACACAGCATGAATTGGAAAAGTTTAACACAGCATGAATTGGATAAGTATTTGTAGAAATGGTTACGAAACGAGAGAGAATGTAAAGAGTATTAGCACCAATACATTTCGTTTCTAATTATATTACCAACAGTACGAACCACAACACCAATATAAATCGTGTGGGGATTATTTACCAAATTACATTACACGTACGGGAATTAATGTAACCGAATTCGGCGCACAAAAAAGTAAGAAACGAATTCTTATAGAAACCGGGTTAATGGGAAAAAAGTAGGAATAATTGAAGTAAACACAAATGGAGGCAAGAGGGATTGCGACACTTAATCCTTTTACATCTTCAGAATAGAATTTCCCTTGTAAACGTCTTTTGGGGATAAAACAGCTTTTGCATTTGATTGAATTTTAGAAGAGCGACTTGTTTTCGAGGCACTCTATCACTCCTGGAGTATAAATAAGATACACTACTCATGGATCGTAGTTATAGTGATTTACTCTAAATCTACGAAAACATTCAATTCAACTAGTGGGCTATAAAGGTCTATTCTAGATTACTGAAAAGTTGTTACGAACTTGCCTTTAACCCCCAAAGAGTTACCCGACTTGTTGGTGATACCGCGCTTATGATTTCTGGACAATGAGCCCATTGCAAACTTTAAAACTTATAATAATAACTTTTTAAGTTACAAAATATAGGAATAGATTTTATTACATTTTAGGCCTTTCAGATACACTTTCATTAAAAATCGTAATCTGTTTTATTCCGGAAACGAACGTCTTACTAACTATATAATTTGAATATTAAAGGAAAAACCTATCGAACTACTTATTATGCAACTTATTTATCAATTGAAACGTTACTATCCAGCTAAGGATTACTAAGGGCTTTATACCAAGCACAGCTTCTCACTATTTATACTCCTTGGCATGGAACTCCAGGAGCTACTTTGTGCGCTAAGGGACTAAGTTTTATCTGTTAGTCGGCGTCAAGTGATCGCTCTCTGACGTCACTACATCGTGTATTTTCGAGATACTGACAGAATATATTAGATATCTCGATGTTATGATGTTTATTTGTTTGCTCTTTTTCTTTATTGGGTAAATAATACTTTAGGAATATACTGTAAGAATTGCTTTTGTTATCAGATTTGAAGGTAATCTGAATTTGGCCATGGCATTACGTCCATTTCATCGTCGTATGATGTTCCCACAGCTTCTCACTGTGAGAGGGAGTGGGTCATGGATGTCACATGTCTAGGATATACTGGGTTTTCTCACGATGTCTTCCTTCACTGTTTTGAGGTAATTAGGTACACAAAGTAATGCGCCGAGCTAGGTTCAAACACACGATCCACAAATACATTTAGTATGATCTAGTCATATCATGTTCAACACGAATCATCTGTTATTTTTATGTGCAGCATGTGGATAGCTCTAATAAAAAGTGAAAAGCTACTTTCCTTACATACAAACGTCTTTTCGATCCATGCTCAAGTGTTGAAACATAATTCTAAAAAACACATGTGACCGCACGCCACACCCACTTCCTACCACCCACCATACGGAAGCCAGTAACCTCAAACTTCCACCACAAAAGGAGCAAAAGCAATCTAAATCACTCCACCTGATTCTTCAGGAACTCATATAAAAACCGGTTTTACCGTCGGACGTGATAAAACGTTAATTGCGTCTATTGTTGGCGGTGGCTCGTAAAAATTTGTGGAGCCCTTTGTGCGGCGACGTTCAGAAGTGTTTGATGTGGAACCCTGTTGATACAAGTGTTGGGTTCCGTATGTTTCAGTAACGTTGAAAGGATTGTTTTATTGGGTACAGATGGGTATTTGTTATTTAGGTATGGGGTATGATGATGTTGGTTTTGTATATTGTTTATTTGTTCAGTGTTCGCGACCATGATTGATGTATGTGAGATGTTAGGTTCGATTCTCAGTTCAGGCAAAATGTTGTTAGGTGTTTTAGCAGCTCTGGGATTTGGAGTAGACATCTAGACATGGGCATGTCTAGATGTCTTAGGCACGACTGGTTTTTAGGATTAGACTCTCTAGGATAGGACTCTCTCTTACCTTTTAATTTAACAATTAGTGTGATGTTTTTAATTTTAAATAACAAAATTTCTTTTCTCCATCGCCGTTACTAATTTATTTTCATGTATCTGCATTTTTAATCTTGTTAACTCAAAATACATTTATACCAATTAGACTCAAAAAGTTTTTAGCAAAATTGTTTTTTCTCTATTAAAATAAATTGCTCGAGCTGCAGACATTATAATTAACTCAGAATTTTCTTTTCAAAAATAACTGTGAAAAAAACTTGAGGCTAAAGATTTAAACAAACGATATAAGTATGGCTGAGTTTAGGCATTCTGTAACAATCTCACTTCAATCTTTATTCCCAAAAGAGCTCGTGGATTTTAGATCAGTTTCCTTCGTGCCCGTGCCTCTGTCCCGGCTATCATTTATAGATCTTTGACTGGCGTTACAGGTAGTCAGTTCTGCCGGGGTCGCGAGACTAAGGAGTTAGGTGACCCCGGAACGTAAAGGGCTAATGAAGGACATCGGGGATATTAGTCAGTACAAGTCTGACAGTCCCTCCTGCCCTGCCCTGGGTGGGAGAACTCATTTGATGATTTTACGACGCTAATAAAAAAAACAGGTAGTCAGGCGCAGTGGCTGAGCAATTGGACTACTGCGCTGCGTGTAGAGGATTCGATTCCTGCGCGGATCCGGATACGGGCGTTTGTTAATCCGATTATGAATCTACTAGCTGTTGCCGGCGGCTTCACCTAGTACAACTCGAAAATTCCCCCATGGGAACATAAAAACGGGTTAAAAACTGTCCTATGGGGTAAGTAATACATGATATAACTACAAAATCTCTAAAATTTACAAGAGATAACAACTGAATATATAATTTTATTTGATATAACGATCTGTTAATATAATAAACGATTGACATAATTTTATAATGACTAATTTCTATAAGCATAACAATCAATGAATATAAAATTGTTTTGTATAACACTCAAAAGACATAAAACTTATTTGGTCTAATTTTTTTTTTCTTCCTGGCAAGTAATCTAACACTGATGTACCAAGTACCTACTAGTACCACCTGCGATGAATGATTGACGGAGCCCCGCTTCGCGGGGCTCCTATTTCTGCGTACAGGGCTTAAAGTAACCTAACACTGAAAGACCCCGCCATCCCCTTCGAACCTAACCTGTCCGTGTCGGGGTGCCCCAAGTCCCGAGCTCACTTCGCTCGCTCTTGGATCCTAGGTCAAATGACTGATTACTACCTGTCATGCTGGCTCGACGGAGCCCCGCTTCGCGGGGCTCCTATTTCTGGGTGTAAGGTTTAAAGTAACCTAACACGAAGGGGATGGCGGGGTCTTTCAGACCCCGCCATCCCCTTCGAACCTAACCTGTCCGTGTCGGGGTGCCCCAAGTCCCGAGCTCGCTTCGCTCGCTCTTGGATCCTAGGTCAAATAACTGATTACTACCTGTCGTGCTGGCTCGACGGAGCCCCGCTTCGCGGGGCTCCTATTTCTGGGTGTAAGGTTTAAAGTAACCCCTTCGAACCTAACCTGTCCGTGTCGGGGAGTCCCGAGCTCGCTTCTCTCGCTCTTGGATACTTAATTTTTCTAATAACAATAGCAATCAGGAAGGCACACAATCAAAATTCAAAGGATAAGCCAAAGTCATCAAAGAAAATAGTTTAAACGTTAAATTATATGTTTCAAACGTTAAATGTAATGATTTTCGCTTAAATAAACGTTATATCAAATAAAATTGTATGAAATGAGTTTTAGAATAACACAAACAGTATGTGTAAAGAAATTATATTAACCGTTGGTATATCTCACGTTGATTATATCACGTGAACGTTATTGAAATGAAAATATATCAAATAACTTTATATGAAATGAGACGCACCCGTCCTATGTGTTAATCCGGGTTATAAACTATCTGTGTACCATATTTCATCCAAATCCGTTCAGAGGTTTTACATGAAAGAGTAACAAACATCCTAGCATAATATAGTTTCATGTCTTTGCAAACATCATCAACATCAATTTTGACTGGCCTGTTGGTCTAGTGGTTAGTGACCCTGACTGCTATGCCGGAGGTCGTGGGTTCGATTCCCACCCAGGACAAATGTTTGTGTGATGAGCACGATCATTTGTTCTGTGTCTGGGTGTAATTTATCTATAATATGTATTTATTTAGAAATATATAAGTATGTTTATCAGTTGTCTAGTACCCATAACACAAGCTCTGCTTAGCTTGGGACTAGATGGCGTTGTGTGATAGTTGTGGAATATTATTATTATTATTATTATCAATCCATCTAGTATCCAAACAAACTGTCACGTTTACAATATTAGTAGGATATTTACTAGTTTCCTGGTTACGATGTCTTCTTAACAATTTTACTTGTTATTTTACTAATATTATCTATAAAAAAAATGGATGAATGGATGTTTGTTACTCAATCACGCCACAACTGCTGAACAGAGCAAGTTGTTTGATACAGAGATAGGTTACAGTCTAATTTTCTTTTTTATCTCGATCCCGTGTGACAATTATCGAACTCTCCGCGAGAGAAGCCACTGGCATTAATAAACTAGTGTTTTTATATATAGGGTGGCTGGTAATTAGTGTACGATACTTAAACACGTGATTGTGCTCATGATAACAAACAATTTTTACTATGGGAGCAAAGCCGAAATCGTGAAAAAAATATCAGCTGTTCAGTACATTAAGCAAACATAAATGTACTCAACAGCAAATTTTTTTTTCGCGTTTTCAGGTTTGTTCCCATAGTAAAAGTTGTTGGTTATCATGATCACAATCACGTGTTTAAGTATCGTACACTAATTACCAGTCACCCTATATTTTATCAGTCACACATTTTTCTCAAGGTCAGAAACACCAGGCAATCCTCTCGCACAATCAGCCTACACGTTCCAGATACGAGCTCCACACACATCCCGCGTTCAATCGCAACCCTCCTCACCAGACAACTCGACATTGAATTATTTAGACAGATACCTCTACAAAAGCCCTCAAATATACATACAAAAGGTCAGAGCAACAAAGAGGCGATTGTGCCCGCTGATTACGTCACGACATGGCCCAACAATGGCGCGACATGGCCGACAATGGCCGTCAGAAGAGTGCTCGATAAGGAGCTAGATAGAAGCGGAATGAATTGAAGGGCGTTCCGGGAAATGCCCCGGTGAAGTGGACTGTGATAATTAACACCTACTTTTTATTAGGGACACTAAAGCCTGGTTTTTTATCTTTACTGTAGGGCTTTGGGGTTTATTGTATTCTGGTGGTTTTGTGGCACTGAAAGTTCAGCCACATCGCGTAGCCTCTTACATTTTTACTACGACTAAACACACCCAGTGTTTAGTATATAGGTCAAGACCCCCTTTTTGACATAGCTTTTTGTACTAATTAAAATATTCACAAAAAGTATGTTTAACATGCTCACACACTCGTGTCTATGATTGTTTATCGCAGTTAAAGTTTTACCAAAAACCTAGCACGAACTAGGTAAAAATAAAAATAATGCACACAAAACTTATTACGAATTTTGAAGCCTTATTCATATCTACAGGTACCATGTCCATAGTTCCCATGGCAAAAAATAGAATAAAATAATTAACTTCGTATTTATATCGTGCTTAACGTGACTCAGCGGTCGATTTAACCAAACCTGGCCACAGTTATAAAACATAATTTGTTATAAAACGTAACAAAACTAACTCATTTAACAAACCCTCCATAAGTTTTCCGTGTTCATAGTTCATCATAATTACGACGGCAGTCGGGACCGCACGAAATGTCACAAAGCCAGAATTAAGCTAATGAATTGATTTGAAGATTGCGTTAATTGAATAAGGCTTTTGTGGTTTATGAAATAGAGCTTTTGAGGCTATCTATCATGCAATGAATTTTTAAATAAAACGTCTGAGAAAAATTAATTGTTTTTAATTATTTTTAATACTTAAATAGTCGCCTTCAACGATGGTTTGGGTAGAGGGATAATATTAGACTCACGCAAAATATTCATTGCCTGACTATTTAGCCCCTACACAGGGTTATTTATCAAACATTAACAACCTTTCATGGGCTAAAGGCACATAATTATGTCAATGAAAGTATGATCCATTTTTGTATGAAACACCAACTGTTTTTATTATCTTTTGCTTGTTTCTTTCAGCCCACGAAAGGTTGATAATGGTTTACAGATAACCTTGTATTTCATTGTTTAATACCTTTCTTTAGTATTAACTAAATATTAAACCTGTTGACCAAGCGGCTTTGGTCTTACGTTGCTTCATAGTGAATCATTAATTTTTTGCTATTAATATGGTTCACATATTATTATCTGTTTTATACTGCAAGAGGATTTATTTTTGTTCACGCTGAAGTTTAAAATAAATAAAAGCTTAAAAGTGAAATAAGTTCTTTTTTTTTTGTTGACTTGACCTTTGAAGTAAGTACTTGTAATTTGGGACGAAGCACAAAATCAATAATGACAAATGGAATAAATTAAAATAGTATTTGGAAAGTGGGACAAAACTTCATTACGTACAAATACTCGTATTATACGCGTCGAACAAATAATACCCACGAGTTGCGGGCCCGTAAACCTCAGGATTGCCACCCTGTAACAATGATATGGGTCGTGGAATACCTGGAATGAAATAGCAAGACAAACTGAATTTCTTTCCTGACAATAATAATTCACTATCTTGTAGGTGTCTTAGTAATAGTTTTTACTTTTCCATCGGTGCGTTGAATTTCCAGTTTTTTGTAACCGGCAACAGACAGTGTTTCGACGAGACGACTGATTGACTACTGTGCAGCGTGTCGTGGATTTGATCCCTGCACGGAACAAATATTTGTATACATACAAGTATTTGTTCCGGGTTCGAGTAATTGTGTATTTAAGTTCCCATGTTCGCAAACGCACCTTTGATACAGGAGAAATTCCTAGGCCGGCAATAATTTCATAAAAAAAAGTTCTTCTGATTGAGTTCGCCTTCATCTTTAATCTAGTAGATCACACTACATCTAGAATTTGTGCACAATCATGACTGTTTGTAAGAATGGTGGAAGGTCTTTGCCCAGAAATGGGACAGTTTAGGCTAACTATAGCAAGAATAAGATGGTTTGATCATAAACACACAGTATCAGCATCACTTTCTCACTTTCCACTATCTTAGTTTAAACTTATTAAGCCCTTCTAATTCCATTAGAATGAATAACGACGTGATTAAGAAGCCACGATGTGTGTTACATAGACGCTACATGACGGATTTATTTAATAAGCGGTCTTATCACACCCATGAGACACCGCTCAGCCGCCCTACCAAAGTTCAGCCTAACTCTCTCTTATGAAACTGTTGTAACTACATTATAACTTATTTATTGAGTAAACGTTAGTTTAGGTAAACATACTATCTTTTATGTTCTACTAAAAGATCGATTTAATCAATAAATCTGAGCCTCTAGTATGACTTTTTCATTTTTTTGACGTAAAGTTCGAGTACACAGGGACTCTGACGTTAATTTTATGGAAAATATTATCACTAAAAGCGCTTTTCATTTTCCACACAATAAGCGCCGTGAATACTTCAAGTACGCTATAGAAGCGAAGAGGCTTTAGCTCAAGATTTCTGTATTTTAAAGGAACCTTTTGCCAAATCCTTTTATAGCGGTTTATTTGTAGTGACCGACCGAAATTTCGGTTTCGGTTTCGGTTTCGGCCGGTTTCGGCCAAAAATCTAGTTTCGGCCTTAGTTTCGGTTTCGGCCAAAATATAGCCGAAACTTTCGGCCCTGCCGAAACAAGTGTTGTAGTGCATTTTCGTGCCACGTTCGGTAAAATTCGCAATTAACAGGTGCTTGCTCGATGGCGAGGCCCCGGCTCAGTTCGCCACCGTCTATGTAATCGTGAGTTGAGGTTATGTTTTTGAGTTAGTAAGTCTTGTATATTCATGTCATAATAAAATATATTTGTTACGTACGTTAATGATTAAAAGACTTTTTCAATCGACAAGGCAGTGACTGTATTTGAAACATAGTTAACGGTTTCTTCTTTAAAATAATTTTTTTTTTTACTCAGTAATTTCGTACCTATTTCTGAATAAAGTGCGATTGTTGAGACTACAAATCCAGTGAAAAATTAAAAAAGATGATTTTTTATAATTTTGAATAGAATATGGCTCAGTAGAACTAGAAGTTAAATAACATAGAAAAATAGCAATTTATTACGGCCTCCTTTTTTTACGGCGCGTTGTGTTCCACGCGCGCCTCAAAGAGTGTCAGCGCTATGACGGAGCCCCGCTATAGAGGGCCAAAGCCTGCCGGGGTCGCGGGACTAAAGAGTTACCGTGACACCGGAACATAAAGCTTAAGGCTATTGAAGGACACCGTGGATTTTAGTCAGTACAAGTCTGACAGTCCTTCCCGCCCTACCCAGGGTGGGAGGACTCATTTGATGATTTTACCACGATAAAAAAAATGTCGATAAGTTTGCCGTATATCATTACTTTCCAGAATTTGATCCTTATTAGCAACACTATTGATTGGTGTAATAATACAGGGTGTGGTTTTTTTTCCAAAATCTGCGGTTTCGATTCCTAGCCAGTATTTTTGATTTTTCTAAAATCCAATGATGCAGTTTTAGTTTTTGTCAAAATCGGCCTTCAGTCACTTTTTCTTATGTGTTAACAACTGATAAAAGAAGAGAAAATAATCTAAGTTTTAAATGTGGTTAAAAGTTTCGGTTTCGGTTTCGGTTTCGGCCGAAACTGAGAGTTAGGCCGAAAGTTCGGTTTCGGTTTCGGTTTCGGCTGAAAAATCAGTTTCGGTCGGACACTATTTATTTGCGTTCAGGTGCTATCAATGTCATAAATGGATATTGACAGTTGTAGTAGTAAGTTTAGAAGTGTGTTGATTAGATTTCGTGTATGCAGGTAAAAATAGTGGAATCTTTTATCGCAAGTACTGGTAGTAGTTAGTGTAAGAGTTTTTTTTTTTCTTTAATAACTTTGCCCCATAACTAGGAATTTCTCCTGTGTCGTGGGTGCGTTTACGAACATAGAAACACACATAAATAAACACCCAGACCCGGAACAACTACTTGTAGGTCATAAAAATATTTGTTCCGTGCGGGAATCGAACCCGCGATACGCTGCATGGCAGTCCAATCGCTCAGCCACCGTACTAATAGTGCCGTCATCACGACCAGCTTGAATATTTTGCTGTACATTTTTCATTTAACAGGCCTGTTGGTCTAGTGGTTAGTGACCCTGACTGCTATGCCGGAGGTCGTGGGTTAGATTCCCACCCAGGACAAATGTTTGTGTGATGAGCATGATCATTTTTTCCCGCCGACAAACTGCTGCGCAGTTTGGTGGGTTTAGATGAAAATTGTATGTTTGGTCCTCAATAAACATTATTTAAAAAAAAAAAAAAAAAAAAAAATATTTGTTCTGTGTCTGGGTGTAATTTATCTATAATATGTATGTATTTAGAAATATATCAGTTGTCTAGTACCCATAACACAAGCTCTGCTTAGCTTGGGACTAGATGGCGTTGTGTGATAGTTGTGAATATTATTTAAAAAACATTTTCTTTCAACCAATATAATCAAAACATTTCATTACAACGGTGCCTGAATGACTAGGTCAAACGCACATTGAAAGCCAGGCATCAATAAAATGCCAAGATGAATGGCAACTCGTATATTTCAAGGGGGAGTCAATGGGATCGGCGCTGACCTACGGCTACTCTCAAAATGTACTCTTTTTCTAAATTGAATATCCATGTTTGTGCAGAGTTTCGTCATTCATCATTCTGTTACGGGAAAAATACCGGATGTGGGTTATTTTTAGCTGCTTAGTTAGTTAGTTAGTTAGAGATTTCACAGATTTAGTATAAGCGGATTCCTTGTGAAGTCGCGGTAGTCTGTCATACAAGACAATACTTTTCACAAACGGTGCGAAAAATCTTGTTGGGAAAAACAGAGAATGCTTATCGTCAAAGGCAAATAGGGAACCGATGTTTAACAGCAGTAAATGTGCTTTAATCATTTGAATAACTGTGTTTCTGGTATTCAAATAACAAATAAACTTAAAAAGATGTCTCATTAGACACATCAAACATTTTCACCACATACAAGATCCTCACAAAGGCCTACTTTCACACTCCGCCATTACCAGTGCAATAATGGCAGTCTTGCACACTGGAGCCCTATATGAATAATGCCACATAAAGTCTTAAGCGATTTGCCTACAGCGACTTTTTGTTGCTTCCCGCGGTTACACTCTCACTGCTCGGTTCCTTTAATTTTTTTCAATCCGAACCATTTATTCCCTAGATTAGCTTGTTCCACTAAACAAATTCTTCAGCTTTATAATATTAGTATAGGTAGAGTCTTGTTAACCCGCTTTTGCATTTCGCATTAATGCTTGAAATTTGCATTTGCAACACTCGATAAAAAACCCTCCTCAGCATCTCTACTGTATCCATAAAAAAGTTCGACAGTTTTTTATAGCGTTCTTATGTACGCGCGAGCTTATCGTGATTCGAAAAAGCCCTTTAGAGGAAACGTAAGAGAAGATAAGGGTCAATATCGCAACAGCATCGCGACAGTACAATCGAGATTCGCGATATCATCGCTATTGCACCGCGATTGCATCGGTGTAAAAAATCACGATGAGCGAGGGCCCTTAGGAAGTCAGGGAGCCTGGAGCCTTTCCACTCGTATTTACACTGTCTCCCCAGTCTAGACACGAGCCTCTTCACTTTACCAAGAGCCTGATATTAATTTCTCGCTGAGCTTAAAGGGAAATTATTTTCCGTTCTTATGAAAGTTTACAGTAAATTGTTGCTTCAACATGTTTTTGAAACGTTTTCATGCTGCGAAAGCTATATTGCATTTAGTCGAGTTATCAGCGCTTTAATTTTTTTACATTTTTATATTTTACTAGCTGCGCCCGCGACTTCGTTCGCTTGGATGTCGGAATTTAACAATGTATTTTTTTTGTGCGAAGCGCTTAATTCTCGCCAGGTTTTTTATAAATCACATCGTTTTCATATAAAACCTATATTTAGAATTTATTTAGATTTTTCAAGAATATTTGACGTGTTTGTAATAATAATAATAATATTTATTTATTACAGATAATACAATCCAATTTGTTAGTAAACATCTTAAACACTAGTGTTAGTATAGTAAATTAAATTAAATTGCATTGGTAACATAATTCATCCTGATAATAAATTCCATAATGTCATCTTTACTATTATAATAACAAAACAAAACAAATAATAATAATAAAAATGTCAAAATTATTAATAAATTAATCACAAATAAAAATCATTACGATAATCCAATTTAACTCAAAACAATAAAAAAATATAAATAAAATATGCATAGACCGTACCAACATAACACCCCCACTACTTTGCGGCTCGATTTGAAGGCAATACTACGGTCTTGGTCCAGTGTCTAAGCATTAGACCTTCCGCCCTATCGGCCACAGTACCGATGAGGCTGTTAGCGCTGCCCCGCATCCGCCGCATCAGGGAGGCGACACGCTTTCGCATGATTGCGTAAAAATCGTCTACACGTGTCTCAGCGAACATCCCCGATGCACTACAGTGTCGGGGCAGACCCAACAGCGCCCTGTATGCGTTGTTGTACTGTACACGTAAGGCGCTATAAGCCGCTTGCGTATAGTCGACCCATAGGCTGCAGGTGTAGAATGACTGGCAGTATGCCCTAAACAGAGTAGTTTTTACACCTCTCGAACACTTTGCAAACCTACGAATCAACATATTGCTCCTGACTGACAGCGCCCTACGCTCCCTCTCCATGTCCATATTATCCGTTTGCATTGCAGTGACCCAGTGCCCCAGATATTTAAAAGATTTAACCCATTTTAATGCAGACCCAGCGAGCGTGACCGGTGGTACTTCACTATAATCTTTAGTTCCTGCCTTAAACAACAGACACTCGCTCTTTTTTGCATTATATCTGAGGCCGTGAGCCTCCGCATATCGCTCACAAACAGATACGAGTTTCCTGAGGGCACTGATCGATGGGGCCAGCAGCACCATGTCATCGGCGTAGCTTATATTATTGACCATTGTTCCGTCAATGGAACAGCCTAACATAGTGCTGCTGAGCTCACGAACCAGCCGATCTACGTACAGACAGAAGAGTTTTGGCGAGGTCAAACCTCCCTGTCTGACCCCGCAATCCAGCCCGTACGGGTCGGAAAGCGAGCCTGCCCATTTCACCATATTCATCTGATGGCCATACCAATATTTAAACAACGCAATCGTCTCAACCGGAAGTGTTGTCTCATTATAAAGCTTCCTCCATAAAACACCATATGACACCAGATCGAAGGCTTTTGAAAGATCAAGAAAACACGCGTAAACGGGTGTTTTCCTGTCTGTGTAGTATCTGACAGTGTGCTTGAGACAAAGAATAGCATGCTCTGTTGAAAGACCAGCTCTAAAGCCAAATTGGGCATCGTGAAGCGATAGATGTTTATTTAACTGCTTTTCAAGCACACTGTCCAGGACCTTGGCAATAATCGTAGCCAACGATATGGGCCTATAGTTATTTATGTCCGACGCGTCACCAGTTCGATTTTTTATGATTGGCACAACCAGGGTTTTCATCAGATCGTCAGGCAGATACGTATGTACGAAGCAGAGGTTGAAAAATAGTGCCAGCACTCTGGGCATGTGAACACCTGCATTTTGTAAATGTTCTATGCTGAGAGAATCATGCCCAGGTGATTTACCGCGTTTCATGCCTCTCAATACCGCAGCTACCTCTTTAGCCGTAACCCTTACCAAAGACTCTGTCGTTGGTTCCCTCACTGCCAATGACTCGTCCAACAACCCTGTGGTGGACTTCATTGCAAAGTGATTTTTAAAGAGATTGGCTATGGAAGCAGACTCACTAACACCCTCCACGCTTGCAGGGACGCTCGACCTGCCTTTCAGCCCGTTAGTGTGCTTCCAGAACCTTCCAAAATCCTTTTCTCTGTGACAAGACGCTATGATATTCATTTTTATTTGTTCACTGTGTTCCTGACACCACCTTAGCTTACTTTTAAAAACCCGTTTTGTTTCTCTCATGGTATCGTACACAGATCCTACTTTCGGTTTACCCCACAACACCCAGTTCTGAAAAGCAAGTCGCGCCTCCGAGTGTGCTTGTCGAACATGTTTATTCCAACCTATCACAGGTTTTCTTTTGTTTTGTTCTGGCCCATGGTAACAATCACATGCTGCTTCGCTTAAACTGTCAACAATTTTATGGTACAGTCTATCTATAACGGATTTATGTTCTACATTAGTACACAGTTTATCACAACATTTAATACATTCAGAAGGAAAATCAACCACCCTTAGTCTCGTCGTGCAAAGTTTTTTATATAAGTCAGTTTGTTGCAAGTCTCTTTCACCCCATATGACTTTGTTGCGTTTGCTCATACAGCTTTTGGACTTAGGTCTAAGAACATTTAAGTTACAAGTTATCTGAAGGGGTATGTGGTCGGACCAGTAAACGTTATGTAATATCTTCGCATCTATCACTGATCTCCAGGCCGCCTCAGAAACTATACAATGATCTAACCAGCTATGGGAACCATAAATGTCACTTACGTACGTGTATGAGTCTGAAGATAATATTTCAGTATCGGCACATCGCCATTGCTGCTCACCACAAAAGTTCGCAAGCTCAACCCCAAACCGCCCGCCAGGCTGCGCGTTATAATCACCCAGTATAAATACAGAGTCTACACTATAGTCCTCAACAATAGCTGCAATCTCACCCAAACATTCCGTAAACTCGGCAAGGTTTTCAGCCGAGTCCGTCGGCATGTAAACTGAGAAAACCAATATCGAACTTTCACTTAGCGTCACCTTTATTGCCGAGATACGCACACTTGTACACTGTATAACCGAAACCGTTTTAAACGTATTTTTCCGCCACAGTAAGGCGACACCTCCGTACGGTCGTCCACGCAACACCCCAACGCCGGTATCTATCGCTGACTTTCCCGTAAACTCGAACTCTGCGTCAATAGTAGCCAGGAAAGGGATGTCTTGTGGTTGCAACCACGTCTCCTGTAATGCTATGATGTCAGCTGATCCGCATAAACGTCTCACGCATTCAATTGATCGAGTGATAGATCGACAGTTAAACGTAACAAGTTTTGTTTTGGTACTGGTCATGTTGTTTACATCATTTACTTTTATATTTCTATCCATCGTTACTAAGTTTCTCGTCATTTCGTATTATTCTAAGTTCTTTATTCTTTTCATATGTTTTTCTATTATAATAGATAAACTTCCTAAATTGAATATCCTCTGGCCATAAACCATCATCCAGAAACATTGACAGTTTCGTGTGTGGTACAAACATCTTATAGGCATCATAGCGTTTTTGTTTAACCATATTAATTTTCTTTAGCGTTACTGATACGTTCGTCTTTTGTTGTATATACTCAATGATATCGGCAGGCTTGGTTGCTGGGCTTACATTATTTATGAAAAGCGGAACTGTAATTTCTGCTGCTCGAAACTTAACATCGGGTTGTGTTACAGCTTTGCCCTTGTTTCCTAATAAGCGATTTCTCGACCTTTTTCGTTGAGCAGTTTGCCATTCTTCAGAAGGTTTTTCTTTTCTCCATTCTCCGTCGGCAACGACAATTTCCGCTAAAGTCTTTTGTTTGGACCACTCGCTATTCGCTGTACCGTTAGTCGTCATTTCAGTTAGTCGCTGCGTCTCGCTCGCACTTGTTGCGCATGCATCTCTGTCACGTTCAGGCTCAGCCGCCGTCGTCGCCCGCGCTGATTTATCTTGTCGCTGTTCACTTGTGTTGCTTCTAGGTGTAAAAGAGACAGGCAGTACCGAAACATTACTGAGTGAGCAAGATGTTTGTATCTTGCGCAGCGTCGGACTAAGTTTTTCACTCTCATCAGCTGTTGTCACATTGTTTATATGTGATTCACTACCTCCTTTATTTTGTTGCGAATGTTCAATCAAATGGGGTAGGCCCATCGGTCCACTGTCGAAACAAAAACTTTCCATTCCGCGACTACCTCCTCTTATTTGATTCACATTCAAATCAAAGTTATTAACGATCGATGTTTTCTTTAAGTTTTGCAAGTCATTTCTTATCTCCATTATTTGTTTTTCTGTGACAAATGTATCCTTCATAATTCTTATTTCATTTTGAATTGTCAGAATGTCCCTTAGAGTCCTGGTTGCGTCAATATGATCGAATGTCACTGGAGGGAGTTTGTGCAGATCTTTTGCTACAAATATTGGTACCTGCTCAGGATCCGTTTGTTTGAATAACGATATCACGTCATATAGATTCCGCTGTGATTTACCACTATTCTTCCTCACTATTTTCCTTTGCTGCGTTGACACCGAGGCAAACAGCAGATTCTTGCCTGTTTCAATATCCTCCTCCGAAAAGGCGGAGATACATAGTCCAACTAGACCTTCTTCGTCCATCACATCCACCTTGTTCTGAATGAACGCTAATAGTTCACAAATAACAATGTTACAAGTCGTACATTTAATAACTTTCGAGGCCATTGCGCCGAAAACTGAGTCACCGTCACAGTCCGTAATACGTCCGACCGCTCGCGCGTTAATAAACGCCCTCTGTCGTTCAAAGGCAGTACTATTCAATTGCTACTGGATTAGAGCACCCATTCCATCTCATTCCATCCCATTCCATCCCATTCCATCCCACTCCATCCCACTCCATCCCACTCCATCCGACTCCATACCACTCCATCCCACTCCATCTCTCTCCATCCCATTCCATACAACTGCATCCCACTCCATCCTACTCCATCCCACTTCATCCCACTCCATCCCACTCCATCTCACTCCACCCCACTCCATCCCACTCCATCCCACTCCATCCTACTCCATCCCTCTCCATCCCTCTCCATCCCACTCCATCCTACTCCATCCCACTCCATCCCACTCCATCCCACTCCATCCCACTCCATCCCTCTCCATCCAGTATTGTAGTGGGATCCATCCAGTATTGTATTGGAGTGGGTTGGAGTGGGATGGAGTACCATCCCACTCCATCCCACTCCAACCCACTCCATCCCACTCCATCCCATTCTTTCTTTCTTTCCATTCCATCCCATTCTATTCCATTCCACTGTACTCTATTCTACTCCACTCCACTCCACTCCAGTCCACACCATATTTGAATAGGTATGTTGTTTTTCTATTCCAAGTGAGGTCGCGCTACTGAACTGCGAGCTGCGTGTCTCGGTGGAAACTGACCGTAATTTTACTTCTGGAACACTTTAAATTCAAATATCTTTTGATAGACTGATCCGATTTCAATGAAACAAAAACTAAATGTTACTTCAAGTTACGGTCAGTCGTTATGTATTAAAGTTATCTACATAGCTTTCGTACATTTTACGTGATGCCCGAACAAATAAACATACAAACAGACATACAGACAAACAGACATACAGACAAACAGACATACAGACAAACAGACAAAAATTCTAAAAATGCTCGAAATGAGTTCTATTGGTTGTCCTTAAACACGATTGCTATATTTAGATTTAATGTACAAAAAAATATTTTGCTACAGTTTTATTATATAATAATAATAATAATATTCCACAACTATCACATAACGCCATCTAGTCCCAAGCTAAGCAGAGCTTGTGTTATGGGTACTAGACAACTTATAAACATACTTATATATTTCTAAATACATACATTATAGATAAATTACACCCAGACACAGAACAAATGATCGTGCTCATCACACAAACATTTGTCCGGGGTGGGAATCGAACCCACGACCTCCGGCATAGCAGTCAGGGTCACTAACCACTAGACCAACAGGCCAGTCAAATGAAGTCAGTCAAGTATATGTATAGACTAGCTGACCCCGCAAACGTTGTTTTGCCATATTATAAATGATTTCTAGAGCCACATTGTAAAAAAAATGCAACAAGCCGTTTCAGAGGAGTATGGTAACTAACACTGTGACACGAGAATTTTATATATTAGATTATCTCTCACTTTCCTGAAAATCACAATCATTATTATACTTGCATCCAAAACATTAGCATTATCATAGTTGTTCTACAAATTCTTATATATTTATAGTCATTCCACACTGTTATCATTCATCAGTTATTAAACACTTCGAATTACTCACAGAATTTTCTCGTTTACACCTTCCTCAATATTTGTCGATAATCAAATATTTATCACGTGAAATAAACAAAAGAATAAATGGAAAGGTAAGTCAATAAAGTTATATTTTTTAAACGCAATAACGCCTGCGTCGCGTCTTCGCAAAGATATTTTATTTTTAAAGAAACGAAAAATTTTTTGTTGCGAGCAGGGTTCGATCCTGCGTCTTCTGGATAGGTACTCCAGACGCCTTAACCACTAGGCCATCGCAACCACTACTCACAACGCTGAATTAACGCAGGCGTTATTGCGTTTAAAAAATATAACTTTAGTTTAGAAGTCGCTCTCTAATACAGCATTGATTTGATTGCAATATCAGACGTGTTGGTTGGTAAGTAGTTTGAAACATTACCAATAGATGGCGCAACGTGTAAACAGCGTTAGAAAAACAAGGGAACGAGAAATTCAGCGTTGTGAGTAGTGGTTGCGATGGCCTAGTGGTTAAGGCGTCTGGAGTACCTATCCAGAAGACGCAGGATCGAACCCTGCTCGCAACAAAAAATTTTTCGTTTCTTTAAAAGTAAGTCAATAAATTATGATGATGCAAAATGGGTGCTAATTAAGGCAGCTTCTTTAAAATGTCATTCTCGTCTGCAAATATATTTAGTTGTCTAATGAATTAATAGGTCAGCGACAAACTTTTAGCGTCTAATAAATGGTTTATAAGCGACCATATATTGTAAAACAAGCTACTGTTAATATGACGCAACATGGTGATAATTCTTATGCAACTAAATTTATGATATGTCTACTCATTGCCAGCTTCTAATAAGTGTATCAACTTCATCTATAAAATAATATCAACGTACTCTAATTTCATAGAGTCACCGTTATTTTAATTTATTTAAAAGTACTTCAATTTATTCCCATTTTATTTACCTAATTTTGTCTGTGTTCCACCAAATATAGGGGAAAGGTGTACGAGATGATTCCCTTAAGGGAGATTGCTTGTAGATTAAAAGATATCCTACTTAGCGCGAATGTAAATACGTATATACATAGTAAATTTATTTAGCTTATTGTTGGCATACTCAAAATTTTAATTTTTTATTTGCTTTACTATTAAAAAAACACATTTTTAAAACGTTGTCAAAGGATCATCTTGTACACCCCGGTGTCCAAGATGATCCCAGGATCCAGGAAGAGAATAACCCACATAAAACCATAATCTCGGTTTATTTTTTCACCTTTATATTTGATTGTACTGACAGCCACCTTATTTTTGACTTTAGCCCGCGTTTTTAGTGATAATACAGGCAATCTAAACTGTGCTATATGGCATGCCATTTTTAACAGCATCCAGTGCTTTGATCATGGAGTGTTCTGACCACAATCCGCGTTTAGTTTTTTTTATAATTACGAGGCATAGTCTTAACCAAAAATATATGAACTTAAACATAATAACATAAAAAGGTTAAAAATATCACCGTTATAGTAGGTATGTTACCGGTTTACAAGACGATCCGTGGGGATCATCTTGTACACCGGTAACATAATCATCTTGCCCCAACATAAACTTTTTTATTCAATGTTCGATAACTTAAACTATGTGCTTTCAACTGTTACCATGCTATTAAAAAAACAAAATAGAGCAATTTTCAAAGCTAACTAATACCACAACCTAGTAATAAAGTACCTAGAACAAATTAGATATAAACTTCAACTCACCCTTACCTTAGATCAAAGTCACGGAATATTTGTTTTTTTTCTTAAAAAATTTAATTGTCACTCTCGACACCACTACTTTTGACTGAGGCGGGGAAATATCGGGGACTACGTTTTACCATTAAAAACAACTAGATGACGCTACTGGCTTCGTTGCAATATCAAAGGATCATCTTCCCTCAACGGATCATCTCGTACACCTTTCCCCTACTGAATGTGCACCAAAATATGTTCATTAAAATATGTCATAACGAGGTGTAATAAAAAAAATCTACCTAAGCAGGGTCGACGAAGCCCCGCTTCGCGGGGCTTCTATTTCTGTGTACAAGGTTTAAAGGAACCTAACCAAACCGAACTTCGGGGTGTCCCTGAAATCTTGCTAAAGCGAGTTTTAGATTTGGTACTGATTTGGTACAATATATAAAGTAGCTCACTTACAACATTAGTCGCTGAGTTATCAAATCAGAAGTAAATATATTTATCGGTAGCTCGGAGTCATATTAATTTACGCTCGTAAATTGACGCTGGTTTCTTGATATTTTGTTGGAATAGTAAAGATGATGAATTAATATAATTGAAGCTGTTCTATTAACTCGTCGCTCACATATAAAAAAAGACGCTAGGTTGCAGGTGCTAAAGAAAACTTTTGTTGCCGCACATATAATTTCCCATGCAAAATTAGTTCGTATCAGTAATTTTAATACAAATATTACGCTGTATTAATAAAACATGAATAAATAGTAAATATTTGAAGAGACAGGAAAAGCTATTGCGTATCTCGGCCAAGAATTTAAAATAATGACTGATAACAGATGGGAAGGACGCATTTGGTGCTCAAATATTTGCTTATTCTTTCATTTAATTTGTGTACACAGCTTTGGACTATGAACCTGCATTATTTATATAGCTTAGCGTCATAATTTCGCTAGTATTAGTGTAAAGAGAATTTTCCTTATCTTAGAGAGTATTTACAGTTCAAAACTTTCTTATAGTATTATAATTTTGAAGGGAATTAATTATGTAATATGCAAAAAGATTGTGTGAGTATTAAAATAAATCATTTTCTCTAATGAAACGTTGTAGGTATATTGCTGGGACACAGGCCTCCTCTATGTGGGAGTGGGCTTTAATAATCTACCATGCTGACCCAGTATGGGTTGGTAGATATCACATGTCTTTGAATTTTTCGTTCTAGAACATGTATGACTGTATGTTGATGTTCCCTCGTGATATTTTCCTTCACTATCATGAAAGCAGTAGTGATGAAATAAATTACGTAAAGTAATCGTAACATTAACTCAGGTCCGTTACCACTTCTACACTTGTCTTGGCCATTTTTTTTTTATGGTGGTAAAATCATCAAATGAGTCAGCCCTGGGTGGGGCGGAAGGGACTGTCAGACTCTTACTGACTAAAATCCACCCGTGTTCCTTCGGATGCCCTATACGTTCCAGGGCCACGATATCCTGGGTTAAGAAAAAACCCGCGACCCCAGCAAGCATTTGGCGCGAAACACGACGCGCCACCGACCCGGGCTTGGTCCCTGGTCGGACGGCGAGCTACCCATCACTCACCGTCCGCAAGCCCGCTCCGCCGCTGTGCCCTCTGCTGATCAGAGGGACACGCGTTGGAGCGTCCACACGACAGGCTATTCGCATACGGGCAAAGAGACCCCTTAGACACACAGTGCCTAAGGAAGAGTTTTTGCCCGCATCCCAGGGTGCACCGGCCCGAAAAACTGGTCTTCCCCCCGGACGTATCCGAGAGGGAACTCCAGTCCACAGGCGCACGTGGAGGTTTCCTGTCTTAGCACCCCACTTGTCTTGGCCATTAAGTGTAACTGAAAACAATCTTTATCTATGGAAATTGTAGTAATTAGCCCTTATACTTGACTGTTATTTAACATCTTATTTATTTATCGTACACAACTTTTCCCATATCACAAAATTGATATCAGTTTTCTGTCTTTTCCACTTCACCAGTAGAAGGCGACCTCATAACATCCACTCGTATATTTTAACAACTCTCGATTCTTTTTACCGATGTCGAGATTGAACTGAAACTCAAATAATAAAACTTTTTATTGATGGCAAAAAACTGGGACCTTTAGAGGTCCAACAAAGGTCCAGGTCTGCCAAAGGTCTGAGTACTTGAAATCTTTTCTTTGTGAAAACTTTCATAATATTGAGTCGGTTCTTTGAGATGCTTTAGATTTAGATTGGATGGTTTTGATATAGATCAAAAACAGTTAGGTACTTTTCATATGAAATAGTAAAAAAATCATACGAATTTGTTGTGGTTTTATTGTTGAAAGTAGTTTTAGTTAATATGCAATTACTTTGGCTCATTAGTTTAGAAAATTTCTGGTTATTTTATGTTATAAATAGCAAATAAATTAAGTCATGTATTAATTTATTGACTATTTATTAAATTAAATAGGTAACCAATCGAAACACGATAAGACACGTAGGTACAAAATTACCTCCTCCATGTTCATTAATCGGGTCGCGACACACACATCGTTTCTGATCTTTCTTAAAAAAAATTCACCAATATGATAGTCAGTGTACTTACCAAATGAGTTCTGTGTAAAGTTTAAAACATACCTAAAGTGTAGATCGACAAATGAAATAATTTCCCGAAAATCCAGTATTTTCTCCAATCCAAATTCGTTCTGGCGCCAAAATTTTCCAAAAACAAATCTCTCCCAAATTCCTGGGATTCTAGACCCAGCTGCAAAGTAAAGCAGTGATCGGCTGTCCAAACACGGTTCACATAAGGATAGTTCCAAATTCAAACAAGTCCGATGTGTGCCGAAGTAAGCCGAAGCTGAGAGTAAACCTCATAGAGCACCTTGCTACTAAACGGGATTGGGAGAACTAAAAACTCAATTTATGCTAAAGGTGCAGTGAATTGGGTAAGTATTTATTTGATTTTTGTTTGTTCATTTTGCTAGATGTAATGGTAAGTCAATGAAAACTATCTAAAATGACTACGGCCTTAAATATTTCGTTATCTGAGGTTTCAATTGCAAGCCTATTGTGTGAGCGCTGTTTTGAATAACTTTAACGGTAAACATAAATTATCATGCAATTTGTGATGCCAGTTGGCTGTGTTGTTTCTACTATTCTCCCTTATAATACCTACGTACATTTTTTTTTTAACTTTGCCCCACCCTATAAATTTCTTCCTGTATCGTGGGTGCGTTTACAAACATAAAGTCACATACATAAACGCCCAGTCCCGAAACAACTAATTGTAGATCATACAAATATTGGCTCCGTGCGGGAATCGAACCCGCGACAACAACAACCCGCGACTCCAACTGAATGAGACGAAATTTAAAACTTGCATTAAACGCACACTATGTAGTCAAGCGTATTATAAGTTGGGGGATTACATTGCTGATAAAGATGCTTGGCTTAATGCTGGTCCTGCTCCACAACCATAGGGGAAACTGGTTGATTAGCTTGTGAAATTATTGTAGAAGCTGAAACTATTTTTGCATTGTATAGATTCGATTTATTAGTTTTATCTTCCCGACTAGTTATATGGGTTCATATAATTGTTTATTTATTTTTATTTGACTTTTTTAAGTCATTTAGTTTTATTTTTATGCGTTTGTATTTGTTCTATTTTATATTGATTAACGGACGTTATTGTCCTACTTCAGTTTATATTTCCTTTTTCATTGTTTTTTTTATCGACATTTGTAGGTTATTATCACTATATTAATATTTTGAATTTAGATGAAGAATTTTGCATTGTATAGAGTTAATCTGTCTAGTATTATATAGCGTCATAGCCAGCATTGTGTGAGTACCATGTACTTCTGAGCTATATTTAACTAGAAACCTACGTCTTGCATTGACTTGAATGACTCTGGCGGTTGAGAGTATGTCATGCTCACTCAAAGGTCTCGCTGATGGTGGCGTGTATGTCGGATCATTTAGTTCCCTTCAAAATGGTTGAGCTGAATGGTGCTGATGTATGTGTCATGTTCGTGAACGGGCGCTGTCAGTTGGGACTGGTCATCTCTTATCTGCCACGGTCTATTTTAATTATTACTTGTAATAACTTTATTTCTGAATTGTCTTTTTATTTAACTATGGACACTATTAACTAGCCACATCGTTCTCACATAATGTACCATCTGATGATGAACAATGTAACAAAGTTCTGTAACAATTTTGGCGATTGAAAAAGAGTGTCTATGGAGTTTCTTGCTCGTTCTTCTCCATAGAGATCTACTATTTGGAATGAGCACCTACGGTACTTTCACAGTTTTTATGTCTTGTGACTGGGACTGTAGCACCATAACTATTTTTGTACTAGCTTTATTTTATGTCTTTTGACAATTCAAAAGTGCCTGTAATTGGCCTAGTTGAAATAAACGATTTGACTTGATTTGATTTGATTTGATTTGACAAACAGCACAGCTGTCCAATCGCTCAGCAGCAACGGCACGGTTAACGCAGTGGGCGTTAACCGTGCCGTCAAAAATATTGAAACATGATTTAAGCATACAAAACCTAGTTTAAGATTGCGTTTCCACCAGAGATGTGCGATGGAAATGTGTCGTGCGAGGATGTCTAGCTGTGCTGTGAAAATGTGTGGGCGTTTCCACCAAAGCTGTGCGATAAAAATGTGCCTACGAGGATGTGTAGCGGAGCTGTGAAAATGCTCATTAATGTGCGGTGCGAGGATGCGTTGCGAAGCTGTGAAATGTGTCGACGAAGATGCGGTGTAGTGAGAGCGGAGAAACAACACATCCCTCGCAACACATGTTACTCACACATCCCTCGCAACACATCCCTCGCACACATTCCTCGCACACATTCCTGGTACACATCCCTCGCACACATCCTTCACTTGTTTTGTATGCGCAAAAATCTAGCTCCGCTGAGCCGTTTCCACCAGAGCTGTGCTAACTGAGGCGAGGTAAATGAAGCGATTCTATTGGTACTTTACAAACACATCCCTCGCTATACATCCTCGCACATCTCTGGTGGAAACGCAGCCTTAAAATGACATGGTCACTAACACAATCATTACAATCTAAAACGGTATATTATTATATTACAAGCATATTTTGTTATGAATTTGTAATATTTCGGCACTATCGCATGTAGGTACATACGGCTACACATCAAGCTATTTGAAAGCAGTATTTAATAAGCTGACCGTTGAATGTGGGGAGCGATCATATAAAGTTCAACCGAGCTAGACTGGTTTTGTATAATTATATTTTATTGTATGATTTGTACAAAATTCCGTAAGCATCCCGTTTTCGATATGTGTAGTTTATAATTTTCGATATAAACTAGTACTAAGTACGCCTGATCCCATGTTATATAGAATACTTGATAAACTACTAAACAATAGTTAATACCAAAGCTTTGAAGTAACTTAACCTAGTGCTCATCATAAAGCGCACTCGAAGTACTCCAGGTAAGCCCGTGAGCGTTACTCAGCTAAATAGCTGAAGCCTGGAGCGCTTACTAAATCGCTGAGTAAGCCGTTTTGATTGTTCAAGAAAAAGGTAGTTTTGTATTAAAGATCAGATCAATCTCCCGGGAAATAATAGTCGTTAAGCCGGGATGGAAAGTTACAGCAGTCGTAGACAGAAAGGGGTAGGATTATACCCAAGAGTGGGCTGATACGGATTGAAGATGACTAGTACGACGACAATGATTGTACTCTATAATAGATTTCGTAATTTTATGTATGTAGATGTAGCCCTGGCGATGGCATAGCGAAACTTTATGGATCAACGTGCTAGTTTTTGTTAGGATTTTTTTTTAATTTTTAATTTTATTTATCGCTTCAAGGCCTGTGGTAAAATACCATATTGTGACGTTTAACGAATACGTGTGTCGTACCGTATCGAGTAGCCTAGATTTTGAGATTTTAATGAGACCGATGAATGTCGTTCGGTGTAGCGGTCGAAGGCTGGCCTATGTTTAGCAGTGGACGTCTTCCGGCTGACTATGATGATGAATGAGACCATAGATGTGTCCACTAATAAGTTTGACTTAGTGATTACTTGGTAAATAATAAAATAATACTACAAACTCCGCAGCTATCGCCAAACATACGTAGGCCCAGACGCGTTTCTTTTTACATAACATAGTGTGTTACGTAGGTATGTATTTCGTCTATCAGTGGCATGCCCAAAATATTTTGTCACGTGCCTTCAATGGCACGCGTGCCACTGGTTCGCCATTCTTGTAGTAGGAATTGTTGTAGTAGGAATTCACAATTTCTACGTCACTATCGATTTCTGAGCACAAAGTTAAAGTTAGTATGACTCTTGTAAAAATAATATATCACTTTCTCACGTAATAATATTCAATTCTGAGACAGCTATCACTCATTAATTTAATTAATCTTGTTTTAGACTTTATAAGTTTCATTTGAGACAAGATTAATAATAGGTTGTTGAATTATTTGTAAGTATGTGAGCTCCATAAAGATTGAGACTTCTAAAATAAAAACGTTGAAAACATCTACTTATTTCAAAGCACCTCCACTTAATTTTAGCCTACAAAGGATCGCGACCAAAAATAGCTGATGCCTAATAATATTGTGAGAAAATATAATCAATCAAATAAATTGCTTGGTGCCGTCACCCTGTTAATGGGTTCCATTAAAAAGCTTTGGATTATCACGGCGACACCTGGCGGTAATGGGGGTAATGACATCCGGAGTTTGGGGGTCAATTACTGAGTAAATTGGTACTTGGATAAAGATTTAGCTCTTTGGGCAATATTTTACACAACCGGCTGTTTAGGAAATGATGTCATTGTGTTTTCCACTCCATTATTTTTATGAGATTACGGGCTCTAAGACAATCTAATTCATTTTCCGGAACTTCGTTCAGCTTCATTACTACTGCGGTCTCCGCTGTTGATTCTTCTAAAATGCAGTAGATAGAGAACAGGGTGTCTAAATTCTTCTAAATACAGAATTCTTTACAATGTTCAAACAAGTTGCGTTTAACACAACACCTGTCCTAGACAGATAGATGGGCAAGACAGAGTGACGTGTGAAATGAAGTGTGATACCCTATGGCTAAAAAGTAAATTTATATAATATAAATATATTTATGAACCTTAAAATATACGTATGAATCAATCATTTTGAATGTCATTGTAGAAATTTCTTTGGTCCCAGGTGGTGAATAACAATCCATTTTGTAGCACAAAATACATCTGCGAGTCTCGACAGTGACTTTAATGTGTATACTAGACCTATAGGCTGATTAATGTGTATTTATTTATTTATTTAAGACTTCATGCAACACAGAGTTCCATTGGCAGACTTAATGCCTGAGGCATTCTCTACCAGTCAACCAAGGGAAGTAGAGAAATAACATGGCAGGTGCATAAAAAGAATGAGATAAGGATAAATATAGATTAAATAAACATACATATATTATTATAGTAGTATAGACTGATTATTATGTATAGCATAAGCTGATGATAGATTGGTCTACCTAAAGATTCACATAGGCCAAAATGAAAATCTTTCAAAATTCTTTTAGGTTTTGAATGATCGAAACAAAAGTTTCGTACTATTCTGATATTAGTATTCTGTAAAGGCGTATAGATACTCGTACGTACTTTATCCGGCACTGCGCCAATTCTTCACGTAAGCGTTGTTTTTATTACTTATATTTATGATTGTCGTAAAACAAATAAGATATATTTCAGACTACGCTTCCGAACATAAATGGGTGTTTATAAAACACTTCTAGGCTTCGCACATCACCTTGGGAATACTGTGAGGAATTGTTAATCATGATGAATGCGAATGTTCGAAATGGAAAATGCTTGTTTTCATTTCCAGTACAATGACTGATTCGACGTAGATTCCAGAGTTCTACTGAGGTATTTAATGGCCTCACATTTCCTGATCCGCCCGTTAACCCCACTGTTCAGGATTCTCAAATCAAAATTACAGCCCCACAATTGATCGCAGCCGTGAGCTCTTTCCGAAGCGGTTCTGCCGGTGGCCTCGACGGCCTGACTCCACAACATTTGAAAGATTTGTTGAGTTCAGGCGCCGGGGATGCTGGTGAGTCGCTTCTGGGAGAGCTTGCGGCTCTGGTCAACCTAATGCTCTCCGGCGGCGTGAACGATGCCGTCGTCGATGTTTTGTACGGGGCCAATTTATGTGCCCTGCGCAAGAAGGACGGCGGTATTCGTCCCATTGCCGTCGGGTGCACTTACAGGCGTATGGCAGCCAAAATATGCTGCAAGCTATACAGCGATTCGCTTGCGAAGAAGTTCCAGCCCCTACAACTTGGTTTTGGATCCAAAGGGGGCTGTGAGGCTGCCGTACATGCCCTGTCCTCTTTTTTAAACTCAGGATATGGTGATGTCATCCTCAAGGTTGACATTAAGAATGCTTTTAATTCTGTGAACAGGGACACTTTGTTGGCTGAGGCAAAAAAGGAATTACCTGAAATTTTCGGTTTTTTGTGGCAATGCTACCGGCACCCTTCTAAATTATTATACAAAAATAACGTTTTGGAGTCAGCAGTTGGATGCCAACAAGGTGACCCTCTCGGGCCTGTCATTTTCAGCCTAGCCATACATCCCATCATCCAAAAGCTAAATTCTAAATTTAATGTTTGGTATTTAGATGATGGAACTCTAGGAGGTGATGTAGACACCGTTTTCAATGACTTCACATTTCTCAATCAAGAATTTAAATCCATCGGTCTGGATCTTAACCCGTCCAAATGTGAAATTTTTCTTTCTGACACGACTGACAGACAATCTACCCTTGACAAATTTCATACAATAGCTCCCCAGATCAAAATTTTAGACAAAAGTTCTCTGCACCTCCTAGGTTCCCCTATTTTCGAAGATAGTTTTTCATCATTCATCGACGAAAAAGTTAATCATTTCAATGATATTTCAGATCGACTTTCCCAAATCAATTTACATTCGGCTTTCACCATTATTAGGTATTGTTGTTTTGGTCCAAATTTTATGTACTTTCTCCGGTGTTCTCCTCTGTGGAAGCACACACATATTTTGGACAAAATTGACCAAATTGTTCGTGAAACTTTAACATCCATCCTTAATGTGGCACTGGACGACCGAGCGTGGCTGCAAGCCACCCTCCCTATCCGATTTGGTGGACTCGGCGTCCGCAAAATTTCTAGTGTGAGTTTACCGGCGTTCCTGTCCTCTGTCCACAGCACTGAAACCTTAACCAGGAAGATTTTAAATCTATCCCTGGTTGACTCTGAAGTGCCGTGCTTGACCGATGCGGAGAACGCCTGGAAAATGACTTGCCCGGATTCAGATCGACCCGTGAACCCATCTTCCCAGAGGCAGTGGGATGAGCCGCTCTGCAGGTTGGTACGGTATAATCTTATTAATACGTCAACCAATTCTGTAGAGCGTGCCCGCCTGCTGGCTGTGGGCGAATGGGAGTCGGGTCTATGGCTTCAGGCACTACCGTCACCCAACATAGGCACTATGCTGGGTGACGAAACCTTCCGGATCGCTGCATGCCTGCGTCTTGGCGCTCCTTGTGGGGCTCCACATCGTTGTCAGTGTGGCGAAGGCGTCGACTGCCTCGGGCACCATGGCCTTTCCTGCAGCAAGAGTGCAGGTCGGCTAGCACGGCACGCAAGTTTAAATGACATTATCCGTCGTGCTCTTGTCACCGCCGGTGTGCCAGCCGTTTTAGAACCCAGTGGCTTGGCACGCGACGATGGGAAGAGACCAGATGGGATGACTATAATGCCATGGAAGTTGGGTAGGCCTTTGGTGTGGGATGCAACCTGTGTCGACACCCTTGCGCCATCCCATCTTCCTGGTACTGCATGCTGTGCTGGTGCGGCTGCTGCAAGTGCCGAAAACCTCAAACGGCGCAAGTACAATGGCTTGACTACTAGCTATGTATTTGAGCCGTTTGGGGTTGAAACACTAGGGCCATGGGGTCCGAGTGCTCATCGAGTTTTCAAAGACATCGCCAAGCGTATAGTCGACGCCTCGCGTGACCAGAGGGCTGGCATATTTCTTGGCCAAAGGATCAGCATTGCCATCCAACGTGGCAATGCTGCCAGCGTTCTGGGCACTTTCCCCATTGACAACGATGTGGATGAGTTTTTTGACGCCCTTTAAATTTTAGTTTTAGTTTAGTTATTTCTGTAAATATTTTACTCTTAATTTTAGTTTTTATATATAGTATGTATATATAGGTATTTTTTTAATATAATAATCTTGTTATAGTTGTATATTATGTATAAATAAACAATTGATTAACCAAAAAAAAAAAAAAAAAATGAACAAAGTAATATTCATATTAAAATCATGTAAAATAGGCCATTAAACTTAACTGCAAAAAAATAATATTAATGCAATCATCTAAGAACACTATTCTGAAATAATCAAATCTTCTAAAAAGTTACAATCGTACATTTTTTTCAAAGTTTATCTTATCACAAACTTGTGCTTTAACTTACCTGTACCTTACATTCACTAACACTAAAGCTATTGTCAAACTGACAGACGAACCGAATGCGTGGCGTAGCGTTTTTGTTTGTAATGTATGGAATTGTTTGAAGCCTGTCACATAGAGTATCGGATCGCTTTCGCATTTTTAAAGACATGATTCGGTTCGGTTCGCTATCGCCTGTCTGTTTGACAAAGGCCTAAAAGAGCTTTATTTCAAAGTCAATTGAAAACTCTTCACCAACTTCTAAGAACCTTCCAAACAAATGGACAAACCTAATCTTCTTTGACAATCAAAATAAATAAACACATACAACGAAAAATAACCACATCACATCTGAAATCCATTTTGATCCAGAAAACACGACACAAATACATTGGGTAGCTCACAGTACTCCTCGTACTAATACCCATCCACACGATCCTGTGGGATTACAATTTTGTCCCCGTTTTCTATATGATGATAAAAATAAATAACGCTACTGTATATAGGGAGCGGGAATTTCATAATAGGGTTATCATTCCATTTTTATTGTATCTGTAATGGAATGACGCAATCTTAATTGAAATCTGACGAAAGAAATGGGATGTTGACGGGGTCGCGGGCTGGCGGCCTCGTGGGGCGGACAGTGTGTGATCTGTGGTGGTTATGATAGATTTGTCTAATGTTTTATTGAGCTGTCTTGAATATTGTTTTGATAACAGCAATGAATGATCGATGACTTGGCTTCACAATAATTTTGTTTGCTTCAGTGGCAAAGAGAAGTACTACTTACTGGTTGACTACACCGCAGCCTTGCTTGTATGTGTTCTTCAGTAGGTTTTTCAATTTTATAATATTGTAGAATAATATTATAAAATTCACTTTTTAGTTCCTAGTACGCATTTTTTTTATCTACATATTATTATAAAGAAACGTGTCACCATCGTGATTCCTATGAAATCTTGTGAAGGCAACACTTTTAACAAAATAATCTTGAAAACAATAGTGAATATAATCACAAACCTCTCATTTGCCTCTTTTAACACACCACATCGTGGTCGTCACCATAAACAACCGAGGAACTTCCCATTATTGAACTTAATAAGCCGTTTACGCAGTCGACTCCTAATGTTGTGACAGCAATAGGGATCCATCAAGGAAAATCGCTCGTTATCTGTCGCGATGGCAATCTGTCGTTACGACGCCCTAATTACTGACATTAGTTCATTTGTTATTGTCACACTTGCTTTGAAATATGGTTAGGTTAGTGATACACTATCGCCACCTACGTATTTATAGTATATAGTTGTATTTTGTCTGCCAATAACAATAAATAAAATTGGATCAATAACTGTTTTCGCTGTATTTAGTTTATGTAGGTAATATTTGAATACAAACAATTTTATTATCTTTTTCTGCCTTTCGCTGTATGCGAAATGAGCACAAATTGAGGAAAACAAACAAATAATGCCCTATTAGTTGAGCATTTTTTGTCAAATAAGGTAGTTTTCTTTTATTTCATTCCATGGATTCGCCCCTTTTGCTTAGGGCGCAATACTAACGTCTTACACTTCATAGACCAAACAACAAAAATAAGTTATTTTATAACACGATAAACAAAAACTTGATACCATGTAGATCCTTAACTTTCAACCCTCTATGTATTCAAATCACGGCCAAGTATCAGTAGCAGTCATGCGACTCCGGCCAGATCCATGCGATTAGACGCGAAACCGGACGACCAACACCGGACGGAGAACGGCGTATTTTAGTAGCACCGGAATCACCATGCACAATTGAGTACCCTTGCAGTTTTGATTGCACGAAATATAAATGAGCTATGAACGGAATGGGGTTTATGCACGAAACCGTGAATTAATTGACTGCGATTATTTATACGATGTAGAATAATAAATAATAGGCTCTGTTTAGTTTTGCAATAAATGTAGCAGGAAAACTTGGCTATTGTGCAAGTTAATAGAGTTCGACCACCTCAGTGTATTTTGCAAAAAATAGGTATTATTAATCGGGAATTTAATAAAACATGGTCTGACCTCCTTTTGGGTCTTGATCGAAAAATTATTATAATGTTTCTTTCGCCAGTTCACTATATCTTGTGCTCGAGAGGTATAGGGAAGGTTTCAAAAGGTTAATATCTATCCCATAATGAAGATCTGACCTTTTTACCTGGTTACTCTTTGAACTCATTATCTCTGGGATACGAGGACCAGTTAGAGATAAAAAGAAACATTCTTTTAAGAGTTTCACTTAGATAACAAATGGGTTTGGAATTCGTTTTGTGCAGGAATGTTAGGTCTTAACGAAGGTACTGCGAAGGGAAAATGTTTTTTGTTATTATTCTCTAAATTCTTTAGTATCGAAACATTTTTGTTTGTAGGTACTTCGAACAATTAACTCTCACAAAATAGTTTAGATCCAAATGCTAGATTATAAGCTTAGAAGGTATTATAAGGCAAAAAAGAACTGCTTGTGTTTTAAATCAGTCGAGTCTCACATGTCCCTTCGCTTTCCTCGGACGAAGGAAGTCCGTAAGGTTTTTAACGATAAAAAAATATTACCTACTGAGGTCTAACAGCCTCCTCTCAATGAGGGAGGTATTGAGAGGAGGTAGGTGTGGTTCTGTTTAACCACAGTTTAACAAGTCTTCTCTAAATGAGAAGACTATGGGCTAGTTAAACTATAATATATTGCCAATCTAGATTTTTTTTGAGGATCATTGCTATCAACTTACCAAAAGCATCATCGTTAGCAACTTCCACGCTACATCATACAATTTTCACAAAAACAAAACTGCCAGACAACAAGCAAACAAATCCTTTCCACCAACCAAGTACTTTAATGTGAAAAGGAGTTCTTTCCGCACTTGTGCAGTAAAAGTTGGGGTTCATTTGCGTCACTCACATAATACGCAGATTACGTCTGCTGACGGGTCGCGGGGGTTTTCATTATAGTCCAGTCATTAAAGCCAAAACCCGAAAATAATTAGTAACTTGCTGAAATTTTAGGGGGTTCTTAAGGAAGGTAAAATAACATACCGGGTGATTTTGCAGCGTTCTGGGGTGTACGGAAAGGGTTGAAAAGGGGTGAAAAGGTGTTTTTTGCTAATAACTTTGCCAAAAAAATTAGTAACACGCTGCAAATTTGGAATAAGGTTGTTCTTGCGGTTTTGTAACGTGTATTAAATTTGCAGCGTTTTGCAACATACGGAACATTGTTTTTTTTAAAAACAGTGCAATTAGTTAAAAACAGGGGTAAGAAAATTAGTAACACGCTGCAAATTTGGAATTAGGTTGTTCTTACCGGTTTGTAACGTGTATCAAATTTGCAGCGTTTTGCAACATACGGAACATTGTCTATTATTGAAAAAAATGAAATTATTTAATCACACGGGTGAAAAAAATTTGTAACTCGCTGTAAATTCGTAATTAAGTTGTTTTTACCGTTTCGTAACGTATATCGCACTGTTTTTTTAATAATAAACAAAGTTCAATTTGTTGTAAAACGCTGCAATTTTGATATACCTTACGAAACGGTAAAAACAACTTATTTACAGCGAGTTACAATTTTTTTTCACCAGTGTGATTAAATAATTTCATTTTTTTTTTAATAATAGACAATGTTCCGTATGTTGCAAAACGCTGCAAATTTGATACACGTTACAAACCGGTAAGAACAACCTAATTTCAAATTTGCAGCGTGTTACTAATTTTCTTACCCCTGTTTTTAACTAATTGCACTGTTTTGAAAAAAAACAATGTTCCGTATGTTGCAAAACGCTGCAAATTTAATACACGTTACAAAACCGTAAGAACAACCTTATTCCAAATTTGCAGCGTGTTACTAATTTTTTTGGCAATGTTATTAGCAAAAAACACTTTTCACCCCTTTTCAACCCTTTCCGTACACCCCAGAACGCTGCAAAATCACCCGGTATGTTATTTTACCTTCCTTAAGAACCCCTTAAAATTTCAGCGTGTTACTAATTATTTTCGGGTTTAGGCTTTAATGACTGGACTATTAGGACGCGACTTTCGGAGGATTACCGAACAGGCGCACCGGAGCACTACATTGTTCGCCGCACAAAGAAGCCTTCAAGATGGACACAGTGAATATTTCTGCAGTAAGTCAGTTTGTGTTCGTTTGTCTGTAGACTTTTATGTTATGATATCATTGGTTTTTGTCTATTATATGTAGTGTGCATGCAAGTGCCATTGCACTACCTGTTGCGAGACCATTTTTTTTTTTTTTTTTTACAATAATACCATTGAGCTATATCTATGAGATTGTGCTAGCTACAATCTCATAGACACAGCTCAAGCAAACACGACGGCTAAAACTAGAGTGAGTTACGAATTTATAATTAAATAAAAATGATCGCTGGTTAAAAAAAATCCGTCATAAGTTGTCAGGCACGGGCCCAACAGACGCAACACCTCCCTTTAATTCAGGGAGGAATAACTTTACACACTGTTTCTCATAGACTCAAACAAAACAAATGTAGCAACTCAAAACGTTAAAAAATACATGACGGATGTTCGAGCGGCTGAGACACCACGTGTCGTTGTTAATCCGTCATCTGTTGGTCCGCCATTATGGCCGTGTAGGTGCAGGTAGTTGAAAAATAATATTCACAAAATATCTCACTTAATTTAACTTTTAATATTTTAAAACTTCACCAAAATAACTAATGATTACAATTATAATTACTGATTAAATAACGGAGGGAAAATAATTAAACTTTATTCTAGAGCCAATGGGTTTGTGCATGTGCTTCGGCTGACGGTCGCATCATAAGTGGTCGTCACCGCCGCCATGACACTCACAACTCCATTCGGTGTTACCCGCTTTAAATTAAAAGTACCAATAAAGAAATAATTCTAGCACCACAGAGTAAAAATAATCGATTACAACTTATAAAAAAATGTTAAAATTTGTACGGTCTCATCGCCGTACATTTTTCTTGCTTACTCGTCAACCTACTTTCGGCCAACGATGCGCCTCATAATGTCTCATAATAAAATAACATGACGGACGAATTCCAATGTAGTCAACTAATAACTCGGTAGCTATCAACAACTAAGAGAAATAATCGCCTTCCACTGTTGTAATTTACTTATTACTTAAATATACGGAACTTGTGTATTTTAGTGGAAAAGTGTTTCTCTAATACTAACTTCAACTTAAACATCTTCACGACAAATCAGTGTACGGAGTTAACTACTTACAACCCGTACATTTATGGTCCTTCGAAGCCTTTGTGTATTTTGTGTGTTTGTGTCTTTGATACGGTAGCGAATCGGTCCAATTGGTCTCCCACAAGCGGGTCGCCCCAGTTGGATTGAGAAGGCGCATATACCTGATCAGAGTACAGGCACATTGAATACTGGAAGAAAATAAATAACTAGAAGAATCTTCAACTACTGGAAGAACCTTCAACTAACTACTAGAAGAACTTCAACAACTAGAAGCTCTTCAACCACTGGAACCAACTACATCAGCACAGCATTCGTCAACTGGAAGAACCTTCCGTAATCAAGATGAATAAGCTGTCACTACAATCAGCTTGTTTTGAAAACATCAAAACATTATGCAACAACTATAACAAGGATAGCAAAACAAGAAAAACACAGGAATATTTGAACAAGCGGCTGTCGTCTTTAGAAGCTCAATGGGCAGATTTTAATTCACGACATTCACTACTGTCGCAAGAAATCGAAGATAAAAACATTAACTATTTTATGGACGATGTCTACGGTAAGACAAAAATCATGTACGAAACTACTAAAACCGACATGTTAAAACTCTTGCAAGCTGCTGAGGAGAATGTGAAATTTGACCTGTCGGACTTGTCGGCGGGAGAAACTGATGAGAAGACAAAGACTTTACTGACTCAACAGGAATGTAACTTTAAGGCTATTGATCGAGCTATGGGTAAAACTGATTTTGACAACTTAAGCGAAAAATGGGAACTTGACGATTACTTGTCAATCTTGAAGTCGAAGTGGGAGCGTATTGACAGCACTCATTGGGAACTGGAAGCCTTACTAAAAGGCTCGAAAAACACGTACAATGAAATGTTCAACAGCATGGAAGCCAAATATGACGAAGCGAGGAAACAACTGAAAAGCAAGATGTGGTCCACCGCTCATCATCAACAATCAGCACCAAGAATCGAGATCCCAGAGTTTTCGGGCCACTACAACAAATGGATATCTTTCAAAGATCTTTTCCTTGAAACGATCCACAAAAACCCAACATTAAATAAGGCTCAAAAAATGCAGCATCTGAAAACCAAGCTGAAAGGTGAAGCAGAAAGACTGGTGCAACACTTGAGCATCAGCGCCGACAACTACTCTTCATGTTGGGCTATACTGACTCAACGTTACGACAACCGTAGACTACAGTTCTCATCCTTCATGAACACGATGCTGCAGTTGCCTGTAATACATAAGCCAGACGCTTACAACTTGAAAAAACTGCATGACGTAACAACGGAATGTCTGAACGGCCTAACAAACATTGGCTTTGACGTAACTAGTTGGGACCCCATGATTGTGCACTTGATGGCACAAAAACTAGACGGTGGGACCTACAATGACTACATAAAGAGTTTGCATGATAACAGAGAAGTGCCGACACTGCAAGAATTTTTGGTGTTTTTGGAAAATCAATTTACGGCGTTTGAAACCATGAAGAGTTCCAAGAAAGACTCACAGAGCTCAGAGAAGGCAGCTGGGACTGAAAAACATGGTTCTCGAAATTACGAGCATAAGAAATGGCATCCGAAAACTTACCACACTTCATACGGACAATGCCCTCTTTGCAAAAATAACCATGTTTTGATGCGATGTCCGCAGTTTATTGACTCGGATACAAAGCAACGAAACAGCACAGTTGCAAAATTGCGTCTATGCAAAAACTGTCTGTTTCGACACGAAAACGAAACTTGCAATTCTGCGAAAACTTGTAAAGAATGCAATATGAAGCATCATACGCTATTGCATTATAGCAAATCTAATAATAAAACAACTAACTCAACAAGTACGGAAAACCAACGTTCAGGTCAACGACCATCAAAGGAAGCTGAAACACCGAGTTCCAATCATCTATCTGCCAACGAGATGGAAGTTTTACTCACAACTGTCCAAGTTAAGGTCATGACGATAGATGGGACTTACATAAAACTTCGTGCGCTTGTAGATCAGGGCTCACAAGTCAACCTGATTACTGAAAATGCAGCACAACTTCTGAGACTACCAAGGAACAAACTAACTGCAAAGATATCAGGAGTTGGATCCGTCTCAGGCGACTGTAAGGGACGACTAAGCATAACATGCAAATCAATCCACTCAGAATATACTTTCAACGCTGAAGCATTGATTATGAAGAAACTAATCAACAAACTGCCGAATAACACATTTGAACGACCAGAGTGGTCCTATTTGAAAAACATAAAACTAGCAGACCCTGAATTTAATATTTCAAGGTCTGTTGACATTTTATTTGGAGCTGACGTTTATGCCGAAATTATCCAGGACGGAGTACTAAAAGGCACCCCAAGGTCACCCGTTGCGCAACAGACACAACTGGGATGGATTTTGTGTGGAAAACTAGAAACTTTGAATTGTAACGTCACCCTCCTTGACTTGACTGAAATAACAAAATTTTGGGAGTGTGAAGATGTCACTATAAAAAACGCTGATCAAGCACAAGAGGATCAGTGTGAAACTTACTACAAGGAAACGACTCGCCGTGATTCAGATGGAAGATACATTGTGAAGATGCCCTTATGTCCGGATTATGAAAATAAGATCGGAACATCGAAAACGATCGCAGTATCACAATTGCTGCAGCTGGAAAGAAGGTTTCAAAGAAATGGTCGACTTGAGCTATTATACAAAAACTTCCTTAAGGAATATCAAGAGTTGGGCCATATGAAACTAGCAAAACCCATTTCTTCTTCAACTACTGAATGTTTCTTACCACACCACGGAGTACTTAGAGAAGAGTCTACTACCACAAAACTCAGAGTCGTCTTCAATGCATCTCAGAAAACTAAAACGGGATACAGCTTAAACAGCTTACAAGAAAAGGGCCCCAACCTACAAAAAGATATCCAAGAACTTATAATAAAATGGAGAACTTACAAATACGTGTTTACAGCTGACATCGAGAAAATGTACCGATGCATCTGGCTGTCTGAGGAACAACAACATTTGCAAAAAATTGTCTGGCGACCTACTCCGTCAGATAAATTGCAAGAGTATCAACTTTGTACTGTTACTTATGGCACTAAGTCCGCGCCGTGGTTAGCCATGAGAACGATCAAACAACTTGCCTACGATGACGGTTACAAATACCCCATGGCTGCCAAAGTACTACTAAACGAAGCATACGTCGATGACGTCATCAGCGGCCACAACTCACTGAATGCGGCCCAAGAACTCCAAACATCACTCATCGAAATGTTAAAAGGAGCCGGGATGAACTTACGCAAGTGGTCCAGTAACGAACCAACATTGTTAAAAAACTTAAGGGATGACCAGATCTCAAGCAAAATTACTTTTGATTTCAAGCAGGAAGAATCCATGAAAACTCTAGGACTTGGTTGGAATCCGCAGGCCGACACATTTGTGTTTAACTGGAAATTTGAAGAAAAATGTCGACCGGAAATAACCAAAAGGCGGCTGCTTTCTGAAATTTCACAACTTTACGACCCACTGGGTTGGTTATCGCCAATAACTATCGCGGCAAAAATTATATTTCAAGAAGTGTGGGTCAACAAACTTGATTGGGATGATCAGTTACCGTCGCATATAGCAGATAAATGGCTGAAACTGAGAGCTGACATACCCAACGTAAAATACATAAATATTAAGCGCTGGGTCGGTTCAATGAAACAGAAGATCGAACTATATGGATTCTGCGACGCCAGTGAGAAAGCTTACTCCTGCGTGGTTTACAGCTGTGTCAGAGATGAACAAAACAAGGCAACTATAACGTTACTTGCTGCTAAAACAAGAGTAGCGCCGTTATCATCGATCACATTACCGAAACTTGAACTATGCGGCGCACTTTTACTTTCGCAACTCATCGTAAAAATAAAAGAAGCGCTGAATGGGTTCGAAATAACTACGAGCTTTTGGTGCGATTCTCAAGTGGTCTTGGCATGGATACAGGGGGACACATCTAAGAGAGAAAAATACGTCGCCAACCGAGTTGAAAAAATTCGACAATGCATACCAACAGAGCAATGGCACTATGTGAAGTCTCAAGATAACCCCGCAGACTGCGCATCAAGAGGATTACTACCAACAAAGCTAAAAACATTCAGCTTGTGGTGGCAAGGCCCTACATTTCTGACTACATTCCAAGAACAAAGTCGTGAAGAAAACATAACATGCACATTTACGACTAACATAGGCAGCGAAAGCCAAGCGAAAATGAACGCTAAAAACAATTCAACTTATAATTGTATTCATAACTTATTAACTAACTGCAGTTCATTGACCAAAGCAATCAGAATTGTAGCATGGATACAACGATTTATCGGAAACGCACGTAACAGCAAAAAACGTGACACCGGCTGCCTCAGTTTATGCGAATTAAACAATTCTGAGGAACAAATAATTAAATATGTGCAACAAACGGAACTTACGCAAGAATATAAACAACTAATGAAGAAAGAAAATATTTCGTCAAAATGCAACATTTTTAAACTTAGACCATATCTGGACAACAACGGCATAATCCGAGTTGGGGGTCGACTTAACTACTCCAGTTTACCTTTTGAAATGAAGAATCCAATTATTCTACCTAAGAGTGGACGACTTACTGAACTTGTGATACAAAAGGCTCACCTCAAGACTTTACACGGAGGAGCCAGACTAACTTTAGCGTATATCCGACAACGATACTGGATCGTTGGCGGCAATAGAGCTGTGAAAGCGGAAATACGGCGCTGTGTGCGCTGTCACCGCCACAGGCCATCGGAACTCAATCAACTAATGGGAGAACTCCCACCACAACGAGTAACACCTTCGAGACCGTTCACCCACACCGGAGTTGACTTCACAGGACACGTCGAAGTCAAGCTCAACAAGGGAAGAGGAGTGCGTACTTCTAAGGGATACATATGCATATTCGTATGTATGGTAACAAAGGCTGTGCACATCGAACTTGCATCGGACTTAAGTACTGAAACCTTCATAGCAGCCTTCCAGAGAATGTGCTCCAGGCGTGGCACACCAAGTCACGTCTACTCAGACTGTGGGACAAACTTCATCGGTGCATCAAGGTTGCTTCAGAAAGAATTTGAAGACTTCAAGCAAATCTTGTCGCCTGACTTCTTCAACAACATCGCAGACATGGGAGTGCAATGGCATTTTAATGCGCCAGCCTGGCCGACTGCTGGTGGACTATGGGAAGCAGCGGTCAAATCGATGAAGTATCATCTTCGTCGAGTGCTAGGAGACCAAAAACTGACGTACGAGGAATTCACTACCCTACTTGCGAAGATAGAGGCTTGTATGAACTCCAGGCCGCTCTGTCAGCTCACTGAAGACCCCGAAGAATTTTATAACTACCTGACACCAGGCCACTTTCTAACGGGGGGACCAACAATGTCTTTACCACGTGCTGACTATACTGACGAAAACAAAATAAATCTAAGAAAACGATGGCAGTTAACGGAACACATGCACCAACAGTTTTGGAAGACTTGGTCAAGCGAATATCTTTCCCAACTACAAACACGCAGTAAATGGAATAATCCAAGGAAAAACCTAAGCGAGGGGGACATCGTATTAATCCGGGACAATAATTTGCCCCCAGGAAAATGGGCCATGGGACGGGTGCTAAAACTTCACCCTGGAGCCGACGGATATGTCCGAGTGACAACCCTAAAAACCCAAACTGGTGTCATCAAACGACCCATTGTAAAACTATCAACTCTACCCATAAATAATACTGGCAACAAAGGTGATGAAGAATGCAAAACAGATTTACAAAATGCTGACACACCGGAAAAAACTTCCACAACAAAACCAACTACGAAAAAATGTCTTACAAACATTTTAATGTCACTTTTCACAATGTTAATACTTGTGAATGGATCATATGGTTCACAACAAAGGTCGGGCACTCAAATTACTAACTTGGAACCTGAGAGACCGATTTACTACGACACCGTTGGCAAGGTTGAACTGATTCACGATGAATGGACTTTGCTTACGTACTACAACTTAACTAACTACTGGCACGGCATTCAACATATTGAAAATTACATTAACGGTGTATATGGCCTTTGCGAGAAGATTCACCAAAGTTACTGCAAACCAACAATCGATCAACTTTCCCACGAGATGGAACTACTCAACTTCTACAACACAATCCTGCTGGCTCCTCACAAGCAGTTATCTGCGCGCAAGAAGCGCGGTTTGATTGACGGAGTGGGCATGATAGCAAACAGCTTATTCGGCGTTTTAGACCAAAAATTTGCTGAAAAATACCATAAAGACATTGAAGCGATACAACAAAACGAAAACTATCTACGTGAACTTGCAAAAAATCAAACGTCGATTATGCAACTACAAAATGACGTGTTGAAGAAAAACGACGCTAACATCAACCTTCAGTGTAAAATGATAGAAAAATTCATGGAAGAAACTAAGACGAATCTAGCCAGTATAGAAACAGAAATACAAATATCGATGGCAACAAGTTACTTCAACTCCGCTGCGCTCACAGCATCTCTACTGCTACATAATCTCAAAGAAATTCAAACCATGCTCCTGAATACTCTCACAAATGTATACAGTGGGCATATGGACGTGCACTTGATATCACCAGTCAATCTTGTAAAACAACTGGAAGACATAGCCGGCAGATTACCGAGGACACTGTCATTGCCGACAGAAAATATCAAAGAAGATATCAAGGAACTTTACAAGTTGTTATACGTGAAAGCGCGAATAACAATGAACTACTTTATGTTCGAAGTTCACATTCCTTTAATTTCGGATGTGGAGTTCACCTACTATCGGGCCATCGCTATACCATTCAAGAGAGACTCGAATTACAAACAGATGCAGTTATCTTCGCAATACATTGCCGTAAACTTTGAGAAGAATTCTTATATCTCACTAAAAGATGAAGATGTCAAGCTATGTATCAAAAGACAAAAACATAACTTCATTTGTAACGCAAACATGCCAGTCTTCAACTTACATAACAAAAATGCTCCGTGCGAAGCAAAACTCCTGGGTCACCGTACTACTACGTCACCGTGTGACGTACACAGCGTGTCATGCGAGGAGGAATGGATTAAGTTACAAGAGTCAAACAGCTGGCTTGTTGTTTGTTGCGGAAGGTGCGAATTACGTACAGTTTGTGATAACGACGTAATATCGCAAACAATCACATCGACGGCTATAGTTACTTTGAGTCAAGGATGCGTACTGCGATCAAAAGATCTCACCATCACTTCACACAATCAGTACAACAGCAACCTCAATGTGAACTATGACATGCACGTACCGAACCTGAATTCGCCGATAAACAACATTGTGAACGTGACACTACATAACACGCCACATGAACTGTTCCGCCTCAAGAAAAACGACTTCGCGGAAATTGACAAAAAGCTGCGGTTCCAAGAAGAGCACGAGCCTAAACTACCATCCACTATCACAGACCATGACGTACATCAATATGTAATTTGTTACCTTTTACTAACAATTGCTGTCATCACTTTCCTGTGGATAATGATAAGGAAATACTGCAGTGTGCTCAGAACACGACTTCCAAGGAAGAAAAATAAAAAGCCAACGCATCAAGATATCGAGCTTCAACCAATGGGATCTCGACAACAGACTGCCAAAGAAAACAACCAACGGTCGCCCACGGACGGCTGCGACGTTCAACGTCAAGGACATCAAGACAACATTGCTTTTACTTTTAATTAATTCATTTGACTTATTGTACATTTATCTTTACTACTTTACTTTATTCTTTGACTTTGTAAAGGCGTTTCTTTCTCTCTCTATCTCTCTACTTATCTTTGCTTCTTTAGGGGGTTGCCAATATGTACGGTCTCATCGCCGTACATTTTTCTTGCTTACTCGTCAACCTACTTTCGGCCAACGATGCGCCTCATAATGTCTCATAATAAAATAACATGACGGACGAATTCCAATGTAGTCAACTAATAACTCGGTAGCTATCAACAACTAAGAGAAATAATCGCCTTCCACTGTTGTAATTTACTTATTACTTAAATATACGGAACTTGTGTATTTTAGTGGAAAAGTGTTTCTCTAATACTAACTTCAACTTAAACATCTTCACGACAAATCAGTGTACGGAGTTAACTACTTACAACCCGTACAAAATTAATCAAATAAATTGTCGCGCGCCGTTGTATATATTTTTAAATACCTATTTCAAATGATATACCTTTATAACTATTTCGTGGTGTACACATGAAATACCTGTTCACGCTCATATAAGCTAAGGCCCACAGTAATTAACAACCGAAATTCCAACCCAGTCCCAGGATTTGCTACATGTTTGGGGATCCGGAACTAATTTCAAGTATTCTCTAATGGAATATGAGAAAGCAATGTCAGGAACGGGTTTCAGAATTCAATTTCCCTGTTGTCAAGTCGTACGTGTTTATTTCCAATGGATATAATGAAAATATTTCGAATCATCTACATGAACTCATATTACGTTACAAGTACCAGAATATAAAGATGAGTTCAATATAAAACATAATAAACCTATGTTGATGCTACTTCAACAAAAATGCGTTACTATAGCAACAGTTAACTTTATGAAATCTTTAAAACACTGAATACAGTGACAAAAGGATTATTTTAGAAGTTACACATATCACACGTGAAACGGCATTCTTGATGTTTCACTAGATACATTCGTTTTCACCACTATCCTGAGTCGAAATCTAAACAAAATACGAGTACTATCGAAAATAAGCCGTTTTGTAAATAATTTGATCATAATACATTCAGTTGTGTTTCACTAACATAATATCTTTTCAACAGTCTTTTGGTACTATACTGTCAGCTACTACTGCTTGTTGATGTTACCTAACGCTGAGAATTTAATAATATCTATTTCAGTTGCAATCTTGATCCTGGCCTACCCAATTCTTAAAGATGTCAAACCAGGCGCAGTCTAACAACACAAGATCAAGATTTGGAGTAAGATAGAATATGAATTTCAGGCGTATCATACGAGATGAAAAGAAAAACAGAAGACTATCGCCAAAAATATACAAAAAAAAAACATAAAAGCATTCCTCAGCCATTTCGAACAAGTCCTACTTACTTACTCACAAAGTACCTAATAAACATAAATATTTCATTGACGACACGCAGTAAACTTACTATGTAGCACAACACTGTGGCATGCGCTCACAGCTAGTTGCAATTACATCATGTCTCAGTTGACTGCCCCTCTGAATCAGCACCAGTTAAAACTTTAATTTTATGACTCGATCGTTAAGCAGGTTCGAGTTCACGACGACGTCACGAACTTCGCCACTAATTGAAATTACTTTGTTTGTCTGTTGTTGGCTGGGTAGGTGGGGGTGTAATGGAATGTCTTGAGGTGTTTCGGATTGTTTTCAAGCGTAATTAGGTCTATAAATTAAATTGGGAGTTACAGATATTGTGGCAAGAAAATTGGTAATTAAAAAAAAGATGATTGGTTTTTTTTTTAATCCACGGTGTCCTTCAATAGCTCTTTACGTTCTGGGGTCATGGTTACTCGTTAGTCCCGCGACCTCGGCAGGCCTTGGCACTTTGCCCCCGCCCCGTAATAAAAAAAAAATTGCCCCACACTAGAAATTTCTCCTGTATCGTGGGTGCGTTTACAAACATAGAAACAAACAAACACCAAGACCCGTAAAAACTACGACTACTTGTAGCTTATTCAAATATTTGTCTGCTCAACTACAGCGGCAACCATGCTGTCAAAAATGTCTGCTTATAACCTCCCACATTCCGTACCAAGGTAGGCCGAAGCAAAGAAAATTTGCTCAGGTGGAAATTTACTGAAGACTCTGCTCTAGGTGTGGCGCTGCTCCACAAACGATGAAGCACTTAATATCGTGTCCTGCGTATCCTGCCGACTGTTTGTTACAGAAGTTGATGGATTTCTGAGCGCGCTAAACTCGTGGCCCGTTTCAATAGAGATTGTCATCTATACACGTCAAGAAGACCTTCAACTTATCCTTTGTGCGAAAAGAAAATTCTAGATAACTTCTAACTACGCTAACCACTTTAATCCTAGCCACAATTTAATAATTCTCCTTGTTAATCTAAAGCGTACTGCTTCCTAACCTCATTTTATTAATTAATCAAGTATTCTATTCTGCAGAATTTTTCCGATGGCTGGACTAATGAGCGGGTATTATTCACGACCATTGTGTGCGAGGCAGCAATTAGGACATTATCGACTCTCCGCTACCTATTATGGAAATCAACCATTTTATTCCATGCTAATAAATATTACAATATCAACCGAGAACGAAGAGAGATTGGGTTTTTGTTTGTTCAAGTTTAATTAGTAGATGGTTTTGTAAATAGGAGAATAATGGTTCTTTTAAAATATTTTTTGAAAAAGGCTACACACGATCTGGTGGCCTACCAGGAACTCTTAACGCGATCCAGTTTAGGCTGTGGGAAAGGGATGGCGATAGACAAATTGTATAGCTCTGTCTCTTTCTCACAACCTAAACTGGATCGGGTTATGAGCTCGTGGAGGCCTCTGTTCCTAAAACTGAACCGCGTCTGTTGAAGCTGAGCAAAAAGGTAGTGGTTGTGGTTTCAAGAAAGTTCTATATCATCCCCATGAGATTGGAACAACTTTGGAGAAGTCTTTTCTCAGCAGTGGGACAGTATAAAACTTACTAAAAATAAATGATTAAGCAAAAGATACTGTAAAAGTTCTTACTCTAATTAATTTCTAAACAATTTTTGCAATGACATATCAAAAGGTTCCCGTCTCCTACAAGTGAGTTTCAGATCCACTAGTCTAGTCAATTTTAGTAGTCTTATGCTTGAGTTTGTAATTACAGTTCCATTTCTACCTTTTGTTTCAAAAAGTTACACAGACAGAAAAGTAAAATAAAAGCTTTTGCTAACTTTCTCAACCACTGTGTAGGTACTTTCGGTTTGTCCTAATGTTGTACTTACAAGTTTGTTTCTTACTCAAAGTTTATTTTCTGGGTGTAAAATTCGAGTGAAAGCACAAATATTTATTTTTAGTTTGGATTACTTGCGCTAAAGTTTGTGGATTCATAAGCATTAAGACCAGGGTTCAAAGTTTTGCTATGAAATTACCGAAATGAAAACAAAACTGAGTGGGTACTGGGTGGAATTTATAAAATATCAATACGTATATAGTGAGTCATTATTTTCTAGGCATAAGTTTTTACAAAATTCACTGTACGATAACATAATGTTCTCTTTTATATCTTAAAAATACAAACTCATTACAGAGTTTTCAGTTTTAATAACATCATTATAATTAAGTACGGCGAAGATAAATATTGCCGTTTCGTATAAAAGTATAGTTCAAAGAGTATTTCTACACGTTTAGGAAATTAATATTAATTATAATTTTCCAAAAATTCGTTAAGTAATTCATTTAACTTATGCTCCTTATTATGAATCGGGAACAGTTTGATATCACCGTAACAATATTCAAACGTTAAGGAGTTTCAGTGGCTACAGAATTTAGTTCCGAACCAAAAGATTAATTAGTGAACAATATTATGTAATTAATAGAACGAACAGTTATAGCTTTGTTAAACCAATATTGTTACTTTAATATCTGTTGGAGATGTAAAGCCTATTAGTATTGGGAGTCGGGGAGGATTGTTTAACAAACTTGACTTTGATTAACTCCACGTAGTATTATAACTTAGTTGCGGGTAAGCCGCATGGCCCCTAAACTTTACTAATTAAGTGAACTGTTTCAATTTTTTTTATGGTTTACTCCATCGGCCACACCGTCCTGTCTCATAGAGGAGTGGCTGGACAGGCACCACGACATCCTTATCTTCCCACTAACCCAGATATTGACAGGAAACGGTTGCTTGGATAGGTTTCTGAGTCTGATTCGTCGTGAGGAAGCACCCGGGTGTCACCGCTGTGGCGGACGCGGTAAATAATAAATTAAAACAAATAAAAGTTTCGTGTGACATCCTGACAATCAATTGCTTGCCAGGTAATTACTATCTGCACCAACCCTACCACCGATTATTCGAAGATTTTTTTTTTCTAAAAAGGCTAAAATAAAAACCATTTCTAAAACCAAAAATGTAAAATAACTTTTCTTTCGGAAGTCCACCCCGTTTGTTTTTGATTTTAAAGTCTGTTCCTTTTATAAAGATTTGTGATTGTTTTAGATGTGATTTAGTTTCTGAAGCACAAACTACCATCGTTATTTACCTATAATTTCACCATGTATTAATAATACATGAGCAGAATAAAATACTCGACCTCCTCCACATAGCTCCGAGACCAAAGGATTATGAATCAAACGCGGCGGACGTAGTAATGGCGACGTTTAATTAAGCAGACTGCGTCGCCTCTATGACACGAGATTTACTTCTTGTTACTATGTAACTGCTACTGTTTATTGCTTGCATACAAGAGGAATTGTTTCTAGTAACAATTGTTTTAATTGATGTCAAGTACATACATTTACTTAATTAATTTTTTTTTCCATAACATGGCTTTTTGAAAAAGGGAATGACTTGCCTCTGCTGTACTTAATAATCAAACCTAGGACGTTGCTGCTTCGCAGACGTTGAAAATATCGTAAAATATAGTAACTATGCGAACAAACTTGTTCTAAATCTTTTCTTAAAACTTAACAGGAAAATAAAATACACATTTTACTTATCATTAATCATTAGTATCCGAAAATCTTCAACAACAATCTGAAAATCGTATAAATAAATCAGCTATAAGATTTATATTCTTATCTCTCTTTTGTGGTGGTCCTTATCGACTAGATTTATTGTAGCTCAAAGCAATCAGGCCCAGCTTCCAAAGTAAACTTTATATTAACGCATCAATAAACGGTAAGGCGAGATAAATCCGGAAAATTCTACTTCATTATTTATTGTACTGCTTATCATTATCAGTTGTGATAAGATCCCGGAATTTTCGAGGAACATTGTATAAAACATTATTTTATCATAGTAGTAAAAGCTTTATTATATAAACAAATGGACACAGACAAACATTAATTTAAACAAACACAAATGTCGTTAATTATAGCAATGTTAACATTTTTAAGTCAACCACCGTGATTTAGTACGAAAAATTATCAAAAATCACACAAAATAACGTTTGCACATATTAATTTTATGACATTTGCTTTGCTACAATATTTACGCTGCGAACATCACATTATTTCAATAAATAAATCACACGGGATATCAGAGAGAAAGTAAATAAAGTTTGAAATAAAGTAAAGTAAATAAACATCACAGGCAGATACCGTGTGATGTTTGTATACACAACGTTTCTTAGAATTATGATGTAATTATTATACATAATAATAAGATGTAATGAGTTTTGCGCATGACGCATTACCACGTGAATTTCAGGCGTGGTGATTTATAAATGTAGGAGTCAAATCGAATTTATTTCTAATAAATTCTATTTACGTTACGTGTCTGTTTGTGTGATCCCGTAGTCTTTCTAAACCATACAATAGATTCTTGTTCGATTTTATTATTTTAATAGTTTTTTTCTTTTATACAAAGTGTAAAACTACTCTTGCACTCAAAGAAAATTCTAAACGTGGCGACTAAAATCCCTTAACAAATGGGAGCCGTCTAAAGGCCTCAGATTCCGGGTCCAAGGAAATTTAAACACTACCGACAAAGGAACTTAAACGCGATATATTGTCGTATTGTCGTCTAGGCACAAATGGCAAATTAACGAAATGACAAAATACTAAATATCATTTGTTTCTGCGTTAGTTTGCACATGTCGCTGCGTCAAATCGTACAAAAAATATTACGCTACGTTCAAAAGAACGTTTGCACAGTGACAAAAAGTCGTAAAAATGCATTTGACAAAAAAAGTTGATCGTCGCGTTAGATTTTCCACGAACGCATGGCCTAAAAGCTATGTCGGGAGCACAAAAAAAATTCGACAAAGGGATTTTGACCCTTAAACGGCCGTTTTTTTTTGAGTGTGAGAGTTTTGAAGTACGTAGAATTAATGCAAGTATCGAGATCACAGTTATCTAATCTCGTCAGGTCGCGGGATTTATTTCCTTACCGTGACCCCGGAACATAAAGGGCTATTGAAGGACACCGTGGATTTTAGTCAATACAAGTCTGACAGTCTGACTCATTTGATGATTTTTCCACGCTAAAAAAAAATCTATAATAACCTCGTCAGAAAACGCCAATCGGCCTTTTTTGTTTCAGCAAACCTCTTGATAGAATTACTATAACACACCAATAGTTCTATACGAATACGAATCATTTAAAAACTGTGATGGTATATAGTAATTCAATCCATACTTAGTAAACAAACATGAATAATCGTATCATTACGTAATTAATAAGAAGGTAACACATTTCTATATAAAAAATCTTGAGGTAGGCATATTACACTAATCTTATAATCGCAATATTCCTCCCTAATAAAACGCCCCTAAAATATAGTTCCCTTTAAAACCTTAAATTAATAAGATGGAATTTTCATCACGTCTTACGATGGTCACACAAAGTGAGAGAGAAAGATGAATAACACGATTCCGCCTCGTCGGCTAAGAGTGTAAACCTGCTAACTCACTTTTACCCAATTTTACAGGAGACAGATAAAACTTAATAAATTTGAATTTTACAATTTTAGGTTAAAACCAAAAATACAGTTGGTGTATTTTTGGATATTCTACATTACTAGAAACTAATAAAATAGTAAAATTTGGTTTTTAATAAGTTATTAGTGTTTTTGTGACTTAGCTGGTTTTTTTTGGTAGCAAATGTTTAATTTTGTGGACATAGCAGGTTTTTCGAAAGATATCCAGAGTAAAATAAATTTAATTGTTTAGTTAATTTTACTTTATTTGCAAAACATAACTATATTATAATTTACTATATTAATATTATATATAAACTATAAATAAAAACTGATTGTTAATATGTACAAAAAAAATTTTCTTTTTATATAAATTCAAAGGGCGTCAAAGAATACGTCCACATCGCTGCAATGGGAACAGTGCCGAGAACGCTGGCCACATTGCCACGTTGTATGGCAATGCTGATTCGTTGGCATAGGAATAGGCCAGCCCTCTGGTCACCTGAAGAGTCGACTAATAGCCTGGCGATATCCTTAAAACCGTGAGCACTCGGACCCAATGGCCTTAGAGTTTTAACCCTTAATGGCTCAAACACATAGCTACTAGCTAAACCAATGTATTTGCGCCGCTTGGAGTTTTCAACACCTGCATCAGCAGCGCCAGCATTACACGCTGTACTAGGAAGATGGGATGACGCAAGGGTGTCGACACATGTTGCATCCCACACCACACCACACCTACTCAGCTTCCATGGCATTATGGTCATACCATTTGGTCTGTTCCCATCGTCGCGTGCCAAGCCTCTGGGTTCTAAGACGGCTGGCACCCCGGCGGTGCCAAGAGCGCGACGGATTATGTCGTTTAAGCTTGAATGTCGTGCTAACCGACCGGCACTCCTGCTACAGAAATGGCCACGGTGTCCGAGGCAGTCAACTATTTCACCACATTGACAGCGTTGTGTCCCCACAAGGAGCGCCCAAACACAAGTAGCGACCCGGATGGTTGTGTCACCCAGCATAGTACCTGTGTTGGGGACGCTAGCGCCTGAAGCCAAAGGCCCAACTACCACTCACCCACAGCCAGCAGGCGGGCACGCTCCGCAGTATTGGTGGACGTATTAATGAGATTATTCCGGTCAACTTGCTCAGCGACTTATCCCACTGTCTCTGGGAAAACGGGTTCACGGGCCGATCCGTATCTGAGCAAGCCACTTTTGGCTTGTTCAGATACGGATTACGGCTTTGGCACCTTTGCATCGTTAAACACGGAAAAACTATTAGCACCCTCACTACATAACGGGCGCCAAACCTGCTCTCGGGACTAAATAAGTAACTTTCACCCCTTGAATAAAAATGTACTATTGTAATTTATTACGATAAGTACACAGTTTACAGCAGTGCAGTGGTGGCCCAGTGGTATCGGTCCCGACTTACGAGTTGTAGGTCGTGGGTTTGAACCCCGCCAGGCGCATTACTTTGTGTAATTTATTTCATTACCACTGCTCTCAAAATGAAGGAAAACATCGTGAGGAAACCGGCATGTCCTAGAACCAAAAATTCGAAGACATGTGACATAGCTGCCAACCCGCACTGGGCCCGCGTGGTGGATTACGGCCAACTTTTTTAGAGGATAACAAGTGGATAACCCAAAAAAAAACTTATTTATTGAATACTAGACGTAAAACGAAAATTGAATAGTAATAATAAAGGCTTGCCTCTACTATATTCCAATCAAGAAACCTTGAAAAAATCGAGTTAATTGACCGAAAACTAAATTTTTATTGCACGGAAAGTTGTCACGCCGAAAACTCAATACAAAATGGCGTCAATCATGGAGTTAGCCGCGCAATTTGAATTAAGTGGGCGCGCCAAAGTTCACCTAAAATTTGAACTCCGATCATCGGAAACCCGAAAATTGTATTCCTAACATTTTTAACCCTAATGATCACAACTCCTAATTGCACTGTCACTAATATTCGTAATTCCGAATCATTCGACTTCATAATGTCGGTAGCAATAAACATCTATTATACTATTATTTGTTTTCCTATATTTTCTCAACATAACCTTCTTTTACACTATTATTCAAAGTCATATCTTTTTTGTTTAGATTTATTTTTATTTTGTTGGCATATTAGCACGTATACTTGAGGAAGTGCTTGCTTCGCACTCACTAATTATATGAATTGTTTTTTTTTTATGTGACCCCAACACGACACTCTGACCAAAAACGACTGGGGGCACCCCGACTCGGACAGGTTAGGTTAGAAGGGGATGGCGGGGTCTGAAAGACCCCGCCATCCCCTTCGTGGTTATTTTTTTTTAAACCACCCAGAAGTAGGAGCACCGCTTCGCGGTGCTCCGTCGAATTTTCTCGACATTTTACTTTATTTAGTTTGACTAAATCCAGTAAAATGACTAAATAAAAATATCACCGTAATTATGTTTAGGGATAAAAACGTTATGATAAAAAACAGTAGGAGTTTCAATATATTTACAATAACGATATTATTGATAACAATTTTCGGAAAAATGAGTGTTATGAACATCGCCGGTAGCACTACAAAAAGTATGAATAAAAACTTTAGGATGAAAAATTTTAGGAAGAGTGATCATTCGGATTACAAATCGTTAGGAAGAACAATTTCGGGTAAACAACTTTAGGTGAGCCAATATGGACCCGAATTAAGTGTATGTGGCTGTTTTACGCATCACACTTTTTTTCCGATTTTACGTTGAGAATGTGTGTAGCTGCTTTTACAGACTGTGTGGCTTAACTTTCTCTTACAGACTGCATCAAAATGTCATTTTTGGTCAAAAGTGGAGTTAGCAGGTTTACACTCTTAGCCGACGCATTGTGACCCAAATGATATTGTGTGCCTTCGACGGTCACACCTGACCACTGACAAATTAGAATCATAACTTTATTTACATAGTATTAAAGTACACTTTTAATTTTCCTCTTACGTAAAAGGTTTCTGCAGAGGTAGACCCTTGTAACGACGCTTGAATTATTCCATTTATCTTTCTTGTGTTATTATTTCAGCGTGATACCAGCGATTATGGCGCTTATATGTAATACTTTAGAGACTAAATTAATTTGTAACCTGATTTACCCTCGTAATGGTGTTACAGAATCTGGGTTGCAGAAAATTAAGCAAATAATTGTGTTAAATCGTAGAGTTGAAAATAAAAATATCGCATGTTTGCTGAGATGAAGCGTGGTCGTTATATTTGCTGAAAATAGTAACCATTTTCAGAGCGTTTGTTGTTTAATTTAACATCACTTTTATTAAGAAATTCGTTCTTTATTTTTTATCATTGTCTACTAAAAAAAGGTTCTTTGTCCACAAAGATCTAATTCACCTTTTAACATTAACCTACAAACTGCTGCTAAACAGTGTCTTTTCATTCGAAGACTTATTTATTTGTATTTTTTTATTAATCATTCAGTTAATACATAAGATTTTCATTTTCTGCCACATACTGGAGCATACTTGTTCTCGTTGGTACTTTCATGTATGTTGATGTTACATAAACATGTCGCAACAAGAGGGGTCTCATTTGATGAAAATACCAACCGAAAAAAAACATGCCGCGAAACAAAGCTCATTAGGTAAACTCATGTTTAACATAAATGAACAGAGAAGAATTTGTTCATTTCCGTGTACTCCTTTAGAATACCACAACGATAATAATTGAAGGAGTAGAGAGGATGTTTTTTTAAATTTCAATAATTCAATTATGATGTCTGTGTCTATATGCCTCGTTTTTGTTACTGCTGGTTTCGATTCCACATAAAATTACATATTAGTCTCAGAAACGAAGACCGCTGGGGTAGGTACACGTGTTCTCGAGTGGAGACTGCGAATCGGCAAACGTAAGGTGGGACGCCCTCAGGCAAGGTGGAGCGACAACCTTCGCAAGGTGGCCGGTAACAGTTGCATGAGACTAGCCGGTGATCGAGTAAAATGGCGTGCGATTGGAGAAGCATTCTCACAGTGAGGAAGAGTAGATGTGGGTAGGTACCTTTATTAATTGAATTATTTTAATTAAAGAATACAGGGACCATAATACCTATCTATTATTTTACCCTCTTGCCCAAAATTTGGCTCTCAATAAACGTATCTAAGGTCCCATTTATCTCTGTCCTAATTTATCGACGTAAAAACGGCTCTTAAATATAAACACTATTATTACAAACTTACACATTTGTATTATTCGTAAGGCATATCCTGCTTATTAACACATCTTCTGTGCTATACATAGCTGCTAATGTATGGCGGGCGTGTCAACTATATTCCTAGTCGATAATTGCCTGTTGATTCAATTAATTGGTGTCTACTGACGTGCACAGCTCAAAGGGTATGATTATCGTAGTAGACAACCACTCAACTGGCCACAAAGTACGTTGTACGTGACAATTAGAAGCTTGAGCAGTAATTGGAAGATGATAGACAATAACTGGTAGTCATGGAGTTTGTAATTGATTCTTTAAGTTGGTCAACAGGGGGACGTTACACGATTTAATAACATAGCGAAGGTAAACAACAAAGGAGTTTCGATTTAAGAAACTTCATAGTCTATTCTAGAGCAGTGGTGGCCCAGTGGTATCGGTCCCGACTAGAGCAGTGGTGGCCCAGTGGTATCGGTCCCGACTAGAGCAGTGGTGGCCAAGTGGTATCGGTCCCGACTAGAGCAGTGGTGGCCCAGTGGTATCGGTCCCGACTAGAGCAGTGGTGGCCCAGTGGTATCGGTCCCGACTAGAGCAGTGGTGGCCCAGTGGTATCGGTCCCGACTAGAGCAGTGGTGGCCCAGTGGTATCGGTCCCGACTAGAGCAGTGGTGGCCCAGTGGTATCGGTCCCGACTAGAGCAGTGGTGGCCCAGTGGTATCGGTCCCGACTAGAGGAGTGGTGGCCCAGTGGTATCGGTCCCGACTAGAGCAGTGGTGGCCCAGTGGTATCGGTCCCGACTAGAGCAGTGGTTGCCCAGTGGTATCGGTCCCGACTTACGAGTTGTAGGTCGTGGGTTCGAACCCCGCCAGGCGCATTACTTTGTGTAATTTGTTTTATCACCACTGCTCTCAAAGCGGTGAAGGAAAACATCGTGATGAAACCGGCATGTCCTAGAATCAAAAATTCGAAGACATGTGACATCTCCCAACCCGCACCGGGCCCGCGTGGTGGATTATGGCCCACTCCCTCTCACAAGAGAGGAGGCCTGTGTCCCAGCAGTGGGAATATTAATATATTATAGGCTGATGATGATAGTCTATTCTAATGAGCCGTGGTGTCCCAGTGGTAAGGGCCCTGACTTACGAGTTGTGGGTTGTGGTGTTGAACTTAGTCAGGCGCTTTTTTTGTGTAGTTTATTTTAATGTTCACAAAACGGTGAAGAAAAACAAAGTAAGAATAACTGTCCAAGAAGTAAAAATTCAAAGACTTGTGAATTTCACCAATTCGCACTGAACCCGCGTGGTGGTGAACACCCACTCCCTCTCGTACAGTGGAGGCCTGGATCCCAGCAGTGAGAGGGTCATAGGCTGATTATGCTTAAAGTATTATTTTGATGAAAATGAAAACGCAAAATTACGTTAATAATAACAGGTCAGCAAAAGGACAACGTTGCGTGACCTCACAGAATTCCTTGCAAAATATTAATTACTACGAACAATTCTATAGCACAGCGCCCTAAGGCAATTTGCATGAAAAATAAGCTACCCTACACGAGATGAGTTTAGCGGATGCTGCAGAATTCTTATTTGTGTGCGTTCCCGCGATCTCGAGAGTCAATATTTTGAAAGCTGGTTGAGGTTTCATTTGTAAAGTGAATGTTAATCCTTTTCGAGAGACTTTTTCAGGTTTTTGTTTTGCGTTAATGTGGCTTCAGTCTCGCTTTCAGTTTTGTTTATTTTGTTGGGGAAAAGTGCTTGACGCTGACTTTTTTGTTTCCCGGCTTTTGGTGGACCGTCATTTCTCGGGTAGCATGTGTTTCTCTTTGGCCTGGAGTTTTATTCTAAAATGTTTGTCTACTCAATGTTTGGAACGTTTCGCTTTGTCATTCTCCTTGTTTGCCAATAGTTTTATATTTTCAGGCTTTAATTTCAAATCTCAAAAACAGATTGAACTCCTCAAAAAGGTATAGGAAGCAGCTATGAACAAAAAATCAAAGATATAATTATTATGAAACCAATCAACCTTCCTTGTAGATTACGGCCAACACTTTTTCTGGTTACTGACCGATTTTATATTATGCTGTATTTTAAAAATCCAATAGTTTTAATAACCTATTAGCTACTGAGAGTTTCTTATTCTGGTCACTGTTTTCAACACAAACTGTGAAAAGCGGTGCTGTTTACCTACTTAGTTCTGATGAATAAACATTCTCACAGTTCGATTAGCGCGCGGTAATTGATTGGCCATCACTGTGCAGTTTGCAGCTAACTCGAGTGAAATTGGCGAATGAATATTTTTGTTATAATTCCTGCATTAATTTCTGGGAAACTTGTTGGGCTAATTAATGACGAACCGTATTCCGCGGAACGCATTCCGGTCTTTGACGGATAATGTACTGAAATATTTGTTAGTTCCGTGATAAAATAATGTTCATACTGGTTTGACTGGTCGTCAATATTAGGTGTTCCGGGGATTGGAGATCGAAACTCTCTATATTGCACCGACAGGGTAGTTTACTACATAAATAAATTGAAAACCTGTACTGTCACGAGCTATTGCTCGTGACTGTACAGGTTTTCAATTTATTTATGTATTTATTATGTAAGTACTCGTATGTATACACTAAGCAGTATTCAAAAGCGATTTTCTGCCAACATAATATTGATTAAACTTTTATCTTTTCGTTAGACCTTTATTTTGGGAGTCATACTATTATGAAATAGGTCTTATTTCAAAGTGGAAACCAGTATTTCACGAGTAATTTGCGTTTGGTTTTTGTTAAGTGTGTACATGTTATTGCTCGTGACTGTACAGTCCGTCATTTAGAGTAGCTAACGAAAAATAGGGAACACATACATGTTTTGTATTTTTAAATCAATGAATATTGACAAAGATAAAAATGAGTGGGGGTTTGTAACGTCATAATGCCTGTAAAATTATACCGACCGAGTAACGTTTTGTGATACTAAAAGCGTTGTATCTTCATCAATTTTGGTTTACGTAAGAAAATAAAAAATACTGGTCTAATATTCTTTTATAATCTCGGACTAATTTATTTTTTTGAGTAAAATAGCCTATTGATATTGATGCTCAAAATCAACATTTTTGTGAAAGAGTCTTTTAAAAAGCATCAGAGCCAACAAAAGCTATCTTAAACAAAACGTATATTCCGCGTTGATCCGTAATCCTGATGTCTAAAAGCCGAATAAAAATCAAGTACTCCCGAAAAACTGGCCGGCTGCGGATCAATGGGCGTTCGGTACATTTAGTTGGGATTCTGTCGGCCATTCAGCTTTGTTTATAGGGGTGGTTCGTAATATAAATTAATTATCTACGACGGCACTTCCCTCCCGAAAATATCTCGCCGTGAATAAAGCGTCTGGTATTAATTTTGGGATATCGTTAAAAGCAGAATAAAATGTTAATTGCATACACGTTTTGTGGCTTGTGTTGATGTTCTGAAGGCGTGTTGGGTGAGGATGGTTGGTTTGAGTATTTATATTCGTTTAAAGATTGAATAGAATTTGTGGACCGTTTGGTAGGATCGTCATGGCTATTTGTAATCGCTTTCTTTGGCGCTTTGGTGGTACCTTTTATATTTTATTTGCATTTTTTATTATTTGAAATTAAGAATATTTAGGTTTGTTTTTAATAAACTTGGTCAGTGTATAAAAAAGATTTAAAAACGAAAGTTGTAAATATGAAATACTTTAAACGCAATAACGTCTGGGTCGTGCATCGTTAGATTTTTTGTGGAAAGAAAGATACAACTGCTTCCAGGACTTGAACTTGCGTCCTTCTGGATGAATACTCATGACGCCTTATCAACTAGCCTATCGCAGTCCTGCCTGTCAAGGTGGAATCGTGCATTCATCTGATGATGAATGATGTAACAAAAGATCTGTAATATTTTTTTTTATAATTTTTTTTTAAACGTCTTCATTTTTGCAAGTTCCACCCACGATCTATACATGTCATGTAAATATGTCCCATAAATAATCCCTTAAATAATATACGCCCCCACGTTTTGAGTGGCCCCTCTCTCAGCCCCGTAGGGTTATTTTCTTATTTTTAGGACATTTAAAAACGTGGGTTTTTAGATTTTTTTAAATCTATTTTCCATACAAGAAACGCTGTAAATACTGGAAAGACGCTGTAAAGTACAAAAAACTTTAAAAAAAATAAAATAACCGCCTTCAAAAACAACCACAAAAAAGGGTAAAATAACCTACAAAATAACTTTTCTTTCGGAAGTCTGATGATGAATGATGTAACAAAATATCTGTAATAATTTTGGCGATTGAAAAAGAGTGTCCATGGAGTTTCTTGCTCATTCTTCTCCATAGAGATCTACTCCTTGGAATGAGCACCTACGGTACTTTCACAGCTTTTTTATGTCTTGTGACTGGGACTGTAGCACCATAACTTTTTAATCTTTAATTACATTTTTATTTGTCTATGACAATTCATAAGTGCATGCCTGTAACTGGCCTACTTGAAATAAATGCTTTGATTTTGATTGATTCTTCAACGAAACCCGGATGATTCGTCGCAGATTTTTTTTTTGATTTGACTTTTTAGTCCACTTACGCAATACAGTGACGTTTTCAACGGTCAATATATTCATTCTATTTATGAATTCATTGATGATACAATTTGTTCACTCCTCACCATTGAAACCATTAAAGTCCCTTAGTGTAGTAAGTCCAGTAACGAGCTCCCCACAAGTCTTATCAAGTCCCGGCGCGCTGCAATCTGATTGTTTCAAACAAACAAAAAACTCCCAATTTTCCATTGGATGTTTTTCTTTTGTTTCCCAACTCGGTGTAAAGTTTTATTATTTCATCATTAGCTCCGCGTTTGAGTTGTGTTCGTTAATCATTTATTCACGGGCTTTGTTTATTTGAAGGCTGCCTTTTGTTTTAAGAAATGTTTCATAAAACGCATTTTTCTTTGTTTAAATCATACAGCGGTCTATTTTGAGAATGCAACTGTCTCCCTTGAAATATACCAGACATCATGTTTCTTTGCATTTAATAACTATTTTGATAAGATATCGTGTTTTGGGTAGCACTTCATTAAATGCCTGAAACAGTGGCTATTAAATTACACTATTAAAGTTAGACTTAAAAAACAAAAAATAATTACACAGCTGAAAAGCAGATAGTTGTTACGGGTTTGTTTGTTTGTGTGTGTTGAAGAGATTGTTAACGTACTTATGATACAGAAACAATAATTAAAAGGCATGGGCAGTAAAGAACACTCTCTCTATCTCTGATTGAACCTTTATAGCCACTACAGTGAAAGGTCAAAGAAGTCATGACTATAATCTCACCATCGTGCAGACAGACATAATCCATTGCAATAAGTGATCAATCCCAGACAGTTTCAGAGAGTCTCTCACTTATATTTTATGATGCTCATACGCTCGTACTTATACCATCCAAAGGTTGTCTGGAGGATATCGCTATTGGCGATGAGACCGCCATTGTAACCTTAGAATTATATTTACAGATGTGTAACAATTTTGATGTACAATAAAGTATAATTATTATTGCTTCTATTTTTCTAAACCCTAAATTCGGCATATTTTGTGATGCAAGCAATCAAGTCAGGAATATCCAAAATTCAAATAATTAAGAAGAACATGTTGACGAGGTGTAAAAATCACGTCAGTGGTCCACTTTGGCCCTAGATTGGGAAAACTGGAGTTCATTTGGGAGGCCTTTGCTTAGCGGTGTGATAAAGCAGGCGAGCCATATCAGTAATATGAAAAATAACTAAAGTTATTAAAAGTAACTGACTTTCTAAGTCTGTCGCATTTTTACACCTACGCCTTAAGATTTCACATGAATTGAGTATTTCTTGGTTGCTTCAGAAATGTACCTACTTCGTTCATTGAAATATCAGTAACTCATTCATCGCGATTATTATGTCGACTTGGATTTAATCCGCGAGAGGCGTTTCATCAATATTCTATTTTGGGAAGAGGTATGAAAGTAAACAAGATAATCTTAAGCCTCTTTAAGTTTATGGCAGTCTTGAAAGTTAAGTCAAGTTTACAAGTAAAACAGAAGATTTCGATATGGTCTACTCTAGATCATATGGTCTCGTCAAAATATTTTCACTAGATGGTCTTTGAAAAGCGAATAAACAGCAAAGATTTCCTTCTCATTTATCATATTATTATTATTATTAGCGTAGATAAATGACCAAACGTTTACCACTTTGGTGTAGTTTCTCAAAGTTTCATCAAAACTTGTCAACTTATGACCAGTTGATACAGTTTTCGCATGAAAGCCAACTAAATCATGACGTCACATGAAAGTTTGAGGCCGTGGGTAACGACTTCGGAAGTTTTCTCATCTGGGTAATGGACACGCGTGCCAAGATCGACTTTCAAAAGACTACGACTCGAGGGCCCATTTATTTACTTTAGAGCTTTTGGAATTTGAGTAAATGCAGTGCAATTAAGCCGTGGCTATTTTATATGCAGGCTTTAAAAAGTGATAAAACTTTTATGAACGATATTTCTTGTGGAATATGCTTTAAAAATTTCAAATTAAATAACAACTTGTGTTTAAACTCAGTATCAGTAATAGTGGATACGAAACGGGGCACTATCGATGAAATCCCGCTTACCGTGGCTGTGCAAAAAAGTGGGTGTTTTTGTTTTTTTCAAATACTGTAAAAGATACTGTCTTATTCGGGGTGCCCGAAGTTTTTTCTAATACGTTTTTAATAATACGTTGTTCGAAAATCGGCTGGAGTCATTATTATTAAGTTTGTGTTGTATAATGGAGGATTACGCTAGGGGGTAATCAGTTGGGGTCGCGGGACAATCCAGTAACTGTGGCCCCGGAACGTAAAGGGTTATAGAAGGACACCATGGATTTTAGTCAGTACGAGTCTAACAGTCCTTCCCCGTCCTGCCCTGGGGGGAGGACTCTTTTGAAGATTTTATATAAAAAAGGTGGTAATTAGTTAATTTCTTCAAACAAAGTGTTTGTACCATTTAAAATTCTACCTCCAAAATTGATATTCATTTTGGAGGTAGAATTTTAAATAGTACAAAAAAACTAGATTATTTTGCTTAGCCAAGAGAATCGGGCCATAAAATACTTCTCTCTAATAGGAGGCCATCTGAAAACTACTTCAATTCTGTCCTGAAAATATGCTCCCATAAACCGGCTGAGCCAGACAAACGAGCTCGCAATAAGCCACACATTGTTACAGATTAGTGATCATAACAAGTTTGTCGGCGCGCGTCTCGTAAACCGCTCAGCGCTGAGTCTGACGCTACTTGTTGACTCCCGGGGATTAATGCCTACTTTTGTTTTGACCTCATTAATGCCCACTATTGTTTTGACCTCATTTCGGACAGAAGGTTGTTAGGTAAAAATGAAAATGTTTATTTGTGTCAAAAGTGTAATTTCGCATACGTGCTATCATCATCTGCCTAGCCTTTTCCCAACTATATTGGGGTCGGCTTCCAGTCGAACCAGATACAGCTGAATATCAGTATTTACATGGAGCGAGTGCCTGTCGGACCTCCACAACCCAGTAACTGGGCAATACGATACCCCATGGTAGGACTGGTTGTCAGACTTTACAGCTTCTGACTAACAGTAACGACTGTCAAAGATCTAATAATGACCGCCGGGATCAACGGCTTTACGTGCTTTCCGAGGCACGGAGGAAACTCGCTATGACGATGGTCACCCATCCACAGACCAACCTCGGCAAGAACGACTTAACCCGGAAGATCGGCCTGTGCGGCTGTAATTATTTAGCCACGAGCTCCAAAACGAAAAAAACCAAAGCCAGCTGAACACAAAATTATTAAAATTAGGGAAAAAATGTGTAACAGTCTGAATAAATCGACAAAAAAAAAACAACTTTGATCAAAGAAGAACCCGAAAAAGCTTCAAAATTATATAATATATTATGTAACCTTCATATTTCGTGAGTAAGATCTATTCTATTTTGCTAAAACAAAATAGAATACTTTTCGAGTACTAGGACGGCACGTATAAGTGACTAAGCTTGTAAGTCCTCACAAGGCTACTGGGGGCCCCAGGGCTAACAAAACTACTTTCGGTCGCCGAGGTAAAGGGGCCAAAGCCTTTCTCACGCTGGGCCCCGCAGGGATATACTGCGCGCTTTTTCTATTTGCTACATTAGTATCGGATTCTGAAAGTATTATTATTTGTTGGAAACTGCGGTAATGTATAGATGGATGTGTTCTGTATGATATTATCGTAATAAGGAGTGGTTATGTGTAGGAAAAAACTAGGTGGTTATTTATTCAAATAACCACCTCGTTTTTTAGTAAGATCTTTCTTCTGAATTCTCAGGATCTTAAAATGACGCAGTTTGCTAGATACTTGTGTATTAGCCAGGGTCTCTACTTTTTTTTAATGAGAACCAAAAGAAACTAATTCGATAAGTACTTTTCATAAAAATAAAGCAAGATATTTTAAATGTTTTTGTAACAGTGTTTTCGTAATCTCTTTTCAGGGGTGTAAAATTCATCAAATAACTCTTCTTGCCAATCCGGGTGGAAAAACACACCTAGTTTTTCACATTCTTTCAACGTCCTAGGGCCTTGCTACCCGGTAGATACTTCCGCGACCCTTGACATAGTCCCGCGACCCCCGATTTTCCGCAACCCTAACGAATAATTCGCGGCCAACATTGTTATTCATAATCGCGCTTCCTCAAGGAAAAATCTAAGAAAAAACCCTCACAAAAAGAAACATTATTTTCAAACAGTGATTCCGACACTTGTTTGTATGCGACAGTCGTCGGGAACTCAAACAAAAGTGAGGACCTGCTGAGAATCCCAAGGAACTGTGTTTGGGATGTGAGTCTAATTATCTGCTGACCTTGTTATCTTTGTCGGGCGTTATGAGATTTGATATTTATGAGCAGAGGGGTGAAGGGGGCACAGGTGATTGAATTTGGAAGCCGATAATCGTTTGTTTATTTCTGTGTTTTGAGACTTTAGGTTTTAAGAGCCCATACTACCTCAAATGGCTTAGCAGAATCCTGTGATACGTCGAAAATACTACAGCATTAATTATTTTGAAATAAATATACGGTAAAGTTGAGGATTAATTTTAGGTTTTATGTTTGGCGAAAACATGATTCCATTTAATTTTTATTATTTTACAGAGAGAGAGAGATTAGATAAACGCGAAACCGAAGATGGTTAAGTAAATTAATTAATGTTTAGTTTAGTAATCTATGGACTAAATTAATAGTAATCTATATAATAAAGATAATAAAAACGGTTTCTTATCGTTTTTTATTTATTTTATTTCCAAACCTTTATAATTTATCGATATATTTATCGTGAACATTTCGATTTAGTCAAACACTGTCGAGTCCGCCCCCGTGTCCCGACGACACACAATGATTATTGTTTAACTGTGAGTAAATTATACGAGAAAAGTATGCTGTGGTTTAAAGAATAAGGTTTATATTTAAATGACTGAGTTATCGATGGCGCGTGTGTGCACTTGTTCGTAGTATTGTTTTGATAAAACACATGCGTAATATTATCTTTATGGTGGGGCAGTTGTGGCTTCACCGGTTTTCTATACATTTTGAACTCCACGCCATATCTCCTTCTATAATATATCTATGATGGCTACCATAATGGTAGCCATACACCATCCTGCCTATCGAACGATCGATTTGACGCTTGCAATTGTTTCCAATTGGCAGTTCGTCCATATACACCATACACCATACTGCCTATCGTACGATCGATTTGACACAACGTCAAATCTGCAGCAGCGATGCCAACTTAGCAACTTTATAGCTAGATCTAGCTATTATTCGGTGACCGATAGCTACAAATTTATAAAATTGTAGCTGTCGTCACCGAATAATAGCCAAATGCATCACTGCTGCCGATTTGACAGTGTGTCAAATCGATTTGATGACCTATCAAATTGGCATGTCATGCCATCAAATAGGCATTTTTAAACAATTGCAATTTGAAACAATTGCAAGCGTCAAATCGATCGTCGATAGGCAGGATGGTGTATGGCTACTATAATGGTAGCCATACACCATCCTGCCTATCGAACGATCGATTTTACGCTTGCAATTGTTTCAAATTGGCAGTTCGTCCATATACACCATACACCATACTGCCTATCGTACGATCGATTTGACACAACGTCAAATCTGCAGCAGCGATGCCAACTTAGCAACTTTATAGCTAGATCTAGCTATTATTCGGTGACCGATAGCTACAAATTTATAAAATTGTAGCTGTCGTCGCCGAATAATAGCCAAATGCATCACTGCTGCCGATTTGACGTTGTGTCAAATCGATTTGATGACCTATCAAATGAGCATGTCATGCCATCAAATTGGCATTTTTAAACAATTGCAATTTGAAACAATTGCAAGCGTCAAATCGATGGTCGCGGGATTATTTCCTTACCGTGACCCCGGAACAGAAAGGGCTATTGAAGGACACCGTGGATTTTAGTCAGTAGAAGTCTGACAGTCCCTCCTGCCCTGCCCGGGGTGGGAGGACTCATTTGATGATTTTACCACGCTAAAAAAAAAAAAAAAAAAGAAGCGTCAAATCGATCGTCGATCGTCAATTGGAATGTGAAGGGGGTACCTACTACTGTGTAAGCCCCTTCGTTCGCTACGCGACTCAAGTCTCCAATACCTTACGACTTTGGTATCAAGGAGACTATCGCAATTCAAATCCATAGAGGTTCGTATACAGGCACGCATCAATGGATGCCAAAGTCGTAAGTTATCGGAGACTTGCTTCGTCTTGTGCATGAAGACCCTAACGGGTTTTGCCACTTCTTACGACACGTTTCCAGGACCAGAACAATATTATAAAATCCGAATCGATAAAGGTTCTGGAAAATTTGAAAACGTGTATTCGTTGTTAAATGTTATTTTGCTCATACACTTAGGTAATAATATTATTTACCTTACTCTTACTAATACATCAAACTAGATCATAATAAATCCTTTCAGAATATTATTTTACATGAGAAAACACTAACAAGCAACAAGTTATCTATATTACCAACATATTCGAAGTTTTTAACTTTAGCCTTTGTGTTTATAACCAGTACCTATTCATTTTCAGCTTATTAAAGTAAATAAGTGTTAAAAATCTTATTAGTTAATACTCTTGTAAGTAGAGCCTCAAAGAGTATATTTTAATGCGTTATTCCAAATCTTATCACACTATGTTACTTACATTATAAATGAGAAAGAATGTGGATGGATGTTTGTTACTCTTTCACGCAAAAACAGATAGTTTTTAACCTGAAATAAAACACAGGACATTTTTTTTGGAATTTATGTTTCCATATAATAGATAATTTTCGACTCAAACGCGGGTGAAGCCAATTATAAAATTTCACATTCGTACATGCCTTCGTGAAATATTTACATTCTTTACAAATTATTCGTCTACGTTAAGGCCGCGTGTCAAAGCGAAAGCGTCGTTTGATGAGTCGGAAAAGTTGCCACGCATCGCCACCAGCAGGCGCCAGTATCGCGAAATTAACGCAATCCAAAGTTTTATTGTATTTCATTTCGTCAACTTCGACATTTCATAAAGTGTTCCCTTTACGCAAAATACATGTATTACTATAATAGAAATATTTTAATATAAGGATATCGAAACATTTACTAAAACAAAATGATAGAAATACTTATTGATGTGGATAAATATATTGTAAATATTTTTATCATTCACAGTCTTAAATTTATTTTATAACACTTTGACACAGATTTTGACGTCCCGAGATAACAAAAAAAACTACTATTTGGTAGAAAATTAATAAAATTGGCATACCTTGCGAAAGTGACAATACCCAATTATCTATTAAGCCCCAAACACACGCGCGCACGGGCATAGGCATGTGAGTTGTGTTGTTTTCAGTATTCTTTAGAATACCGTGACCCCAGAACGTAAAGGGCTATTGAACGACATCGTAGATTTTAGTAAGTATTACGAGTCTGACAGTCCCTCCCGCCCTACCCTAGGTAGGAGGACTCATTTGATTATTTTACCACGCTAGAAAAAGCCCCAAACACACGCTCCTTTTCTTAACGTCCTTTCACAAAGCTGGTTGCGTGATATCTTTATATCTTTATTATGAGAGTGGAAAGCTAAGGGTGCTTAACACCCTGTCCTCCACTACCTGGTGTTGGTACTAATTTTTTATGCATTTTGATGTAATGCCGCGGCGTGGATTTAGTGGTTTTTTACTCATATGAGATACAGGTACAGTACAAAAATTGTCAGTAACCTCTTTATAATTAAAGTAATCTTCATTCTATAATATCTTATCCACAGTAATTTTTTTTGGGACAAGGTTGTAATATTATCACTTTTCTGATAAATGAAACCCTTAGATATATTATCTATCGACTCCAAAAGCATGAGCCCAGTACTGATCTTTTTTGACTCCAAAGCAATAAATAGAGCGAGAAGCAACTTGTACCGAACACGCGGTGAGACAGCAATGACCACTGATTTTTCATCGTAGTCGCAGCATTATACTATACAATAAGCGATATTTAACAGGGTGGTGGGTGCTATGCCTTATTTGTAGTTGACAAGTAAGTTTGAAGTATTCAAAAATGATTCAAAATGACAACAGCAGTTTTCATTTAATTTACTTTAATCCTGTTTCTTCTAAATTGTTATAAATCTGTGACGAAACTAAATAAAAAATAATAAAAGTGAAGTGCTTCTTATCCTATATCGAAGTTTGATACGATTAGAAGTTGTTTTCAGTTACATATTATCTCAAATTGTTGACTGCAAATCAGTGCATTTATCATTAGTTCATGTGAAATGGTATTTAGATGCATAAAGATTACATGGGAGGAGGATGGACACAGAGTCGAACCATCCGACAACAATAGTACGATATCACGATAGCATTGATATAATATCACTGTGAGTAATTTATTATTGATAGAAACAATTCGTAATGTATAGAATCATACGTATTCTAACATATCCCTTGTTTGCTCTGTAGGGGTCGTCAGGAATTTCCTGCGATGATTTTCAGTAAGTTTGGTTTATTTTATTCTTGATTTATTAATGAAAATAATGTTTTCTTTAAAATAGAAAGTTTACGTGACTTATTTACAGTCATGTCCGTTTAATCACGTCCCATTGAACACAGCGAAACATAGTTTTGAATAATCTATAAGCCTACGTATCATTCGTTTTTATTTTCTCGATCTTTTTATCCATTTCCAATTTATTATTACGAAAATCTGACAGCCGCGATCTGAAAAAAAGTGTCGCAGGTCTAACTTGTAAGAGCCACGCTGGCTGACTGATTCGTCAAGGAACGAAAGTGATGACACTACTTTTAAAAGGCAAAAGATGAGAGGACGATAGTGAATGTGTGCTCAGAATAAAACGGCGTATGTGCCCAAACATATTGACGTCTTTTTATGAATTAAAATTGTTATTAATTGAAAAAATGTCTTTACAGAATGTAGATACTAGTATTTTCTACAATTTAAAACAACATCCTTTCAATAACTCATAGTAGTTATTCCATAAAGTTCAAAAAATAAAAAACATAGACCGAACTTTGCATTTTTTTTGTATCGAGAAAATTTAATTGAATCGTGTTTTCAACTTTGTGAGAATTTAGATCATATAGTCAATAACTATATTCCAAGTTGTAAGATCTGTAGTCCAAATATGTACGAAGGAAAGTAAAAAATAAAAACCGTATTTTTACTGACCAATCCCCTTAAGCAAAACTGTACCTATACAAAACTGAAATAAGAACCATAACAGGTTATCACGTATTTTGCCATTATTCAATGGAACAAGAGCAGGAGTTAATCGGAATGCTAATAAATAATATGTAATAATAAGTACGATGATAATTGAAATATAGGCACCTAATTTTTTAACAGAAAACTAAACAATTCACGCTTGAGCACTCCATCTACAAACGAGAATCACGACATTGTAACAAAAAAAATATGTCCGCACTCTGTAACTAACAGACGACATCGACATAGAATTTAGTGAAAGACTTAAAAGATTGGCCAGTATTTCACTATAGCATCAATCTCTTCAGCTAAATTGAGCAAAGAAATGGTTTAAAAAGTCATGAGGCCTTTTATCTAGAGGAAGGCTGTGTAAACTGTCGGCCACGTTTTACTGTTATTTCCTTGCTGTGCAGACTAGTAGAAAGTAACGCGCTGTAGTAAGATTTTAATATATTAATGTAACATAACATTACATCATGCCGGTAGGGGAAAGGGAGATATATTTGTACCTAATAGTATTAATGTAAAGGGCAATTGAAGCCACAGGTGGATTTGGCGTCAGACAGGAAGGTGGTCGCGAGTCAAGCGACTCTGGTGAGTCCCACCCCCACCATTGCGATCGCTTAAACTTCACCGCAAGTTACAGGGAGCCTGTGGTACCGTTGCACATCCAAACGGTGTACATCACATTATACGTCTAAGTCTTATGTAACAGGGGATAAGCCTGTCTCTATCAACCAGGTACATATTTCGTAGCTGATGCTAACAAATTCTAAATGAAAAATCGAACAAAAACTGCCAGGTATGATTAAAGCAAAACTTTAACAGTAAAAGGTAAAGTACCTATTCTAATTCAAAGGAACGAAATTAAATAAAAATATAGCCAATTCCTCAAAATTAAAGTTTTCATTGAGTTGTCTTATTTTCACACAAAAATCAAGCGCAGCTTTTGGCAAAAATAAATGTTGCTCTAGAAAGTTCTCTCGTTAGTCAAAATTGTTCTTGAAAGGAGAAATTATAACTAAATGTTTGTGCTGACGTCTTTCATAATTTTTCTTTTTTAATTTAATTAAATGATTGATGTTGAATTGAAGGAGCTTTGTAGAAGAGAATTCAGTTATTCATTGAATTACCTACTGTGAGCGATGTTAAAGTTGCTTTAGAATTGTTATAAATGAAAGTAAACTAATATACTCTTTGTTTTATTAGATTCATCTCCTGAAACAGCTTCTGTTTAAATTTTAAATATTACTTTTTATACTGAATGTTTTTAAAAGCAATTATGACCAATGACTATTTCTTTGGAAGACAGTGGCCTCTTCTCAAAAGGAGAATGTACAATTAAGCATTGGCTATCACACTCGCTTAATGAGGATTGGCAACATCAGAAAAGCATTGAATTCCTATACTTAGCGAGAAATCCACTATATGAGTATACTACAGAGTACTGACTTGGAAAAACTCTTTCAAAATACCAAAGACTAGCTATTGACGTCACCCCACCATTCATCACAAGATTTACATCCTCCACACATGCAGTCATTTTTCATCGTCATCCTTACATCCTTCCCCTTCTACCTCCGTAGGTAAAAAAGAGATGAATTCAGTATGCAATTGGAGGGTTTAGTAGCACGTGTAAGGGCTTAACGAACCCGGAAGAAGGATGATTAAAATCTACCTTAAATATTATCCGATAAAAGGTTATTTTTGGTGAAACAGTTTATAAAAACTTCGTTCAACATGAAATCTTATATTTTTGGATTTGGTATTTGATGTATTTGGAACAGGAAGACAGAGATAAAATCAAACGAAAATATTTATTAATTTATTTTATTTGAGTTCTTAAGCTTTGGAAATATATTTTGCTGGTTCAAAAACTTTATTAATTCTGTGTGTTCGACCCATTTGATTAAATCTTTAGATGGCCGCTAATCGTGCATAGTCACATGAAAACTGAGGCCTTATCACAAGATTTACACACGAATGTAACCTTTGTAATGACCTTGAAAATATTTTGCACATCACCTTTGCTGGCATTGGAAATAAATTGTTTGGAAGCTCATCTACATAACGCGAGTCTTCTGGTGTTTTGAGGATACGTCTCAATGCAAGCAAAGTGATCGACGCGAACTCTTGGCGAATATAAAAAGCGGTATATTCATACACGTAGATTAAAGTTAAGCAACGTTTCATAATAAATCTCTTTCAGCAGGCCGTTTGCTTTTGTGGTTAAGGCTTTGTTTCCCAAACAGCGAACTCGGTACTGTGCGACGTTGGCATAGAGTGTACCTTGGCGTGCTTACTTATTGAGAAAATATAATATGTGAGTCGTCACGCAAAACACAGCACGCTAGCCCGACGTACGGCACTATTTTCATATTTTTTAGTAAGCGTAAGTAACTGAAGTAAAGCGAATTCTCTCTCAGCTAACTGTGAAACCTCGCCTACGCACCTCCAGAGATGTATCCATCCGTAACGCGCACGACTGACGATTGAACGTATTTCTAACAAATATAAGCGTCTCAGGCTAAACCTCGTCGCTCATATTATACGATACGCTACAAATTCTTCCAATACGCAGGAAATATTTTGCTCCTTTTCATTCCTCTTATCTGAATATTTCTTTGTACTCAAGTCTTGTGTATGGAATTACACGAACATTCTTCTGTTTTCAAGAATCGAATATGATACGCATATTCTTGAAATAAAAAGCTTGTTCGATGAAAATCTTATTATTGATGACTTGTTTTGCTTGTTATTTTATGTAACGGAAATTGTTTTGATGTTATTGAAAGGTTCTGTTTTTTTCCATTATGAAAGTTTTCAGTGAGAGCCACGAAAGATTTTACTATTCTAATCATAAGGGCAAGTCTTACATATGCATGTATTGACAGCGCATCAGGTGAATAAATTACAATAAAGATACATTAAGTTATCAGACATCGACAATATTCCACAATAATAATATACATACTACATTTTTTGTGTTGATAAACAAGTCGAGTCTAACTAAAAACTTAAAAGGATATTAGACTGAAAAATTTCGTATAAGTCCGTCAGTTATACGAGTATATTCATAAAATGTTTGGGCTGTATTTTTCTTTTGTCACCTAAAACAAAATTGATGGCGATACGACGTTTTTAAAAATTAAAACCGTCACAACTTAAGTAGAATTTTTACTGAATGCTGATGTCACGAGCCCTCACGAGTATTGATGCGTTATAACTTTGTAAATATTCATGGACTGAACAAAAGAAGAAAAAATTAAAGAAAAACAAAAAACCCGACTGGCGTAAAAACTAATTTTAGAAACTACGTAAAAAATGAACTTGAATAAAAACTGAAAAGTAAAAAAACAAGCCCAGTAGTTTAGAATTCTGTTAAGTAATACTAAATAGGTAACTACACAATTGAAATAGTTTTATAATCGATACACACATGTAACAAATCATAAATTCTAATGCAGAACAGAACGACTCACAGTCGGGCTCATTCAAATTTTACCAATCACATCTTCCCAAAGCATTAATTTTAATTTTTTAAATTGTTTTATATTCTAAATTACAATTAATTTCGGAGTGGGAAGCGGTCGCCTCCTTCTGGGAAGCAGTAATGCTGCTGCAGTGGTAGACGCCCAGGGCGTCGGACGTCGCAAGACGATCTCCGGCCACCGTAGGCGCGGGCATGTGGGCGGCGAGTAACGGGCAACTCGCCGCCCGACCATGGACCATGCCCGGGTCGACGGCGCGTTATGTTCCCCGCGCGCCTCAAAGAGCGTCAGCAAGATGACGCCCCCCCCCCCCCCCCCTAGAGGGCCAAAACCTACCTGGGTCGCGGGATTTATTCCATTACCGTGACCCTGGAACGTAAAGGGCTAATGAAGGACACCGTGAATTTTAGTCAGTACAAGTCTCACAGTCCCTCCCACCCTGCCCTGGGTTAGGACCACTGCCTGGGTTACCAAGCTAAAAAAAAAAATTACTATTAATTTGAATATTGAACAGTTCAAAATTTGAAATTAGCTGCAAATAATGTAAACAACAGAACTTAAAAGGCAAACTATCATGCACTACATGCAATGCTACAACCAATTTTAATATAAATAAAACTCATTACTAAAACCAATTTAAATGTTAAATTACAATAATTGTTAATTACTTTGTACGATTTCCTTGCTCGAGTCAAATTGGCTTTAGCGATACTGTGATTGGTTTTAATAACATAGTATTTTCATTGGTTGAATGCAGTCACTAGTTTCTATGGAAATGTTTTTCTTTGTGTTGCAATGCACCGCATTGCAACACAAAGAAAAATTAAATTTTTCTTCCTTTTGAATAAAATTTACTGGAATCGGTCATATTCATTCGTGGGAATTAACATTAAAGAAAAGTATTTCACTTTTATAATGGTAGAAGTATTTTTCAACCATTAAGCGTGTACTTAGGGCCTAGTTAAAATACTATACATTTGAAACCATTCCTTAAAATATGTAAAATTTTAACTTTATTTAAGAGCCCTTTTACCCATTTGCGCGTAGAACTAAAATTATGGTCGTCTAATTTACCATATTAAGTAATACTCCAACATTTTTGAATACCTGTAAAAGAAAGACCAGTCTTTCGTGTTGTAATTTGACGTAACATATTTCAAAAAACTCTTTTATTAATTTTGTGGTAATTAATCTCCGACAAGTAGTTTACTGAAAAATCAACGCAGAGTCGATTTGCGACTCCTACATCTACCATTAATATTCATAATTTTAACCAAAAAAAATACACAAATCATCAGACATACGTTTTTGTTGTCAAACTACGTAGTAGAATTTATATTTTTAATAACACAAATTAGTAAAAAAATAAATTCTGAGGTCAATTTTTACGTTTTATATCGCTGTTTTATCGCCATTTTTGGTTCGAACAAAGCGTAATTACATTAAAAAAAACTATGTAAATATAAACTATGTTTACAGACTAAACTAATTTCTAAATTTCATTAAAATCCCTTCATGTAATTAAACATACTATCGTTTTTAAAATCACTCTAAACTAGTATAAATTACGAAACAAAACCGGGCTGCGATCAGTACGGCTCCAGCGCCCGTCGACGTAGGACCTGTATCACTTTTTTCCTCGTCCTGATTATAGAGCGTACGTATCGTGAACGGAATATTATACTGCGACTGCCACATTTTGATTCTCTCCATATTTTTTTTCATAAGGTAAGATTTTCGTTACTTTATCAAACTAAAGTATTATTATAATTATAATAGTAGTTTGTAGAATTTGTGCATTAACTAGCCATCCGTTTTTGTTTTATTAGTTTTTGCAATGGGGCGCAAGAGTGGTGAGAAATCCAATATGGCGGCCTCCCCAAGATCGCGGTCGGGCTGTTTGAAATCCACCCCCATGATATGGGTATCAAATGAAAGGGTTTGCTGTCAGGAATATGAAAAAAATAGTCACGTGTCTTAAATCCAACATGGCGGACATCCAAGATGGCGGACATCCAAGATGGCGGATTGGCTGTTTGAATGCATCCCCATGATATGGGTATCAAATGGAAGGGTTTAATGTCAGGAATATGAAAAAAATAGTCACGTACCTGAAATCCAGCATGGCGGACATCCAAGATGGCGGATTGGCTATTTGAAATGCATCCCCATGATATGGGTATCAAATGAAAGGGTTGCTGTCAGTAATATGAAAAAAATAGTCACGTGTCTTAAATCCAACATGGCGGACATCCAAGATGGCGGATTGGCTATTTGAAAGGTACCCCCATGATATGGGTATTAAATGAAAGGGTTTGCTGTCAGGAATACGAAAAAAATAGTCACGTGTCTTAAATCCAACATGGCGGACATCCAAGATGGCGGATTAGCTGTTTGAAATGCACCCCTATGATATGGGTATCAAATGAAAGGGTTTGCTGTCAGAAATATGAAAAACCCACGTTTTTAATTTTCTTAAAAAAAAAAAAGAAAATAACCCTACGGGGCTGAGAGAGGGGCCACTCAAAACGTGGTGGCGTATATTATTTATGGGATATATTTACATGACGTGTATAGATCGTGGTTGTAACTTGCAAAGATACGCTCCCACGCTTTGAGTGGCTCTTCTCTGCCACGTAGCACAGTTCGAAACGGTGCACTCACACAAACACGCGCATCTACGAGGCGTCTAAGCGGACATCGCAGTGCTGTCAGTTCTGAGTGCCGCGTAAAAGAAGAGTTGCGTTTATTTATGTTACGTATATGGCTGTTTGAACTCGGCTTCATCATAACCGGAGATTTTGTTTTTTAAACTCCCTGCTTATTTTGAAAGGTAAGAATGATTTTTATCAATATCGAATTCTATATCCGCGTGACCGTCTAATAAATTCGTAAATAATTTGTAAAAAAAACCAACATGGTTTCTGCTACAATTTCTCATAATAGGCGTCTTTTTATAGTTTTCGTCTTCAAGGGTTTTGAATACGATAGTGCTGTCAAAATGTAAATCCAAGATGGCGGCTGCATAAATTATCGAGGTTTTCGTCATGGGTGTCGTTTTCATGGTTTTCGAGGGTGTTGAAACCGATGGTGCAGTCAAAATGTAAATCCAAGATGGCGGCTGCATAAATTATCGAGGTTTTCGTCATGGGTGTCGTTTTCATGGTTTTCGAGGGTGTTGAAACCGATGGTGCAGTCAAAATGTAAATCCAAGATGGCGGCTGCATAAATTATCGAAGTTTTCGTCATGGGTGTCGTTTTCACGGTTTTCGAGGGTGTTGAAACCGATGTTGCAGTCAAAATGTAAATCCAAGATGGCGGCTGTATAAATTATCGAGGTTTTCGTCATGGGTGTCGTTTTCATGGTTTTCGAGGGTGTTGAAACCGATGGTGCAGTCAAAATGTAAATCCAAGATGGCGGCTGCATAAATTATCGAGGTTTTCGTCATGGGTGTCGTTTTCATGGTTTTCGAGGGTGTTGAAGCCGATGGTGCAGTCAAAATGTAAATCCAAGATGGCGGCTGCATAAATTATAAAGGTTTTTGTCATGGGTGTCGTTTTCATGGTTTTCGAGGGTGTTGAAACCGATGGTGCAGTCAAAATGTAAATCCAAGATGGCGGCTGCAAAAAATATCGAGGTTTTCGTCATGGGTGTCGTTTTCATGGTTTTCGAGGGTGTTGAAACCGATGGTGCAGTCAAAATGTAAATCCAAGATGGCGGCTGCAAAACATATCGAGGTTTTCGTCATGGGTGTCGTTTTCATGGTTTTCGAGGGTGTTGAAACCGATGGTGCAGTCAAAATGTAAATCCAAGATGGCTGCTGCAAAAAATATCGAGGTTTTCGTCATGGGTGTCGTTTTCATGGTTTTCGAGGGTGTTGAAACCGATGGTGCAGTCAAAATGTAAATCCAAGATGGCGGCTGCATAAATTATCAAGGTTTTCGTCATGGGTGTCGTTTTCATGGTTTTCGAGGTTGTTGAAACCGATGGTGCAGTCAAAATGTAAATCCAAGATGGCGGCTGCATAAATTATAGAGGTTTTTGTCATGGGTGTCGTTTTCATGGTTTTCGAGGGTGTTGAAACCAATGGTGCAGTCAAAATGTAAATCCAAGATGGCGGCTGCATAAATTATAGAGGTTTTTGTCAGGGGTGTCGTTTTCATGGTTTTCGAGGGTGTTGAAACCAATTGTGCAGTCAAAATGTAAATCCAAGATGGCAGCTGCATAAATTATCGAGGTTTTCGTCATGGATGTCGTTTTCACGGTTTTCGAGGTTGTTGAAACTGATGGTGCAGTCTGAATGTAAATCCCAGATGGCGACTGCCAAAATTGTCGAGGTTTTCATCATGGATGTCGTTTTCATGGTTTTTGAGGGTGTTGAAACCGATATTGCTATCAAAATAGAAATCCCAGATGTCAAATAACAAAAATCACATGAAAATAACATGAATAAGATAAATATTAAGTATTGAAAAGTAATTTGCGCAAAGTATTTTTCGTTAAACACAATTGCAGTTACAATATGGTGCCTAGGTCATCTTATACTTAGTTGAAACGCATAGTACGGTGCGCAGCCACCGGGTTAATCAAGCATCAGCGCCACATAATTATGTTCCATTCTCCGCGCTCGTGATAACCCTAACGCTGCAGTTGACAGCGTAGGTATTTATTTCTACAATTAGGCCTAGTTTCCATACTTTGACTGAACCATCGGTTTCAACACCCTCGGAAACCATGAAAACGACACCCATGACGAAAACCTTGATATTTTTTGCAGCCGCCATTTTGGATTTACATTTTGACTGCACCATCGGTTTCAACACCCTCGAAAACCATGAAAACGACACCCATGACGAAAACCTCGATAATTAATGCAGCCGCCATCTTGGATTTACATTTTGACTGCACCATCGGTTTCAACACCCTCGAAAACCATGAAAACGACACCCATGACGAAAACCTCGATAATTTATGCAGCCGCCATCTTGGATTTACATTTTGACTGCACCATCGGTTTCAACACCCTCGAAAACCATGAAAACGACACCCATGACGAAAACCTCGATATTTTTTGCAGCCGCCACCTTGGATTTACATTTTGACAGCACTATCGGATTTAAAACCCTCGAAGACGAAAACTATGAAAAGACGCCTATTATGAGAAATTGTAGCAGAAACCATGTTGGTTTTTTTTACAAATTATTTACGAATTTATTAAACGGCCATGCGGATATAGAATTCGATATTGATAAAAATCATTCTTACCTTTCAAAATAAGCAGGGAGTTTAAATAACAAAATTTTAATCTCCGGTTATGATGAAGCCGACTTCAAACAGTCATAATATATACCTACACAACGCAATACACTCGTGATTTTATAGAAATAAACGCAACTCTTCTTTTACGCGGCACTCAGAACTTCTTACAGTAGCTCGTTCTGTGTTCTTGTAGTATATGTTTAAGGTTCACATTCATAAAAAATATGAAAACACGGAAAATGTATTAAATTTAGGTTATATTCGATGACTAAGGGCTGATTTATAATAGTCAGACAACTTTTATCTGAGGAATGAAAATAGCGGTTTGACATATTTTCTATAGATAAGCTGTCGAACCGCCATTTTTATTCCTCAGATAAAAGTTATCTGACTATTGTTCAAACTTCACTTCTTAGGTTAATCGCACATTCAGTTTTACTTCCACAACAATAAAATATAACTAACTTTAACTCGCAGGTTATTATTAACACAAAATTTAATTAAAATCACCAGAACAGTTTGTTAACATTCGACATCAAACGAATTATCTAACAAATAATTATGGCGGCGCCGCCGCCGGGCACATGTCGTTCAACCAATCAGCGCGCGAGATGCTTTCCGTTCTATACCATTTAACAGTCTAATAGACTGAATAAACAAAAAAAACTTTTTCAGAAATGTAACCAAAGTGCATTACGATTATATCGGCTCAAGATTGTTTAGTCCGTCTCAACACTAGCGCTACACTGGTTGCGTTGTGTATGTGTGAATAGCTACGCACACATGAACATTGCTCCCGTCTTTTACCTAAACTCGATCGTTCGAATTTTGTAAACTGGCTCTTAAGAGGATCGTCTACCGAGCGCTCGTCCGTACTAAAAGAGAAACGTTTTTCTACCCCTAAATGTTATCCTATCTCAATGATTTTTTAGAATGCTTCTGAAACAGTAAAAAACTAGGTTTACAGGTTTTCTTTTTTTCAAAAGTAACTCTTAGACGCCTGTAACTTTCAAACTATCATAAATTTTGAAAAAAGGAAAACCTATAAACCTAGTTTTTTACTGTGTAAGGAGCATTCTAAAAAATCATTGAGATAGGATAACAATTTAGGGGTAGGAAAACGTTTTCTCTTTTAGTATGGACGAGCGCTCGGTAAACGATCCTCTTGACTACAGACTAAACAACTGGCCTTGAGCAACTGGCTTGTAGAGGTCCTAGCATAAGTTTTCTCGTTTTTGTGACGTCATGCAAACCCAAATATTGTATGTCGTTGATGGATAAAATTTGCATTAACATTTTGCATACATTTTACGTCGTAGATACATACTTTCAATTACGAAGTACAGTCTAATACATATAATTCGTGCTAGGGCCTTTACGATGTAAAGTACTCATATTCAGCTGCATTCAGTTAGAATGGAAGTCTACGAAAAAGTTCAGTAATGGCTACACCTACCTGAATTAAAATGAATATAACAGATACGATGGCAACAATATATATTTGTTATGACGCAAGAAACTATAATTTTTCAACTTCACTGTAACTCAGCTCAAGACAATGTACATAGCAGTCCACTTTCTGTCAACTTCAAACCCATTTCTTTCTCGAAACAATCATAACACTATGACAAAATTTTAAGGAAACGCAAAGGTCATCCAGTCTGCAATCCTACCCAATGTCGTACTTCATTCGCGGGCCACCATTTCGGCGTACTCAGTATAAGAATTTATAATAAAATCCATCGTCTTCTCCATATTTATCCTCTCACCAGAAGTACATTGATGACTAAACTTACCAATTGGCTTCAAGAACTATCTTACGATACTACCGAACGTGTCCTTATAGTTAACTCATAGTCCCTTAAGACACAATTGTACCTCTTACAACTATTCTTTATAACACCAACATTTACGCGTACGACAATCTAGCACCACACAAACAAACATACACACATACACACACACACACACATACACACACACACACACACACACACACACTTCACTTACACCTAATACACACCCTTATATTACTTAGGTATCTCCCACAACACTGAACTTGCAATCATAAGGTGTATTGCTTTAGTACGACCTGACATTGTTACTAGGGGTGGGGACCTGGTGTCCTATAACACAGGCTATTAGCCTAGCTTAGGCACCAGTCTCCCACAATATTAGAGTATTTGCAATTAATATCATTACTAAACAATATTTCCATGTTATCTCTTAAATATTGTGGTGAGAAAATAAATGAATTTTATTATTATTATTATTATTATTACTATTCAATTTTCAAGTGTTCCGTATTTCCGACAGTACATTCCTCACAAGTCTAGTATTCAGGAGATGTGTTGAATAACCCTCACGACACAGAAATAAATTATACGATGTCCGGGGACACAGAACTCGACTCAACAAGATTTAACTACAAAAACCTAACATTCCCAACTCAATCTCATATTTTATTTCGTTAGAAAGTATTATATTCTGGAGCGAAAGTTTTCCAGACATGATTTTTAAAGAAGTTCGTCAAAGTTTACTGAAGTTTGTCTGCTGCGTGAAGGTAACATAGATTGCGGTTTTTTTTGGATTTTTATTTAAAAGGTTAATAAAAAATCATTAAAAATGTTCATTTACTTATTAAAAAAAATAATAATAATAGTAATTTCACAGAATAAATACGTTCGGAAGGCAGTGCAATGCAAACAAACCAAAATCAGTGTTTTGTGAAATCTCGTAGCGGATTGCTCGGTTGCTACGCCCAGCATAGTAATCGTAGCACTCCTCGTAGGCCGAGAAAAAAATACTCGTACCAAATCAAAATCAGCCAAGTAAAAAATTACACATTAATCTACAAACGAAACATTTTATGACACCGGTATTAGATCTAAAAAAACGTTTTCATCCCTGTTCAAGCTGATAATATACTTCCCTAATTTATCAAGTTTCTTTCTCCCAATTTTTCTTCTTTCTTCAGATTAGGAATTTTCCAAGTCGTTAATATTTTATTTCATCAGAGCCAGTTGGCATAAATTTAAGTAATGAATCGCCCGCGGATCCGGCTCTTAGCCGACGATAGATCAACTCGAAAGGATTTATTGTACTTGTTTCAGATTGGGCTGTTTATACCGAGAGTTTGGCTATAAAGGAAGCTTTGGAGTTGTGTTTTGCACGTGATATTTTTGCAATTGAATCTGTATTTATAATGATAAGATTATAGTTGGCTAAACAATTATGCAATTCACCTACATTGTAAATTGCTTCATGTAAATAATACAAAAATATTTGATTTAAAGGTGACATTCACTGGCTTTCCTATACACCGTGACATTTTAGTCGTCTTACAAAAGCAGCCCAGTTCATGTATCAAATGACTAGAACACGTTTATAATAAAAAAAATAGGTATTTAAGAGATTTGAAAAATTTAATAATAAAATTTTGACGCAAAGCGTAGTTAGAAACACCCTTGTATAATATCATAGAAAATGGAGATGGAATGATCTGTCCGACTATTGCGCTGGGTAGGTATACTCTACAGCTTGATTCGTAAACATTTTAACAGGGTGTTTCATATTTCTAATGTACCTATTTATTAAAAATAAAAAATATTATAAACGATTAAAAAAAAAAACTCGCCTAGAGGTATTTTAGGTCGGATACATTAAGTGGACCCCTTTTGTAAGACGACTAAAAAGTCGCGGTGTATAGGTCATTAATATTGTATTGATAAACTTTATAAAACATTCTTAGTAATCTTTTGTTACTTACTATCGTTAACGTTCTTGGATATCGTTTAGCATAATTATCTCCGTCCCAAGGACCTAAAAGGTTGTCGCAGTGACAACTATGTCTCACAAAAAAAAAAGCCTTTCATCCATTTTCCAAATAACTCGTTCAATTTATTTTATAAAGCTATTTCGACCTCAATCCAAAACCCTATTCAACGACACAAAGTCGAACACTTTTAAAATACTGAATGAATATTCAAAGAATTTATTCAAAAAGTAGTTTTTACTGAATAATAAAGTTTCTGTGTCCCGCATAATGTTACTCACTTGAGCGAAAATAAATAGGACTTGGGAGTAATTAGCATAGCTAGGCTGTACGGTAATACAACGATAAAGAAATTTAGAGCTTTGAATAACTAAGTTATGGAGGCTCGAACGCTAGTTTATTTATTACGATACTGAAAATTTGAATTAATTACATTTGTTTTAATTCCTTCGTGGAAGGAATATTTAATATGACTTATCATAGTGGTACGGTTGTCGGCACGCTAGCGCTTATCATGGCAACTGTTATAACGCATTTGTAATTCTTCGTTGGTTTTCTTATACGGTTTTTTTTTTGAGAATTCAAGAAAATGTAAATGAGAGAATCTATTTGTACACAAAGTATCCTTAAATATATTCATCTTTTCAATCTGAAATGTCTTAATACAAGCCCTAACAGCGCAGGCTAATTCAGTTATTCCGTGCTTGCCCAAGTCGGACTACAAGTTAGTGATAATCCATTAATTACCAAGTCGTCGTAGTCGTAGAACAACGACGGTTTTGATTATTTTCAATTTTTGCTTTTTTACGTAAAATGAGCTTATATGCCGTGCTTTATTAGCCAATAGCTCTTTTTTTTAGATATTATTTAAAATAACTGAGATACTGACTAGGAATACTGACGGATTTGATTTCTTAACGCAGTAAAATGACGTAATATTCTATTCGCCCATGTACTACGCTGCCCCCTACCCCCCGCGCCCCGCTTACGCCCGTGAGCGCCTGTCGGATTGTTAGTTCCGCCCATGTTCTGAGTAAGGTTGCGCGTGGCCTTCGCTTTGCACTAATTATTACGTTAGCTTATTTTTATTTAACTCTTAGGCTATATTGCATGTCCCATAATATTAATTTCTTTGTGCAGATTTTCCTAGAACAACGACGGAAACCACTTTGCGTCATGTAATTACGACAAAAATCCGCAAAACAACGACGTATGATAACATACGACACACAAGTTTTCATAAAACAATGATATTTCATAAAATTTAGCCGTTTTAGGAATTTATCTTGTTGGTCAGATTATAAAAGTTCAGAAACAGAACAACATGTCCAAATTTCAAGCTTAGCAGATCAGCGGTTTCTAAAATATACCATTAAACTCCATTAGAAAACTTTAAAGCGCCGTACTGTAAAGTTACTGATTTACAGAACCGTCTTTGTTCTACGACTGTGACGAAGTTCTCTCTATGCTTCGAAATGCAAGTTAAACTAGAAGGTCTTCTGTAGATGTTTGTCAATCAGTACAGGTACACACAGTGCCCTGAAAGACTGAAAGTATGACAGGTTTTATTCAATGCTTACTACGGGTTCTGGAGATTAGATAGATAACTCCTCTTTATATATTCATTTTCAGCAGCACCCGTCAAGATTGGGATAAAGTTCCTCAGATGATAAATGTAGTTTAGATTTGTACACACAAAAATATTGTAGCTTCCTACAAGTTTTTTTTTCATTTCTTTTTAAGTTCCGGGGATTATAGCGTACATAGGTACAACTAGCTGTGCCCGCGACTTCGTTCGCGTGGATGTCGGAATTTAACAATGTATTTTTTGTGCGAAGCACTTAATTCTCGCCAGGTTTTTTATAAATCATATCGTTTATATATAAACCCTATATTTAGAATTTATTTAGATTTTTCAAGAATATTTGACGTGTTTGTAATAAACGCCCTCTGTCGTTCAAAGGCATACTCAATTGCTACATATTCAATTGCTACTGGATTAGAGCACCCATTCCATCTCATTCCATCCCATTCCATCCCATTCCATCCCACTCCATCCCACTCCATCCCACTCCATCCGACTCCATGCCACTCCATCCCACTCCATATCACTCCATCCCACTCCATTCCACTCCATCCCACTCGATCCCATTCCATCCAACTCTATCCCACTCCATCCCATTCCATCCCACTCCATCCCACTCCATCCCATTCCATCCCACTCCATCCGACTCCGTACCACTCCATCCCACTCCATCCCTTTCCATCCCACTCCATCCCACTACATCCCACTCCATCCCACCCCATCCCACTCCATCTCACTCCATCCCACTCCATCCCGCTCTATTCCACTCCATCCCACTCCATCCCTCTCCATCCTATTCCATACCACTCCATCCCAATCCATCCCACTTCATCCCACTCCATCCCACTCCATCTCACTCCAACCCACTCCATCCCACTCCACCCCACTCCATCCCACTCCATCCCACTCCATCCTACTCCATCCCAGTCCATCCCACTCCATCCTACTCCATCCCACTCCATCCCACTCCAACCCACTCCATCCCACTCCATCCCACTCCATCCCACTCCACCCCACTCCATCCGCTTCCATCCCATTCCATCCATTTCTAGTGTGAGTCAAATAAAAACCTTTTCTTTCTTTCCATTCCATCCTATTCAATTCCACTCTACTCTACTCTACTCTACTCCACTCCACTCCACTCCAAACCACTCCACTCCAGTCCACACCATATTTGAATAGGTATGTTGTTTTTCTATTCCAAGCTAGATCGCGCTACTGAACTGCGAGCTGCGTGTCTCGGTGTAAACTGACCGTAATTTTACTTCTGGAACACCTTAAATTCAAATATCTTTTGATAGACTGATCCGATTTCAATGAAACAAAAACTAAATCTTACTTCAAGTTACGGTCAGTCGTTATGTATTAAAGTTATGTACAATCGACAAAGTTGAATCATGACCCATTTTGACAATAAATCGTTTGAATCCGTCAAACTGTCAAAGATCAAAGTCGTTACCATGGATATGTATGTTTACGCGAATGTGGACCTAATTGTATTTGAATGTCTGTAGGAAAATAAGCTTATGGAGGGTCATGATTCAACTTTGTCGATTGTACATAGCTTTCGTAAATTTTACGTGATGCCCGAACAAATAAACATACAAACAGACAAAAATTCTAAAAATGATAGAAATGAGTTCTATTGGTTGTCCTTAAACACGCTGGCTATATTTTTTGAGTTTTTTTTTAATGTACAAAAATTATTTTTCTATAGTTTTATTATATGTATAGAACAGATAGATAGATTAGCAAAATAAAAACCTTATTATTTAGCTAATTGTACCATATTATAAAGACATAATTGAAGACATAATTATACATTTAGACAAAGCCAAGTTTTCTGCCCAATAATAATTTTAAAAAATCAAAAATTTCAGTAATGACGAAGACGGACTTGTTTGTATATCTGTGCAAATACCGATCACATAATTATTATATTTCTATAAAATAGGGTTCCTTTAAAATTTCCGCGGCCTCTACCCAGTTTATAGAATCGGTTGCTAACCTACACACAGCGAGCAACAGACAAGGATGTTGTTAGATCATGAATATTTAATTCGTTCCGTACTTACGGCATGAGTAATTTGCTAGTAACCTGAGGATTTGCGGTTCCCGTTTGTCAAGGCAGTTTAAAACCACAAGGTTTTGGTACCAATTTAATTATTATAATATAATACTACAACTTTTTTATTACCTTTAGCACGGCACAAGCCATTCATACTAAAATATTAAGTTGATCACAAATCCGCAAACATTCTAATAATTGTCTTCAATTCATCAGCAAGTCCAATCTAGGTCTGGTTTCCACGAGCACATTGCTTATGTGCTTACGTGGTATTGGGGAAATGGACCAGTATACATTGTGAAACTGTGGGAAATCAAACAATTATTTATATTTTCTAGAGCAATAAAACAGCTTCGCATGCATATCTGATTCGTCTTAAACACGATTAACGGTTTTTTACGGATAAAATCGGATTTATTCGTGTCAATGTAACTGTGATGAAATTTCTGAATATTGCAATATCTCATTGTAAGTTAAAATAAATAGTCTTAGTGACCATAAATATCATTTTAAAAACTTTATAATTTTGCTTTTAACTTGGTCCCCTTACCAACTCTTGGTTACAGAACAGTCATTTTGTCCAATTAATCATGTTATAAGTCCTGTAATCCAGGAGGCAGCCATTCCCAATGAATTTCCGAACAAAAATCAATTTGTCACAAACAGATTTGAACCCTTCCATAGTCGGAGCTACAGGGGACAGTCCATTATAATTGATGACCGTCTAATGTACTTGTTGCTTGTCCCCGCGGTCTGCTAATCGACTGATCCGGAATACAATCAATAACATTGCGAATGTACTCCACTTGGCATCGCTTAGCTGTGAAATAATGTAGGCCATTAGTTAAAGATTTTGTATATAAAGCCTATCAGTATATTATGTATACCTGTCTGGTATACAAGGTTTTTTTTAACGTGGTAAATCATTAAATGGGTCCTCCTACTCTAGCCACGACGGGAGAGACTCTCAGACTTGTACTGTCTAAAATCTACGGTGATCAAAAACCATAATCAAAGCATTTATTTAAAGTAGGCCATTATAGGCACTTTTGAACTGTTAAAAGACTAAAATTAAAACTTTAATTTAAAATAATTAGGGTGCTACAGTCACAAGACATAATAACTGTGAAAGTACCGTAGATGCTCATTCCAAGGAGTATATCTCTATGGAGAAAAATGGGCAAGAAACTAAATGGACACTTTTAGATCGCCAAAATTATTACAGAAGCTTTGTGAAATCATTCATCTTGAGATGGTACATTATGTGAAAACGATGTAGCAAGCAAAAAATTGTCAATTGTCAACAATACTTCAATAGCCCTTCACGTTCCAGGTGGTCACGGTTACCAGGCTTTGGCCCTCTAAGTCTTTGGCCCATCAGATTGCTGACAGCTATTTGGAACACGACGCGCTGTCAACCCGGGCATGGCCCATGATCGGACGGCGGGTCACCCATTACTTACCGTTCGTATGCCCAGATAGGTAAGGTCAGGTAGTTTTCGGTGTGTTACCTCGTGTAAATGTAAACCGAATTTTATTTTATGTAGTACGTAAATGTGCAAAACCAAGTCAATACAGATTAAAGTGAAATATTTTTTTAGTCTTGGGTAGGAGACCGAGGAAGGTTGTGACAATTTTTACTTGAAAGTACATATCTCAGTAAAGAAACATACCACCGTTTTGAATTTTAGTCACGATATAGCTCAATCCTTACTCTTTTAGATTTAATCATCAAAGCCAACATTTAATATAAAGTTTCTGAAAAAAACCTTCAAAACTGTAACTACTCCCTTTGTCACAACTCTCCTAACACCGAGGTAAGTTGTGACAAGAACCAAGGTAAGTTGTGACAGCTGTGTATTTACATTAAATTTTATAAATAAAATTACTTTTACTTTAATTATAAACAAAATACACTTTTTTTGCAAAAAGAAACTTTAATTAAGTATTATTTGGAATAATTGCAGGAATTATTATAATAATATTAATAACAAAAAATATGAATATAAAAGTATAACTTTTTGAACAATTATGGTATCATTATGAGATCAATACTTTCAAAATCAGTCAATAGTCTTAGCCTAATCAGACAAACAATTATGGCAGACGTATTGCAGCTCGCCCCCAGTGCATCCTTCGACCAGCCTTTACAGTCCAAGCACCTGAACCCACTTCTCATTCGATCTGCTATTGGAATAAGGTTCAAGGCAGCCCAGGTAAAAATGGCTAGGCAGCACAGGCTAGTTTATAAATGTCGACACTAGCCATACCCCTATCAGTCTTTCGTGTATACTTATTTGGCATTCTGAAATAGAAAAACAGCAACTCAGCACACAATACCAAACCACATGCTTAAGTAAATTCCTGAAAAAAATGTTATTTTTAAGACGACTTTAATTGCCAAATACTTTTAATATTAAAATTAGACAGTAAGAAATGATCAAAGCATACAAAAATACATATAAACAGAAAAAAAAACATTGCAAAAAGCGTGTAAAATAAGCTACCCACATAGTAAACCTAAATAGGAGAGTTGTGACAGCGTGTCACAACTCTCCTAGGTGCCAAAAATCGCGATCTGGTCAAAAAAATATTTTTTAATTTGGAAACAAGATGCAAACACAACAAAACAATGCCACGTTTTCAAAGTCTAAAGAACACACAATATAAGAAAAAATAGCTCAGCCACGTTAATATAATATACGAAGATATAAATACAATCATTGTTTTAATAAAAAACTTACTTTTCGTTTCTTTTTTTATGCGGACGTCGCACACACACAACCGCTTGTCGTGCCCTTCTGGCGCGTACAGAGTCAAGTAACGCGTCTCTTAACAAACAGTCGTGCGCTGTTGCCAGCACGCTAACGGTCATAAGTTCCGAGAAATCGTGTTTGTCACAACTCTACTCTGTAACAATTCTCCTCGGTCTCCCTAATCATAGATTTAACGACTAATTCAGATTGTGATTTAAAAATTGAACATTAAAGTCTTTAGAATTGCGAGATGATTAATATTTCAATAAAAATCTATTTTTCAGATCTATAAAAGACTTTTATTAAAAAAGTAATTTTACATTTTGATTGGTAGTTAAAAAGATGAATACCTATCTACTAATCGAATTCTGCAATCTAAAGAAATTGCTGTATACTTATTTATAGCTTAAATACGATCGAAGAAATGTAATCACTTGTTCTCAGATTTTATTACAATCCTTTTATAAAATAAATCCCAAACTTATTTATTCTAAATTTTATTGAGGGATAATGTAGTTAGTTAACTATTATTCTCTTTCTAGTTTGTGTTGAAACGGTAGATTTGACATTGGACATGTTCTTTTAGACTCTAAAATGACCTTGATAAATGAAACTCGCATAAAAACAGTTATTTGTTATGTAAGGCTGCAAAGTTGGTCGTGGGAGTTATCGAATGACCGCGACCCTGGACTCATAATTTGATGATTTTACCACGATAAAAAATGGCTGCAAAGTTGTTATGGCGCGAGTAGGTACTTGAATTGAAAATTGAGTAAGCGAAGGATTCTAGGATTGAACCGCGAGTGAAGCGGGCGTTTCAAATATAGAATACCGAGCGTAGCGAAGTTTTCAAAGATACGAGACGCAGAATAACTTTGCTGCCGAATGCAACACACAACTTTTCACTTCACTTAGCGAGGAAATGCAGTGGGGCCGATTTGCCTGTGAGTGTAGAAAATAATTGAGTAGAAGACGTGTTCGAATTTTGAAAACACTTTCCGCGCTAGCCGAGAAAATGAAGTTTTGCACTCAGATTTCGAATGACAAATAGAATCTTTCCGAGCGTGTGAGGTGAAATAGTTATTTGTTATGCAAGGCTGCAAAGTTGATTTTTGGAGCGAGTACTTGAATTGAAAACTGAGCGAGCGAAGGATTCTAAGATTGAACCGCGAGAGAAACGAGCGGTTCAAATATAGAATCCTGAGCGATGCGAAGTTTTCAAAGGTACGAGACGCAGAAAAACTTTGCTACCGAGTGCAACACACAACTTTTCACCTCACTAAGCGAGGAAAAGCAGTGGGGGCGGCTCGCCTGCCAGTGTAGAAAACAATTGAATAAAGCGTGTTCGAATTTTGAACAACACTTTGTGCTCTAGAGCACAAAATGGAGTTTTGTGCTCAGATTTTGAATGAGAAATAGAATCTTTCCGAGCGCGTGAGGTGAAATAGTTATTTGTTATGCAAGGCTGCAAAGTTGATTTTTGGCGCGAGTACTTGAATTGAAAACTGAGCGAGCGAAGGAGTCTAAGATTGAACCGCGAGAGAAACGAGCGGTTCAAATATAGAATCCTGAGCGATGCGAAGTTTTCAAAGGTACGAGACGCAGAAAAACTTTGCTGCCGAGTGCAACATACAACTTTTCACCTCACACAGCGGGGAAATGTTGTGGGGGCGGTTCGCCTGCCAGTGTAGAAAACAATTGAATAAAGCATGTTCGAATTTTGAACAACACTTTGTGCTCTAGAGCACAAAATGGAGTTTTGCGCTCAGATTTTGAATGAGAAATAGAATCTTTCCGAGCGTGTGAGGTGAAAAAACAATTAGCCCTGGCTTTTGCCCATTGTTTCGAAATTTTGTCAGAAATGTGCACAGAACCGTAAAATTGTAACATCAACGCTACTTAACATACTATAAAATTAGTATTTTATATCCTTGGTCCTTCGTGTTCCGTTCAGTCATTTAGATTTGAAAAGACTATACAATAGCTTCTATCGCATTAATAATATTGACGTATTGTGTGTTGTATCGACATATTGAAGAAACAGTATTAAACGTTATAACAGAATAATTTCAAAAAAAGGGAGAGGAGGAAAATCCCTTTTCTACTTCAAAATCGAACAACCCGCCACAAAGCCGTCACGTCCGTCCACGGCGCCTCTAATCCCACTTTATGAAGAAGTTCCTCACATTCTTCACAGGATTGTATCATAGCGTGTCGTGATGGTATGCTTGGCATGCTGGCACCGCTTAGACTGCGCATTTTAAATGATGGACTCACTTAATATGTATGTCTTATTAAAGTGTAAATGGGTTAAAGTACTGGATGATATATAATGCTTTGTTACACCAGTTATTGCTGGAATTTTTATTATTGTTAAATGGTTATGAGACTTTGGTATCACGATTTTAATTAACAAGAGTCATTGAACACTGGTACCTAAGATGTTTCTAATTAATTTTTGTTCGGACGACACGGGTGGCGCTAAGCGATGGGCGAGTATAAAAATTTGTTTCATGTGAGAATCGAACGTACGAAACGCAGCGTAGCGCTCAATCCAATTAACTTATATTTATATTAATTCACATAATCTACAACATGTTTATAGTTTTTATAACATTAATACTTATCAAACATAATACATTACAGTTCCACGTGTCAATTTGTCATCGTGCTATAAAAACATGGAGTGAACACAAATATTATGAGCTCGTATAAAAACAATTTATCAACGAGTACATTAGTATTATTGTTTAATTTCATACAAATAATGACTTGTGTGTGTTGAGCAAAGTATACCTAGCCTATACATAAAATTTCTGTTTTATTTTCTTTCAGTCTAATTGAACTTAGCTGGAAATACTTAATTTTGAATAGGTTTAAATTCACAGATAACTATTTGTTGAGTTTGAATGTGTGCGTAAACGGTCCTAATGTCAATTCGTTTCCTTCAATACAGTTTCAATACAGACCTCGTAAACTGAACCCGCGTTTCATTTCTCTCGCCGCAAATCGAAATCCTGAGCAGTCAATAATCAACCTTATCCACATAAAAACACAATTTTTTATTTTGATAATGTAAGTCCCATGCATGAAAAAATAAAACTTTGTCTAATAAACTGCGCGAAATATTATAAGTGAAGCCGAGTTTTACGTCGTGTTAATGCAAAGGCCCAGCACGGCGAAGAAAGGCACATTCGATCTTTAGAAGACGGGGCTCGATGCGGATCGCGTTTTAACACGCCTTGTGAAGCAAGTATTTAGGAGTGGTTGACAGATAGCTCATTTTTTTCCACGCAACCGTACCATGATCTGCGAAAAATTCGTGGTACGAGTATGTACTACATTTTTTAATGCAATTTGATAAAATGACATAGACACTAGCGCTGTGTCAAAATGACTTCAGTCGTTGCGGTATTATCTGTCCGTAATTCGATTTTGACATTAGTTCGTTTATATCCCTACCCGTGTCTTCGTTGACGGGCACGAAGAAGTGTTCTTCTTTCCTCTAATATCGAAGCTTTTCAAAAATTAAACATCCCTTTCAATGCACAAGCTACAAGAATGAGCCGAATATCCCTATTCTTTAAGACACACACATGCTCCTCTTTGAAAAGCACACATTCTTCATCAAATATGTACACGCGAGTAAATGTATGAACTCGTCGGCTTTAGAAATTTAGCCAAGGCTTGGTCCCTCTGGACCAATGTTTGCTGTACAAATGCCACAGACGTGCGTGGTTTCAATATTTTGCTCTAGTGTTGGATACTACGAGCAAGATCACTGACATCTAATGTAGGATGATTATGCAAGACTTTTCCCTGCTTTTTCGGTTGGTAACAGATACCTTAATTCCTCATAAGAATTAAAAGTAATAGGAATTTTGGTAAAGCATAACAATTATAATTGCAACGAAGTTTTAAGAGTAACGTGAAAAAAATTACAGGAACTTGAGCACACAAATTATTTCAAGGAGTGCTATTCAGGAATAACTGGCTAGATAGCGTACATTTAAGCTCCAGACCATTGGAATTCTAGCAACGTGCAAGATTTTAACGCCGTTTGAGTTCCTCCCAACCTTCCTGCAGGAAACCTGCTTAGAGCTGCGACTGGGATTTATGTAGAATTGTGCAAGTATTTCCTTGCGAGCTAATTCGCAAATAAAAGTCAACTGTTCGAGATAAAAATGGAGCTGCAATCCAGTAGATAAGTTTTAAGATTTTTAAATGGAAATTCTGTTTGTCCATGCTATGTTGTGGGTAAAGTGCACGTTGAATTAGTGTTTTTCATGTTGGTTTTTGCTAGAGGTTTTTTGTCATGTTAATAAAAAATAATACAAACTGATCGTATTGCTTTTTTTAAGTTTTCCCACTAGGTATGAATATTACTAATTTTTCATAGATAGGTGCGTTTACAAATATTTGACCTAATACATACAGATAGCCAGAGCCAGAACGACTACTTCAAGAAATAACCGTGATGTTATGTAACAATTATTCTATTCTTGGTTGATGAAGAACTTGTAACTACAGGTTTCCTCACGATGTTTTTCCTTCGCCGTTTTGAGAGCAATAGTAATTAAATAAATTACGGAAAGTAAAGCACCCGGATGGGTTTAAACCCATGATCTATTGCACCACTGCTATTTCAGGTAAGGTCTGTTAAAATTACATATTTATTTAGTAACAAGTTCTGTATAATTTTTGTATTGTAGTCCGTATAATCATCATCTTACCCAAATTCTAACAGTTCCCTTTTATGAAAACTGACACGTTTTTACTCTTTGGACCTTCAACATTCCCACTGAAAATCTAAAAGCATGCACATAAAGCTACAAAATAAACGTAAAACCAAACAAAAAGAACATATATTATCTAAACAATAACCGCGGAACCAGCGCACGGAGTTGGTTTCATTTGAAAGTTTTCCGTTTTTCAAGCATACAGCACACAGCCCCAAGTGGGGTGACCTACTCTTCAATTCACGATACGGAACTTTTTTCATCAATAGGGAGCGAATATAGTTGAGTTGACGCGCTACCATGTTTCAGTTGGATGGCTATGTTGTTGGTTGTTGCGCGTGATTTTATGCATAGAATAGAAGTTTTTGTCTGCTTTCTTATTTTCGTAATATTTTTGCTGAAGGTCAAGGACTTGAGTTTCTTTGATAAAATGAAACAGAGTACAAAGTGTATGTATTTTTTTCATACCTCCTGTGGCAGGCAAAGCAATTGATCAGGGGAACAAGGTATATATACGAGTATAACAAGGTATACGGAAAGCAAAAATATCATGTAAAGCTACTCACAACACAGCAATAATAATTCTATGTCATATTTATGAAAATAATTAGGCGGCCCCGTATAGCTACAAGTTAATAATACGGATTAGAGAATTTAAAGTTAAAAATATTTCGCAACAATACTCTAAAACCTATGAATATTATATTATTTGCACTGTGCGTACTTAAGAAGCGTAGCGTAGCGCAGCGTAGCGCGTAGCTACGCGGTTATTGCGGTAAGAAAGCACAGCAAGTACATACAACAACAATTTTTGCTGCGATCCAGCACAGAGTTGTTGATACCGAGTCATTAAGTTTTAGACGACTTTGACTATTTTTCCCACGTTTTTATATTAATGACTTTTTTATTCATTACGAGATTCATTTTGACTTTTCCCTGAAGGGTTGCTAAAACAGTCCACGTTACGTAATCTTGACTCAAATATTGACGTCACTACTTAAGATATCCGGCCAAAAACAGGAAAATTTTAACAGAAAAAAATACCTTTTTACCTTTCTGAGGTTTTAAGTGCCCTTAGCCAAAGTAAAAAGTGTGATTCTTACCTTTTGAAGTTTTCTCTTGGTCGTTATGTTTTCCAAAGATAAGTCGGGGATATTAATAATGACTTTGGTGGAAGATGGCGGGGAATATCCGGATAAGAATTAAGCTCGATATCGTCCGAAAAATTTGTCATTTCAATATTTTTCTCCAAAGCCAGTCGCGCATTGATATAACTCCCTGAAACTTGCAGGTTTAAGAAAAAAGAATATAGCCCTGTAATAAGAATTTCGCAGTTGTGAAAAGTATCGTAGGCGCGATCAAACCACAAACAAACACCTAGACCAACTACTTGCAGGAGTATGGAGTATCTTGCCCATTCTTCTCCATACAACCTACCTTTAGCGAATGGGTGTAGAATCAATCCCATCCCTTCCTATTCCCTTTAAATTTAAAAATCGACGTTCAAAAGTGCCTCAGATGGCCTAATTGGAATAAATGATTTGACAAATATTATTTTTTGGAACGAAGTTCCTTATCGCGCGTTGTGAAAGGGGGCTGGACGAAAAAAATTCTTACGAAAAGTTGGCACGACACTTTTATCCGACTGCGCGACGCAAAGGAGGGTAATGTGTTTATTACCATGGAATGGAATGGACTGGACTGGACTGGACTGGACTGGACTGGACTGGACTGGACTGAACCGGACCGGACCGGACCGGACCGGACCGGACCGGATCGGACTGGAGTGGAGTGGAGTGGAGTGGAGTGGAGTCGCGACGATTATTTTTGTTGAGTGTATACAGTAACTTCGTTCCATCCGGGTGTCCCTTGACACCTCTCAAGTTTTTTTTATTTTATTTATTAAATTTATTTTCTCAGAATAATACCTATAAACTTATAAATTAAGCCCCACAAAACCGTTGTAGTGGTTTGACTGTGGGATCGGTGAATCTTTATAGCCACTTGTTATAATTTTCTTATAGAAAGCTTGTTGTATTTGTTTCGTGTATCAAACCTGTGAGAAGTCAATTGCCAACCGTGTCGTCTGAGATAATTATCCAGATAGTAGGTACTAAATCATCATTTATTAAAGAGTAATCGGGACCAGACGGTCAGGTAGGTTGTCTAATTATCTAAAATACTGGTAGGAATCCACGGAGCTGCGAAAGCAACCTACAATGTAGGAAAATATTAGACAAAATATGAATCTGGTATATTTTCATTTCTTTGTTTACCTAGGAAGCAATGTAGATCCTGGCTACGGAAACTTGTGAGACAATGATGATGGTGATTTATATTATTCTAACAGACTATTAATTAGTTGTTTAAGTTAGGTATCAAAGATAAACATCTTAACCTGGGAAACTGTAGGAAAACAAACATTTCAGTTCATTGTTAGGATTTAGAAACACAGGACGGAGATAAGGGCTTGGAACACACCAAACTAAATCACATTTTTTATAGGACTGGAAGGTATTGGAGTTTCTGATATAAGCTGTTTCGAAAAATATTATACCAGAATCAGTGAATTTATCAACGAGTCCCTTCGTGGGCGAAACAGAAGAGGCAGTGAATCTTGACTGACTAAAAACTAACCTGTTCTTCTTGTTGCTTTTCACGTTCCAGGTACGAGGTAACCTTTTAAGACTATTTCGCGATCCAGGCACATTAAATTTTACCTAAACTATCCACATATTTGTCTCGTACCTATTTTCGAATGAAAGTTCATTAATTGGTGTCCACTTTGAATCTGATGCTTATCGGGATATTTAAAAAAATGTATGTGTTCAGATAATGACAAGTCATAAAGAGAATAGATAGGTATGAAATAATATAAAAACCAGTCCCCTAAACTAAAGAACACTACTAACTAAAAAATATTAAAAATAACACTCTAGGGTAGCACGTGAAAATAAAATAATTGTATCATAACGGTATAATAGAGGAGACGTGGCGTAAATTAATGGGGCTTGTAATATAAATTGATATAAATTGTGTCTCGACGGACGCTGCTGGGGCTACTACGATACGAATACGAAATTATGTCGGTTTAAAGTGAGAGCCGATCGAGATAGCGCGAGGTGAAGCGTTTTATTGCTTCGGTAAATTATGGCCAATGCAGGATGAAATTAAGTATTCATTTATGTGTTCTGAATATCATTATGAGCGTGTTTGATATTCAAGTGGTGGTGTGTTGAATATGTGATAAATGAGTTTCGAAATGTACTTGTTTTTCTTTCAATCTTATAATATCTCGTTCTTAAATGAGTGGTAAAGTATTTTCACACAGAGATTAATTTATTTTATTACTAGCTGTGCCCGCGACTTCGTTCGCGTGGATGTCGGAACTTAACAATGTATTTTTTACAAAATTGACAAAGTTTCATACAAACTTTCATCCCCTATTTTATCCCCTTGGGGATAGAATTGATCAAAATCCTTTCTTAGCGGATGCCTACGTCATAACATCTACCTGCATGCCACATTTCAGCCCGATCCATCCAGTGGTTTGGGCTGTACGTTGATAGATCACTATGTCAGTCAGTCACCTTTGAGTTATATAATAATTTAGATTTAGATGGAGGTCAAGTAAGAATACGCTCCATGTAAAATACTGATTTTCAGTTAAATTTGGTAAGATTGGAAGCCGACTCCAACATAACTGGGAAAAGGCTAGGCACGTGGTGAAGCTTCATTGATTTTATCTGCTTCGAAAACCAATAGTGATACAATTCACCCTTTAATAATTGCTAAGCAACAATTAATATTCATTAAGATATGCCAGAGACTGGTCTATTAATTGAAGAGCTCGTTCGATCTAGTTCGGAGCTCTTTGTTTCTATTGCAGTTCTGTTAAGTCTATTAGAGGTACTAGACTAGTGATTAATAGTTACTGGAAGAATGGCGAGTGGAATGATTTATTGGTGGTGGTAGAACGAGGAGTAAGTAATGGTAGTTTTGTCAGGTATCCTATTAAGTACTTGGTCCAGTTTGCGTGACGCGGATTATTGTGTTAAGCAAGAAAGCTTTTTATAACGTGTAATCAGGATTGAATGAACAGCCATAGTTTTTGGAAAGATTTTTGTAATAATTAAAATGTTCCAAAAATAGTTTTGGACAAAAGTATCATGATGCCGATCTTTTTAGTAGGTTTATAAATGTTTGTGAAGTTATGAGTGAGTACTAGTAGTCGACAGAAATGATAGTCTAACAATCAGTTCTGGCAAAAAAAAAATCCAATTGGTAAGATAGATTGATTATAGGTGGTATGTGGAGGTTAAATTGATATTGACTTCACGAAAAATATAAATTCTATCAGCCTATAAATGTTTCCACTGTTGGGAAATAGGACACTGTAGGCAAAAACAAAATATATAGGCATTGAATTGAAATTAGGTGGACTAGAAACCATTCCAAACAGTTGGCAAAAGGCTAAATACACTATGAAGTGTTCCAAAATTAGTACCCAGAAAATTCGTAACTTATCTCGCATGAGGAAAACTACTAGTACTCTTTATCACAACGTCACGAGAGGCCATAAACCTAACTTTTAGGATACAGCATCCATCTCAGTTACTAACTCTGACACTAAACAAAGTGTGTACATAAAATACCCACCCTCCCCACGTGACGTCATAGCGGCCATGTTAATAATTCCGGCTAACGTCAGAGGACTCATCAGGACGTAGATTATTACCTGAGCGAAGGAATAGTTACAGCCTTTTGCCTAGGGAATGAGACATCCATTTAGTGACGTTGATTTAGGGAATGATAAAGATGAACACTTGTACATGTAGTTACAAAAGTTGTTTGACACAAAGGTAAAACAATTTTTTTGACGTGGTGGATAGATGTCGCGGCGTTCTAACCTACCGCATGATGCAGGTCCTCACCGGACACGGAAGTTTCGGGAGGTAACTATATCTGATAAGGAGGGAAGAACCACTGCGAGGATCACCCAGAGGACACGATGGAGCATACGGTGCAGGACTACCCCGCTTGGGCAGAGGCATTGGTCGAGGCTATGCTGCGGGGCGAGACGTTGTAAGAAGCGGTCGCAAGGTCGCATCCTTCCGTGAAGCAATCATGCTCGCGAAGGAGGAGGCGGGCAGCGTGAGGGAGAGGATAGCTTTCTCCCTCCACCCCAGCCGCAGTGGTAGACGCCCACGGCGACAGACGTCGGCAGACGATCTCCAGCCAACGTAGGCGCGGGCATGCGCGCGGCGAGTAAAGGGCGACTCGCTGTCCGACCATGGACCATGCCCGGGTCGACGGCGCATTGTGGTCCACGCGCCTCAAAGAGTGTCAGAATTGAGCAGCATTAAGTTTAAAAAAAAAAAGTAGGTATTGTCATAGAATACCAAAATTTGTATTTCCACACCATTTTGTTTCCTACTGTACCAAGTTTATTTTCCCAAATAAAGAAATTATCTAAAATTGGACCAGTGAGTTGTTACAGCTTATTACAGAGAAATTGGCACTGGTGTGCCAAATGTTACGCCAAATACGGTTTAAAGGACGCATAACGTGCCCGTTACTCATGTTCGTATCAGTTCTGTGTCCGCGTGACTGGTGTGATGCCATATAAAGCTGTGCTGAATGGTAATTGAGGGACATTGTCGTTATCATCTGGGTGTGTTTAGTGATTAGTTTTTATTATTTTGATGTAGCATGTGTGAGTAACAGCACATCGGTAGGACCTATAACATTTGTAATAACCTGGTCTTTTCCCGAATTAGATACAATACTTGGTTAAATTTTCTCAATGTGTCTGACCGCAAGCGTAAGCAGCTAAAAAAAACAAATGTCATTGTGCTGGAACAAATGTCATTTTCTGACCACTAGTAAATAAAAAAATGGATCAAAAATTAACTTTGTTGAGTGAACCATTTGCTTGAGCGACACATCAGACGTATACATTGTACTACCCACTACTATTTCAGTAGCCATGTTTACGAATAGACACGAGATAAAAAAAAGTTGCAAAAAAATACCAACCACGTATATTTTCTGAATAATTTCTAAAGGAATCGTTTCACAAAAAAACGTTGTCCGAAAATTCCCCACATTTTCCGAGACATTTCTCGAACATAAAGGTAGACAAAACGTCAATAGAACCATTATCAGAACGCCTGCCCACCGAGGAAGAATTCATAAAACTTCCTCTAAATTCCGCCCAATTGTCCGTGGCATGACCTCATTCTGGGTCACAATAAATAGCTCTAGTACCCGAGTACCGGGTGCTGTCACCGATATTTTCTACTAAATCGTCACTGTTTTGTTAACGTTGCTCGGCCCGCGATTTGTACACTTAGGGAATAAATAGAGCATCAAATGCTCGTGCAATGGCTGAAAAAAAGATGCACTGCGTCACGGGATAAATCGAGCTTGAACACTTTTGTGTTAGTGAAAGATGGACTACTGCCCGAACATAAAACATGGAAGCCATGCTATTTTACTATAATTTATGTCGTAATAGTTTCAGCAGTATATGTATTTTTCCCGTTTTCTGACTACACTTATAGACAGTGTTACAGTGATCACTAATAATCACTGAACATAGGAGATTTTCTGAGAAAATCGTATCGGTTCCCTACTGACCGCTAACTTCTCGTTAAATTTAGTACAATCATGTTCATCCGAAAATTCATCCGAAAATGTTCTTGTATTTCAATCATATTAACTTCAAATACTCATCTATACTTGTTTATCAGATCCGTATCAATTCTTATCACAATAAGACCCTCCCCGTTACTTCCTAGTTTCCTGTCGCCGATATTTCCTCTATATTGCCGACCACTGCTGCGCTAGCATCAGTATTTATTGCAGTTACGTTACCGAAACGAAATTACTTGTGATGGCGGATTGTGTCACAAGGAAACGCAATCGGGTAACAAGAATTTGTTTGTTTGGATATTGAAGAAGAATGAAATGAATGAATTTATTGCAATGTTGGTTTGTTTCTGACCTTGTGTTGAAAATATTCTTAAAGACATTAAGCTGTTTCGAACATTATTTATTGTTGTTAAGTTTCAAGTGTCAGACGATACAATTTCGAACTAAACCATTAAAGTCTGTTCCAATAGTTGTGTAAAATACAACAGTTCAACGAAATGTATTCCTGTTACAGATATTACAGCTATATTTCATGAGTTTTATTTACATTTCCTCCGGCCAAACATCTCAATACAGTCCGCGTTTTAGTTTCCACAAAGTTTCATTTGATTTGCGACCGCCGCGCCTCGTGCATCGTACCCTGTGCCAGAGATCTGTTTTGGCAGTTACCAACGAAACTTGCTATATTTCAAAGTTTTCAAACATACAACTTTGTTATATTTGGAGTACGAACAACTCTCGGCCAGGGAAATACTTGGAGAACTTTCCAGGTGGGTTTTTTGCCCTCGAGAGCAGAGATCTGAAGTTTTTGCGCTAATCGAAATTCCAATCTTTCGTTGAACGCGTAAGAAGTAACTGAAGAGTAATTATTGTAAAATTTAATCAAGATGATGATCTATCATTATATTTTTTAATTGCCCCTCTCTAGGAATTTCTTCTTGTATCGTGGTTGCGTTTACAAACATAATAAAGTCACATACATAAACGCCCAGACCCGATAATTACTTGTAGATCATACAAATATTTGCTACGTGCGGAAATCGAACACGCGACATGCAGCGCAGCAGTCCAATCGCTCAGCCACTGTACTAGCCGTACCGTCTCGTCAAATTTTAAGAGCTGTGTAAAATACTTTTAAATAAATAAAAATGTTTTTAAAGACCTTGGAAAGAAAATATCGTAGTCAAAAATCTTAAAACTTATCCCGGATTCTGCTCTAAAATAGAATGCAAGGAACATTGTAAAACAGGACATTTCAGCGAGCCGTTACTTATTCACGGCGCTTGTCGCAACCTAGTGCTGTTCAAATATTCAATGCCACCATCTTGTTCTTGTGTTAAGCTTGGCTTAACTACAGCCGCAAATGACGTGAGTAGAATGGCAAATGGTAAGAAAGTGTGTATACGGCAACGCGGGGAAAGCTTTAGTTATTATTATAAAGTGTAAGATAGAACGCTCGCACGTAATAGGTAAATAAGTTGAGAGAATACATGTTTTAGGAGTATAAGTCTTAGCTCGCTGTAGGCGTTCATAAATATGTACAGTCCTTTTACAGGCCCCAGACCTTTGATAAAAAGATATATGTGGTCGAGAATAAAAGTCTTTGTCCAAAGTTGCAAAGCTCGAAGTAAAATCGTGAGTCGTCAGACTACAAAATAAGCCTATTTCAATCTCTATATTCCATCCGTTGACCAACTGACACATAGAAATTGTGTTTCCATCGAAGGTAACAGTAACAATTCAATTTTTATTTTACAATTCCCATATTTCATTTCTCAGCACATACAAAAGAAAAGTAAATGAAAGATTTTACGACAAATATAAAACGGAGCGAACTTTAGATAAGAAAGTGGAGTGTCGTATTTTGATCGTTAAACCTCGTCGGTAATGTATTCGATACAGTTCGATATGTTTCAAGAGCCGAGTGGCAAGTTTCTTTGAACTTCTGCCGACTTTGTATTTGCAATACACTCGAATGAATCCCGTTATGCAGTTTTATTCACACCTGGTTCCTTAGTTTGTAGCTGGAATTTTTCAAAAGAGGATTTAATAATATTATTGCTCGTTCATTCCACCTCGTTAAGTTTAGACAGGGTTGTCCGAAGCTATTGGGGTGAAGTTTTGAAATTAATTTACGAGTTATTTTTACAAGTTGAGGATCTGAATCAAAAGAAACTATTATCTATTAATGAATGATAAATAATAGGTATTACTTTTATGAGGAGTACATAAATAAATTAAGTACCTACAATAAATTATGTCGATTTTGCCATCTCAAATCAAAATCTAATCTAATTCTTAAAATTAAGTATTTTCTTAAAAAAACTGAATGAAGTACCTACAAGAATGTTAAAAAAACTTGTGACGCGACATTATAACGCAAATGAACAATGCTACTAAACTATTGCTCAAAGACAGCCCGATTAATAATATTCCACAATATTCCACAACTATCACACGACGCTATCTAGTCCCAAGCTAAGCAGAGCTTGTGTTATGGGTACTAGACAACTGATAAACATACTTAATATATTTCTAAATACACACATATTATAGATAAATTACACCCAGACACAGAACAAATGATCATGCTCATCACACAAACATTTGTCCTGGGTGGGAATCGAACCCACGACCCCCGGCATAGCAGTCAGGGTCACTAACCACTAGACCAACAGGCCAGTTCAATTGAGTATGTTAACAACAAAGAAGGCGGCATTATGCCGTAATAATAAGAAATTACTTACAGTTATCTGAAGTAACCTTGTTAAAGGATTAAACGTTCTTCTTTTTGCCTTCAATTATGTTAAGCTCTTCTGGATAAGAAGCAGTATTTTTCTGAAGGGTTTTTTAATTTTGTCTAAGATTACTCATCAAAAAACATCTTTAAAATTTTGGTTTGTCGACTTTTTCATAAAACATTTTATTTTCTTGCTTAATTTTTATTACATTTTTCTTAATTACAGCATATTTTGTTTTAATTGGAGGAGTCTTCAAAAGCCTATAAGTTCTAAAACCATTCCTGCTAAAGGGTTTGCTCCCTTCTTGGTTGTCGCGATCACACATATTAAGAAGTCTACATAACGCTGCTTAAATTCAAAACGGCCACAAATCGAAAAGTCACTTTTTTACAGGAGAGCCCGTCAAAGTTTTCATTTCGGTTTTTGTTTATTATTTTTATTAATCAACGTTGTATATCTATGTGTTATATATCATCGGATGTGTATTTCAAGCCTCTATTTGTTTGTAATTTGATATTTTCTGTAAGATTACCGAGTCAATAAAAAAAATCACATAAGTCCCTTTTGATTATAAAAAAATGTTTAATGTTTATGAATTTTATAAATAAAGCAGCCATATTGCCACTTTGGAAGTGTCTCTCGCGCAAACTGTTCAGTTTAGACAAAAATGATGTCAGTAACCTATAAGTAGGATGTTAATTAGAATGCATCATAATTTTAAGATAAAATAAAAAACTTTTTCAAAAAAAAAATGCAACCGACTTCAAAACAACCACAAAAAAGTTCAAAATAACCTACAAAAAAACTTTTCTTTCGAAAGTCGGTGACTTTATTTTTTATTTCATTGACTTTTTGTCACCGACTTTCGAAAGAAAAGTTTTTTTGTAGGTTATTTTGAACTTTTTTGTGGTTGTTTTGAAGTCGGTTGCATTTTTTTTTTGAAAAAGTTTTTTATTTTATCCTTTTTAGTTTCACTATTCAACCCAAATTATTGCCAAATACATAATTTTCTTACATGTGCACTAAAATTTTGTAATCCGTAGCACCGGTATTAACAATACTGTATCGAACAAAAAAAGAATCATCGAAATCGGACCAGAAACCTCGGAGTAATCGGTGTAGACAAAGTTGAAAACTTCTTAGGTTTTTGTTGATTTTTGTTGATTTTTCAAAAAGTGCTGGTCCGATTTCGATAAAATTTTAATGGGACCATTCCGGAAGTATACCCTATCCAATAAAAATAAAAAAATAAATATTTTTTCAAATCGGTTGTTAGATGACGGAGTTATGCCCGAACAAACATAAAAAAAAAAAAAAAAATACAAACATCCGAATTGAGAACCTCCTCCTTTTGGAAGTCGGTTAATAAACTTGAACGATGAGTGAATGAGAGAGTATGTGTGGGAGAGAGAGGGAGGAACAATGGCGAGTGAGCTAAGAAACGAGAAAGACGTATCCGTTTGAAGAAGTTTAAAATTAATAAAGAAAAGAAGTTTTCAAGAAGTAAAGTTTTATTTCGGTCATCCACACCACCCTACATATATATCATTTTTAAAGACCTATCCATAGACATCCCACACGCATGGGTTTGGTGAAAAAAAAATTTTTGAGTTTCAATTGTAAGTATGCATTTTGAAAATCCTAATGCGGTTCACATTTATACATCTACTTACCAAGTTTCAACAGGATAGCTCTTACTTCTCGTTCTCGCTCTTACTTTCGTAAAAAAGTGGCTGTGACATACGGACGGACATGACGAATCTATAAGGTTTCCGTTTTTTGCCATTTCGCTACGGAACCCTAATAAGGGTGATACACATTGTTGAAGAATTATAGAACAATCTCACTTCTGTCCCATGCATACAACAAGCTGTTCTCGAGAGTCAATACGAACCGTCTCGAACGCAGGTTTGGTGACTTCCAGCCCCCGTACAAGCCGGTTTACGAAAAGGTTTTAGTATCATAGTTCATACAGTCACCACATAAACACCCTCCGCCAGATTATAAAGAAGACAGAGGAGTATAATCGGTGTCTAACGTTTGTGGACTATAGGAAAGCCTTTGATTCAATCGAAACCTGCGCAGTATTGCAGTCCAACGATGTCATTTCGACTATAATATTGGTATATCGAAGAGTTGGAGTGTTTATTTAGAAATGGCACCATGTCCATCCTACTTCAGGAAGAGAGCACGAAACCAATTTAATTGCAGAAAGAGGTGAGACAGGGAGACATTGTTTCTCCGAAACTGCTCACGAACGTTTCCCAACAGGTGGGCCTTAAAATTAACATGAACAAAACAAAATTCATGTCAAATGTCCATGTGGCACCCTTACCGATTGTTGTTGGGAATGATACTCTTGAAAATGTAGGCCATTATACTTACCTTGGACAGATTGTTCAGTTAGGGAGGTCCAACTTTGACAAAGATATCGCCCGAAGAATCCGACTCTTATGGGCAGTGTTTGGGAAGCTACGTTATAATATCTTCTCGTCGAGTATCTCACAGTGTCTTAAGACAAGGGTGTTTAAAAAGCGTGTGTTGCCAGTGAAGACATACGGCCCTGGAAATGGTAGTTGGCTGCTCGCCTTTTAGAGAGACTAAAAGTCACTTAACGAGCAGTGGAAAGAGCTAGGCTCGGAGTTTTTTTACAGAATAAAATCCGGAACAAGGATACTCGGCAAAGAATCGGAGTCATCGAAATAGCTCGTAAAATTTGGAAGTTGAAGTAGCAATGGGTATAATGGGTAAGCCACATTGCTTATAGAACTGATAGCCTTTAGCGAAGAAAATATCTCCAGTGGCGACCATCACGGATCGGAAGACGTCTAATAACTTACAATAATGATATTTTCACATTTTGTAATAATTCAAAAGTTCGTTGTTTAAATTTTCAATAATACAACTAATTCTTGATTATTTCCTAAATGCGCAGATCGATTACATGATTTAAAAGGATACAAAGGTTTTACTAGTAGACCTAGACCTACAAACAAGTTGCTCTCGTAATACTAAAAAAATAATTTCATTAATACAAAGAGTTAATAGTGTTCGTATCAACAAAGAAACTAACTAGAATATTAATATTATGAAGACTGTGAGTACGTGCGTCACTCTCTGGGACAGAATATAGCCCGGCTCGTCCTTTCTCGATCGCCTACTCGGGTGGATCCATCGCGCTTATATATGTTTTTATACCCGGAGTGAGACAGGCCTGGTTTAGGTTGTAATTATTTTGTTAAGTTTTAAATTTAAATATTATTTGTAATTTGTTTAAATAAATACTGGCACAATCACCATAATTTCATATGCAAAACAGAAGCATTCCAAAATAATGCACTTTTTCTTAAAAGAATAATAATAAAACACGTTTTATTCAAACTCAAAATGGACACATCACAAAATACGGCACTTTTACTTACAAGATTTTGAAATACTTACATACAATTTTAAAACAATACGGTTGTATTTTGAAATGTGACCCTTTTTCACATAAAAAACGTGCGCTCCCGCTGACTGCAGGGTCGCAACCCGGAATATTATGGCGGTTTTGATCTGAAGTTAACCACCAAAGTGACAAAATCGAAAAAGGGCGGTTGTGCGATTTGCTCATTTCTAATGCGAAAATACTGGGTGTCTTTTTGAAATATAAAAATATAGGCTGAATTGATACGATTTCAAAAAATTTCGACTTGTGGCCGTTTTGAATTTAAGCAGCGTAAATTGACGATATTCCTCTACATGCGGTTAGAGCAAAACTGATCTCAACATAGTTTCGAAAAAGGTGATGATGATGATTTTCTACTCAAATTAAAAAAAACTCATCTCATCAAAAACAACATCACCGAATAAAAAAATTAAACTTACGATTTTTCTTATGTTTTTTTTTTACTTTTCGCTATTTCATCTGTTGCAAGTATGGTCATGGGTAAACCAGTTTAAAATTCTAACGGTAGTATATGACGTGACTGTCAGTAAAAACTTAATCTTTAAAACGCCATATTAATGTTGATGTTAGTAGTTCCAATCCAACGCTATGTTCAGCCATTTAACTTATTATATTGGCGCAGCCATAAAGCATTGCCGCGGCATTGCTCCGCATAATCGTCGGCTTTCGATATAAAACGGCGCTTAGTGCGGATTCCCCGGCATTCACGGCGCTTCAAGCTGCGATATGAATATTATTACATTCTTTTGTCCCATATTTATTGTGAATTTGTCAATAGCCTGCGTTGTTTGTAGGTTTGTGTGTCGTTCTATTTATAGAAATTGTTCGCAGTCACGCGATTACTTTTATGACTAGTAAACCGAGAGCTTGTAGCGATATTTGTTTGTTTTATTTGTTGGCTACGTTGTACAAGGTTAGTTTTTTTTTATCTCAAACTTCCTAAGAGGTCATTGTGCTCATTACTAAAAGCACCATTTCCACCTTCTACCAGTTCACTCAGGCAACAGCACCACAGGCTACCAGCTGTTATGTGTAGTGACGGGTGAGCGATCTTGATGGTGGAAGTGGCCCTCACCCGGGGCCGCCTGGCTCACGACTACCATTCTTTCGGTGTTCGGCGCCTACCAGTATTTGCTGTATTTGGTGCACAGAAGTTCCAGTTCCTTCTAGATGAGCTCTCTCCATCATGGTACTTATTTTTTCCCTCTAGGCTAGATTGAGACCAAGGCAAACCTATATTCTTCTATATCTATTCTTCTATATACTTATAATAAATTTGTAGAAAAGTGGTGTCTGTACAATGGAAATATACAAAAAAAAAGTAGCAGGGGTTGTTATTTTATCGATGCCGAACCCGAAACTGTAATTAATTTTTTTTTTGTCTGTTTGTCTGTTTGTCGGTTTGTCTGTTTGTCTGTGTGTTTGTGCACGCTAATCTTCGGAACTACTGGACGGATTTGAATGATTTTTTTTTGTTGTATAGGTATTAAGTTCGATTAACATATAGGCTATAATTTATCTTGGAAACTTGAACACCTGATGCAGAACTGCAACAGACCTGCTAAACTATAAGAGATACAAAAATGATGCCATAGCAAAAATTGTTCCACGTGATGAGCATTTTCTGTTGAGAGAATAAAATTGAAGATCCTGGACACCTGATGTGGAACTTCAAGAGCCCAGCTACACTATAACATATACAGGAATGACGTCTTAGCAAGAGTTGTTCAGCCTGATGAGCACCTTCTGTTGATGTATAAAAATTGAAGATCTGGAACACCTGATGTGGAACTTCAAGAGCCCAGCTATACTATAACATATACAGGAATGACGTCTTAGCAAGAGTTGTTCAACCTGATGAGCGCCTTCTATTGATGTATAAAAATTGAAGATCTGGAACACCTGATGTGGAACTCCAAGAGCCCAGTTACACTATAACATATAAGGGAATGACGTCTTAGCAAGAGTTATTCAGCCTGATGAGTACTCTCTGTCATCGTATAAAAATTGAAGATCTGGAACACCTGATGCGGAACTCTAAGAGCCCAGCTACACTATAATATTTACAAGAATGACGTCTTAGCAAGAGTTGTTTAGTCTGATGGGCATTTCCTGTTGTCTTACAAAAATGAATGATCTGGAACGTCTGGAATCGTCTCGCGCATCCCGTTGTTTTCCCGTCCCCAGGCTCCTAGAATTCGACATCAGACGTTTCAGATCTTCGATTTTGACGACCCCGACTGCTGGCATAAGCAACAGCATCCGCGTACGAAGTCGCGGGCAGAAGCTAGTTTAAAATATAACCACTTGTCCCATGAGTCGAATAATAAATTCGTCATGCGGAGAAATCGTTAGCCCGTTAGTCAGATAATACTAGTTAACAGTCACAGTTATTGTACTAAGTACCTATTTGCCCCACTGCTGAGCATAAACTCAATTCTGTTCCTTAGTAATTACTTTCAAAATACTGCAAACACAAAATAATAAACTAATTATGTATTTGCATTTCACTTTGTCAAATTGGCATTTACCTAATTTATTCAAAATTCATAGCGGTTTCCATCTCTCTTTGTATTCAGTTAAGCTATCCGCACAAACTAATCTGCTACATTAATGCCTATCCGCACAACATCAGCCAGCTCTTTACCATCCCCAGTCCATTGTTCTCGTAATCACCAGCGCTTCGGTGATAAACGCAGCTTCTCTGATTTACGTCCGAAGCCACGCCATTAACGGCATTAGCCTAACTCCGGGGTGTTAACTCAGGAGTTACGACTGATTTGCTACTTATGCTCCTGTGTCTTGAGATATGCTGGCTGGCGATAGGTTGGTGGTGTTAATGGTAACATGAAGGGGAAGAGTACAAAAATATTAAGGTCTCGTCCACATAAGAATTTAATTCATGTACAAAAAGTCACAACAAGAAAGTAGCGCCTAAGTTTTGAAAAAAAAAATACACGAAATTGATGTCAAAGTCGTTGTTCTAACAAAAACAATTGAAGAAACTCGATAAATTCAATTATAGTTACCAGACAGCAATTTGACGAGAACCAGAAACGTGATCTAATAAAAAACTTACTGAAAGATAAGTCTCCTCGCGCTAACTCTCATAAATGTCGTCAAAATAAAATAACCGAGCGAACATAACAACAAGTAATCCTATAAATTGAATTCCAACAATACACACCACTTAGAATTCTTGAAAAAATAATCCACACTCTCAAAACGCGGAGTACTAATAAATAATACATGGCAAAAGTTCCCAGCTCGGCTCATACAGAAGATTGATCCGCGCATTCTGAATACATTTACATGTGGGAATAAATCATAACTGGGGGGCTCAGGTCTCGAGGCTCGTGTCGATACAACAGTACGACATGAGGTGTAATTTATATTGTTTGGAGTTTCGTATGCCGGTGGAAGTAAGGTAGGTGCGAATTTCGATGCAAAACGTGAGGTCTTGATTGATGTGTTGAAATATTGAAATTCAAATAAATAGAAATGTTCAAATGAATCAGACTTAAAAATAAACAGCGACGTCACAGTCTATTTTATACAGGAACCTAAATCATTCTGATTTCAATTACGTGGCTGAAGTTTCCCGAAACAAAATTCTAAAGGAATTAGGACTCACCTTCCTACGCAAAAACGGTCATCCATTATTAATATAGTGTTTCATTTTCAGCCCAGGTTATTGTACTGAAAATCATAAATCACGCCTTCCTTGCTCCACTTTTTACAACATACTAGAATAACAATAGGTAGCGTTGCTCCTAAGTTCAAAGCTTAGGGTAATAAAAGCCTTACAGGAAAGTACTTCTTGAAGAATGATTTGGCATATTTTTTCAGTTGCAAAGGAAAGGAGGCGGTATATTGCTCCTAACTTTTTGCTATTACCGAGAAAAACTTGCTGTTACCAGACGAGTGCTGGCTGATTGAAACAATACATTCAAAGGAATACTTCACGACTTCGAAAACATCGATGATAGGATTTGGTGAAAAAGTTTTTAGGTACCGTTTATTGAAAGAAAATAGCGGTGTTATTGTGGATTTTTGAGTGAAGATAAAAAGAACGTTTGAGTGTAAATGATGAAAACCGTGAAAGTGGAATTTATTCATTCAAATAAAAAAAAAATGCTACGTTATATAAACTCATTTACAAATTTAATGTAGATAGACTATCTACATTAAATTTGTAAATGAGTTTTGGCATAAATAACTGCCATGATTCTTTACGTCGCTTATAAATTCAAATAATACCATTAGTTTCCAAATTCCTAGGCTAGGCTAAGCGTAGCGTTAGATAATAATAATAATAATAATATTTATTTAGAAAATAAAAAACTCAGGTTACAAAAACTCTGTGTTCGATAACGACTGCATTAGTAAAATACTGTGTCGCAGTCATTAACGCCCACCGCCACAAGTTATGACAATTAGCAAGACAGAAATTTAAATTTAAGAAAGAATACAAAAAATAAAATAAAATTAAAGTAGAATAAAAAACAAAATAAAATAAACAAAATTAAAAACAAAATCAAATCAAAATTAAATAAAAATCAAAATTGAAAACAAAATCAAATCAAAATAAAAAACAGAAGTAAAATTAAAATCAAATCATAATTAAAGTTAAAATAAAATCAAAATGAAAATTAAACACTTGAAATTATTCTACTACGAAGCAACAATTTTTCACTGCAGGTATGTGACATTGTGTGTGTGTGGCAGATTTTGTAGTTTTGTATGTGGAATGTATGTGTATGAATGAAGTGTGTAAAGTAGCTGTTTGAGGGAGGAGTGTAAGTGTGTGTTTGCGTATGGATGGTAGAGAGGTGTATGTATGTGAGTGTAAGTGTGTGCAGGGAGTGTGAGTTTGCGCATGTTATGTATTATTTAGGGGAGATGAATTTAAATTCTAACATATGTTTCTAGTTCTTCATAGGAAAGAGTATGAAGCCATTTATCCGTGGTTTCTCGACATTCTCGCAAGGTCATTGAGTATATATTTTTCTGTTTATTTACTCGATTATATAAAGTGGAGCTAAGAAAATAATATTGCCGCCGAACAGCTTGGACTCTGGCATATTCCACCCGGCAGACTCTGTCAGATCTGCGTTTTTGGGTAACAACAGCAGGATCGAAGGGAAGGTCTAAGTGTTTACGCAGTACTACAGCAAGAAGAAATGCGTGTCTGACTCTTGGTAGCTCGCAAAGAGTGTACAATTCCTGTGTTGGAAATAGGACAGGTTTGTGAGTCATGACTTTTAACACTGCCCTCTGAGCTCTTTCTAGACGGAGCATTAAGCACTTCCCAGCTCCACCCCAGGCTGCAATACAATATCTTAGGATCGAATGTGCAAGAGCGAAGTATACTGTTCGTAGTGTCCGAAAATCAGCGGATGTTCGTAGGTTTTTAAATATAAATATCAATTTTCTGACCCTGGAAACCAGAGCCTCAATTTGTTCCTTCCAAGTCAGCGTACTATCAATTATAACCCCCAAATATTTAATACTATTAGTGCGTGTAATTTGGGCACAACCGGTGCAATCAGTCGATATAAACCCGCATTTGTGCGCTGTCAGAGTGTAGGGCGCCGGAGGTTGGGAGGTTTTACTTGGAGCGAATGTAATAAACTTTGTTTTTTCTACATTAAGGGTAAGCAGGTTTCCATTTAGCCATTTCATTGCAACAAGTAAGGAGGACTCTGCGTATGAGAGGGCCTCGGACCAGGTTTTACCATTAACAAGAATGACGGTATCGTCCGCGTAGGTTATAATTTTCGCGTTAGTTAGAGTCAGGTCACATAGGTCATTAATGTAAATAAGAAACAGGGTAGGTCCAAGTACACTACCCTGCGGGACTCCGTAAGTTAAAAATTGCGGCCTGCTAACGAAATTTCCTATCTTTACGGTTTGCGAACGCTCACTAAGGTAACTCTTAAAAATGTCAAGACACACTCCCCTAACACCAATCCGCTCCAACTTTCCAATCAAGAGGGGAACAGAGACTGTGTCAAAAGCTTTTGAAAGGTCTAGAAAAATGCCTAATGTTTTGAGTTTATTGTTTATATTTTTTGCTATAGTTTCAGTTACTTCTAACACGGCATCTTCTGTACTTTTACCTGACCGAAAACCGTATTGATTCGCTGAGATTATATTCTGTGAGTTAAGGTAATTAATTAGTCGACTATTAATAATTTTTTCTAAGGCTTTGGACAAAATGGTAAGAACAGATATAGGTCTGTAGTTGTTAACACAGCCCCTGTCCCCACTCTTGTAGATGGGATGTACAAGTGCTCTTTTAAAGACAGCCGGGAACACTCCTGAAGTGAGGACAAGGTTAAAAATGTGCGAAATAATAGGGATTAGGGTGTCACGGGCTGCCTTGATTAGTGTTGCAGAAATGCCGTCCCAACCCACTGCGCAATTGGACCTGAGGCTGAGGATAATATTTTCAATCTCTTCACAGTCAGTTGAGAGAATGGCCATGGAATTAGGATAGGCGCCGTTGTCAGAGGAGTGCGTACAGTGTGCAGTAGTTATTTTTGACGCAAGGGTCTTCCCTATATTTGCAAAGTAGTCATTTACCTCTTCCACAGAATCTGAAGGATCCTGAGCAACTGATAAAAGTTCAGTAGCAGATGATTTGTTGGTTTGAAGATTAGATATTGACTTAATTAGATTCCATGTAGCCTTAGGATTTCTACGATGTCTCTCAAACTCAATCCGTTCGTATTCGCGTTTACTTTTTTTAAGCAAATTGTTGCAGAAGTTCCTGTACCTCTTGAATGTAACTTGTAGTATACTATTATTGGGGTCTCTTTTTGATTTAAGGCTAAGTTTATCCCTGTTTCGTATGCACCTCAGAAGGCCAGGTGTGATCCAAGGTTTTGTAATCCTTTTTTTACTTGGGATTGTGCGAGTAACAGAGTTGTTATTTACGACTGTTGAAACAATATTAACAAACTCAGTAGCAGCCGTAGTTGCATCATCACAGCTCAACACTGTAGAAAAATCTACAGTTTTTAAAATTGCTACGCATGCGTCCACGTCCACTTTGCGCGATAATGAGGGGGTTTTATTTACATCTAATGTTAATTTGCAAAACACAATCACCGGAGAATGGTCCGTTATGGTAGAATCAATGACTAATGTTATAGCAGGTTTGTTTGATTTGATAACTACGTGGTCCAGACAGGCATCTTTTCGAGTAGAAAATAAATGCGCAGGAAGCATTGCATGGGATGCTACTGTGTTTAGATACGTATCAGAATTTGTGTCATTAGTACTCGGAGAGATATTAATATTGATATCGCCAATTAAGACAATAGACTTATACGATATCAAAGAGGACAAGGTGACATCCAGACATTCAATAAAGTTCCTAGTATCACGAAACGACGGGGATCGGTATATTGCCAAAAGGGCTAACTCTGTGCCAAATTTTAGTAGTAAGCAATTCGCATCCGCAAATTTCGGTGTTTCGACTGTGACTCGTAGGCTTTGTCTGACATAAACAACAATACCATCATTCTGGTTTGTGTGATCCGACTGGAAAGCCTCGAATCCCGGTATGGTAGGAAGGTAAGGGCATTTGCGCAACCAACATTCCGATAAAACAATAGCATCAAAATGCACCTTAATCCTGTTTAGTAGTAATAAGAGATTATTGAAATTAGTACCATTGCCTATACTTCTGATATTCAAATGAAATATGTTTAGACCATTTATAACCTTAGTTAAGTAAGTATGACATTGTTCTGGGGAACACTGGTAGGATGACGAGCTTGATAGTTGTTCTAGTTCGTGTGTAATTTCGGTATTTACAATCATCTTTCAGTTCTAAATGGTAACAAACTAGTCGCGAAATAAGTACAGTGAAGGCTTGAAGTAAACCAACACATTCTACACAGATTGCGGCACATTCGTTTTAAGTTTAGGCAATGGTGTGATGCGACAATGATTGGACGATATGACCTGGTGAGTGCGAGGGAGATGTGATGAGAGAATTTAAGTATGATAAAGATGCGCGTATGTTTGTATGTGTGAATAGAGGTGTTAGAGTAAGAGTGATACAGTGTATTTACATAATTTGAGTACAACTTTTGTGCAGTTTGCATGTATAGGACAATTTTTACACTGAACAGTAACTTAAAAAAATGCATGCAACTTACATAGCTATAACACGGTATACAATTAATACTTAAGAATATATTTTCCATGCTGTTTAGTGATATATATAGGTTGGTTTGATTACAAAATATTGTTTCCAGTGCATATTTAAGTAAAAAAATGTTATAGGATACTAGTCACTTAGAGTCAGTACTTTTTGGGAAGTCCGTTTCATTTCTAATCAAGGTGTGTGGTGCACCGTCCCTCTCACGTAGATATATTTTCCCATTTTTTATCCAGCAGTAGCTGAAACTGTTGGTGTTCGCATAATCTCTGGCAAGAAAAAATAGCCGTTTCATTCTGGGACTTAGGTTTTCTGAAATAAATATAGGCTTCACTGGCCCGCTTATTTTCAGGTGTTCAGTTGACAGCTTATTATTATTACCCCTATTGAATTTCTTATATTTTTCAATGATTTTTTCTTTCAGGAGATTGGTGGAAAAGTCCACGATGATTGTTCTGTTGTCTTTATCTTTGGTTCCTATGCGGTAGATGTCTTTTACCTCGTGTGGTTGTAGGGACACATTCATAACGGAAGCGAGCTTGACAACAGAGTTTAGTAAACTTTCCTTAGACTCCTGTTTATTGACCGGGATATTTTTTAATTCCACACAGGATGATCTAGCACCGCACTCCAGTCTTTCCATCTTTTCCTCAAATAGTTTCATGCTTAATGCATTAGATTTACGTTCCTCATCTAGCTGATTTTCGAGTATCTCGATTCTAGATTTTAAATTGTCATAATCTTGGGTCAGGAACGTTACTGATGATTGTATTTGAGTATTTTGTTGTTTAATCTCTTCCATCCCTTCATAGATCATTTCGATTTTTTTGTTGTGTTCATCTTTAAAATCTTGAAACATAGCCTTTATTTCTGCCATATAAATAGAAAAGTGGTGGTCCGAGTCCAATCGCGATTCAGTGCATTTTCGTTTATTCCGCTGCGTGACATTTGGGAGCTTAGAATCCTCGACGATACAGTTATCTTTTCTGATCATATCAGGTTCCGATGAGCTATGATGTAGTGAAGTTGTCGGTGTTGTTAGAGTAGTAGTAACATTACTAGGTGTAGACAAGGGTGATTCATTAGTCGGCATAATTAATAACCAAATCACGTACAAAATACAAAAGAAAATAAAACAAAAAAGCCAAAAATGTTAAAACGGCTTTCTGTATTCTGTTGGAATCGAACTTGCGCTCTCTCGTGTAGCACTGATGTGTAGTAGAAGCTTCGGCCGCCAGACCAAACAAGCTTAGCGAATCGTAATGAAATAAGTAATGTGTTGCTCAGTATCAGCTGTCGAGGTGCGAGGTTGCGACCTTGACATTGAAATAGCGGTCGTCGTCCCTTTCACTTTTGCAAGTCACTGGCCATTTGACACAACACTTCACCTTTGTTTTTAAAATTGTTTCTGCTTTATTAACACGTTTAATCGTCACATACAGTTTTGATTTTGCACTTATTTACAGTCGATACTATTATAAATGTGATATTATATATTTGAAGTTGGTAAATTCGGTTTTAACTTGATTTTTAGATAAAAACTTAGCGAGCGCTCAAAAACACGTCTGTACGCCGCGACGGTCGGGACGGGGGGGGAAGATGTTGTATAAACTTATGTCCCACTTCAGTACTTAATTAAATTCTATGGAATTTAATACCGATCTGATATCAGTTTGAGAATTCGATCTAATTGATTTTGTTTGAGAGTCCTGTCCAACTTAGATTTAACGATGAAGAGTGGTATTCCGGCAAGTTGTTTTAGACAGTTAATTTATCAACTTTTTTGTTTTATAATTTTTTTGTCAGCTTCCAATCTAAAAACTAATTATGTTAAAGGTACATTCATTATTCAGATACTGTGTGATACAAAAACTCTTCGTTATTCAGATAATGTATTATGATAATATTCCAGACTAAACAGACTTCATACGCATAATTTGTAAAAGCTTAACAACCCATTTCAGCAAAAATACTTTTTACATTTTAGTAATTTTCTCCCAGAACTTTTTAGTACTCAAAAACTCTTATATACTCCTCGTTTAGTGTTAAAACATTTTGTTTCATTACTGCGGCTGTGACTTATTCGCGTCGGAAGTATGGGCGTGGCCTGTTAGCACAGAATGAAATAAAATTGTGGAATCCATTAACACAGTCCGCTGTAAAACCATTATTTTATCAAGTCACACTTTTGGAAATACAGTGGTCTAAAATTGGTTTATTATCGTTTTGAGCCAATCTGAATCAAATTGAAGAATTGAATCTTTACTTTTTACTTCTCGATTTTGTCATTGACCGTTTTGCAACATGCTTGGTGATTGTTTATTATTACTAATTAGTACTTTTAGATCCATTTGTTCTGTCACACAGCGAGAGACGTTCATGGGGGGAGTTATTAGAAAATAAACATTAATTTTCTAATAACTCCCCCCATGAACGTCTCTCGCTAGCTTTTTTTTATTTATAAACATGTTACAGTTCCTATTTCATTTGTGAGTAAAACTTTAATTTTCTGTTCAGAAAGGAGAAAGGAAATATTTCATACAGTTCAATACCATTTCCAATTTCAGAACTTCACACATTGTCTCCGGGACCGTCCTACTTTATTCAACGTACGTTTTCATTGTAAAACATTTATTTAACGCGACTTTTCTTACGTTTTTCCGTCCTTATCTCGACACTGGAATAAACCGCTTGGATTAGATGATACTCTTTGCCTTTAGACGAATCGCGCGGTGATTTTTCAACGTTTTTACTGTTTGTGAACCTACATTTTTAGGGTTCCGTAGTCAACAAGGAACCCTTATAGTTTCGCCATGTCCGTCCGTCCGTCCGTCCGTCCGTCCGTCCGTCCGTCTGTCCGCAGTTTAGCTCAGAGACGCACAGTACTAGAGAGCTGTAATTTGGTGTAAATATATGGATTTGTTGTGCCGAAAAAGTGGTAAAATAAAATCTCGTAAAATATTTTTTTTTAGGGTATCTCCTGTACACGTAAAGTGGGGATGTTTTTTTTTTTCTCGCGTACCCCATAGTGTGGGGTATCATTAAATAGGTCTTTAAAAAATATTGACAGTTTCCATTAACAATTTTTTGATAAAAAAATTGGTTTGTGAAATATTAAGCTTTAAAGTGCTAAATTTTGCTCGACTCGAGTGTCCCCCCCCTCTACCAGCTAAACGGTTATGTGTGGGGGTGTGAAAAAATTCACAATAGTAGTATATATAACGAAGTTTAAAAGAAAATTGTCATGACTTAGTAGGCTTTACAACTTTACGAGTAATAGTCGACCAACTTATAAAATGTACTTGGATAATATTTTTCTTAAACAAAATGTATCGGAGAACATGTTATTCAACTGCAAATGTAAGTTTGTCAACTTTATTTTTACAGCTTTAATAGGTATGTTTTACGGTATGTTTTTTGGGGATAGGTAGGTTTTTATCGTCAACTATTTTTAACTAACTTCAAAAAAAGGAGGAGGTTCTAAATTCGTCGTAATCTTTTTTTTTAATGTATTTTGCCCGATTTCTCAAAGACTCCTGGACCGATTTTGAAAATTCTTCTTTTTAAAATTAAATTCAGCGACTCAGTTTAGTTAGTTCGCATAAGTATTTTGATGGGCAACTACGGAACCCTACACTGTGCGTGGCCCGACACGCACTTGGCCGGTTTTTGTGTATTTTAATGCTAATTATTGAAACGTATTGGAGGGAGCTACAAGAATTTTAACTTTAATTTTCTTTCGTAGGTTTGAACCTATGTAATGTGTTCAGAAAACGTATCGAAATCGCCTGTTTAATTTCAAAAATAAAACTGAATATTGTGTTTTGTCTACTGCAATAAAACCAACTACCGTAAATTAACAAAGAAAAAAAAAAAACATACCGACCGAATTGAGAACCTCCTCCTTTTTTTGAAGTCGGTTAAAAAATACAATTGTTTTAGTGTTTTAATTAGAAAGTACTGGATTACTTACAAGAAGAGTGTTAAGAAATACACTAGTTAAACAACTTTACTCAAAACTTTCAACTACACCAATCTCCTTACAAAACAAGAAACAGTACAAGTCCAGTCCATTTTCTAATTTTCAGGCAAAAAACAAGGTTACCCGAGTAGTAATCCTATGCGTGTCTTCATTACCCAGCATTAAGGCGATGACTCGACTTGATGAGCTCCTTTGTACCCCAGTCTCCTCTTCACCCCTCTCCACCCTCTGTGACGTCACTTGGTAAAACATTTTAAGCAAATTGTAAAGATGTTGTTCTTTAATTTTGTTGGTACGTGTAGGAGGTTATTTTGTTGGGGAGATAAGCATCTTGAAGAGAAAATTATGTTTGCAGGAGTAAGTACCTTTCTCTGTAATTGCTGAAAAGTTTGAAGAAAAAAAAATAAAGACATACAAGATGTTACGTGTGGGTGAGTACAAAAAAGCCACTTCGTTAGAATCATTTTTTTTTATTTAAAACTCTTAAACTATAATTACAGGTTACAAGCCTAATGCGATAGCTTAGACTACTTGTAATCATTATTTACTATTTAAAATAACATCTATTACTAACAATACGACACAATATATTAATACAAAATAATTTAAACACTAGTGTTTGCCCGCGGCTTCGCTTGCGTTAATTTAGAATTTGAGAAACAATACGGATCGTGTAAGTGGCGCCATCTGGAATATGAACGTAATTGTTTTCTCGGCAACAGCTCTCTTCTGTTATTCGGGATGAAAGATACCCTATATCCGTGTTTATACTCCTGACAACGTAGCTAAATTTTGGGACCAATGACAATAAAGCTGGGACGATCGATTCAGTAATAGGTAGTAATGCGTGAAAAGGCAAAAAACAAACATACTTGCATTTATAATATTAGTTTAGATCAATAATGTTCGGAGTCGCGGGATTATTTCCTTACCGTGACCCCGGAACATAACAGGCTACTGAAGGACACCGTGGATTTTAGTCAGTAGAAGTCTGACAGTCCCTCCCGCCCTGCCCGGGGTGGGAGGACTCATTTGATGATTTTACCACGCTAAAAAAAAAAAAAGATCAATAATGTTATAGGAACATAGTTTGCATAGGAAACATCCTTTGACCATTAATTGAGCGACAGTAATTTCAAAGATCCGTGTTTATCTTAAACATTATTAAACAGGAGAGGGCGCTGGCGTGCGCAAAGTAAACATCAGCTGTGTATTTTTATTTGTCTTTTAAATAGAAAAAGTTGTAATTTGGTGAAATTAAGCAACTAAAGTTGTAGTAAACGTTGTTCGGAAGTGGTTCATGGTATAGTATACTGTTTTCCACCCAACTTCAGTGAAATAAAACAAAATTGTGAAGTGTAACGGTAAAGTGTTTTGAAATTGACCAGAACCGACGATCAACAAACGCAAAGAACAAACAGTTTAGTGTATTGAACAACAACAATAACGCCCAAACCTTCACAAGGTAGGATTAAAATTGCTTTAATCCAGTGAAAAAATTAAAATATATCTCAAATTATGGTATTCTCAAATAAAACATATAAAAAACCCACAATCATCTGGACAAAATTGAAGACAACGCCATCTATAGTTGTTGCTTGCAACCACTTACCTAATTAATGAACTAGCTTCTGCTGTCATTTATGAACATCGATCCACCTGAGTTAGTTACGAGTTATCACACAAGAGGGCGCTATTACTACTCATAGCCACAAAAGAATAGGTGAAAATGGAAACAGCTAAACTGGAACCACAATGCGCAGGATGCCTCCAAAAACTACCTAACAAGGAAAAGCTTACTTGTAAATTATGCAACAAAGGATACGATTTACAATGTGCAAATATCACTATTCTACGTTTCAACAAAACAATGACACTAGCGCAAAAGAAGTCGTGGATTTGTCAAGATTGCAGTTGTAAGATACCAAAAACTGGGAATATAAACACCCCTTTACGTGTGCCAACTACAACTACAAATAGTGACATTCAAGAAATTATCTCACCTTCTGAGGAAAATAATGTTACTTTCAGGAAAAGGACTACCAACTCGAGCCCTAATTCCCCTTTCTCGCAAAGTGTAACCATATTGGGTGACACACAATTCACAGAAAATAAAGACCCACCATTACAAATACAACAGGAATTTACATTAAAAAATCTGAACGACATAATAATACTCCGTTTACGAGAAAATAATAAAGCAATAATAGAAGAGTTACAAAACATAATTCAGATTGAAATTAATAAGGCGATTAACAAATTAAGGGAAGATTTTGAGAGTAAAACGGACAAATTATTCGAAGAAAATAAACAACAACGAGAAGACATAGAAACAATAAACAAGAAAATAGAAATGTTAACCAAAGAAAATGAGAAAATAAAGACAGAAATTAAAAACTTGACCACACCAAAAACGGAAAAAAGCTTTCAGTGCACAGAGAACAACCGCAGGAAAATTGTAATCTACGGTTTTCCCGAATATTACAAGGAGCCAGATTATGACCAGCAGTATAGATTAATCGATCTTCTGTATGAAAAACTGGATATAGACCTCACAGGGTACATTGAAGAAACTTATCGAATGGGTAGAAAACAGAACAAAAATCGACCTCTAGTCATAGAATTAATTAGTAAAAGAATGGCCAAATATATTATAGAAAACAGACAATGTCTACAAGGAACTAGAATATATATATCTGAATTTTTAGACGATAAGTCAAGATTACAAAGAAAAGAAATGCATGAAGAGATGCTGCAAGCTAGAAAAAAAGGATTGTATGCAATAATAAGAAATAATCAGTTGTTCATAGAGGGTAAAAGAATAGAGATACAAAAGCAGGATTCACACTTATCCAATACACAAACGCAAAACGAACTAAACCAAACTCACTACGAAGATAAAAATAGCCACAATCATAGCCATTCATTTCGAAACCCCAGACCAACAATTTAAAATCTTGTTCCAAAATATCCAAAGCATTTGTAATAAGCAACACCTCCTAGAAGCTTTTATCATCGACAAACCAGCCTTCAAAGTAATATGCTTGTGTGAGACCTGGCTCACCAACGATAAGTTGGAAACCTTGCAATTAAGTGGCTTCAAAACTGCAGCATCGTTCAGTCGCCGCTCTCGAAGTGGTGGCGGTGTGTGCATCATGTTAAGAGACGATATTGAATGTATTGAATGTTATGACATAATAAATCTAACCGTAGAATATTGTATAGAAGTATGTGCATGTACACTAACAAAACAAAACCTTTTAGTAATCATCATGTACTGGAACAGAAGGGAGGAAGAAATTTTTCTTAGCCAAATAAAACAAATATTGAAATTAATAATTAATAAGTACAAAAAATTTAACGTCATAATAGGAGGCGACTTCAACATAAATATTTTGGAAAAAAACCCAAAAACTAACCAATTTATAAATCTCATGCTAGAGTATAAATTTGAACAACATATAAGGGCACCTACGCGAATCTCACAGACTACGTCAACATGTCTCGATCTGATTTTTACAAATTTTAATGACAATAATATGTACACAACCGTAGACGAATTAGGTTTTTCTGACCACTGTGGGACAATAATCCATATGACATTTAAACAAAAAACCAGCGATCCTGGGTTTATCAAAAAGAGACTATTTAACACAAATAACATACAAAAATTCAAATCAAAATTAAATACAATAAACTGGAATAATATTATACAACAGAATAAAAATTTAAACGAAAACTATCAGTCATTTCATAACACATTAATAAATATCTTAAACGAATGTATCCCTATACGTAGAATAAAATTAAAAACAAGACAAAAAAATTATTGGCTAACCGTTGGTATAAAACGATCCTGTAAAAATAAAAGGTTATTAAAAACTCTGTCCCTAAAAATCAATAATATTACTTTTACGAAATATTACAAAACGTATGAAAAAATCCTTAAAAAATCCGTAATAATAGCTAAAAAATTACACTACATAAACGAAATGAATAAATCTACAAACAAAGTTAAAACAATGTGGAATATTGTAAAAGAACGAACAAACAAGACAGTAAAACGAGATAAACAGAATATAACACTACAAACAGAAAATCCAGTAAGCGACCCTAAACAAGTGGCAAATATCTTCAATGATTTCTTCGCATCCATTGGGGAAAACACCTCCCAAACACCAGGCTTCGAACGAACGAAAACATCGGTGATTAACCCCACGCAAAACACGATGTTTCTTAGCCCAGTTGATGGATACGAAGTTAATAAGATCTTAAAAAATCTAAAACCTAAGAATAGCCACGGAATAGATGAACTTCCACCAATCCTTTTTAGACAGTGCGCCGACGAACTAACCCTACCATTTTTTAAATTGATCAATCAATCATTTGAGGAAGGAAAGTTTCCAGACATGTTGAAAAAAGCTTTAATAAAGCCCATTCACAAAAAGAATACGAAAACAGACCCAAATAATTATAGACCAATAGCACTTCTTCCCACTGCGTCCAAAGTTTTTGAAAAAGCAATGTGCGATCGCGTATACTCTTTTTGTGAAAAATTTAATATATTTAATGACTGCCAAAACGGTTTTCGCAAAAATAGATCCACAACATTAGCAGTATATAAGTACATCCAAGAAGCTCTTAATATAATCAATAATAAACAATATGCAATAGGAATATTACTTGATATGACGAAAGCCTATGACAAAGTGCAATTTCAAACCCTGTTAAATAAATTATACGGTATAGGAATACGTGGAAAAGCCCATGAATGGTTTACATCTTATCTAGAAAATAGAGAACAATTGGTTGAGGTAGAATTCTACAATAAGAACACAAAGGAAACACAGCTCATAAGATCAGATGTCAGACCAATATTAGCATCAATTCCCCAGGGTAGCGTCTTAGGATGTCCCCTATTCCTGATCTACATAAACGACCTCCCCAAAACCATAGAAGGGCCGTGTGTTTTATTTGCGGATGATATTTCTATCCTCACCTCATGTCAAACAAATATAAATTTAAACGAAAAATTAAATGTCATTTTTAATAATATAATGAATTGGATGAATGATCACAATCTAGAAATAAATTTTACAAAAACAAAACTAATAACATTCCACCCCCGACAAAAAAATCAGATTAATATAAATTTCACAATTAATAATATTAAATTAGAAATAGTTAATGAATTCACCCTCTTAGGTTTAACAATAGATACCAATATAAATTGGAAATCGCATGTACTCAAACTAAAATCAAAAATATCAAAATTTTCATATGCCCTCCGGGAGATTAAAAAGACAACCGACATAAAAACCGCAATAGTCACATATTATGCATATGCTCACGCTTGGTTCACCTACGGTATTATCCTATGGGGAAATAGCACGGACGCTCCTTCCGTATTTATCTTACAAAAACGCCTTATAAGAATAATAACGAACATAGAACCAACAGATAGCTGTAAACCATATTTTAAAGAACATAAAATCCTTACCTTGATTGGCATTTATATTTTGGAATTGTGTAAATTGGTGCGCAAATATCCCGAAACATATAAGTCACGAGGAGATATACAAACAAGCCATTCCCTTCGTCATCAGAACAGATTAAATTTACCCCAGTCCCATCTTAAAATGCACTCTTCTAGTCCATATTCAATGTCAATAAAAGTATACAATAAATTACCAGAGTATTTAAAACAAATAGAGGAAACAAATATATTTTTAAGGCAAGTAAAACAATTTTTAATCAACAAAAGCTATTACTCATTAGACGATTTTTTAAATGATAAATAAAGTTTAACTAAACAAATTTGACTGAAGGAATACCAAACTAGAAGCTATAAATACTTAAATAAATAATTGACAGATAAATATTATATTACTAAAGAAATAAATAAATAAATAAAATATAACTGGAACACAATAAATATTTTTTATAAATTATAATTACATAATTATATTCAATCAAACATGATAAAATATTATTATTTAAATTAATGACATCCACACATTTTTGCTGTTTTAGTGTCATGGATATACGACTACGAGTACCAATAAAAAACGCTCTTCCTCTCTCCAACCATATTCCAAACTTTGCTGTGCCCGACAGGGTCCATAATTGTTTCTTTCTAACTGTATCGCTACCACCTGTATATGTACATTATGGATTGCAATAAATCATTTGAATTTGAATTTGAATTTGACATTGGACTATCATTTTTTGGTCAATTTACAGTATCGCTGCAATTTGTTAACGAAATTAAACGAACGATAGCATTGCTCTTCTCCCTTTAGCATACCGCTTGATTCTTAAAAATAGCTAATTATTTAACTCGATGAGTACAACTTGTCGTCGTTTAAAACAAAATCTATTTTTATTTTTTTTATTTTATTTTTATTTTCATAAGAGAACTTACAGCTAGGTTACAGGTGTTAGAAAAATTTGTGCAAGAAGGCCAATTACAAGTTCTCACTGACAGCATTAGGTTAGAACAAGAAACAGTAGACAGTTAAGTGACATAATGAGTAAAAGAACTCGGAGTGAATTATAAAAAAGAACATGAGAAGTGTTAGAGATTTTTGAAAAAACGGTTACATAATGTTTTTTTAAGCTTACTGACACTGGTGGTGAATAAATCTAGATCATAATCACCTTGACAAAATGAATTGTACGATCTACTAGCTCTGATCATATAAGAATTTTGTCTATAAATACACCGGACCGAGGGAACATACAAAGGTTGGTGATTCCTGAAGGAAAAGGAAGGCACACGTAGCCCAATTTTACCAACCAGTTCAGAACAATCGGTTGAACCATTAGCTATGTTAAATAATAAAGCCATATCAGCAATTTTTCTCCGCTCGCTTAATGGAAGAATGTGAAATTTAGCGCAACGACTATGATAGTTAGGTAAATAAACACCGGATCTGTATTGAATGTACCTCAAGAACTTCTTCTGGACACTTTCGATGCGATTGATGTAAGTACTATAAATAGGATTCCATACTGGTGAACAATATTCGAGATGACTGCGTACAAAAGCACAATAAAGAATTTTAACTGTTTTTATATTTTTGAAATCGGCTGATATTCTCATGACAAAACCTAGTGCTTTAGTAGCTTTCTTAATAATTTTATCGATGTGTGAGTCGAAAAGAAGTTTCGTGTCAAAAGAGACGCCTAAATCTCTAATAATATTAACTCTGGCTATTGAAGTGTTCGTTAGCTTATAATCGTAAAGTATAGGGTTTGGTTTGCGAGTGAACGTACATATGTAACATTTTGAGACATTTAGATCTAAGCGGTTTGCGACACAATACTCTGCGAATCTGTCCAGATCACGTTGAAGATGTTCAGCATCCTCATCGGTTCTAATTTCACTTAGAATCTTCATGTCATCCGCAAACAAAAGAACTTTTGAATTAAAGAAACACGAAGAGACGTCATTGATGAAGATGTTGAACAACAAGGGTCCCAGTAGCGATCCCTGAGGAATACCTGAAGGAATAAACATAGTTCGGGATGTGTATCCATTTAGAACAATAGTTTGGCATCTGTTGGCTACATAGGACGAGAACCACCTGAAAAGGTTTCCACTGATACCTATAGCCGATAGCTTGCGCAAGAGTATAGCATGATCCAGGCGATCGAAACACTTGCTGTAATCTGTGTAGATTATATCTACTTGTGTGCGACGAGACATAAATTCAGTCAAGTAGTCACTGCATAAAATTAGATTGGTGGCTGTAGACCGACCTCGCAGGAAACCATGTTGGCGATCACTTATACTTAATTTAAGAGTGGCATAAAGCTGCTTATGTATAATTTTTTCCAGGACTTTGGCAAAAATACATAGTTTGGAGATAGGTCTATAGTTTTCCACATTGTCTCGAGGTCCTTTTTTGTGAATTGGAGTAATTAAAGCGGATTTCCAAATTGCTGGTACTTCACCTTCAGCTAGGGATCGCCTGAACAGAAGTGAAAGGGGGGTAGTCAGACTTTTAGCACAATTGAGTATAAATACAGGTGGAATATTATCTGGTCCCGCAGATTTAGATAAGTCTACTCCTTTTAACAGTTTAAAAACTTCCAATTCACTGACTTCGACTGAATGTATGTCGGAAACATTATCGCCCAAATTCATGCTGAAACCCCGCGCGCGCCTGTCATTAGAGAGGTCGTTGACAACGTTAGCGTTACTACCTGAATTAATAAAATTCGAGTAAAAATAGTCGCCAAACATATTGCAGATATCCTCTCCGTTACTTGAGGTGCAATTTTTGTATTTAAGTGAGGAAGGATACGAATTGGTTTGATTTTTTGATTTGACATAGGACCAAAACGCTTTGGGGGTCTTACAGATACCTTCCTCAATTTTGTTAATATAGCAGCGAAACATTTCACTTTCAATTAACTTTGCACGTTCGCGGAGTAAAATAAAGGACTCGCGGTCATGCTGGTTTCCGTATTTCTTGAATTTAGAGTGGTGCTTCGCTTTTTCTCTAAGAATTTTAATAAGAGGTTGCTTGTACCAGAGAGGGTATCTACTAGATGGGACGAACGTCTTAACGGGTACATAAGAATCTCGCAAATCTCTGAGCTTGTCGTAAAAAAAAGACACTGCATCCTGGAGCGTCCCCGTGCTCATTTCCCTGCACCAGTCAATCTGGCTAAGCCCATGATTAATGGCCGTATAATCGGCTGACTTGTACATGAATCTGACACGAGGACGCGCAGGAAGTGTATGAAGTTCTACAAAACCGGCAGACACACAGAGAGACTTATGATGTGAATCTTCCGGCACCAAAGGGTCGCCACAACTCGTCACCGAAACCTCGCTGTTAGATAAAACTAGATCTAGTATTTTGCCATTTACATTTACATACGAGTTATATTGCGAGAAGTTGCAGACGTTAAAATTATCAAAAAGATTAATCTGAACATGACCCTGGATATTATCGGGCCGGAAAGACTGACAGTCATCGTCTGGATTCCAGATTATGTTCGGTAGGTTAAAATCCCCAAGTACTAAAAATTTATCAGCGGGATGCTTCTGCACAATGTCTACCAGGTTGTTAGAAAAGAGAGATAACTGACCTGCCTGAGAGTTGCCATGATTTTGATTACAGATATACACTACACATAGATGCATTTTGTATGAGACGCGCGGCTTTTTCTTGTGAAGGGTAATGGTAATCCATAAATCTTCAGCAGATGAGAACCATTCACTACGTAGATCACTGGAAAGTTCGCGTCGCACTGCAATAAGCACACCACCGCCCATAGTCTGCTTTGTACTTGAATAATTTCTATCGCGCCTCCACACTATGTAACGGTCATCAAACAATTCACAGTCATTTATACCTTCAATAAGCCAAGTCTCAGTTAGGCAGATAATATCGTAGGAATTAGCACACACGTTTCGGTAAAATACTGACGTTTTTGTACGTAATCCTCGAACATTTTGGTAAAATATACTAATAGGTGACATCGCAAACAGAAACGTAATATCTTGATAGAAGTTCAATACAAATTGTTATGTGAGGTACATTCAATTTAAAGTGAAAAATTAAGTTGTAAAATATAAAAAAAACGAGCGAGATCAAACTGATTACAACTTTAGCGACAAGCAAATAGCATTCAATATAGTAATAGCTGTGGTCAACACCTAGCGACAAGGGAACAAAAGGCCAGCGGCAAAAGAATGTGTACAAAAAAACGGGACCAGTGATTCTCAAACTATTGACATGGTAAGCGCGAATATACAAGAACGACATATTGTAAAATTTAGAACACATTTTTAACTGAGAATTTTTTTAAGTCCTGTTCCGTTTTTATGTGATGGGTCGGAGAGGTGGAATTTTTCTTTATGAGGATTTTGCAACCCACTACCCAAGTGTATAAAAAACCCCGTTCATTAGCAAGCTTCTTCGTTTTGTTAAGTAACATTTTGTTCTCAAATGTCAGGTGATCGTTAACATAGATGACACTGTCAGACTGTAGACCCAGCTTGCTTGCAGTTATTGACGATTTCAGTTTTTTTGCTGCCGCCACGAAATCATTCTTCAAGTATCTATTATGAACTGAGCAGATAATATTTTTGTTCTGTTCGTTATTACGCATTGGTACTCTCGCAATAAAGTTTATTTGTTCCTTTGGGATATTGCACCCAATAATATCACCTATCTTCTCGACAATTGCGTACAGGTTTTCTGAGTTAGTCGCTGGAACACCCTTAATTTCTAGATTGTTCATTCTGGATCTTTGCTCAGTTTCGCGGTGCAGATCTTCTATTTTGGAGCATCGATCATGTAACGCTGCCATCTGGTCCTTAGTCTTCTTAAGTCCTTCTACATCGTTCTCCAACCCTGATACTTTAGCGGCTAAAGTTTCCACCGAGTGGTCCAGAAACTCGACGTCTGTTTTAAGACTCGAGTACTCGGATCTGATAGATTTAAGCTCAGCCAGTTCCAGTTGAATAGCTTTCACGTTCTCTATTAGTGTAGGCAAGCTGTCCATCCGAGCTGAAAGGGCCTTCAGCTCACTCATAATAGTCTCCAAGTCGGCAGGTGCGGTCGTAGCGGTAGGTTCGGTTGTTGGGGTGGGAGCAGGGCGTGGACTGGACGCTGCCGAGGATTTGCAGTTACTGCATTTCCACGTGTTCTTGCGTTCTCCCAATTTTCTCCATCCACCTTCGGTGATGCCAGCGCAGGGAAAGTCAAACTGTCCCTGACATCCCATGCATTTGGCGCCATCCCTACTCTCAACTTGACAACGCCTACATTTAAACATCTTGTAAAAATATCTAACACTTTGAGAACCGTAGTTGGGTAATTAGTCGTACACCGAGTCGCAAAGCATATGTAATGCGTGTGGCCGAATTACTGTCTACCGACGTATGCACTGGTTTGAGCACCAATTCAAAACATAAATAAACACAAAATAATAGAAACACTGATTGTTTTCGAATCTTTAAAATTCTCTCACTCGAAACAATTACAATTTAAAAAAATATCTAACTTACCTACTACCTACAATTTAAATCAGCGTAAATATATCCTAGACGCTGGATGCAGGTCGCTTCCAACCGGTATAAGTGGAAATCAAAAGGGGAGGCCTATGTTCAGCAGTGGACGTCCTACGGCTGAGATGATGATGATGATGATGATATCCTAGAGAACTATTGAAAAAAATTAGTAATAAATTAAAATTGCGAATAATATTGAGATAAAAGTATGCATTTTTTTTTTATTATTTGAAACTGTCAGGTTAAATGAAACAAACAAAAAGAAATCCAAAAAGTGAAAAAGAAAATTTCAAGATTTGATCTTGAGACCTATTGCACGTAAGTCAAGCGGGTTACCAACCAGACTGGCTGGTTCGCTGACAGTAGATTTCAAATAGCGGTTCATAGACAAATGTCAACAATTACTGAAAATCAACATAATTTATAACATTGCTAATCCCCCAAGGGGAATAGCGTAATTATACATATCCTATTAATTGAAGAGCAGTTTAAGGAATATTTGAGGAAAAAATTAATAAATAATATCCAGTGGTTTAGCTTCCAACTCCCAACAAACATTTAAAAACAACAAAATTCAAAATTGTTTATCTCCCAGGGCAAATAGCGAAATAATACATAGCCTATTAACAGAAGCATATTATTGGGAATATTTGAGGAAAATTTGATGGACAACTTTACAGTAGTTTCATAGATAGATCAACTCAAAAAAACAAAAAAAAAAATCGAAAAAAAAAGTTGATTTGGCATCAGAATCGATCGCTCATCTTGAAAAAAATACAAAAAGAAAAAAATATTCAATGTACAGGAATGACAACTCTACGATTTTATTATATGTAAAGATAAAGATAAAGATAAATGTATTATATGTATAATTTAGGTTAATAATAATATAAATTTTATGCTGTTATGAAATAATAAATTATGAATTTTCAGTTTATGAATATAATACGAAATTCTAAAGTGATGCAAATATGTACATCTTCTTTATAGTTCTGTTTCAGCTCTGCACTTTTTTGGAGTCCTAAAATTATCAATGTGTCTTCCAGTCCTAGAAGAAAGGACTTTCGGACTCTTGCTAAAAACCAACCTATTCTTTAAGATAGCCTTTGCAGGACGCAAGTAGCTTTTAACTTTTTTTAAAAGTTCAAATAACGATGACGCACGTACAAGTACTGATGGAAGCTTTAGAAAGCACGAAACCTGTAACCCAGCTCTAGGCTGACTTGACAAAAAAGAAGAACATGAATGATTTACATAAACTTAACAGGTTACGAAACAATCATCATTTAATTTACAACCCAATCAGTCCTCCAATAACCAAGCAAGGAATCCCATCGATGGCATCCATGAGTGCGTCCGTGCGTGCGCACAAACTAGGCAACAGGATTAACAGCTCAACGGCTTACACAACTTGTAATCGGCGCTGCTCGTCCGTGAGTTATTTGTATCACTGCCGGTTGGAGTTTCCATCTTTGGGGATGCTGATACATTCGAATTGAAAGCTGGGATTTTGAAGGAGTGAATTGTTCTTTAAAAGGGCAAATCTTGTTCATTTTCAGGCCCTGGGCTTTATTGGTGTAGGCTTCCTGAAACTTTTTGCACTCTCCAGGCCAAATAGCACTTTAGGCACTCTTCAAGCCCACGATCATTTGCTTTTCTTGCCTTCCTTTACGTTTTTTTTTGCGAAGGGCAACATATTTTAATGACAATATTTTTTGACTAAAAAAAGAACTTTGCCTCCCACTAGGAATTTTTCTTGTAAGTATCGTGAATGAGTTTACAAACATTTAAAATCACATGGCGATGAGTAGGTACTCATCATCGTTATCTCATCATCATGGTCGCTCATCGGGTAGAAATTGGTATTAATTAGGTATTATAGACCATAATGATAAATTGATCAATAGGAACCAATTCCAAAACACTGATACCAATCTGTGTATCTTTTATTTCGTTCAATATTAGCAAAACCAAGCAATTTGCTGTATTTACTGTTTAATCTTAGTAATATTGGACAGAGTAAAACTACCAATCACAACTGATTACTTACTAGAACTGTAAGTAATTGGTTGTAGTAAGTAATAGTTAGTTTGTATCATTAAATAAAACTACTGTTTCGCATTGCAGTAGCAAGTCGCAGTAGCAAGTCGCGGACACAATTACGTACAAAGTCGTACTCGTCGCGTGTCAGAGCTCAAAACACAAATAGTTTATTATGCTAATGCAAGTTTTTCAATTTGAATGCAAATCCGACACGACACTAACGAGAAATGGAGACGTTTGTGCTCAAATTGGGACGTTTAGGGATATCAGGTTTGTTTTATTTAATTGATAGGTAAGAGGAGATGGCTTTTTAACGGTTTTATTGTGGTTGCGAAAATCAAAGCATGAAAAGTTCTTAGGTTTGTTCGTATCTGTGTTACAGGTACTGAGGAGCTCGTGGAAATAATTACAGCCACACAGGCCGATCTTCCGGGTTAAGCCGCGCTTGCCGAGGTTGGGCTGTGGATGGGTGACCATCTGTCATAGCGAGTTTCCTCACACAAAGCACGTAAAGCCGTTGGTCCCGGCTGTTATTTGTAGATCTTTGACAGTCGTTACTGTTAGTCAGAAGCTCTAAAGTCTGACAACCAGTCTTACCATGGGGTATCATATCCTACCCAGTTACTGGGTTGTGGAGGTCCGATAGGCAGTCACTCCATGTAAAATACTGATATTCAGCTGCATCTGGTTCGACTGGAAGCCGACCCCAATATAGTTGGGAAAGGCAGATGATGTGTTACAGGTACTGTTATAGTAGATGCGTATACTGATATGGGCAGAGCTGATAGTTGGCGCAGGCTGGCAGCTGCAATGTGTGTCTTGGGTTCGGTTCTAACTACAGTTAGTTGTTTCGGGTAAAGCCGTTTGTGATCGTTATAGATTTGTTATGATTTATGTTAGTAGAGGCACACACAACACACGAAAAAAGATAATAATTTGGTCAACTGTTTCTTTAAATTAAAGAAATCTTATTACTGCAAAATAGAATGAAGCAATACGCTGCTTGGTAGTTAAATGGTGTCTATGAACAATCTAATATCCATATATTAATTAGAAAATGTTACGCAGAACTACTGCAACAAGCGCAAGTTACATATTAATATCTTGAATAGTTTAAGTTGATATTCAATCTTACTTAAACCAATATCCGCAATCTGAACGCTATAACAAATACGGGTCAGATTCCGCTGATTGCATTGATACCCGACGCCATGACCGCAGGGATTGTAATTAAAATTAAAAACGGATCCGATACTTTTGGCGTACTCCAATTAATGCGTTAATTGGACAGCTGGTATTCGCGTTAATTGTTGTTATAAAGAATCCTTTTCGATGTAAGGACGCTGGACTAGGAATAACGGGTGTAATTACATGTTTTTTTTTACCAAAAAAATGACATTTGCTTGTAAATAGCGGCGCACTAAAAACATACTTACCAAATTACTTAAGAAAATTATATTAGAGTAAGGGCTGTTTTTCAACAGTCAGATAACTTTTATCTCAGGAATAAAAATGGCGGTTTGACAGCTTATCTATGGAAAATATGTTAAACCGTTATTTTAATTCCTCAGATAAAGGTTATCTGAGGAATTAAAATATTGATCTACATATAAGGTAGAGGCGAGAATAGATGAAAAAAGCTTAGTATCTAGATCAGTGGTACCTAAATTGTGAAAGGCATAATTATAATTATGTCCAGCAGTGGACGAATATAGGCTGATGATAACGATAATAATAATGCATAAATAGAGTATGAATGAAATACGAAACATGATGCTAGGGAGACATCGAGATAGACCAATACAAAACTTGTGCATGTACAATCTTTGGACATTTTTTTAGGAGGAGAATTACACCTCACAAAATGGAAGTTTGGGTCTCAGCAGTGGATCTTTTTTAACACACCTGTTTATTTTAACAATATGAAACACGTTACAATTCTGATTAAATTTTCTCTGTGTTTTGCTGTATCGCGTACAAATATTCATTTAAAAGGCTTTTGGCAATAAAAGTATGTTAATTTTGTAGAAGTGTGTGAAAATCTTTGAACGTAAATGTAGACATAGAAAAATAATTGCATGTCTGATTGGAAAATCAAATGAAATGAAAAATGCTTCGCCACTCCAAATAGAAATCAATTTATGTGTATTTTTAATAACCCTGGCGATATAATTCGCATTCTTTACATACTTTAACGAAATGAAAATCTCAATAATAGCCTTGCTTACAGATGGAACAGTGGAATTCAAATTGCATCTGAAAGGTGCATACATTGAATATCATATTTTTATGAATGAAAAACTGTTAAAAGAATGAAAAATTGTACTTCAATTTTTCAACTAATTATGAAAATAAGCACTTAGATAATAGAGTAGAGCAAACATAATTCGGAGAATTTCAGTTTAGCTGAACACATAGAGCCTTTAGTTGAAGAGCCACTTATAACCACAACTACTAAAGTTGGATTAGAAGTATGAAACAAGTTACTAGTACTTAAATAATGTAGCAATCTTCCTTTCGCACGGTAATGTTGTTGTTCTTGAAGTAACCGCGGAGGTCTCATTCATATTAGATGTCTAGTATGATCGCCTGTCGAGGAAAATTCTAGAAAGTTTCCCTACCTAGGTAGGTAGTTAGTCTACAAACTTTTTTCCAACTCTCGACCTAGGTTGGGTACTCAGGACGTGTTAAAACTTAGAGTACTTTTATTATCTTATGTTTCACGTACTAAGTTATTTTTCAGGGTGGGGATGAGAAATTGAAGTACGGAAAAATAAAGTTTTTAAGAATACGTTGACGAACATTATTAAATTAATGACAAAGCTGAAAGAGACCTGTTGAGGGAAATTATGATTTAAAAGTAGTAGCGTAGAAGTAGTGTATAAGAGGATTTTGAAATTAAAATTTAAATGAAAAGCATTATTGTAACCGTAAATGAAAAGAGCATAAAGCTTAAAACTTCACAAAAGTAAACAAATGTAAAAACTTGAACATTTTCCAGAGAACCGCAAAACCTCAGCCGAGTATTTCGATTGATTTTAAAATACGAGCGTTCGTACCGAAATCAAATTGAACAACTCGATTTAAAAAATCGTGTATTTCGCACATCAGTGACCAGCAGTAGTTCACTTTGTTCGAGAAATGTTCGAAATAAAGGTTATTGAATAAATTAAAATCAACTACACTCTTTATGAAAATGTAGACAATAAATGGGAGTTATGGCTAAAGTTTAGACTTTTAGAGTTCCACAGTAGATGGGTTTATGAAGTGGAAGACGGTAATTGGAAACCTCTGGGGGATTACTCATAGTTATGGTTTGTTCGGTTTGGCGTGGTTCAGTATTTCATGTAACTGCATTTTCTGGTTTTGTATTTTTTTCGGGTTCGTTAAAGGCGAGTGTGTTATTTCCTCCTATTTGGTACACGAAATTTTGCAAACCCCAAAATAATAATTAATTAAAATACAACGATTTGTGACCATTGCCCGTTTTAGAAGTATGTAGTTCTTTGATTAAAACTTCTCCTACCTTTGTTGCAGTCAGCCTCCAGTCTCGCTTAATGCAGTTAAATGTAGAACTTAACAGAATATCAGTATATTACACAAAGCGACGTCCAATATGAACACTAAAACACAATTTAGCTTGCGGTAATATGAACATCGATATGATATATTACAGAAGACTAAATATCGGAGTCTCGAGCATCTGATCGTCCATACTTAACGGCTGTCAAAGATCAGCCATTATGCAATTAATTGTAACAAACTTTAAAATAAACTAGAATGTTAATTGACAATGACACTGAATACTCCTACTGTCCTATACTACTAATATTACAAACGTGAAAGATTGTATGGATATGGATATTTATTACTCTTTCACGCAAAAACTTCTGAACGAATTTGGATTACATTTGGTACACAGATAGTTAATGACCTGGATTAATATTTTTTTTATCACAATTGTATGTTCCCGTTGAATAATTTTCTAGTTATAGCGAGCGGAACCGCTTACAACAGCTAGTATTGGAATAACATTCAAAACCCAACTAATTTGGTTACAATACAAACCCAAACAGTACTCGGGAGTAGTTTTTCCCCGTTGTATGCAAGTTTTAGTACCTGGCGTGTTCTGCCAAGCCTCGCATTGCACTCCTCACGAGTCTTGGCACGACCTGTTTTGGCAACCATTTTCATACGTTAATCCAAAACATTGGGTACTTAATACTGAATTTTGTTGCTTTTCTTTTGTTCCTATGAAAGACACAAGAAGAGCATTGTTTTAAGAGAATGTACATAAAGTTTCATTTGTGTTGTATGAGAAAATTCTGAACTGTAGAAACAGTTTGACCTAAGCCCCTTTGCAGAGTTTGTCAATCAGCGAAACTCAAATATACTTTTGTCAGCGGCTTCGCTCACTCACTCCTCCCCCGCCTTATTGCCCATGTTACTCAGGACCAAAATCGGTTAAGCAGTTCCTGAGATTACCCCCTAAATACAAACAAATTTTACCTCTTTATAATATTGGTATAGTATAGAGTATAGATTAAGTATAGATTAAAGCCAATTTGAAGGATAGTTCATTCAAATAAAAATCGTTGTCTTTAAAATTGGGAATTGAAATACACACATCAAAAGTGTCTAGGGATCAACATATATTTTTGCAATAACTTTTCTCCTGATTGATATTAATTAAAATGTTCTTTATGGATTCATCAAATAAAGTGTTATCGTTTGTCACAGTAACGATAAACCAAGTCACCTTTGCATTCATAAAGAAATTTGCCATTTTCCTAATAAAGGGATTTTTGACATTTGAACCACTAACATTAAAGTTCGAAAAAAAGACTGAAATAACAGTTTTCTTTAAAATTTTATTGGGTAACTTAAACAATTAATAATCCGTGTTTCTACCGCGAACACTAACAACACAAGAACATCGGTTTGGCATACTCAAAATGAGTTCATCCAAATCACGCTGTGGAATGGCCGCCCATGTTCGTTGCAATAACAAAATAAGGTCTTCTTGCGACTGGATACCCTCCATATTCGGCAGAGCTCTTCTCTGTAGCATATCCCATGCATGCTCAATCGGGTTCAAGTCTGGCGACTGAGCAGGCCAGGGCAGGACATTGATGTTAGCTGCGGCGAGAGTCTGTCTTACAACTCTTGCGGTGTGCGGTCGTGCATTATCATGCATTAACTGAAATAAGGGACCGATTTGCACTTGTAGAGGAACGATGACGTCTGATACAATCGTCTCAGCATAAATTTGAGCGTTGAGGTTGCCTCTGATCCAAATCAACTCAGTTCTTCCGCCGATCCAAATACCCGCCCATACCATGATGGTTCCACCACTATAAGGATGGACTTCCTGGCAGGATTTTAATCGCTGTTGGCGTCCAGGGGTTCTCCAGTGTCGTATACGTCTTGTTTCCGGTCTCATACCAAAACGAGACTCATCAGAAAAGCACACGAAACGCCATTGTTCTTCTGCCCAATTTCTGTGTTCAAGAGCCCATTGATATCGAATCCTACGATTGTGCATTGCTATAGGTGGTACCCGTAGCGGTCTTCGGGAATGAAGGTTCACTTCATGCAAGCGGTTTCTGACTGTTTGGTCGCTAATTAAGTTCCCTGAAGAGTGATGAAGCCTCACGGCTAACATCATGGCGGTTATTGTTGGAGCTCTTCGAGTTAAGATTTGAATGTATCGGTCTTGTCTCCGTGTGGTGCAGCGATACCGTCCTCCATGGCGCTCAGCCACGGTACCAGTGCTTCGGTAACGTGTCCAAAGTCGACTGATAACACTCTGACTTGTATTCAGAGCTAAAGCCACAGTACGTTGCCGGGAACCAGCTTCTATCATTCCCACGGCTCTGAGCATTTCTTCCCTGCTTAAATGACGTTGCCGCTCCATAATAACGTTGGTTTTAATCAGTAGTAGGGAAACAGTAGCACTAATAATGTCTTCAATGCGTTGTATGTTTTTATGGGGAAAATATTGACAGCTGATTTTCATCTTTTACTCGAATTTGATTTACAGTTCCTGATTCAAATTATGAAATGCACCAAAAAGGATCCATATAAATTTATAAAATCATAAATTTATTACAAAGCCACATCTCAATCTCAAGAAATCCGCATAAAAATGCTTGATCCCTAGACACTTTTGATGTGTGTTATTATGTCGAGGTTTTTGAATTTGATCCGGTCAAGAGGATACAAGTAACACCTACAAAGGAAGGGGTTGAAGCGTGGATCTTCAAAGTATAACCACGCCAAAATTTACAGTCCACGCACTTTTTCGGCACAATTTACGTACCTACAACAACATTTTGCGCCTAAAATATGGGCCGACAAAAATGGGGGAGCAAATGAGAGTGAAGTAAGTTGTCACGTGACGGCGGCCATGTTTGCGTGACTGTAGATACTGTTGTTATTATTAGAACACGTCGGTGATGTGAACCGAGAAGCAAGTGCTTGTGTATTGACACGAAACATGACATGTATCAATGTAGTTACCAACTTAGAAATGGACCAGCTTTGACTCGTGCTACCATCGAATCCGCGACACACAGTGCAGAAGTCACCTAAATAAATGAATTTTATTCCGGAATTCGATTCAAATTTTTATATTCATATTTTTGATTGCTGTACCTATTCATTCATCCATTAAGGACCAGAAATAATTTATCAGCATCAGGTCAATTCATTAATTACTTGAAGTAATTTAAATTAATATCTTCAGAATTTGTTTTTGACTTGAAATAAAATGAATGAATGAATATCTTTGCCTCTAATTCAGTCACCGAATCGTTCATCTGTGAGGTCACTAGGTCACTGATTTTGTGGTGCGAATAATTCCGTATTTTGTTTACAAAGCTTGACAAAATTCCTTATTTTTATTTTCGTCGCCAGTACCTTCGCAACTTATCGTACCGCTGTCGACTTTGGTGATAAATTCTTTTTATCTCTTCTTAATTGTACTTTTATATTTCGCCTGTTTAAACCGAAAATAGACAACGAAGTTAACTTTCTCTTTCTGAAACTTTCTAACAGTATTTTGATGTTGTGAATTTTGTTCGTTCTTTTAGTCATTAAAAGATAGAATAATTATTTTCTTAAGCCTTACTAATTGAAGAGAGCTCGGGCTAAAGTACTTCAAATAATGGGTAGACTTTTAATGCGTCTTTCTGGCTCAATTTTACAAAATTTTATTCAATTAGTTTAACGCATTTCATCCATATAAACGTTAAGAACTGGAATAATACATCAAAAAGAGACTATACTTTATTTGGTACAAAAGTTTACAGCTGTTTTACAAAATTAAATAAATATATTTTATACTATTTATACAAACCAACATTCATAATTATCCATCTATAAATATTATAAATGCACTACACAGATTTGTCACACAACAAACAGACGCATGAAAAATACCTATTTTTGTAGACGATGGGGGTTCTCACGTAACGACAATCTTAACTTTTGAGAGACATGTGACATTTACTGACAGTCGCTCCATCCGAGTGGTAGATTTCAGGTCCATCCATCTCATAGATGAGAAGTCCGTCCTAACAATAGGCACGTTACAGTTTAATCAACTTTTACCCGTGGCTCACATGCACGTCGAAAACTATTTCACGAAACAAAATACTGGGATGAAAGGTTAATCCAGATTTTAAACTGTGTGTGCACATCCGAATTTTTTCACCAATCCATCGACTATCTTCCTATATATCCACAACATTTCGAATTTATAATAGTATAAAGACAAAATTTGAAAAGTTTAAAATTATTGTGTAAACAATAATTTAAAACTTTTTCTTAAAAATTTGTCATTTAAAATTATTGTTTAAAATTCACGTGTGTGCCTAAACAGTGAGAAATAGAGGATCAGGTATTTATTATAAAGCTATATTGTTGTAAATATAAAAGTACAAAGGGCCTTTGAGACACTGACAAAAAACCTACCCTAGGGTAAAAAATGCACAAGAGGTTCTCACAGAGGTCCATCCATGGGATTTATGTTTCCGACTTAGAACAACCGTGTTCCGGGATAGTTTGCTGTTGTAAACCTCTAAAAGGTACTGGCTTAGACGGGAGTAAGTATAAGATTTTATGAGAAACATTACGAACTGAGGATTATTTGAAAAGCTTTGATAACGTTGCTACGACTTCTTCTTTACACAACATCAAAGTGATTTTTTTTTACAATGCCTTCATAGTATGCCTCTGCCCTGTCATCCTTTATTAACCTTATATTACAATGTACTTCTAAGTTTTCCGATGACAAGGGCAACATTCTGATTTTCCCTGTATTTCAGAAATCCGACGAATTCTAAACTCCAGGATGTCCAAGTGCTGCTAGCGACGGAAGTTGAGGTGCGTTGGTAGGTTCTTTTCTTCCAATTCTTGACATGTATCCTACATGGCAAGAATTGGTGATAGTAGGTGGCGTAGAGCCTTATCTGAATTATCCAAAAAATTAGAACCTCAACAATCCAAGCACACATAAAAAGATTAAAATAAATACGAGTACAAGTACAAACATCCCCTCTTTATATTTTGCAAACATTCACCTTTTACGGTCAGTCGTAATATTAGGTAGATTAGTTTGTAAACTAATCTGTTAGGATAACTTGTTTTATGCGAAACATGAAAAGGAAATGCTAATTTTGGATCCGAAATATTACCATGTAGACAGTCATGTACCTATAGTTTGCCTCACTCTAGACATTAGTCGTAGGTGCGCTTACAAACATTTACAACAACTTGTAGATCATACAGAACGTTTGTTTCGAGCGGTAATCTACTCCGCTACACGTAACGCTGCAGCCAATCACTCAACCATTGGTAGGTAGTATTACAAAATTAACTATTGGATCAAATTTTAAAGATCAAAAAGCTAATTTTAAAACCTTAATGTGTACGACAGTAAGGCTGTAAAAATTTGATTCTATTTTATCACCCTCTAAGCTAGCCTGTTTATGACGACATCATTATGGTTACACATCAACATAACTTCCTGTATTTATGTTCTACTAGAGAGCGCTACCGTAAGCTGTAAGAATAACAGCTTAAACACATTTAAATCGCTAAGTAACTCATACATTAGCCATTCACTGCTAATCTACCATCTAGTTCCAAATAATCACTTCAATGAGAATGTTAATATCCCTTCCGAAGGGTTCAACCCCCCAAATGAGACTTCTAATTTCTCAACCCGTTGTGGTCCAAGATTAGTTCGTGACATAAACTTTACAGCTGCTATAATAGATAGATACGGTATAACGTTTTGATTAATACAATTTGTGGATACAAATTGATGATACCCTCTAAAGTCCGGGGCAATTAGCAGTTTGTTTGTATTTTCATCCATCCCGATTACTAAATTATTACTTTTGGCAAAGTTTTTGTTCTTGTCGGCTGTCTTTTGTCTGTGTTTGGAACTAGGCTTCGGTATTAACTTACTTATAAGTTTGTTAATTAGTTTTATCACAGAAATCTTATTATTTTCAATTATAAGTACATAACAATAACCTTAGATGAAGAAGGGATCAGACAGGGGCGTATCTAACATTATAGACACACTTCATAATAGGTAATATACGACGAGAGTATTGACATAATTAAATACAAATCTGGACTCAGGACTTCAGCAATATTATTGATGAAAAAATCCAGCTGCCTTACTTATGACCACAATATACGGGCGACACAGTCAATTATAAGAACTAGTGGCCCGTGATAAAAATAACGACCATTATTCATTTTGAAATACGAAAAAATAGTCTTTTCCACATTTTCAACTTTAACTATTATTTTCATACTCGTCCGCGTAATATTCGTAAATTGGGTTATTAGTTTTGCTTTGTATAATATACAGATAACCTTCTTAAAACAACACAGTGCAAAAACACTCTCCGTGATTACCTACTAAAATAAGCTTATTCATAACTTCAGCAACAAAATCTCCTTCCAACGCTACCTGAACTTCCTCCGTCTCACGTTCCTCCGTATGATTTACAGCCTCACTAAGATAATCTTCTATCTTTGCAAATACGAGATTGGCGAGTCAATTATGCAATCATGAAGCTCGATGTTGGCTACCCATAATTATGGCGAAACTTGTTCTAGGAGAATTTCGCTGGTAAACGTCAAAGTTTGAAAATTCTCCGGCATAGTTAGTTTCTAAGTATACGTAGTTAGAGCTAGATTCAGCCTGTATTACACCACACCGGTTGGAATTATTCATTAAAGATGTTCGTGGGAAGCGAAAGGGAATGCTGTAGTTCTCATTTGAATAAGACAGTCTGGAAATATTTTGGGTATTTTAGTGATGTCGTTTACATACTTTAGGTGTGTTGTGTGAGCTTTGAATAATTTAATGTGAAATGTTGTATTCTTTTGAACGAATTTTCGAACCACTGCCAAGTTGTTGTATCTAAGGTATTTTACTTTGTCGTGTGCATAACTTACGCAATTCTTGCTCCTTATTATGTTGCAATCGAGCGAGGCTGAAATAGGCAAATTATTGTACAGTCAGGTTCAAAAATGAATTATAAACTTCTCAAAGCAATAGACTGACGCTTCACTTTGACTTACGACCTTTTGTTATAAGTTGTTTTATTACTATACATATCAAATTAACTTTTGATATAGTTCATAATTTCAACTATTAATCTACAAGTAATGCTGGCGCAATGGTAATCGTGCTCGGATAGAACTTCTGTTCGTTCGATTGCGGAGGATCGAATCCCACTTTTTTTTCCTAAATACTTTATTTATTTTAATTTTTAATAATTACTTTATTCTTTTTGTTATTTTTAATAATTTTTTTAGTAGGAATTTGATAATTAAAATTGATTTTTGTGTAACTACTAATATAAGTCATTAGTGTTGTGGGTCGTTCGTTATAATCACAGATATAGGTCTATCTATATCTATGGTTAAGTTTATAGATCGTAGAAAAAAAAAAGTGAATTATTTCGATTTGTGCGGTAGGCATAATAAGTCATTAGTGTTGTGGGTCGTTCGTTATAATCACAGATATAGGTCTATCTATATCTATGGTTAAGTTTAATAAAGTTTTGTAGGTAGATCGTAGAAAAAAAAAGTGAATTATTTCGATTTGTGCGGTAGGCATAACTATGTTATCTCGTTTTGAGTCTCCTAATTGAACGTTGTGGATTCTTGGTTATTTTGTGTGACTATGTAAACAGCATATAAGTGTTACACTGTCCTGTGGTTTTGCAGTGAAATATTAACAATTGGATTTATATAAATATTGAGGGCGAACATTAAAGCCCTGCATAAATATGTGGATTAAACTTAAAACAAATTTAATATCAAATGAAACCAGACTAAGTGTGAGTATTAACATTTAAATTTTGATCATTCCACATGTTAATAATTATATTTTATAAATAAGGTTCCCCATTCAAAAGTATTTGTTTAAAAGTAAAAAAAGTGATTGATACTTAGTATGTGGTTTTAAAGTTTTTTCTTAGTAGTAAAATAGATCAACAGCTGTTTTTGCTTATATAATTAATAGTATTCTATGTTTTATTCCAGTGACGAAATACTATGAGTCTGTGGGATGAGATATGGCATGATGATGAGATGAGTTGTTAAGAATAAACAGGGACGTCAGGGACGTCCGGGAATGGTGAATGAATACGAAGGAAAATGGTTTCCATATAACTAATTCAACACAAAATTAATAACCGTTCATCGTGTACTCAACATTGAAGGCATCAACGACTATCAACTAAAAACTGTTATGTTTAAAGGAATAAAAAAAAACGTTAAGATTGTCTCGAGGACCTTTTATTGATATGAATTTTGTTTATTTATTGTAAATAGACTGAAAACGTAAACATCATTTGATAACTTATTATTCAAGGATTAAGAATTGAGGTATGGTTTCAAACATCTTTTCGTAAAGAAAACGATCCTTAAACTTACCTCAATAACTTGTAACAGGGTATTTTTTATGTAGTTTGGATATTTTTTTCCGTGGTTCTATTTCAGAAGTAGAACACATTTCCATAATATAACTTTATTTCACTAAATCGAATTTGGTGAAACTGAAGAAACTTACACCGCGGTACTGGAACGCAAAGGGCAACTGGCCCTTTGCGTTCCAGGGCCGCTATGCCCCGTTACTGTTACAAAATAATCGCCTTTTAGCATAGCAGCCCTGGAGCGCAAAGGGCCAGTTGCCCTTTGCGTTTCAGTACCGCGGTGTCAAAAAATTTTTTTTATTGAGCATGACAAGTTTCTTCAGTTTCACCAAATTCAATTTAGTGAAAAAAAGTTATTTTATGGAAATGTGTCTTGAGCGTAAAGGTCAATTGGCCCTTTGCATTCCAGGGCCTAAGATAATCTGTCTGAGTCAGAATAACCCAAGTCACGAGCTCACTTCGCTCGTTCTTGCGGACCTGGAAGGCAAAAGGCAACTGCTCTTTTGTGTTCCAGGGCCTACCTAACATGTCCGAGTCGGGATGACCCAAATAGCGAGCTCGCCTTCCTCGGTTTTGCGGCACTGGAACGCAAAAAGGCAACTGGCCCTTTGCGTTTCATGGCCGCGGTGCCTTGGTACTGTTTCCAAATAAACGGCTTTAATAATGATAACTTTGTTAAAAATGTCCGCAATGTATAAAAATACCCTGTAATTGCTAATTAGCTTATAATAATACGTAAGTTACCCTTGTTAAAACCACTTATTATAATTTGAAGAGAATAATAATGTTCTTATTTTGAATTTTTAAATTTTCTTATTTATTGTTTAATATTACTTATATTAATTTTAATAATTTCATCATTTTGTTTAATTAATAAAAATTTCATCTATTTTCGACATCTATTTCACATTATATCCAGGTCGAGTAATAATATTTGTCGGAGCCACCGGTATTATTCCGTCAGATTCAGGCATCATGTGGGCAGAGTTTGGGTCTCGTGCAATGAAAATACACTGGGTGCGGTTCACTTGGTTATTTTAATTTTAAATCACAAATTAAATCAAACACAATTTAATTTAATCACTCACTACACTTATACTGGGCACAACGAATCGAGTACAGTTTCGGGATGTCTTCACACTGCTGCGGTCGGGCACTGAATGCGCTCCTCGCCGCCCCGATGAAACATCACGACTCTGTATAAGCGCGCGCAGACCACGTGATACTCAAAATGGCGCGCTTACGATTCGTTTGCTGTCCGTACTATTGACCGGATCCGACACGGCCATCCTGCGATTCACACGTCCTCGTGTGATCTTCTTCTTCTTCTTCAGCCTCTTTCTACCATCTTGGTGTAGGTCTCCTTCAACTCTTTTCACTCGTCCTCGTGTAATAATCACTCTGAAACACAAAATAGTCCACGACAGAATACTGTTCCACTCGGTCATTCCTGACCAAACTCTATATTCAGTTCTTTGGTGAAAATAAGGAAATTTCAGAACTCTACTGTACCATTAAAACCAATACTCTTGAACTAAATCAAACATTGGGAATAGCCAATTGAAAATACATCAATCACTACCCTAGGCCACAAACAAATACCCTAGGCCACTAACAACTACCCTGGGCCATCAACAACTACCCTGGGCCACCAACAACTACCCTGGGCCATGTACCACAGTCGTTCGAATCTACTTTCACAACTCTATTGCAAAGAAACTCCCAACTTTCCAGTGACCTTCGACTTTCGAGTAAAACTTCTAACGCCACGGCTCTCTAGCCGACCAGCAATCACATTGCTTTCACACAATCATCCAACGCATGGATAGAACTTCTGTGCGCATCCACCACGTGGATCGCCCGTGTGCATCACTCGCCGACTACACACTATGGTCTCTCAAGACCCCAACCTCCGCCAGAGCCACCCGCGCACCGCGCATCCATGGACACCAGGATGTCAATAAGATACGGACTACGGCTACGAAACAGCTACTGGTACGGTTGAAAACAATACGGCCGATAGACCGTTTTACTCGACCTCTCACCACAACTTAATCAGAATCTACGGTAACTTCGACTGGTACATGACCCGTTGGCATATTGTTTGTAGGTACACTTAGAGTTCAAGGGTTTCAATGTGTAACGGTCACCATCCCAAAATCTTTATCACTCTAAACAGACCCTTAAACTTTGGATCTAACTAAGACTGATCGGAAATCCCAGAGCATTCAAGTACCTTTGCAATTGTATTATCACAATGCAGCAATATTATAATCAAAACAGCAGGAATCAAATTCGTGGCCTGTGGCTAACACTAGCCCCACTAACAAACCTCTGTTTGTTTCACACCGTTCACCATGAACGCACAATACACGACCTCCGCCAGTGCCATCCGCACACCGCGCTTCCATGGACACCGGGATGTCAATAAGATACGGATTACGGCTACGAAATAGCTACTGGTACGGTCCGACCAGCCGACCTAAGATTCCACACTATCATCCAACTCAACATCTCTACTTCAAAATGGTACTTGAACCTCAGGCATTCCCCCCAAATCCACAGCACTTAACCAGCACTATGCATCACTACTTACGAAGTAGTGTAAATCACTGAAGTACTTAACCAGTTCTTAACATTGTAACGCTTAACCAGCGTTACAAATCCTATCACTTAGACAGTAATAATAAAAAAAGCTTAAACAGCGATATTAACTCACTAACGCTTAACCAGCGATAGTCAACATAAAGAACACAAGGCACCAGAGGCGTGAGTAAAAATGAAACGATTCACCTGTGTTGGAACGTGTCTGATGGTGGTTGCACGATGCAGACATCGACGCGTCGCGCCGCGCCTTGGACTTGTCCGTTGCCACTGCCGCCACTACTGCTCGTACAGCGCACGGCTATGTGACCTGGCTTGCCACATTTGAAGCACACCAAGGTCTTCGATGCCGGCTGCTGCGTCACTTGACTTGATGCTGTAGGTCTTCCCTTCGTATCCATCGCCTTACTTCTGCACTCAATACGCTTATGGGCGTTTTAGCACAGTTAAAACACTTAATTGACGTTATTTTTCCTCGCTTGGTGTCACTTGTTATCGATGATTCACAGATAGTGTTCATTTTTCGCAACAGATATGAAACGACTGGCGAACGTGGGTAATGTTTCTTTATCACTTGGTTTTTCACCACTCATTTTTTTTGTTAATGAGGGTACCCGCCTTAGCGAAATAAATCTTGTTGTAAAAAGTACCTTAAATTCCTTTGTAGGCTATTTGAGATAGCCAGGTTGATGCTCCACCTTTAGCGCCTTGCTCAGCGTTAAAATAAGCTGGCATCCCTCCACTGCACTCCCGTTAAACAAAAGTCGGTGGTGGCGCACCACGACCGCGCATCGGAATCCGGTTTGTCGGGGTCGAATTCCGGCAATAAAAACTCGTTTTTCACTGGCTGCGTTTTCAAAGTTTGCTGGTTTTGCATTTCAAAAAGTAACTAACTTCCACTGATTGTTATTGTCACTGTTCCCGCGTGTAATTTCATTAGCACGATTTGATCCCACTTCTGATGTCGGAGCCACCGGTATTATTCCGTCAGATTCAGGCATCATGTGGGCAGAGTTTGGGTCTCGTGCAATGAAAATACACTGGGTGCGGTTCACTTGGTTATTTTAATTTTAAATCACAAATTAAATCAAACACAATTTAATTTAATCACTCACTACACTTATACTGGGCACAACGAATCGAGTACAGTTTCGGGATGTCTTCACACTGCTGCGGTCGGGCACTGAATGCGCTCCTCGCCGCCCCGATGAAACATCACGACTCTGTATAAGCGCGCGCAGACCACGTGATACTCAAAATGGCGCGCTTACGATTCGTTTGCTGTCCGTACTATTGACCGGATCCGACATATTCATAATTTTAGCAGTTTTATAACTTTAAACATAGAATTATAATAATTTCAACTAAAATATATATTAATATTGTTATTACATGTTTTTTTTTATTATAAACCCTGTAGGTAATAAATTATCATCATTAGTAAAAATTTAAAACGAAATAAAATGACAATAAGTAGTACTAGACTAACGAAACGAGTAAAAATATTTGACTAACAAAAACAGATGGTGACCATTGCATTACTTTCATTAGTAATGATCTAACATTAAGATTGTGCCGATAGCGTGGGTTCACGATCAATGAAGTTTGAGTTCGAATCTTAACTTTTGAAATGTCAGTTGATTTTATGATAATATTTTTAATAAATAACTTATTTATTTTTATTTTGTTTTAACGCTTATTTATTTTAAAATAAGTTATATATTAGTTATTGAATTAAGTATTATTTTTGTGTTTATATTAATTTTTGCTTGCATTTTGAGAATATTTAACAATACCGTTATAATTATATTAAATCACACGACACTAACCAACAAATACAAGAAAAAACACACGGAAATTCCAAACAAACGCAATAAAATTTGTGTGTTAAAAATTATAATTTTTAACAATCGAGTAAAAACCCACAAAAAGTCTATCAACTGCTGCGTGATATTTGAACTCGCACCTCTGTCGACTAACGCATTTATGTCCTAAATGCCAAAACCACTGAGCCAACTGGACTCATATTTAGGCGTTGAAATTATGGACTTAATAGTTGAAGGATTATTGTGTATCTCGAAAGTAGAAGGTCATAAGTCACACTAAACGTTATGCAATTTCTTTGATAGCGTACGCATGGAATTTTGATCGCCACTGTACATGTTACTGTAAGAGCCCTTTCAATGGTAAATATTAGGTTTTACTGGAAAATATCAGGATTTACAAGAGCAAAACTACTACGGTTTTACAATTCAATATATAATCCAATCACAACTTCAAGTACCGTAAAGACCTATCTGTGCCGTCCAATTATTCGATATTTCCATAAATATGGCGGCTTATTCAACGACCGTCAATAAATTGGAAACCACTGAAATAAATATTGAATTTCAGTTTTAATCTTACAGCGAGAGGCCGCTGAAATATTCTTTGATGTCGAAACTTTTAAGGCGAGCGGTGCGAACCACACAACGAAGTTAATTATAATTTTCTAGTCTAACTTTATTATCTTTGCAAAATCTAATAGACGCCAAAGTTCATCTATAGATAGTTTGCTTTTCATTAACACGATGAAAGAAAATCATGAACAAGATTTTCAAACAATATCCTACGTATTTATTTATATGTGTCACACATGGGTAGACTTTGATCTTGGTTAGGATAAATGAGATGTAGAACCTTTTTTTTCCATAACTATGTTCACGTAGCTAGAGTCATTATACTATAGAAAGTACAGTTTGTACGTAATCTCCATGCCTACGGTTAAATCCGCTACTAATTTCAACAACACAAAGAAAATTTTACCTACTTTGCTCTGAAAAAATATGCATCAAGATGTAGATAGCCAGTGAATCTATGGTTCAAATTAACCTGAATCTCAACTACTGTAGTTAAGGTCTACGTACAATAGACTTGAAAGCACTACAATGGTACGATAAGATTTTATCGGTACCAAGGTGCCTAATAAAAGCCTGGCAAACGCCGCGGAAGAATCTATGTGGGATGTTATAATGACGGTTGGGCAAGCACTAGAGATTCACACTGATAGGACACTAAGTAGCGCGCCTAATTAAAACGCTGATATAACGAGATTGCGAATGGTAATGAAGTGTTGCTGGAATGTAGGTGAGCAGATGAAACTAGGCCACTTTGTAGCCCTTTTTTGGGAAATAAAGCATAAATTGTTAATAAGATACCATTAAGAGGCACGGCCCTATGAGACTGACATAAAATGCATTCCATGAAAAGGAAACTCCTGATAGTTCTGTAAACAAAAATACCGATTTATATTGTAAATCAGTAGCTCTTAGGATTTGCAATCGAAGTGAAGACAAAGCGTCCGCTTTGTTAGTCAAATACGATTTAAATCCTTCTTATCCTTGAGTTTTTAACTACAGATTTAAAGTTTTAAAATCGAATAGCTCGGTAAACTCTTCCGAAGGGTTATAATACCAATATCCAACATAATCTATTACAATGATATCTTTTACGTTCCGACGTTCCAAATTAAAATAATAGGTATAATTTAGTTGAGTTTTAAATTTCATAATTATGCATTAACGCATGCGTCGCGAATTGATACAACACAACATCAAATAAAGTCGTTATATTATGTTGTTTTTTTTTTAACGTCCGAGGGGTTAGGATGTTAAAAATGAAAAGAAAATTTCGATCTTGTTGAGCATGATTTCGATGGCTTAATTGGTATGACAGCAGATGTCATATCAATTAAGCCATCGAAGGAAGCAGGTTCAAGGCCTGCTCAACAAAAAAATAAATATATGAATGAAAATCTAACACTGGATTGCGAGTTGCGACCACTAACAGTAACAAATATTACTACTAGTAAGAAACCCGAAAGCCTGACTTCCATTTATTTTTATTTCACACACAAATAGTTTCTGAATTATAATATAAATTTAATTATCAAACAAGTTCGTTAACACCGTAGCAAGGGGAATCATAGTGCAAAGTTATAATTGTAACCTGTTCAAGCGTTTTACTACCTCCAAAATATTTTCGCTCCCCAAAGGATTCCAGTGAAATGTTTCATTAAAACTTTGTTTTGTGTAATAAAAGATGTCGGTATCAAGGTGGAATCTGTCAAAGTTGCTACTCATTAGCTGCGGAGTTCTTTGGCTATTGGTGGAAGTTTTACCTGCAAATTGGGAGCGCCGGGAATTCGCGGAAAATTCCCTGCTTGAAAATATGAAAGCAAACTCGATGCGCTGAAAGTGGATTACTTGTAAATGGTTCTAATTCCACATCACTATTAAAAGTGGTTTATTAATTTTCCTCTTGTCTCCTTACTTACTTTAACTTAATGTCCTAGGGTTAATTCCCGGAAAACGCTAGTGGCTTTCTTCAGAAGTAAATTTTTCAGAATTTCGGCTTTGTGCTCGGTAAATGTCAATAGGATTTATGACTAATACAAAGCTTGTGTTTCCACAGAAAAGTCAGTTTCGTAGTATTAATTATGTGTCCGTTTGATTCCGTAGAATTTTAAAACGTTAGATCTTAGGGGTTTTATTATGTGGATCAGTAAAAACGTAATGATTTCCAATTGAAATGTAAGGTCGCTCCCTCACTGCGAGCATTCACCTTTAATGTAAAGGCGGTCCCTCACCGTGAGCATTCACCTGTAATGTAACATAAAAGTGCGCAATTTGATGCTCTATTGTCTTCAAATCTGTAACGTTACATTACAGGTGAATGATCGCGGTGAGTGAGCGCCCTAACGTTACAGATTCGAACATTCGAAGATAATAGAGCATCAAATTGCGCATTTTTATGTTACATTACAGGCGAAAGCTCGCAGTGAGGGAGCACCCTTACATTTCAATTGGAAATCATTCGTTGGGAGCGCCCTAATATAATTTTTTTTAATTCTTTTTTTTGGTGGGTAAAATCATCTAATGAGTGTCAGACTCCTACTGAATAAGACAGCCTGTTCATTCAATTGCCGTTTACGATACAGGGTCGCGGTTACCTTTGAGATGGTCCGCAACCCATTGATACGTACTTTAACTTATTATAACTAGAAAACTTCGTAAGACAAAGTTACCATGTAAATGTGGTCGGTATCTATTGTGAAGGTTTTATTGTGTGGGCAAACCTTATAATAGATATTAGCTGTTTTTGTAAATACTGGCTGAATCAAGTCGCTCAGACGAGTTTCAAATTAAGAAAGAATTAAGTAGATTGTTTAGAATTTTTGAGTGAAAAAACAGATGTGATATAAATAGTATATAAAGTAAAATACTCGCGTCTTTTTTTTTTTAATTACACACACCTTTCAGCCAGAGCTTAAAACCAAAAAGTTTTCATGACCTTAATCTCGTGTTCATTTGTGATTATCTATGTCGTGAGGTTATAAGTCCGAGCTTTAATCCTTTATTCTATGAATTTTCATATCAAGCTTAGTACCTAGCTCATTTATTAGTTAGTGGACTGTAATTACAAAAGTTTCGATTGTAGATTAAATTGTATCGTGAAGTTTCTGTTTCCAAATTCTATTTAGTTTTCACCTTTTTTTCCAAATTAATTAGCAAATAGCTGTTAAAACTATATTATATTAACTTATATCTCTAGAGACTATCAATAAGATTGTCATATTATGCTTTTAAATAATAGATTTTGAATAGCTCTAAATGGGTTCGCAGCGTCGAGTCTCGGTGCGGATCGACCCTAATGAAAAGTTGCTTATTTCGTTAAATATAGTTTAGTAACGTACATAGTTGTATTGTTTTTGTACGTGAGTTTTTTTTTTAAGTATGATTTTTTTGTGCCAGTGTTTTGTTACTAATGTTGACTCTTTGTATTACTCGTATGTATAGACAGTTGTACCTTTACATTGTCCCTGATAAATGATTACCTTTTTTAGCACACAAAGCGAACAGACCCTTCACCTACCATTTCAGCTGAAGCTTCATATTCCACACTCCATTGTTTGAGTAAGAGGTTATTTGCAAAATTAATTCATATCGTTCTCATATAAATATTCATTGGGGGCCGCAAATAAATTTTATTCAAAGTCAATCTACCCTTTTGGATTATAATAGACATTCGGTGGCAAAAACTGGGGTATTGTTGGACCTAAACAAATGAATGCTGGACTGGTATTGAAGTGCTTAATGTTATGAATTGTCTTATCGCACTGTTCCAGCTACAACGCTCGCTGCTGTTAAAGATTTATTGCTTAGTTTTAGTTTCAGTCAGCGAGAATTTTCATTTGCATGATGAGTAGTGTTTACAACATAAATCAAACATGTTTTATATTAGAACTTTTGCTTTTCTTTTTTTTATTTATGACATCAACTTTTATTAAAAATGGGATTTACGATGTCTTTCTTGTGATTTTGCTTTTCTACTTTTTTTTCTGTTAGTTATCATAAAGATAACATCACTTTTATTAACGGATGAATGTAATCCGTCCCTTTGTTTTTGACGGCTGCTTCTGATTGGATATCTTAAAGTCTCGGTCAGGTAAATTCGGTAGTTGATTAGTTATGGACAAAGATCCAACCGAAGATAGCAACTGAGATTGATTATTAATTTCAAGTAGGTAAGTCAAGAGTCATTGTGGTCAAACGGGAACCTATCGTCACGAAAAAGCTGTATTCTAGTAAGGAACGGGTTCATATGACCACTTTTTTTTACTGTGGTAAAATCATCAAATGAGTCCTCCCACCCAGGGCAGAGCGGGAGGGACTGTCAGACTCGTACTGACTAAAATCCAAGGTGTCCTTCAATAACTCTTTACGTTCCAGGGTCACGGTAATTCGGTAAGTCCCGCGACCACATATCACCACTTAATGTAAGTTACATTAACCTGTTAGTTAAAAAAACTAGGTAAGTCAACTTTGTAAATAAAAAATGGGCTGTTTAATTTGTTTTCTTTTTTGGGCTAATTTATAACTACCCAACTATTCCCTTAACCCCATAATTCGTTCCTCCGTCAGCTGAGGCAGTAACTCTGTAATCCTGTTGTCACCGGGTCAACATATAAATTGTCCCGATCCTTCCGTAGCCGTAATAACACCGCACCTGGACAGCGGTAATTTATTCCATAAATTAATAAGGGCGCGTTCCACTGGTGCGTGGGCGCCGCATGCAAACAATTGATAGTTAGGAAGTTATTGGTGGTGGCTCGAGGTGGCCTCGACTGGATTAAAGCAGCGTTATTGTGGATTTAAATGTAATGCTGAGATGAAACGTTGAGGTTGGTCTTTATGGGTGATGGATATGAAATGTGGTAAATGAAGAGTGTGAGTGGCTGTATCATTTACGTTTGACTTTGTCCAGTTGTTACAAACGACTACTGAGCATGATGTTTGTATGTATTACAAAGGGCTATTAAAGGACACCGTGGATTTTAGTCAGTACGAGTCTGTCAGTCCCTCCCGCCCTGCCCTGGGTGGGAAGACTCATGTGATGATTTTACCATGCTAAAAAAAAGGTCGGGCTAAAGTTATTGTCAAACAGACAGGGCGAAGCGAATGCGATCCGAATCCTGTCATATAAAAAAGCGAAAGCGGTCCGATAGTCTATGTGACAGGCTTCAAACAATTCCATACATTACAAACAAAAACGCTTCGGCACGCTTTTCAGTTTGACAAAGGCATAAGTGTTATGGAGTATAATATACATTAAAATTTCATTAGAAAAAATGGAGAATGGATTTCGTGCCAGGTTGATGAAATGGTATGGACTTCATTATAGGTAGGTATTATTATTTTTCGAAAAAATCAACAAAATTATGAGTCATCCCGTCCTGGTTCTAGGTGGAAAAAGGGGACTTTTAGTGACTAAAAATCCTGTTCCTTTGGTGGCCTTTTGACTTTAAATAGCTGGTGATGCGTTTATGTACCTACTATAAGGTATCTTCACTTACCCTTCGGGGTTTACGGGATGCCACTTTGAATCTAGTTATGCTACTATTTACTTCTTATTGTTGCACATTTTGACAGATCGTCTTACTGGCTAGTTGACAGATGAAACTTGCAACTTTTTTACTAAATAGCAAAACTGAATTGACTTCATTGGCCACTTCTCTGAAATTAGTAGGTAACTTAGCCTAAAATTATTAAATTACGGGCTTACCTATTTGAATAATTTTAGAGCAATTCATGTTTGTTTTGCCTTATATTTCTTTACATTAACCGTATAAATGGCGTTCAATTATAAAAAGTAAATAGCACAGCAAATTACGTCCCTAACAAACAATTCTTTGGTAAACAAAACCGAAAAACAGCCGTAATAAAATAAAAACATAACATAAAGTAACATTCGCTTCACTACGTTACGAGTATATTAGCATATAAACTGAAATAAATAACACTTTGCTCGAGAAAATGAGTGTAAAGAAAAGTAACCACTTATTACTACTCAAGCAGTATGTTAATGCCGTAATGTCCACGGCCGTATGAAAACGTTTACCGTGGAAATTATTTATCGTAGGCCGTCATGGCTCGCAGTGGGCCGTCGCCATTTTTTACCGCGGCCATTTTGTCTCGGACATTTGCGGACTAATTCGCTTTGGCCCTTTTGTCCTATTGTGTTGTTGAATTAAATTATTATTTTCTATATGAGATGATGTTTAGGTAAATTATTTTGTTTATTTTTTGAGAGAGGCGGTTAGAATTTTTGCTGTTGGGTAAAATAACTATGCTTTTTTACTTTTGATTTATTATCCGGAGTTATAGGGTACAATTACCAGTAGGTAATTACCAGTAGGTAATTGTACCCTATAACTCCGGATAATAACATTTACAAAGACAAATAAATTATGTTCGCTCATAATCGAATTTTAAACGAATCATAGGTACGTTTTTTAAAGATTTGTTTTCAAAAAATCATAGCAGTAACGCTTTAAAAGTGCCGTACGATATTTAAAACCAGTTTCACGAAAAAAATACCGCTAGTTTCGCACATTCTGTGAAAAAAGAACTGGGGAGAAAAGAAAATACAAAAGGAATTTCGCTAGAACCATCACCAACAGATAAAAATAAGCAGAAACAACGAACGCTAACGAAATAGACTAAGTTTTGTTATATTCTGCGATATTTTCACAAAAAAAAAACGAATTATTGTTGCATCTGACATGCTTTCACGAAAACGCTAAAAAGACAAAAAATATTCACGTAGCCGTACGTCGGCAAACTGGTATGTTAAAATGAACAAATATTTGTTTATATAAACATGGCAACTCCCGCGTTGTGTTTGTCATACCCGTATGTCAGCGGTTGTCAAACTGCACGATGCATCCATTCCGCTAATTGCTTGACGTCAAGATTTCCATACTCCGTCAAATGAATTGTTACCAATCCATCAAATAAGTGTATTTTACCAATCGAATATTAACCTTCTACTATTGTGATAAGGTTGAAAATCTATAACAGAAAGGCAGATTGAGGTAGGTTGATGTGCTGGCGTCTGTACAACAATAGGTTAATATTTAAATACTAAATATATTTTGGAAATAACAATTTTGCCTTTTAGTTTAGCAAGTAGGTAATATCCCACTAAAAATTCACTTTCCTAAGACTCATAAGCAGTTAAATGTACGTTTAATGTCTTCTTTATAATTATGACCTTAAGATCAGCAAGTTTCCGGACATAATGCCTCAACGACTGGAACTCTGCTAAGCCCTTAATGTAAGGGACTGAACGTGAGCAAAATGCTACACGCTGGTACTCTCTTCCTGGTTTTTAAACACAAAGACACAATGTACCATTTGAATTCAGAAGGCATAATTATCGTATTGTCTTAAGTCACTTAAGTGTTCGAACGTTCATACGAAAGCAAAAAAACTGGTTGATTAAAATAAAATTGGTTCTAAAGTTTTGCCAATGTTCTTTGCTGTTAAGGCTTCCAGACTAACCGTGTACAGTCGAAAACCACTGTTTTACGTTGCGTGAATTTATTCCGCATTTATATTTAACACATTTGTAAATATTACTATAAAAAGATGCGAAAAAGTTACATAATCCAAGCCAGCTTGAAAAAGATGAGTTCCCGTTAGTTTTTGACATAGCTTCAAAATCCCTTAAAAGTTAAAATCTCAGATTTCACTGGAAGCCAATTAAAAAAGTTTGAGAAACGCTTTCAGTCCATCTGCAATAGTACAAACAAGTTTAAAAACGTGTTGACAGCGCTTCACATTTGCATACCGGCGGACTTCGCAAATAGTTGGGCTATGTTTTACCTATGAGCTCCACAGTGCACAGCTACACGGCTGTACGGTACAGACTACGTGAGAGTAATTCATGACACGGATTTAAAACTGAATTTTAAGTACGGAAAAGTTCAGTTGGCTTATAAATTCAGTGGACATGTTACTCTAAAAATGTTTTTGATTTTGAGTTTAAAATTGGAAATGAATCTTTCTTATAAAGATCCTCATAAAAGATGGGATGGGATTCGGCAGTGTTCAAGCTCAAGTTCGTTATGGGTTGAGTTGTGGAAATAATTTTATAAAGTTAAAATATCCATATTATTATGATTTAAGTAGATGAAATTGTAATAACGAGTACCTACGAGTATAAAAGGTAATGGTTTCTGAATTTGGAGTGGGTATATCTTTTTACAACCTGGGCGAACCGCCGCCGGCAACAGCTAGTTTTAGTAAGTTTTCATGGCTTATTAGTAAGCAACCGCACAGGTTGATCTTCAAGGTTATGCACTGCAGACTTGTCGAGCTTGGCCGGTTAATAGGCGATCTATCGCAGTGAGATAGGCAGTCTCTTCATGGTAACATGCATTATCAGCGGCATCCGATTAGATGGTAACCGACGACGCCAATAAAATTGTTAAAGGGCAAGATGATGTTGAAATTGTAATCTAGTTTTACATTTCGGGTTTTTGTTACGCATCCAATATTTTGTGATCCGAATTTATTTCTCAATTGGCACCCGCAAGTAGCGCCAAAGTAAGCCGGGTCACATTAGAAGGAGATATCTTTTGCGCGGCTTTTGCCAAAAAAAGCGCAATAAGGGGAAGTCGGTGCCAAAAGTGCCTCCTGATAGGGATCTCATTACCCGGCGAAAAAGTCGGCTTAACATAATCTTTGGGCTTATTTTCTGGCGAGATAACTTAGCGTGCTTAATGCTGAGGTTATTTTTAACACCTTTTTTAAATAATAAGCTTCGGAAGTTTTATGTGAAGCCATTATTTAAGGTTGCTTTATGAAGCGGAGATTTTTATTTCGGTGCTGATAGAGTAGTTGTTAGTTTTGATTTATTACTTTAAAGTTTGTTTGGTTTTTGAAGAATTTTCTGTGTACTGAGTGAGGGATTGGGGTGCCAAAATTTAGAGGATGACTGTCGCAAAGTTATGTTATTTGTGTGTGTTAGTAACATGATAAATAAAATACGTGAGCAACACTAAAAAGTATAGGTTACTTTGCTAACACTGCAAAAAAAAGTTTTCGTTAAATTAAATTACAGTAGGTTTTATTATATTAGGTCTAATTAGACAGCCCTTAATTTTTAAACATTTTAATATTAAGTGTGGTACCCAAATAAGAGCTGACCCAGAACCCTGGCTTTTCCAGTTTCCCCTTTTCATAATAAGATTTACATAATGTAATAAAAACCTTTCAGATTTTAAATTTAAATAATCTATTTTACAAACGGAGTCTACGGAGTCTCTTGTAGTATTAAAAGCGATTCTGAAAAATGTATTAAAATTAAAATTGTGAAGCTCACCTTAAAAGCCTTCATACAAGGCTTTTAAGGTGAGGTGGGTTGAGCTTCTAACCGCAATGGTTTTAAAATATAAATGAAGTTATCTCGATCATTAATTAATTAATTATGTTTAGTAATAGAATATGAGCAGAACAATCACTAGGTATATACAGTGCCGGATTAACACAACGGCAGGAATAGCAATTGCTAGGGGCCCACGCTTAAACGGGCCCGCCCATCTCTACCATGTATGCGAAACGTGAAACGTTACACTATTCCGGCTAAGAACATCACACACAATCGGTAACCTGTATGTCACTGGACGAAAACAAAACACAATAGTTTATTGCCTGCAAGCCAAGTTTTCCAAAAAATCATTCGTATCTTTAATATTTTATGCATGGAATCGGTCCGAGTACACCATTAATAAAATATAACATTAGCTATTCTTAGGAAAGTAAAAAAAATGTGTTAAACTTAAAATATAATATTATAATTCAATTATATGTGTTTGGTAGCTTCAAAATAAAAAGGGACCCCTCAATATAATTTTCTTCGGGCCCCGCGCATGCTAATCCGGCACTGTGGATATTTAACGTCTAGACCACACTTTATTAAGCATTAATGTAGTAAGGCACTTTACAAGTCAGTTGTAAGAAACGTCTGGAGGGGACGCCTTAGAAACATTTCAAAAAGGTCAGGTGCTAGTACTAGCAGGCAGCGTGCGTGTATGATAACGTGAATTGATGTGAACGATTCTAAAGGAGTTTTTAAGGTGATTTCTAGACGGTTCGTACATTATTATTGCTTTGTGAATAACTTCTCGCAAGTTGACATAGGAGGTTGGTTGTTGGTAGAAATTACCGTAACTCAAAAACCCAATCTCACAAACTCTATACATTATGTGTGTTTAATTTAATTACTATTAGTTAGATTTGAAAAAGAAAACATTGTAGTTTCTAATATTTTATTAATCATTTATTAGCCATTATAATGATGAAAATTATTACCTGTTAGCCCCACAAAATTAATAACACGACCGGTAACGGTTAATTATCAACATCGTAAAATAGAAATACTGGCGCATTAATGTAGCAAATAATGATGAGTAATAATGATCCCTTTCCATCGCGTAGTTCGTGTAAAGCCGGCGCTCAGGCGTGGTGAGCCAGCCGTCACTGGGGAGTGAACACGTGAATACAGTACACATATCAGATTTTATACACAGTATTTCAACTTGAAACATAACATAAAATCACGAGTATATTTTCCCTTAAGGATTAACACATTTCGCCAGTTAAATCCTACATAAATAAATGCGAAAGTTTGTGAGGATGTATGTAATACTAGCTGACCCGTGCCCACTTCGTTGGGCAGTAAATATCTTTATAATTTATAGCCTATAGCACTCACGGATAATGTAGCTTTCTACCAGTGAAAGAATTTTTAAAATCGGTTCATTACTTCCGGAGATTACCCCCTACATACAAACTTACAAACAAATGTTACCTCTTTATAATATTATTATAGTATAGATTAATTTGAATATTAAGGATTATATTAATGGAACGGTATAGATTTGGGTATAGCATTTGGTTAAAAGAGAGTAGGTAGGTATATTTAAAAAAATTATAAAATATCTGTCTACAGTAGGTATAAGGTAACTATGTATTCCATTAAGTGGCAGAAAGTACCCAGGAAAATTTATTGGTCCCTTATGTCCAAGAGACACTTCCAGGGGCCAGCATCACGTTGTGTACAAAAATATTTTAAAATGATACGAAACAATAAAATAATTTTACTGGATCGAAAAATGTAATTCTCTGTAGCGCAAATTTCTCTGATCGCATGCGTCCGACAATGATGTCTGCCCTCACGTGTCTGTTCGTTCGGGTAGGCTGGGTAGGCATAGTTAGATTCGTGCGCTCCCCCACCACACGACAGCGCCGTAAGTTGCCTGCCGCCACACTTCGGCGAATGTGCGCGACGGCGACCGACGACCGACGGCAGCGGCGATGCAGAGTACCTATTCGTTAAAAGGAACTTTAACTTCAAAAGCCAATTTTTTTTAACTTGATACACCCAAAACTTCTAAATATGATGTTCCTAGGTTCAGTGGTTAAAATTTTGTATACAAAAAGTTTGGCTTCGTAGTTCCCGTTCCGAATCCGTTCCGTTCCGTTCGAATTTCGGGAATTCCGTTTGTAGAATTTCACCCCCACTGTGGTAAAAATTTCAAAATGCTAGAACAAACGATTTCAAATTTCAAAAACGCTAGAACAAATTGTTATTTATTTCTTATCAAGTTCCTAAATATAAAGTTTCATGGTTTTATCCCCAGAAATGACAAAATCCCATACAAACTTTCAACCCTTATTTCACCCCGTCACTGGTCGAAATTTCAAAAACGCTAGAACAAATGTTTAAATTTATCTTATCAAGTGCTTAAATATAAAGTTTCATGGTTTTATCTTTTAAAATTAAGAAATCCCATACAAACTTTCAACCCCTATTTCAACCTCTTCATCCCCTTTTTCGCAATAAAAGGTAGCCTATGATCTTTCTCAGGGTCTAAAGATTGTCTGTGCCAAATTTCATCAAAATCGGTTGAGTGGTTTAAGCGGGAAAGCGTAACAGACAGACAGACAGACAGACAGACAGAGTTACTTTCGCATTTATAATATTAGTTTGGATGTGTATGTAGGTATGTGGACGCGCGGGTTAGCTAGAGACTAATTGGCTATGACAATAAACCAGGAACTGAAGTTCTGCCGGGAGACACAGAGGGTTTAGAATGCAGAACAAGCTTAGGAAGGAATGCACTGTACCTTTTTTCTCTCTCCGGCGAGGTTCTTGGGGCGAGGGTCCGCTTCGACTGGTGCTGTAAGGTTCTTGAAGCTCGATAGCTAAGAAGACACTTGCGAATTTTGTTGCACAACCAGGAGCGCGCGCGCGGTAACCGTTTGTCTCCGATTTTGCGAGCTAACCGTGGCCCACTCCGTCGTGAGCCAGCGCGTAGGTAAGCGCATGGAAGGAGAATTAGGGGGGTATGACGTCACAGCCAATCAGATTAGACGTCCAATGACATGAAGTGCGAAACATATTTAATCGTTCTGTTTCACAGCGTATATAACCAGTATGTTTGTTACTCTTTCACGCAAAAACCACTGAACGGATATGGCTAAAATTTGGTACACAGATAGTTTATAACCTGGATTAACACTAGGATAGTCTTTTATCCCGATTTTATGTTTCCGTAGGATAATTTTCGAGTTGTAGCGGGTGAAGCCGCTGGCAACAGCTAGTGATGGTATATAAACAGCAATTTTAGTCGAAAACCACCCGCGTTAGATTTCACAAACACTAGTTGGTTTACTGAATATCTTTATACCACGAGTTGAACCATGTCGCTATGATTTCCCGGGATATCCAATGTTGCGGAATAAAGCGTACATTGTTGGATATTCAGCTCAGGAAGACTGAATTAGATAGAGTGTTATGTAAATGGATTCAAATAAATATTACTACGTCGGTACGTATTCTGCGATTTTGCAGTATGATTAATATGAGTCCCCAGAGGAGGATTAAATGCCATCTGGATTTAACATATTTTACATTACATTAATTTAATGCGAATAGGTAATTTACTCAAAATATAAAGTCAGTCGGAGTCACTGAAGAGTTTTTCTCCCCAACAAAATTCTATGACGTTATTTGGTAGGGCACTGATCATGGCGCAAAACTTTCTAACTAAATTGTTTCCAAGTTGTTTAGTTTGACAATCTGTATTGCATTAAATTAGATTCTTATCTTAATTAGATATATAGTACCTACACTTTCATATTATGTGGTGTTTTAAACCATTAAACTAAACTTTTCCAACAGTGGAAGCAAAATGTATTTTGTATAAAACACATCGTTTTGACTGACGCAAATATTAGGGCCAGCGTATATTTTTTTTCACTCTATACGTTTTGTTTACCAAATATATTTAAAACCAACTTCCTTAACTAAAATGTAAAGATATCTTGAGAGATACGATACGGAGTTATATTAATACATGTGAGTATTGCTAATATCTTCAGACGAAGCGTGGTTTGTTGAAACATAAATGGATTATGTATCTTAGGTACATTATACATTTTAATATTTAATGACGAAATATTAGCGCAGAAAATGTAAGGCTTAAGCACGTGGGAGTTTGTGGTAATGAGACTGTGCTTGTTATTTAACAGGGTCTTAAGAGAAGACGGCCGTATTAAACAGTTTCCATAAAATAACTAAAATCAATATTTAGTGCTCAATTTTTCCGCTCATTAGTGCCCAAAAATTTCAATTTTTGTACGGTTTTTCTGAAATATTTCAATTGGAAATGGGTCCTGCTGGTATAAGGAGCACTTTGAATTTTGGTAGATGTGATGAAGACAGAAATAAACGCGTCGTGGCGCATCGTGTGGTGTCAAGAAGATACATTAAAATTTCATCTGACGCGTAACGATACGACGCGACATCCAAATGTATCTCTAACTTTACAAAAGCGAGGAATTTACTAGATAGCCATGCCCGTGAGCAGTTTGTACGGGCATGTCTTATCATCATCTGCCCAGCCTTTTCCCAACTATATTGGGGTCGGCTTCCAGTCGAACCAGATGCAGCTGAATATCAGTATTTTACATGGAGCGACTGCCTATCGGACCTCCACAACCCAGTAACTGTGTCGGCGCCTCACATACCGCGGCTGACCACGGGGTGACCGCGGGGCTCGGAGAACCGAAACCGCGCCTGCCCGATCGCCGCTGCGACGGCGCGGCGGCCCGCACACTCAGCTATCCACGCGCAGACCGCTCGGGTCGGTTTATTCCACTTTGTTCACCTGGGTGATATCACCTGGGTGAACAAAGTGGACAACATAGGTGTCCTCAATTCACCTCGGAAAAATATCACCTGAGTGATATCACCCAGGTGAATTATGGACACCAAAGTTGTCCACTTTGTTCACCTCGGAAAAATATCTGGGTGAACAAAGGCGACTTTTCTTAGGCGATTTAGTGAACTTTGGTGTCCGCAATTCACCTGGGTGATATCACTCAGGTGATATTTTTCCGAGGTGAATTGAGGACACCTATGTTGTCCACTTTGTTCACCCAGGTGATATCACCCAGGTGAACAAAGTGGAATAAACCCTCGGGTCATTTCTTTGGTCGCGTAATATTCTTTGTACCATTGTAGTAATAAACCCTATTTTAATACAGTCCACTCCTTTTATTATAAAAGCCCAATCGAGCCCTATCAAACTGGGTAATACGATACCCCATGATAAGACCTGTTGTCAGACTTTAGAGCTTCTGACTAACAGTAACGACTGTCAAGATCTACAAATGACAGCTGGGACCAACGGCTTTGCGTGCTTTCCAAGGCACGGAGGAAACTCGCTATAACAGGTGGTCACCCATCTACAGACCAACTTCGGCAAGCGCGGCTTAACCCGAAAGATCGCCCTGTGCGACTGTAATTATTTAGTCACGAGCTACGGGCATGTCTGTCACCACAATATACTATACACAGATGTGTCTGTGTAGTATATTGTGGTGACAGACAGTTTGTTGTATGGACATGTGCCCGCTTAGAAATGAGATCACTCCTACGAGCAACGGGCAAGTTTGCCAGACTGACTGTGACGGTCCTACACTTTTTTTTTTAACGTGGTAAAATCATCAAATGAGTCCTCCCACCCAGGGCAGGGCGGGAGGGACTGTCAGACTTGTACTGACTAAAATCCACGGTGTCCTTTAATAGCCCTTTACGTTGCAGGGTCACGGTAACTGGAAAAGTCCTGCGACCCCGGCAGGCTTTGGCCCTCTAGAGGGGGGCCCCGTCATCATGCTGACACTCTTTGAGACGCGCGTGGAACACAACGCGCCGTCGACCATGGCATGGTCCATGGTCGGACAGCGAGTCGCCCAACGAACATTTGGCGGGCAAGTACGGCTTGCACCCTCGGAAGAATCAAATATTTGTATGATCTTCAGGTAGTTGTTTTGGGTCTGGGTATTTGTGTACGTGAGTTTCAATGTTTGTAAGCACTCCTACGGTACAGGAGAAATTTTAAGATTGGCCAACGTGTTAGCAAGTTTCCTTATTTTTTTCCCTTTGAAATTACTTAATACCTTCTTTGTGTACAATATCATGAAAGTACGGCTAAATATACATTATACATTGTATAGTAAGTATATTAGTCTTAATGAGATTTGTATCTACTTGTATCATCATAAGACTTCTTTGATGTATCTTTGATCTTTTATAAAAAATATCATTATCCTTAAAAAAATATCTTAGCTTAATCGTATCTTAAGTCTTTGGGGAAATTTCATAGTAACTGAAATAGTTATTATATTTTTTCTAAATGTAACTTTGTAAGTAGGTACTTAGGTCTTTATCTATACAACTAAAAGTTAATAGCGGTAACAAACATGCTTTGTGAACATAATTGAAGAAAATCGTCTTAGTTTTGTATAATAAATGTTACATAAGGTAAAGCAAATAATAAGTATTTATATTAAAGAGTGAGTACTGTATTTGAATCATAAACAAAGCGAGCGGGTATCCGCTATTGAAAACCACACGTTAATTAAAAAAGGAATACACCTTCAGTCGTTGCGGTGACTCCTTTGGGTCCTATGAAAAACAAACGCGAAGGCGTCGATCGTTACTTAACTGCTTTGTAGGCAATCTGTGATAGACCCAAGGCCTTATCACAAGATTCATGTATTTGGGATACATGAAAAATGAAAAAAAAAAGCTCCTAGTGTACGAATGACGAATTAATTTTGTCCATCTGTTAACTTTACGTCAAAAAACGTGAAAAGGGCTTATCTAATCGCCGTTTTTAGTTGCTCGTATTTTGAGACCTCAAAATCATTATTATCAGCTCAGCATTTACTCAGCCCCCATTAAATCACGGTTGGCGTTCAGCATAACCAAATGCAGCCAACTACCAGATTTACACAAAGTTGTGTTAGTGGAAGACATACACCCTCATAAAACAACACCCAATCGTGCTCCCATCTCGTTCATTTTACAAATAACGAGAAACTTCATCTGCAGCGCTGTGAGGCTGCAGTAGCGGATCCGATTCATCCGGCGCCAGCAGACGAGTCAATATCCGCGGTGGACGAGACCTACTCATTTCCGTGCTGACTGGTAAACAAAAGATAAATCTACAGAAAGTCAAGTCCATAGGAAAAGGGAATTGACAAAAATTGGCCCGATTCATGTTGTGTCCAACAGAATATCTAAATTAAAGATAATTAATAAACATAAAACAAGAAAACATATATTTATGTGAGAATAATATTATGTAATGTATGTATGTAAATATAAAAAATAATATAATGTAATGTATGTATGTGAATATAAAAAATATTAATCGTTTAAAAGTTTATTTTATGTTAACACTTTATACAAACATTTTTTTTTTCGGTGTACTTTTTATGGGAAACTAATTATACCATTAAATTCTATAATTGTTTTATTTTTTAATGATAATGTTCATTTTTGTTGGATTTATGGGCCGAGGCTTCAAGGGAAACTTGGCAATATCTTTTGGGAGCTGGTTTTTAGCTGGTAAAATCATCAAATGAGTCGTCCCACCGAAAGCAGGAGAGAAGGATTGTCAGACTGGTACTGACTAAAATCCACGGTGTCCTTCAATAGCCCTTCACGTTCCACTGTTACCCGATAGTCCTGCGACTCCGGCAGGTATTGGCCCTCTAAGGGGGGGACGTCAGATTGCTCGTCGAGTAGTAAGAAGTAAGATAGAGTGTGCCTTCTGGTCGTTTATTATGCTGTGACATTACAAGAGCGGCTTAGAGCTCCTTGCACAGGTGACATGGAAATAGAGGAAGCCTTTTGTTGTACAAACGATGAATACGAATCACGGAAATGGTGTGACTCCTGTTTTGACAAGAAATTTATGTTATGTGTCACAGATATTGAGAAGAGAAACAGGAACCTAAAAGGGACTTTGCTTTCTTTAAAAGTTGTTTAAAAAGTCTTATTCTAGTATCGTGAGGTCTCTTTGCGGAAATCCATGATAATATTAAAATAATTGGAAATAATTATCTAGTTTTAAATCCGCTAGACAAAAATCCGAGCTTGGATGCAGGATGTAGTACATACAATAATAAAGTTCATATGATATTAAATATTGCCACAGATGTACCCACGATCAAAGTTAATTTTCAAATTCAAAATTTAACGTAGGCGAAACCGCGGGCAAAATCTAGTGTAGGATTAAAATATAACATTTTCATTTTGTATTTCTTCGTTTTAAAAGATTAGAATATTTATACGTCTATTCACACTGGAAGGGGGATTTTCCATTTCACGGATTTAATCTTCAAGACTTCATCTTAATCATGGATTCGTGGAATTTTTTGGATATAAATAATTTAGCTTATAGCGTTCAGTAAATAAACCATATGTCTGAGATTTATTTAGAATTAAGCCAAGAGCGTTCCCGAACGTCGCACTGGCGATGCGATGGCGTGATTACGCGCCAAATATAGAAGTACTAAATAATTCATAGAAAAAATAATAAACAATTAGTTATTTAAAATATTCATGAACTAAAGCGATGATAATGCCGCGGGCGCGGACTCAAAAGCTACGTTACTATAGCAAAGAGAATAGAAGAAATGTATGTTGTCGTACACGAAAATAACTAATACCTAAATGAGTAGAAACCCTGTTGTAATTAAACACACCAGTCACTTAGTACCTAAACTTGTCAGACTTCTCGGATAGCAAGGGTAACAACTAGCTAAGAAAGGACATCATTTTTTTTGGGCCTTTTCTGAAAGTGCCGGCCAACGAAAAAAATTGGTACCTATGGGTAGTACTAGTCATTTGGAGCAATAGTTACTATGGCACAAAAGTTGTAGGATTGCTCTCGGCCAAGTTATACAAGTTCAAAGATCCGTAATTTTCATACATTTTTTAATTTCTGAAAGTGCCGAGAATCACCGAATAATGCTAAGTATTGCTAGAAATAGCAACCTCAAGCAATTAAACATAACGCCTGTAATCCCTGAACACCTCTGCCCAACCCGGGCGGAGGTGTACCGAATTAAAATGAATAATAATCTGTTGTAGAGCAGTGGTGGCCCAGTGGTATCGGTCCCGACTTACGAGTTGCAGGTCGTGCATGTACGTGTTTCATCACCACTGCTCTCAAAACGGTGAAGGAAAACATCGTGAGGAAACCGGCATATCCTAGAACCAAAAATTCGAAGACATGTGACATCTGCCAACCCGCACTGGGTCCGCGTGGTGGATTATGGCCCACTCCCTCTCACAAGAGAGGAGGCCTGTGTCCTAGCAGTGGGAACATTATAGGCTGATGATGATGATGATGAATAATCTGTTTATTTTTTGTGGAAAATAATAAAAACATTTAAAAATATAACAAATCAGCTGGTGGGACCAGCATCGGGAACAGAATCGAAGCTGTCTGTGGTAGGCTTCTTGGGAGAGCAACCTCCTAACAATACGAGTCGTGACCAAAAGTACTGCTTTCTGAATCAACCACGTTTTTCGGGTAGGTAATAAAATCATCAACCGGCTTGCGGGACTATCTCAGCAGGATAGGTACCGTAGACCTATCCTGCTGAGATAGTCTCGCAAGCCGGTAGGTGTTTGGCTCCATAAGGGCCACTGAAAGCTTATTTAGACGCGCGTGGAACACGACATGCTGTCGTCCTGGGCCTGATCCTTGATAAGACAACTAGCTCCGCATTATTTGCCGTACGTGACTGGATTGAGATTTCGAGGGCGTCCTCTTTCGTGTGTTCCGCCTCTTCCTTCGCTGTCATTACTGCTGCAGAAGAAGAGGCAGCCTCCTTTCCGGATTGTCAACGTGTGATCTGGAACGGGATCCTCCAGCATCATGTGTATGAGTGGATCACCCAAATAGCCATGATCCCCTGGTGCGATTAGTTTGACTACGCTCCCACGTAGAGCCGTCAAAAAGCGGCGTTTGCCTCGCAAGGTTGAAGGCAGCCCCGGCTCGATCCTGTTTTTGTTCCAAACGTCGGAAATGCTCCTTGAAGTTCCACGGGATGTCAAGGACGAGTATAAGTCGAGTCTCGTTGACTGGACGGTGAGGCAAACCCGTCTCACCGCTAATTGTGGACCCGAAAGTATCGCGTTCCAAAAGCTATGAGGCTCTTTGAGAAACAACAATTAATGAATGAATGAAATGTAGGTACCGGCTCGTCGACTATCTTAGTATCTGGAACGCAAAGGGCAACCGAATGAAGAGGGTGGACTTTTAGTCAGCAGAAGTTTACTTGTGAAAGCTTATAAATGGCATATGTCAGTGCAATTGTTTGTTAATAACTTATGTATTAGTCTGTAAGCTTTCCGAACATTAAATAAATAAATAAAGTCTGACAGTAGATACATAGAGCAGTGGTGGTCCAGTATAGAGCAGTGGTGGCCTAGTGGTATCGGTCCCGCCTTACGAGTTGTAGGTCGTGGGTTCGAACCCCGCCAGGCGCATTACTTTGTGTAATTTATTTCATCACCACTGCTCTCAAAACGGTGAATGAAAACATCGTGAGGAAACCGGCATATCCTAGAACCAAAAATTCGAAGACGTGACATCTGCCAACCAGCACTGGGCCCGCGTGGTGGATTAGGGCCCAGTCACTCTCACAAAGAGAGGAGGCCTGTGTCCCAGCAGTGGGACCATTATAGGCTGATGATGAGTCTGAGAGTCTCTACAGCTCAGCCCAGAGCGAGATAACTCATTTGATGATTTTATTTCCCCCTAAAAAGGGTTGATTCAAAAAGCAGCAGTGCTGATCACGTCTCTTATTGTTAGGAGATTCCTCTCCCAAGACCCCTAACCGCAGGGAACCTTGGTTCTGTTCCCGAAACTGGTCCCACCAGCAGATTTGTATATTTTAAAATGTTTTTATTACTTTTCACAAAAAAATTAACAGATTATTATTCATTTTTATTCGGTACTCCTCTGCCCAACCCCTCAGGCATTACAGGCGTTATGTTAAATTGCTTGAGGTCGCTAGTTCTAGCAATACTTATCATTATTTGGTGATTCTCGGCACTTTCAAAATTTAAAAAATGTATGAGAATTACGAATCTTCGAACTTGTATAACTTGGCCGAGAGCAATCCTACAACTTTTGTGCCATAGTAACTATTGCTCCAAATGACTAGTACTACCTATAGGTACCATTTTTTTTCGTTGGCCGGCACTTTCAAAAAAGCCCCAAAAATGTATGGAGCCTGAATGTTCTCCTTTATGTACAACGAGGGACATACGAGAAATATAAAACGTTTTGCTGAACCTAAAATATAAGGCCCAGCATTTAGTAATCACCTTAGCGATATGTAGGTTTAAATGGAACATCAATACAGTCATTACGTCAAATAATATTGTGCTGTTCTGTGATTGCAGCTCTGAACTCGAACCCGCGTCTTTCAGGATCAGTTTTCACTCCTCAAAAAGCTTTACGTTTACCATACAATATAGCTGAAATTGTTAATGATTCTTAAAAACAATAATCGATTTTCCTGCGCTGTAAAGGTGAGTTGTACACAATAAAAGATAAATACAGATTTAATATCTGAGAGGCTTCTTACAATTATTAAATTCAGTGAATATCTATAAATGTAATCTTCAAATTATCCTGAGAAGCATTTAAAATGATTTCCTTACTTGATCTCGTCCTCGTTTTGATAATTCCGTTGACAGAAGCACCTTTATTTAAAGACAGAAAATCTTTCTTCATCAGATTAAAATTAGCAAATCTATCAGAATAAGCTTACATTGTCTTCTCTCATACGCTTCCTGTTCCACCAGAGCCATACCTCTACAAATATAATATCATTAATATTCATTAAGCGTTGGTCGGAGTCGAAGGCAGCACCGCTCTGACACGACTGCTGATTATTATTGTGTTCTACCCGCTTGTTCCGACCTAATCCCTTGATAATCTATGGGGGTGCTATATTTCAACATGTCTGGCTGGCTTGTTTTACTATGTAAACTGGAGAGGGTGACATAGTCCCATTCGTTAAATACACAATTCAGATAAGGATTTAGAACAAACTGATCTTCCATTATCAGTAACCTAGCATGCATATAACTACTTATGTAACTTGTTGTATTATGCATGACATAATTATGTATAACATTGTCAAACAATTACCTTACCATTCATAAAAACGACAAAGAATCCATCTGTCATAATGTATCCCAAATTTACTACAAACTCAGCAGGCAGTGATTCAGCATATCCTAAGGTATATTGCCTGAAATATATCAAAGTCAGACAAAACTTACCTGAAATCTGACGTATATGAAGGTTATAAAAATATACTATGTAACAGGCCGCCAACAAAAACCCTCTCGACCGACATCAGAACATAAAATGTAGAAATTTTTGTTCCAAATTAAAAAGTGAAACAATTTCGTTATGAGCTCTTTCGTAATTACTAGGCTTTTGACAAAATACTGGACAGTGGACAGTCCAGTACACGGGAAACATTACATTTTTTCGTCGTCCATTTTAAATAAAGTCTGACTGTGTTTGGGTAGACTTTTTAATTAATAGGAGCACTTTGAAAGTTTTAAATGTTTCTTAACATTGAATAAGTTTTTTGTATCAATAAAGTAGTTTTAAATAGATGTTTGACCTTATAACGCCTACTAACAAATTCTAAAGGTTGGGTCAGTCTTTTTTAGGATCTACCGAAACAAAGTTATAAATAAGTTCTCTTTTATAAGCATGACTCATTTTGTGCCCAAAATAAATAAAATGACAAACAAAAATAAAATAGATATACAAAACCGTGTATGTTTCTTACAACTTGAAGTGCGACCATTAACAACTCCACAACCCCATTCCTTGACATTTCATTAATTAGTTCAGAAACTGGAAATACATTTAATTTACCTTGAGAGATATAAGGCGGAGGAAAGTAAAATACGGAGAAATGTTTAATGAATATTTTGTATAAAAGCCGCTTAGAGAGTTCGTCATTTTGACCGACATTTTGACGACAGTCTAACAATTTCGTAACTGTGAGAACATAAAAAACTTATAAATCTCGGCTCACAGAACATAAAAGCTCCTACAGACAACCCCTTTTTATTAAACCCTTACTTTTCCTTACAATAAGTCTTGTAGAAGCGACATTTTCTCAGTTTAAGCGTTGAAAAGTAATCCATGTTTCACATTTTCTCTTTAAAGCTGTTAAAATTCAGTCTTTTGATAGACATAAAACGTACGGGATCCATCTTCATTCTCATTCTGCGTACATTCAAGGTTTTATTATGAATCCGTGCTGTACCCACTGTAGGCTTTTTACGATGCCAATTCGCCAAGACATATGTAAACGGCACCAGTCGTAAAAAAATTACAACTTTACTTTCACACTCCGTATTCCTGAAACTAGGTCTTAGTACGTTGTGATACGGGTTAGTGAGGTGGTTATATTAACTTTGTTCTCCAAAGAATATTATTCGCGTTAACTGAAGGAAGAATTACCGATGGTAGAAGACGTTAATATGTCGGGCACGGCATTCTTTGGATAAAATTTGGAGTTGTGTTAGTTTTGCGACTTAAGTCTCGTTTTACATTTATGGGGTAGTTGAATACTCGTGAATAATGAGGTTTATAACTTCAGTGAAGGTATAAGTGATGTTTATGGAGAAAGGGTTTATGTTCCGTGAGTTATGTTGGGTACGGATAATAATGTGTTTTGATTATAATGAATTGGTAACATTCTTCTAACAACTAAAGCCCATGACAGATTTACCCGACCAACTTCCTCTCAAGCGAAAATAAGTAGAATGTATGACTGAGTTGTACCAAAAAGATTTGATTCGTGAAGGTCAGCTGCGGCTCCGTTGGTGGGATAAGGAGCGATAGCCTTCCAAAGACGTAGAAAAAAATATGCATTCAATCAATTCCTCCCAACTGAAAACTTATTTTGCTCTGTATTAAATTTTCTGTATGGGAATCCTCAATCCATTACTTATGTCTATTGATAATAATAGTTATCCATTACTGTGTGTGGGAGGCGGTCGCCTCTTTCTGCGAAGCAGTAATGCTAGCGAAGGAGGAGGCGGGCCGCGCGCGAGAGAGGACAGTGTCCTCCCTCCGCCCCACCCGCGGTGGTAGACGCCCACGGCGACGGACGTCGCAAGACGATCTCCGGCCACCGTAGGCCCGGGCATGCGGGCAGCGAGTAAAGGGCAACTTGCTGCCCGACCGTTGCGGCGCGTTGTGTCCCACGCGCGCGTCAACATAATGACGGGTCCCCCCTCTCAGAGGGCCAAAGCCTGCCGGGGTCGCGGGATTATTTCCTTACCGTGACCCCGGACATAAAGGGCTATTGAAGGACACCGTGGATTTTAGTCAGTAGAAGTCTGACAGTCCCTCCCGCCCTGCCCGGGGTTGAAGGACTCATTTGATGATTTTGCCACGTAAAAAAAAAAAAATCCATTACTGTCTACTAACAATAATAGTTACCTAATGCGGAATTCAGATAAAAAAATGTAGGAAACTGCTTATAAATTAGAATTAACACACTCGTGTGATTCAAAAGTAAACTGAAACTCGTATTTTTAACTCATAATGTAAAACACCTCATTAAACAAGGCACTAAGATAAAATAGTAGTTTTTTTTTTTAAATCAGCTTTTAAGCTCCCAACAAGAAAAATGTTCCACCTCAACCTATTTTATTAACATACTTTACCATTACATTTACCACAAAGAAAGTAACATTTTCTAACATATTTTACAATGTCTGAAATTTCCCATAATTACGTAGTCCGAAGGCGTTGGTTGTGTGTTGTAAGGTGCGCAGTGGCAGGCAGCGTGGCGAGGCAAACGTTTCATTGGACGCGCACTGACCGGTAGCAAGCGATTTATGTCATAGCCTGAAGCGGGCTGAAGTAAACAATTATAAAAATTGATAGGTAAAGTCGTTCGTCTAGTCGGATAAAGTTATAATTTGGTTTTAATATAGGTAATATATTTTTTTTATTGCGAGTTTAAGTTTCGAGTTTTTTTATGACGGAGGCTGCTGAGACGCTTACCCCTAATTTCATCGCTTGTATAAACTAATATATTGAGCGAATCTTTCCAGGATTAACTCAATTTATTAAATTATAGACTTGTGATCAATGAGAAAAAAAAAACATGAAATTTTCTTTTTGCGAGACTTACTTTTTGTTATGATCCATAGATGCTTAAAAATAAATCGGAAACGATATCTCGTTAGTGTAGGTGTTTGCCAATAGAACACCGTGACCCTGGAATGCAATAAACGACAGAAGGAAATAAACTATTGTATTAGGTTAAGCCTGTGATGATAGTTGTAAGTGTGTTTAAATAAATAAATAAATAAAACAACAAGACAAGGGGGATAGTAGTACAAGTCCATTTCAATCAACTCGAAAACTTATTTGATGATTTTACCACTTCATGAAAACAGGTAAACTAGAGGGTGCAAATACTTAACTTTATATTCGAAATCGCTATCGCTTATAACCTAGTCTTATTTCCAGCCTTAATTTTATAGCTAGTTTAGGCGAACGAGTTCCGGTGATGCATAGCCGACAGGCAATTTTGTAAAATAGTGCGCCTAATTTTTAGCCAAGCCAACGTTTTACTGAAGCTCTAGTAATTTCACAGCAAGTGGCCGATGCATAACTCTGCATACATTTTGGCAAACAACCGCCGTAATTATAGGCTTTTCATGGTTTTCCATTGTAATACATTTATGGAACACGTTTGTTTTTTTATTGTTTCAGCTTTTTTAATGTTACGTGAGAAAATCACCGCAATTTTTGGTGGTAAATGTTGTAAAAGGTGAAAATTACACATTTTCAAAATGTATTTAACATTCTGACCTAGTAAAAAGCGTTCTTTTATGAACTCAAACTAAAACTGTACTGCAGATTGCTGAACGGATATTTATATTTATCAATTTGATGCACACGATTGGCGCAGTGGCTGAGCGTTGGACTGCTGCACAGCGTATCGCGGGTTCGAGAACCACAAGGATCAAATATTTGTATGCGAGTTTCTATGTTTGTAAACGCATTCACGACTGAGGAGAAATCCCTAGTGTGTGGCAACGTTTTTCTTTTTATAAAATAAATCAAAAGGGAGACAATACTGATATCTATAGGGAAGTTTTATAATCAAAATCAAAAACATTTAACCAAATAGGCTGAAACCAACATCTACTTACTAATCTCGTTATATGAGTTCACAAACACAGGTTTGCTTTTTTAAATTTTCCACAGCGCGAGTTGCTTCAACTTGGAGTTTTCAAACTAAACTTAGTCTAATACTATTAAAAGAAAACTAAGAAAACACGTGGCTAAGTGTAATTAACTCGAGGTAAAGTTATGAATGGCAGTGAGTCGTGGTGGTCGCCGACTGGCGGAGAGCGGCCCCTTAATTATGAGACCTTCTTCAGAAGACTGCTGTTTGAGTTAACTTGTAGTTGAAAAGGTGGTTTATTTTTATTTATTCAGTTTCTAACTTTGTTTATTTAATAGAGAATATTGAGGTGTGCAGAAAATTCTTACGCAGCAGTAGTTAAGCATAAATTTTTCTTCCGAGCGGAGTGGCAGTGGAATGGAATAAAAACCATCACGTAATCTATGCCTGCACATCCACTTATTTACCAGTGTGATCAGTATCCCCTATAGTGGTTTGTGGCTCACTCGCTCTCAATAAGAGAAAGCTTGTATTCCCCCAGTGAGAAGTTTTCCTTTCACAAAAATAAAAGTTAGGGCTGGATGAGATCCATCTCCTAGGGATTCACACCGGGCAATGAAACCAAAGGCTACTTGTAACCTTCATTGAGGACTGAACAATCCCTAACGGTGGCAGATGAGTCAGGTGGCTTTAGTGAGGCCTGCCTCACAAAAGCCGCCTGACATTCATCTCTGATCACCATTCTAACGGATTCCAGCGCCAAGCAGTTTTTACTGAGTTCCGTTGGTGCCCAGGAGATCCAGTTCCTTCAGGGTGAGCTTTCTGTCTGGCTTCATCTTTGCGTATGGGCTAAATTCAAGCTTGAATTAAAAAAAAAAAAAGAACTCACTCGCACAATAAAAAAGAATTCATGCAAATAAGTACGAGTATTTTAAAACTTCCCCACTTGCTCCCGTCTTTTTCCATATGGATAAAAGTTTCTTTCAATAATACTTTTAGTTTTATCACGTGATCACGTCTGCGTGAAGCGAGGCAGAAAGAACTGAGAATGGGAACATGCAAGTTGTACTTTACGATATTACTCCACGTATTACACGTTTTGAAGAGCCATGTTCCTGCTTGTTCAGAAAGTAGTACTAATGTTTCAACTGTTCCTAACTCTATGGAATTTAGACTAATGTAATTCAATTAATGGATTAATACTCCGTAACATTGTTATGTTATAGAAAATAGTTATTTTATAACAATATTCTTTATAACCACAACAATATGGAACTTCATCTGGAACATTAACTTTTTGGATTTAAAATAATCTTTTGAATATTTCACATTTACATTTTGGTAGATAGATAAAAGTTGTCTATATTCCGACACTAAAAAGAAAATAAAACAAAATAATTTCCCTTCCAACATAAAAGTGAATTTCTGATAATATGCCTTTTTCCAGGATTTATTGACACTTATTTTTAAACCAAAAGACAGTCATCATCATCAGCATTTAATATTCCAACTGCTGGGACACTTTTGCACTCCTATCAGTGGGAGGGAGAGGGCTATAAAATCTACCACGCAGGCCCATTGCCAGTTTGTAGATGTCATAATTTCATCAAATTTTTGGTTCTAAGACATGCCAGTTTCCTCATGATGTTTTCCTTCACCGTTTTGAGCGCAATCATAATTAAATAAATTAAACAAAGTAATGCGCCTGTCTGGTACGCACCCACTACCTACAACACTGGGCGACGACTGCTCTCAAAAGCCAGCAGACTAAAACAATAATATTTGCTGTAAATGAAGTCCTAAGTACACAAATCACTTTGTATTCTATATTACACAGGAAAAGTAATTATCAGGGAGCAACATCCAAGCTTTGTATATCGCTATGTTTTTTGCCATCCGGCAAGGTTGGGTCTTGATTTATTAATCTGGCGCAAAACAAAAGCTATCAGGCTTAATGGGCGCTACGGAACCCCGCTGTGTATTATCAACGTTTATAAACGTTTAATATCCTGTGATTGTGCGTAAATCTTGCGATACCATTAATATCAATGAGGGAGATGTTTTATTAATTTTTCTGTGGTTTAATATTAACGTGTTGAGGTAGGTTTACTGTGGCCTTACTTCAAAGTTATTAAGGGACTTTGCTGGCTGTATTCATAGGATTTGTAATGACATTTGGATCAAGCTATGCCGAGATTTCTTAACATTACTGGATACGGAGTTTGGCTTAGCACCTCACACACCGGTTTCAAACTACAGGCGCTAAGTAGAAAACAATGAAGTCTCAGTCAAACCACGAGCTTAACGTATACATAATAAAATATCTAAAAATGCTAAGAAGTCGTTCTCCATTATAGATCTAGAAGATTCTGGTCTCAGTGCGTCATTTCTCTAGATTTTACTGAACTTTAGAGTGCCTTGAATCTGCAGGATTTACTTGTTTCCACGAGTAGCACTCCTACTTATAGCTTGTTTTTTTTTTTTAAATTCCTAACGTAAACTTTAAAGCATTCTCATGTTTATACAGGTACATTTTCATAATTTAATTACTATGTTTACTGTAGTCTATGACCCGTTTTTTTTTTTAATGTGGCAAAATCATCATATGAGTCCTCCCACCCCGGACAGTGCGGGAGAGACTGTCAGACTCGTACTGACTAAAATCCATGGTGTCCTTCAATATAAGTCCCGCGATCCCGCCAGGCTTTGGCCCTCTGAGAGGGGGCCCCGTCATTATGCTGACGCTCTCTGAGGCGCGCGTGGGACACAACGCGCCGTCGACCCGCCATGGTCCATGGTCGGGCAGCGAGTTGCCCTTTACTCGCTGCCCGCATGCCCGCGCCTACGGTGGCCGGAGATCGTCTGCTGACGTCCGACGCCGCGGGCGCCTACCACTGCGGTTAGTCTATGACCCGTAAGCCTTCTTTAAAGGATTTAACTTAATAACGTTTCGTCAGTGAGTTTTTTATGTGGCACCAAACACGCATTTAAATTTAATAAAATATGGCATTAGACAAAATTGACACTTTAATTTTCGGCTTTGAAGACATTTTGTATAACAAATTCCGTGCGCCTAAGCCCCGGAACTCCTTAATTCCGTAAATCCGTCATTCGGCACAAATGCTGCTAACGATGCTGTTAGCGGCCACGGACGTGACGGGATTAGGCGCCGTTCTTAAATCGCGCCTAATACTGGAAAATTAAATGTTTATGTTTTTAATCTGTTTCTTTTATGAGGTGTTCTGGTTTTGAACCCAATTTGAAGAGAGAGTTAAATGTATCGAAGGATAATTTTGACCCTGTTTTTGATTTGTTGCGTAACACCATATTATCATCACGCCTGTAATTAGATTTAGAACTAAATTTATCTTGGAATAGACTGACATTTCACCAGTCCTATTTTTTGTATTAAGTTTAAAAGTGACATTAAAACAAGCAAGTGAGAAACTCATCCAAAGAGCAAATTGTAAAACTTCATAGACACTAGCTACTACTCACTGCTGCAATATAATTTTGAAACTTGCAAACACACACGGCAATTACCACCATACCTCATCTAAGTTTGTGTATGTGCATGAAATATGCACAGTTGCACACATAAAAACTGAGCATGATTGTGTGCTGTACATGTTTTAATGTGATTACGGCTTTAGACGTATGCACAAACACATTCGCAGTTTGAGTTAGTTTCGCGCTAAAAGCATCGTCGGGAAGTCTTATGCAAATGGACTTTGCGGTCTAAGTCATAGATGTTGCTTTGAACTTACGTTTCAAACTTGGGTAGTAAAGCTTCCTTCACGAGTCGGGGCAATATTTAATTAATAATAGTACTTTTTGCACCTTCTGAAAAGTTAACCTCGTAATACCTTTCTATCTGAGAGCGCGACAGTGTTGGGCCAAGACGAGCAAAGCGAAACGCTACTTGACAAAATACGTATGTGTACTGTGAATTGACCGTTTCGCCATCGTCATTTTTATTTTTTTTCATTCTAGATTATAAAGTAAGAGCAAACCCGTTTAAAAAAACATACGTATTTAACAAGCCGAAGTATGAGCATAACTCATCAAGTGATTGTTCCTACACATTTTTCTCGTAGACGTCCTACGAAGTTTGACTGAGAGAGGTTACGCTACTACGCACTACGGTGCTACGAAATCACTACAATAAGAGCACACACAATTCATTTTATTTTTTGTAAGTGTACTCCACGAGTGATGTGAATGTTAAAACAATAGAATGCTTAATATTAAATAAACATGGTAAGTATTTCTCTGAAATCAGTCTAGACATGTTTGAGAAGTGAGTTACAATCGTAATATTTAATAACCCAAATCTGAATAGAAAACTCTTTATGCCATTCGATGTTATTTGTGTATTGTACAAGCTTTTATTTAGTTTCAGCTGTCCCGCTGTCTGTAATCAAATCATGCAAGTTGAATTTGATCAATTTCCCGGTTTCCAATTGAGCTGAAATATTGTACGTATAAGTATATCGCGTGACAATGCAATATTATGATGACACGGAGCTGATCTGATGATGAAGCTGGAAGGTGGCCATAGGAACTCTGTAATGAAACGCTGCAATCCCATCGAATTTAGGTAACAAGAAAAGCTTAAAATGTCACTTACGGGATATCTTCCGTGATTATCTATTTGTTTGAGTTCCCGATATTTCGTCGCTGTTGCAACAAATAGATAATCACGGACGATATCCCGTAAGTGACATTTTAAATTTAGAGACAAACCGTGAAAGCTTAAAACAGTGTTTAAGAAAAGCTTGTTTTTAAAAGAACATCGACTAACTTGTTTTAGACTGTTTCGTGTAAGTTTCAGATAAATAAAGAGTTGTAAATAAAATAACATCTATGATTAAAGTGTTAGCCGCTGTCTTCTATGACTTATATCTTGAAACCTAGTTCAGATGTAGCTCAGAGGGGCGCGAGCAAGAAGTTTTATTTACAATATTATCATGATCTCATTCACATCTAGACGCTACAGATCTGTGGAACTTTCACGCCTTTTGATCTCGTACCTTCATTTTGTATTCTACTGCTGTTTAGTTCGTTAAGTTATATTGAAATTTAATAACTTTTGTTTCTTGAATTCTATTTATTTGTCTCATATTTGTCAAGGTAACAAATATTGAAGGCTGTTGATTTGAAAGTCAGAATGAAACCTGTTTTTGTATTTTAACTTTCAATATTTCATTGTCATTTCTTGTGGGTACTCAAAATTTTATTTCATTATAAATTTTTACTTCATTTCTTTTCGAAACGTTTCTTCGAGTGTGATGATTTAGAATTTTGAATATAAAAGTTTTAGATGGTCTTCAAACAACCGTCACCCCCGCACTGGGCCCGCGTGGTGGATTATGGCCCATTCCCTCTTACAGAGAGGAGGCCTACAAGTTATGTCCCAGCAGTGGGAACATTATAGGCTGATGATAATGATGATGAGATGGTCTTACTTACCTACCTATACCTCTCAAAAAGAATAAGGTAAACGGTCCAAAAAAAAACCCCGGAACGTAAAGGAACATTATAAATAAATAAATAAATAAATAAATCCATTTAATAACATTGAAGGACACCGTGGATTTTAGTCAGTACGATTCTGACAGTCCTTCTCGTTCTGCCCTGGGTGGGAGGACTCATTTGATGAATTTACCAAGATGAAAAAAGGATTCAGACAGGAATCAAAATATTATTTGTTTGCTGGGGGGGACATAGCATAAATCTAAATAACTATACCTTATAGTTCCTAGTGATTATAAGAAAATAGTAAAAACGGAAAAAAGGAAGAATGGAAATCTCGATCTATTCTTTTCTAATGAGTAAAAGCAGTTCGATACAATAATTTTAAGACTGGCATCAGGCCAAGATTTGCAAGGATTAAGAAAGGATCCCAGGATACTTCATGATTTATTTGGGGATTAAACAATTTATCATTTTGTTTTTGTTCCGCGATCTTAGCTAAGCTGATGACCTCGATTGTCAAAGACTCTTGTCGGTCGTAACTGGTAGTCTGAAGTCCGACAGTCTGCAGATCAGCCTTACCAGGAGATAATCATTTAACCCAGTAACTGGATTGAGGGCGTCCATACAGTTATAAACTCACAGCTATGCGATATATTAGTGGCTACGATCCATACACACTCCTCATCGCCTCATCCACGATCATACGTTATTCAAGCCAGGATTCTAAAGAAGCTCGCCAATAATGTCAGTGTTTGTGTTCGTGGACTATGCAGTTACCATCACGCCTGAATCAAACAAAGATGTTTTCTTTTGCGTATATTATTAGCAAACCCAGCACCTACATCCAGAACAATTACTTGTAGGTCATACAAATATTCATCCCGTGCAGGAATCGAACCCGAGCCACACAGAGCAGCCGTCCAATCGCTCAGCCACTTTTCCAACCGTGTCGTCAAAGTTTGTGAGTGATTGTAAATTATATAACATAAATGAACAAACCACCAAAATAAAATTTTAAATGAATATAGTAACGATATTTTATGATATTATTCAATATCATAATACTATTATCGGGTTGGTCCGTGGTCAGGGAACCAATAAGCCGCTCCATTGATTGTCCGTGCGGAATAAACATTGATTTTATCGCAGCGTTTTGCTAACCAAAACGCTGCGATAAAATCAATTATTGGTTACCGCTTTAGATTGCACAGCAATAAGTTGTGGCCACTGTACTCGTAGTTTATTTATACTAGTTTTTAGGGATGAGTACTATAGGTAGTATATACAAGGTACCGTTACACAGTTTTGCTATGTTTCTTGCAGCTTCGGGCACGCGGCAATCGCGGCGGTAAGACCTTCTTTGAGGAGTGGCTGGATAGGCGTCACGGAGTCCTGACCTTCCGCCTGACACAGGCCCTCACTACACACGGATGCTTCGGGAGGTACTGTGTCTCATGAGGAAGGAGGAAACGTCTGGGTGTCACCACTGCGATGATCGCCCGGAGGACACGGTGGAGCGTACGGTGCAGGACTGCCCCGCTTGGGCAGAGCACCGCCGTGTCCTCACGACTGCGATAGGCGGAGACCTCTCCCGCCTGGCATTGGTCGAGGCCATGCCATGTTCGCGAAAGAGGAGGCGCGCCGTGTGAGGGAGAGGACAGCGTCCTCCTTCCAAACCAGCCGCAGTGGTAGACGCCCATGGCGACAGACGTCGCCAGACGATCTCCGGCCACCGTAGGCGCGAGCATGCTGGCGGCGAGTAATAGGCGACTCGCTCTCCGGCTATTGGACCATGCACGGGTCGACGGCGCGTTGTGTTCCACGCGCGCCTAAAAGAGTGGCAGCATTATGACGGTGCGCCTCTATAGAGGGCCAAAGCCTGTCGGGGTCGCGGGACTAACGAATTACCGCGACCCCGGAACGTAAAGGGCTATTGAAGGATACCGTTGATTTTAGTCAGTACGAGTCTGACAGTCCCTCCCGCCCTGCCCTGTGTGGGAGGACTCATTTGATGATTTAACCACGAAAAAAAATAATGTTTCTTGCAGCTTGGCTCGTTCTTAAAATAAAGGTAAGTGAAAGTTTAAACCTTCACTTGTCACCGTTTAAGACGATCCCACAAAACCATGACTAATCTGCAATATATTAATGCCAAATTACAGCTACTTTTAGAGCTGACTGACTAATTCGTCAGGAGTATTTGATGATTTTATCAAGACAAAAAAAAAAGATCTCTTGCTCAAAGCAAACATATTTTGACAAAATCCACTGTAACAAGTACAACATTCCTTTTATCTTTTTCCCACACAGAAATAATGTTCAAAATCACTTTTGAGAACAAAACAACCCATTAAATTAAACTCCTCTAACTGAATCCGGAGTTTCCAACAAAAAAGGAATTACACAGAATAAAGCTTTAAGTGTACTTCTAGTTTATACGAAAGCACCTCATTAGGACTATATTCCGTGAATGCAAGCACCTAAAGCCGTTGGATAAACAGTCATAAAAAGGTAGAATTAGAGTTGAAGGTACAGTGATAGAGCTCGAGTGATGCCGCTAGGTTTGTTACTACAGAAAGTTATCGATGTGTTTTGTTGCTAAAGTTGCTTCAGGATTTTATACCTAATTATTTTGTAAAGATACAGTTCCAAATGTAATTTTTCATTGAGGTACGTGGATCTTTACATTATTATTTTATTAAAATTCACGGTAATTATTATTTGTTAAACATACTCTTCGCACTACTTTCAAAGACTGACTTTGACTGGCTTTGACTGGCCTGTTGGTCTAATGGTTAGTGACCCTGACTGCTATGCCGGGGGTCGTGGGTTCGATTCCCACCCAGGACAAATGTTTGTGTGATGATCATGATCATTTGTTCTGTGTCTGGGTGTAATTTATCTATAATATGTATGTATTTAGAAATATATAAGTATGTTTATCAGTTGTCTAGTACCCATAACACAAGCTCTGCTTAGCTTGGGACTAGATGGCGTTGTGTGATAGTTGTGGAATATTATTATTATTAAAAAAAAAAAAAAAAAGGAGACGTCTTGTTGTCATGGAAAATATATTATATGAAATTCGAAGTTTCTATTTGACGTTGCGCAAACTCTTTGTAAAAAAAAACTAACTATTATTATAATACTGAATCAGACAGGCATTTTATTTTTGCGATTCAAAACACAATCAACGTTGCAAAGACGTTTCAATTCATGCAATGTAACTCTGTAATAAAGCAAGTTTCATACAATAACATTGCTTTTGCTTCACAAGAACAGCTAAAGCGTAGCACATACTACTCGTATAATAAAATAAAACCTATTTCATTCTTTCACAGTTTTGCATTCACCATTGTTAGTAATAACAAAGCTGGAAAGGGAAAATAAAAATAACAAAAATCTCTTTTTATTTCAAACACGTTGCTTCTACGTTTTTCGGGAACTTTCTCATTAGATCTATCACTTAAATTTTTTTTTAAAGAAACACCAGTCTGGGTGAAAAATTAAGAGCAGGACACAGTGATATATTTTGTTAATGTTGGAAAGGAATGAAGGATGTAGGTGACAACGGTTATAAATGAAGAAGCTTGGTGGAAAGAATGGTCTGTGTCAATACTAGTGCAGTTTGAAATTATTTTGAGAAACTTACTTGGGTTGACAAAGTTATCTAAACAACAATCTTTAAGTATTATAAGAATAAAAGTTTAAAAAGGAAAGTATTTTTTAAATAAACAGAAATACAGTATACAACTTTATTTTTTACTACTGCGAAACCTATACACCACCTGTCTATTATTTTTGTGTAAAGTATCATGTACAAAATTACAAAAGTATGAAAAAATCTCAGAGCTTGTAATGTTTTCTCGATGTCCGTTCAAAAATATGCTCATTTCGCCTTCCGTGTCGACACACATTGAAAAATAATAATTTGGCAATAGGACTGTAACTAACGGGTGACAAAAATAAAAAATAATGGAACAAAATACAACATGGCGTAAAAATGATTGAAATCGAATCAATTACTGATTCTGAACAAAAGATATTCAGGTTATGTTTACTAAAATTAATGTTAAAATTTGCATCTTTGTGTGAGTTTTAGGTTGAAATTGAATTAGGATATTAAAGGCAAGTTCTAAAATACACTTGTTCTTTAATATTTCTCTCAATCATATTGTTTAGGCGTCACATTAGTGTTAAGACTCACCCTCTGTCATCCTAAACCCTCTTAAGTTGACACAAAACACTTTCTCAAGATCCTAAAGCCGTCTAAATTAATCTGAATAGACTAAGGACGTCCTACACTCCATTTACAAATGCCAGCCACGATCTCAAAGTAACAAAACACAATCTTTATTCAGAGACGTGTACTTCGACCCCAAGTGAATGAATATTTAACTACGTGGTAATGTATTGAGGTTTTGTCACCATCTTGTTTTCTGAATAGAAAATACTTGAGATATGTAAAAGTACAGCTCTGTGACGACATGGTTGGCATAGTGGCTGCTGTTTGTTTGTGAGAATATTTTATCTCTTTAATTATTTATTTAAAACTCGATACTCAAAAGCAAGATAATTGTTTATTTAATTATGATTCTAATTCCAGTTTTATTTTATTGAAAAAACGTGTTCGATTGGAGCCCAGATTTTTCTGGAAAACCTCAGCAAGGTCGGTGTGTGTTCTTCTAGGGCAACCTCTAGGGGAGTTGTAACACACATCTGCCCTCATAACTTTTATTCGTCGTCATTAACTCAAATACTCTTTTCAATTTTTATTTAACTTAAACTATAAATCAACTGCATTCGTCTTCATCCCACACAGGAGAAATCTACTCAATAAAACCGTTTCGTTTAGTTGTAGGACTCAAGATTTACACTCACGTAAACCGTTTTACAGGTAATAACCTCTCCGTATGGATTCACTCGACGAACATATTTTAGTGGCGCGTAATTTTTTATCACTTGCAATACTTTGGTTGTAAAACGAACAAAGCCGAGCCCAGAGCGTGTTGCTGTATGAAATTCTGAATTTATGACAGTTGGGAGATATTTATTGAAATATTTTCTGAAGGAGAAATCATTCACTCAAACTGAAAATCGACCCGAAATAAGTTCTGGAAAGGTCTGGAAAAATAATGAAGTTTGAAGTAATCAACGACATTATAATACTGTACTGTTTACGTACATACTCAAATCAAATCAAATCAAATCAAATCAAAACGTTTATTTCAACTAGGCCAATTACAGGCACTTATGAATTGTCAAAAGACATAAAATAAAACAATTACAAAAATAGTTATGGTGCTACAGTCCAAGTCACAAGACATAAAAACTGTGAAAGTACCGTAGGTGCTCATTCCAAAGCGTAGATCTCTATGGAGAAGAATGAGCAAGAAACTCCATGGACACTCTTTTTCAATCGCCAAAATTATTACAAAACTTTTGTTACATCATTCATCATCAGATGGTACATTATGTGAGAACGATGTGGCAAGTTAATAGTGTCCATAGAAAAATAAAAAGACAATTCAAAATAAAGTTACTAATAATTAAAATAGGCCGTGGCAGCTAAGAGATGACCAGTCCCAACTGACAGCGCCCGTTCACGAACATGACACATATATCAGCACCATTCAGCTCAACCATTTTGAAGGGAACTAAATGATCCGACATACACGCCACCATCAGCGAGACCCTTGAGTGAGCATGACATACTCTCAACTGCCAAGGTCATTCAAGTCAATGAAAGACGTAGGTTTCTAGTCAAAGATAGCTCTGAAGTACATGGTACTCACACAATGCTGGCTATGACGCTATATAATACTAGATGAATACACTCTATACAATGCAAAAGATAATTTTACATTCTTCATCCGCTCCGACAATTTTAAAAAAAATCAAGGAAACCTACGACTGTCGTACCTACTTAAAAAATAAAAAAAATACACACAAAAAGACAAGCAATAAAATGTAAAGTAGGACAACAATGTCCGTAAATCAAATGCAATACTAAAACAAATACAAACACATAAAATAAAACAAGATGACTTAACTAAGTCATAAAAAAAATATAAACAATTATATGAACACATATAACTAGTCTGGAAGAAAGAATAGAAAAAAAAAGAGAACTAAAAACATCTGGGAAAGAGCATGAAAGCCGTCTTAACTTCATCAGAGTGACCAGCTGTTATTATCCACTAAGTAATCGTTTATGGAATAATATGCCTTAGAACAAAGGATGGATTTAATCTTTGATTTAAACTCATTAAACGGCAAGTCTAGCAATGACGAAGGCAATTTATTGTAGAATTTTATACCAAGGCCTACAAATGAGTTATGAACCTTATGAAGTCGGTGAAAAGGAACACGTAGGTGGTGCTTATTTCTCGTGTTAATAGTGTGAAAATCACTGTTTTTGGTATATAGGTGTAAATTCTGCCTAATATATATAATGTTGGCAAAGATGAATTGAGATGCCACCGTCAGAATGCCAATCTCCTTAAACAAATCCCTCAGAGAAACTCTAGTACCCAGCTGGTAAATTGCCCGAACAGCTCGTTTTTGTAAGACAAATATATTTTGAATATCAGCCGCTTTACCCCACAATAAAATGCCGTAGGACATAACGCTGTGAAAATAACTAAAATAAACTAGTCGAGCTGTTTCAACGTCTGTGTACTGTCTTACTTTTCTGACAGCGTAGGCAGCCGAGCTTAATCTTCCCGATAAACTTGTTATATGCGGGCCCCATTGAATTCTAGAATCTACTTTAATACCCAGAAACACGGCTGAGTCAACAGTTTCAAGTTCTTCATTATTTAGAACAATGTTAGGACCCAGATTTGTAACATTTGGCAAGGCGAACTTTATACATTTCGTTTTTTTGGCATTTAGGACTAAGTTGTTAGCAGAAAACCAATCCGTGACCAATGATAATGCGGTGTTAACTTCGTCAAATTCTTGTCTATTTCTATCAACTTTAAATATAAGAGATGTATCATCTGCAAACAGTACAATGTCACAAATGCCCTTTAAAAGATATGGCAAGTCATTGATATAGACCAAAAATAAAAACGGACCCAGAATTGATCCTTGAGGCACACCTAGCTGAACAGGTTGTCCAGAAGATTTCGAGCCATTAACATCTACGCATTGAAATCTATTACGTAAGTACGATTCTATAACATTAAGAGCTTCGTTTTGGATTCCGTAATGATGTAATTTTCGCAAAAGTGTATCATGGTGTACGCAATCAAAGGCTTTGGATAGATCACAGAACACACCAATAGCATTCTTAGAACTCTCCCACGCCTCAAATATATGCTTCAGCAGAGCAACACCTGCATCAGTTGTTGAACGACCTTTCGTAAAACCATATTGTTCACTATGAAGGAGGCTATTTACATTAAAATGACTAAGCAACTGCTTGAGTATCAATTTTTCAAATATTTTGCTAAAAGCAGGTAAGATAGAAATTGGTCTGAAATTACCAATATCATTTTTATTGCCTGATTTAAATAATGGTATGACTTTACTACTCTTCATGAGGTCAGGAAAAGTACCCAGATCTACACATTTATTAAAAGTAATTGCAAGATAGGGGGCGACGATGTCAATTATATTACTTAAAAGTTTAATTGAAATGCCCCAATAATCACCAGTATGTTTGGATTTAAGTGTATTGAATACATTTACTACATCATATGGTGTTATGTGTTTAAAACTAAATAGGTTACCGCATTTAGGCACACTACTTTGCAGAATGCTTTCAGCTTTAGACGGAGACGAGCTTAAGGAGCGAGTCGTAGTTATAGGAATATTTGCAAAGAATTCATTAAATGCGTCTGCTACGCTAGTCGCATTTGTAATTAATTGACTGTCTATCATAATCTCTAATTGCTTTTCATTATTAACCGATTTACCTGTTTCACTGTTGATAATTTGCCAGGTAGCTTTAACTTTGTTATTAGAATTTTTAATTTTTTCGCTTAAAAATTTTGATTTAGCAATAGCACAAATCTTTTTAAATAATTTTGAATAATTTCTTACATATTCCACAAAAGGTGTATCAAACCTGAATTTCTTCAAACCATATAACTCGTACAATCTCGCTCTACTTTTATAAATGCCAGGTGTAGCCCATTGATTGAAACCAGCAGAGGATCCATTCTTCTTAATGATTTTGGTTTTAAAAGTGGACTGGTATTCATCTTTAACAATATCAAAAAGGGATTTATAGATTTCATTAGGACTATCTGATTCAGCTATGGCTGGTGTGAGTCTATCAGCTACATTATTTTTAAACTTGTTACAACGACTAACTGTATAGGGCCTACATTCAATCTTGTGAGGCTTTTTGCGTGATGGCATAGGGAAGCTAGCCATCAATCCACAGTGATCAGACGATAAGTCACTTAACACTGCTTTACTTTCGGCATTAGAATCAGTAAAGATGTTGTCAAGACAAGTCGACGAAGATGCAGTAATTCTTGTCGGTTCAAAAAACAAGTTAATTAAATTAAAAGATTTAAAAAGGTTGAGCAGTCTAACACTTAAAGGAGTTGCATCTAAAATATTAACATTAAAATCTCCACATAAAATTATCCTTTTATTACTTGATTTTAACTTACTAAGTGAATCCTCCATCACAGATTCGAAGCGAGTAAAATCCCCAGAAGGAGGTCTATAAACACAAATTATTATATATTTCTCGAGTTCCACACAAGACAACTCAATAATACGCTCAACAGAAAGATTAACTAGATCTAAACGTTCTTTACATTTCAACTTGTTTGAAACAAGAACCAAAGAACCACCACGAATAGCGCCCCTTCTGACAAACGCACTTTGGACAGTAAAATTATTATCATTGAAAAACGGCAATTCATGCTCCCTCAACCAGTGTTCAGTAAGACATAAGACCTGAACCTGATAGTGTTCCATAAATAAACTTAATTCTAACTCCTTGCCAGGCAAACCCTGCATATTTTGATGTACAACATTCAACATATTATGTGGCCTGCCTATTGTCGTACCTAACAGTTTAAATCACTAGGTGCATCAAAAGGAGTGCTGTGAACACTATCAGTAATAACTATACTACTAAGCTTAGACATACTATTTATGTCTGTGTGAATATAAAAAACTAATAGCCTGGCTATTTCGCATCTATACATATAAGGCAGATACACAGTACCTCGAGTTGACCAAAGTTTATCCATACAAACGTTGGTATCAAAATACATAAGTTTGTCACTATAGAGACTAACTAAGAAATGAAGATGCTTATTGAGCATGTAAATGTAATTGTTTTGACTAGAGGACAATTTCTCAAAGTAGGGGAAAGCACACAATATAATTTTTCTACAATTTAACTTTAATAACTCGGTGATGCTATCCGTTAAGTCCTTCTTCTTAATTTTTGAACTATTTCCAATAAATATTGTTATATCAGTATTAATTTCATATTTTTTATTATAAACTGATGACATAATCTGCTTAAAAGTTGAGCCTGGCATGCAATAATTGTTACAGGAATAACTCAGGTTATTAGTTAATAGTTTACCTAACCCTCTTCCTATACCATCTGAGAACATTACCGAGCAAGAACTGTTATCATGCAACTCAGGCTGGCTAAAGGTGCAGACCTGAGGTAAATCCACAGCCGGGGATGGGTCCTCCATTACCTCCTTTACTGCCAGACTGCACACGCAGCAACCTACTTTTTGCATCGTATTTAAACCTTGCTCAATACAATTTGAGTTAGTTGACAATTAATTACCTACTACGAACACCGCGGATTAGCATCCAACTTAAACTAAGTTGTGATCAGGATATCTAATAAACTTTGGTGCTACAAAAATCTGTGCGTGTTTACGTCAACTCATCTCGACCGCAACTTCAACTTAAACCTTCTTACAAATACTGCAAGTGTAAGGTGCCTAGATACTACTACGGGATCTTACAATTACTTTTAAAAGAATTTTAGTAAAATATTCATTTTCATCAAAGCGTGTTGCAATTTTTGAGAGACGCCTATGTCCAGCAGTGGACTGCAAAAGGCTGAAATGATGATGATAATGATGATGTGTATAATTTTTGTGGTAATGAATGAAAGCATTTGTAAAGGCTTCTTCTAAAATAAACACGATTTGTGCGTCTGTATTTAACTTTTTCTTTTCAAAGTATGGCTTTCAAAAGTATGTGAAAGCCAATATAATTATAATTACCTATATTCTACAGTAGCCGAAAATGCTCTTAAACCTAAAATCTTTATTATTTTGTAGCAGCTGATACTCACAGTGGCTTTCACAAACCAATTAGAGGATTAAACGTGAAGTTCCCATTACGTTCCAGAGAGAGTAAAAAGAAATTGATAGTACTCGCCTTCATCCATCTTTGAAAAGGACTCATTTCAAAGATTTTAATGAGAGTTCTTAGTTCAGATGAGATTTTTTATTGAAATAAAATCTATTACTTACTGGTAATAAAGTGATATCTCATTTATTTTTAATAGAAAAGCTTTTTCTTGATTGCGATTGAAAAATATCAATTTCTTGCTATAATAAATACCTAAGAAATGTTTAGAATAGTGTGAAGGTAAGCTGAAAATGATTAATTTTAGCAATGAATACCGTTTCTATTTCGTTCTTAAAATGAAAATATTTCAACAACAAAATAAATTATTAATATCGAGCATTGATATATCGCGAGTATTGGGTTCACACAAACAATAATTTTGTATCAAAGCAACGTTAATCAACTTCTTCAAAGTAAAATTAATGAAAATGGAAATGAACTCCCGACTCATCGCCATATTGGTTTGTAACGTCACATATTTGGTTACAGCTCCGCCATCCCTCGCCGATGCTCATTAATTCATTCGCCATTGATTTCTCATCAATATGTATGGAGTCCTGATTTCCCACTGAAACACCCTTTCATGATTATTTACAATTTGTCGACAATGTTATGGAGTGATAAATTATTATTGTTTCGAAGGATGAATGTTATTTCACAGAGCCGCGCCGCACCGTGTCATTCTGGCCAAAGTTCTTTCGGATAAAAATATTTTTGGCAACAAACTCTTTTTAAACAAATTATGCTCGCCTTTGTGGCAAGTTAAATCCTTTTACAGCCTTTTAACATCTTTTTTAAATAATGTCTCTAGAGAATCTTAATAAAATTGCGTTATGTTAAATAAAACATCTGTAAAAGTTTCAGTTAAAACGTCTATAAATAAACAGTTGTAGAATTTCTCCAAGTTTTAAGTACCCATGCGTCTGGTGGCTCGTGGCTGCTCGCAAATTGAATTGCCCACATTTTGCGAATGCCTTACAATTTGCATTAAGATATTGCCATCGAGAGGACGTGATGTCATGAGGATAGAACGCTCAAGTTACGGGAGACGGAATATATCTCCTTTTTTGGCGTAATATACTTACAGCGACCTGCCAAGGACTTTTTCTAATGATTACACGGAAAATGTCTTAAAAATGAGTGAAAGCCGTAAATTACAGGCAGAGAATGTATTTGCTGATTTTTGACTTCCTGAAGAACTGGTCTATAAAATATAAGCACTATGTAATTTTATCAGTGAGGTTAATTAACAACATAATTATTCACAATTTTAAACCGTCTATTCCCAGTTGTCACGACTGCACTAAGCTATTCATCTAACATTAAATTAAAAAGTAGTGAATTGGCTTGTCATCTATTAAACACAGATCGGATTTTGATAGAAGAAACAAGCTTTAAAAAAATACCGAGTTAAATTTTCGGCCAGCAAGCGTTGAACATTTAAAAAACGCTTAGTACAACAATGAAATTACAACGCTAAAAGCTCACAAAATATTTAAAGTAACCTCTATCACACGTCAACGTATATCTCGTTCATTATGAATGCCTGTCGCGATCGTATTAATAAAGTGAATTTCATCGCGTTCCGGCGAATATCTCATTTTAAATTAATTTTCACATTAATGCATGCACGGTCGTTTTATGCCCGGTATTAATTCCTCTTTTGTGAAGATCGGAGGCACGGCGGTTGCCGCTGTATAGGTATTGCCTCCCATGTTAACGGTAATAAATAGCGGATCTGGTTTATAGTGGTACCTCAGCTACATTTTTTTTCCAGTAATTATGTAGAACTTGCAAATAAAGGATTTGATTTGATTTGAACTTATTATACGAGCGATAAGACTGGCATTATTGCATAGATTATGGCATTAGAACTTTAGAAATAAATTATGTGTTTTTTTTTAATATTAAATAAGTACTCTTCAATAGTTATTGTTTTACCTGATTTTGCTACATATCGAGGGGTGAAAGGCTATTTGCTTTAAGCGACATCTTGGGCGATATTGAGTTATATACATATTCGGAATCAGCAATTTTTTCTCCGTCGTTTGATGCCGGTTTCATCAAAATCAGAGCACTTTTTTGGCGTTTGAAACAACACCATTTTTGGGTTGTTCCCAAAGTGGCAGTGTATTATCCGACGTCGAATTTGCATTTTATTTTCAGTGATGCATTTGAACTATACAATAATTAAAGAACTGAGACATAAACCAGTTACCCTTTCTCAGATAAATGATTCTATATCGGTTAAAGCATTTTTCATGTTTCTATTTCTTATTAGCATGTTACTTAAATCATTTGGAATTCCACCATTTACACGTTGTGGTGTCGCTTAAATCATTTGTCCGTCAACCAAATACGACATGAAGTGTCGCTTAAGCTCTTTCAGCTGCATCTATTTTCAATCTAGGATGCTTCTTGAACCAAATAGACGTTTTGTTTCAGCTATTTTGCATATTGGAAAACATTTTTTCAGTATTGATAAAAAGAAAAGTTGACCTTTAAATCATTCAATTCTAAAATGATACATTTAATTCATGTCATATAATACCTTCTTTATTCCATCTCCCGGGAGTTAACAATCGTGATTATTCAACCAGACTGCAGCGCTCGGTCGCTTCAGTCGAACTCCAAAGTGGTTCAAGGAGTGAGAGTGATTGAAAGAGAAAAATTTAATAAGTAAATGTATATGCGGGATGTATGTGTATGGATGGATCCGGGTTAGTCCTTAAACTATGACCAACCATCGAAGGTCGGGCAGGGAAAGCCTTCCCCCTCATTATGATTGACAACCTTTGAGCACGGACCCTAGTCTTCGGCATCTCCGCTATTCCTGATGAACTTTTGCCCCGACTTGACGCAACATCTGCACATTGAGCGATGACCGATTGTCGAACTGGAGGAAGAATTGAGCAAAATACGCTGGGATATCTTGGGATTATCTGAATTCTAACCCTTTCGGTTAGGATACAATAGTCCTATATTCCGGCAACATGCTCTTCTTCCGGGAAGAAGATCGTAACTCCGAGGGTGGTGTTGGATTTCTCGTCCACAGGTCCCTCATTAATAACGTTGTGAAAGTCGACAGTGTGTCGAGTAGGGTAGCATACCTTATACTCAGAATAACCAACCTGGAAACTGCGCTCCAGTCAAATTGGGTCAGGACACTCTACCACAATCAACAATTGTGTTAAGTACCTAGGATTCTACTTGGATCGTAGATTGACATGGAAGGACCATCTAAAGAAAAAAAGAACAGAAATCAATTACCGCTTTAAGAACTTGCTCTGGTTACTAGGCAGACAATCTAAACTAACCCTCAGTAACAAACTTGAGAGTCTATTGCTCCATCATAAAGCCAATATGGATGTATGGCATCCAGTTGTGGTCTTCTGCAAGCAAATCGAACATCTCAAGCATCCAAAGAAGTCAAAATGGAATCCTGAGGGTCCTAGCAGCAGCGCCTTGGTATGCGCGCAACACAGAAATTCATGAGCACCTGGAAATCCCAACAATCCAAGAAGAACTGGAACTCTACCTTGGCAAATATAAGGATAGATTGATTAATCATCCAAATCCCCTTACACAATCGCTATTGATCCCGAATAATATTGGGAGACTCAAGAAAGCCGATATTGTGCTGCCTGATTAAAAAGGATTTGGACATTGGTCTGAATCTTTTAAAAATAAAGCCTCTCTCCGCGTATCTGATCATAGTCAGGGCTGACTGATAGCAGATTATAAAACAAACAAAAGAAAAAGAATAACCAACCGGTCTTTGTTGAAGGTCATACAGGTACATGCGACCGACCTTGGCATATTCTGATGATGAAGCAGAGGCTTTGTATGAGGAGATATCCGAAGCCATACATACCTCCGAAACATACTTTTTCGTTGTTATAGGGGAATTCAATTCGAAGGTGGTCCATGGAATGGCAATGAGTTAAGAGGCCCCAGCCATTTGGGTATGGGCAGCAAATCCATAGCGACCAGCGGCTGGCCGACTTAATGAAAAAGGAAGAACTCCATTTGATGAACTCCTATTTATATAAAGATGGATGAGGATAAACCCTGACGGTACAACCAAAAATGAGATTGACTTCATCATGGCGTCCAAGAAGCGAATATTCAGTGATGATTCTTTGATCTCCAAGATGAAACTGACAAGGTGACCTGTGGCGATCACCGAATCTTAAGAATCACATTGAATATTAATGTAAAGATTGAACGGTCACGCCTGTTGAAGTCTACCGTCCGACCTGGTCCTGCTCACATCCAGAACACCGAAGGTTTCCAACTCGAAACGCATGATCTTTTCCGTTAGACACTGAATGCAAAACTGTGGACGCGATCAACAACCGGTTGGTGGAAACTGTCCAAGCAGTGAAGTCCAATTTCTTTAAGACCCCGGAGGAAGCCTCAAAAGCCCCCGGATCCATCAAGTTGATCCAAGAGCGGATTGAGATGGCTGCAATCTTCAGCTGATATGTCGGAATATGGCAAACTCAATAGATGAATCCCTAAATCAATGCGACGTGACCTGCACGGATCAGAGATGCAATCGAGCAGGACCAGAGTTCAAAAGTCTTTCCAAAGAATTCAGTTATTGGGCAAATGACAAAGCTAAAGATTGACGACGGCAGTATCATTTCAATGAAACCGAGATCATAAAAGAGCTTGACAAATTATACGGAAAGTTATACACATGCTCCGGCAGATTTTACAGAAGACAGAAGAATATGGTGCATTACATGCCAGAATCCAATTCGAATGTGCAGCGTTGGGAAGCCACGTGATATCTTCTCATCGAGGATCCCACGGTGTCTTAAGATGGTTAAGGTGTTTAACCAGTGTGTATTGCCAGTGATGACATGCTACGTAACGTAGTCGTAGACTGCTAGCTTTTTGGAGAGACTAAGAGTCACTCGGCGAGCAATGGAAAGAGTTATGCTTCAAGTTTCTTTGCGGGATAAAATCCAGAACAAGGATATTCGCCGAAGATCCAGAGTCACCGACATGGCTCGTAAAATTTGCAAATTGAAGTGGAAATGGCCGGAAGACGCAGGGTAGGCAGGCCGCTCACTGGGTGGAATTGTCGTTCAGCGTGGTGGTCTAAGGGGGAGGCCTATGTTCAGCAGTGGACGTCTTCCAGCTGATGATGAAGCGGGTAATTCTTTAACTGATGTTGTTGTTGATAAAAATATTGATGTTCCTAAATTGAGACAGTTCTACTTTATTATTATTCTAAATGAGTCTAACTTCAACTGAAATTGCGATGTCTATATTTCTTTATTTACTAATGTAAGCACCTACGATTTTGGGTGATGGCGATAATTCAGGTTGTTTCAACAGCTATTGATAATATTAGACGTAAAAAAATGTTACATCAAACGTTACATTTTCAATACAATATGTTACATATGTCTATTAGCCTGCCATTTAAATTAATATCAATTGTCAGTTGAGATAAATAGCTTGCTACTGTTCATTATGGGCTGCGTCACTTCATGCTATTTGGCTTCTTCTGAAAATATACAGCAGAGCCGCTTAAATCTTTTTTCCTTTCCCTAAAAAATAGGGGTTTAAGGTAATTTGTATTAAGCGACATTTATCTTTGTATTTAAAGGTCCTTTTTATTAAGTGTAAACATCAACAATTCAACGCTTTTAAATGAAATTTAATTTAGTTTACCCCATTCAAATAGTTGCAGAAGTTTTTTTGTTATGATTTTTTTTCGATTTTTTAAAACTTTAAATGGCTCTCCTGTAAAGTTGCAAAAATGTCGCTTAAAGCAAATAGCCTTTCACCCCTCGATATGTAGGTATTTAGCTGTTATCAATTACTGGTACTTTTAGGACTCAAAATAAAAAATAGGCAGAGAGATGAACATTTCCAATGTTAAGATTAAAGATAGCATTACTTATAAGAATATTTTATTGGAAAGTTGCTATAGATACATTTTTATGTCCAAGTAATCACAACAATTTGTAAGTCTTTTCAAAAGATATTACAACCTCACAACACAATAGAACCAATACATTGACGAACCGAAAAAAAAAAAAGAAATACAATCAATCCCTTCGATACAAACAGTTTTGATACTTTAATCTTGATCCGTTTTTTACCCGGAGATTTATACGGTTGTACTTGAGCTACGTTTTAATCTTAAAGTGACAGGTCGGGTTGGATCGACCTGACAGCGGGTCGGGCCCTCATCAAACGAAACATCGCCAAACATTTATATGTACTTACTTGATACTTGCAACTTTATTTTACGGATAATGCGAGTTTGTGATTGAAGTGTCAAACATTTTAAATTTTAATAGAATTGGTTAGGGTCGTTAAAAATTCTATCTTTTTATTTAGAAATAAACTTTTATTTCAGAGAGAGCAGTTTGTGAGTGTAGGTCGTATTTAGTTTCAGTTATACTACATTTAAAAGTGATTTTTTCCTACTTTTTCCATAGAATAGAGTAAAAATTTCCTTGATGCTTTATATAAATTATAAAGAGCCCAATTTTATTTAAAAGTAAAAGTGTATCATTGGATTTTCAAAAATAATTATTGCCTGTAATGAATTAGGCTGATCCTTAAAAAAAACTCAGTTTCATTATATAATTAAAAGATATGCAAATAAAAAAAAAATGTGGGAACCAATAAGTCACTTAAAAATGAACGTGGTATGTTTTCTTATGTAGCCCACATTACTAAACTTAAAGTTCTCACGCTTCCACAACTAAATACTTAATTAACTCGCATTTATATTTAAACCAAGGCGCATTTATATTTTAAAACATAGGGTGGTTATTTTAGTAGCTGTCTGTATTGAACAGCCTCTATATTTTCTGAGGCGGGTCAGATGAAAATAGAATTTATTTTTATTCGAATTTAAAATAAGTAAAATAAAAGTTTTCTATTTTTTCTTTATTGATTTAGGTGTAATTTGACTAGTTGTTTTTTTCAATAAAGTTGGAAAAACCATTATAATTATGAGTTGATAAATTATTATAATTTAAAATTAAGTAAAATAATATCTAAGTTTTCTTTAAATATGAAAATAGACTTACTTATTACGAATACCTATGTGGTAATTATAAAAAAAAAAACAAATGTTTTATTTAACCTTTAAGTATGGACGTCATTTTTTCTTAACACTACCGTGGACGTGGAGTCTCAGAGGCTACTATATGCACACACATTTTTTTTGGGAATTTGATATAAGATCGCTTTAAAACTGATTGAATATTAAAGTTATGTGATTTAGCAATAAAATAACGTGCTTTTATAATCAACTTTTATTTGAAGAATTATAGAAATTACAAAAAAACAAAAATAATGGTACTTTTCAGTTTAAATTTACTTAATTTATATTTTAGGTATTAAAAATACCTAAACTAATTATTTTAACAAAACGAGTCTTTTTTTCTCAAAGTATAATATATCTGAAACCAAAAACGCAAAACACCTATTTCAGGTAACAAATATAAAAAAAATTGACAACAGTCTAATAACGTAAGTTTATTGGCAGTCGGCGCTCGACGGTGGACGCCATCATGCGCGTGTCACGACGGGGGATGCAGTAGCCCGGGGCAGGGTCGTCTTAGCGGTGTCATTAGACATCTCCAATGCCTTCAACACCCTGCCCTGGAGTTGCATCAGGGAGGCACTCCGGTATCACCGGGTGCCGACCTACCTATGTCGCATAGTCGAGGACTACCTGACGGACAGAGCCGTCAACTACCCCGGCCACCGGGGAGAGTGGAACCGAAGAGAGGCAAGCGGTCGCGACAGTCGTCGACAGGATCCGGCGGTTGGGACTCGGACGTGGCGCTGCACAAGACGGAGGCCATGTGTTTTCATGGCCACGTCAACGCGCCACAGTCGGGTTACAACATAACGGTAGGAGTTCGCATCGGCGTCAGGAGGACGATGAAGTACCTAGGTAGCCTAGTCCTCGACAGCCGGCGGAACTTCAGGAAGCATTTCCTGAGTTTGGCCCCAAGGCTGAACCGGGCAGCAGCCGCACTCAGGCGACTCCTGCCCAATCTCGGCTGGCCAAATGCCTCCTGCCGTAGGCTGTACACCGGCGTCGTGCAGTCCATGGCCCTCTACGGGGCCCCTGTGTGGGCCCTGAGCATCCAGACGCGACCACTAAAGTTGTTGTCAATATTTTCTCAAAACAAACATAATCGCCCTTATAAAATATATCATAGGGCAACAATGGACGTGTAGCCTGATAGGCTTCGGTCAATATTTGGATGGTTATTACTTACGTGATATTCATCGGAAGACGCAACCTCCTCCCTCGTTGGTAGTTTTACAACTAATACAAAAGCTACTGAGCCGCTCAATCGCGGGGAGTGGGGGGAATTAGGTGAAACTAAGAAAACGAAAACATCGAGTAGCCTGTGAGACTCCACGTCCATACTTAAAGGTTAATGAACCAACTCTTTTTAAAAGGTACACAAATAAATAATTATGTTGTGCTATTTTATACATGGACCAAGTAAACTAAAGTACCTAACTGAGACTAAAATATATCAATCAAATAAAATGAAAGTTTAAACAAATTCTATTATAAAATTCTCAAACCATCTGTATCTCTTAAAACCTCTTTTAAATACATTTATTTAAGTCCGGCTAAGAATTTAATCCGCGAGCCAAACAATCCAAATTGTAACAGTACTCTCCAATGACGCATAATTCTCGCAAACCGACCTTTAGGAGGTGAAACAGTTTAAGATAACGAAATTAATCGCGTCGTATTGTGAACGTATAATTAGTTTTCAGAGAACAAGTTTCTAAATTAAATTCTCAGACGTTTTGTGAGATATTTCGGAACGTAGCGGCTCGGTTGTGGAAAATACGGGAGAATAGTTTTAGTGCCGAATCGGTAGGAACATTTCCATGTTTCTGAAAATTATCATGCATTAAACAAAACTTGAAATGTCATGTCATTCTGTCTCATTCTAAGTGACTAGACTAGAGATTTAAGCAAACTGTGTAGGCTCTCTCTTCTCTTCTTAAACCTTTAGCCACCCAATGCTGAGTATGGGTCTCTTCCAAATCTTTCCACTTCAGGCGGTTTTGTGTTACTACAGACTGAAAGTTTGAAGGGTTTGACAAAATAATGGCTTTAGCTGTTTTTCATAATTTCTTTTTTTTTTAATTTTCCTTACGTTATTATTACAGGTTCTGTACCTAATGCGATAGTGTGGCTTATATACTAATTATTAAATTAATTACTTTACAAAAGAACAAAAACAACATAAAGTATAAAACAGGAACTATACAATGAGTTTAAACATAATACGACACACAAATTACAATTTAAAAAGCAATAAAAACAAATTCAGGAGTACTAGAGGCAAGTACATAAAATTACCAGTTGGCCTCTTACCACGTATCTTGTTAATATTATTACTTACAAAAAATTCATGTCATTTGACAGCTCATTTATATTACACACTACAGTGATATTTTAAGTCACCTATGGCTATGTGTCACACAAATAAGTAAGTTCCTAATAATCGCCAAAATATTCCGAATCTTCGATAAAAGGCATTGCAATCAATATGAGAGTGCCATTACTTATATTGAAACCTGATTGACACTAATAGGTCGGAAGATGGCAGGAAATTCTCTGAGGTCATTCATTATTCTTTATGGAAACTCGAACTACCTAACATTCATTTGACAGGTGATATTATGAGCTTGATAGCATAGTAACATGTTATTTTTCTTTCATAATATTCTTTTTTAGGGTTCCGTAGCCAAATGGCAAAAAACGGAACCATTATAGATTCGTCATGTCTGTCTGTCTGTCTGTCTGTCCGTCCGTATGTCACAGCCACTTTTCTTCGAAAGTGTAAGAGCTATCCTGTTGAAACTTGGTAAATAGATGTATTGAGTGAACAGCATTAGGATTTTCAGACAAAAATAAAAATAAAACTAATTTTAGGGGTTGCCCCCATACTTACAATTGAAACTCAATTTTTTTTTTTTCACCGAACCTTTACGTCATCATCATCAGCCTATAATGTTCCCACTGCTGGGACACAGGCCTCCTCTCTGTGAGAGGGAGTGGGCCATAATCCACCACACGGGCCCAGTGCGGATTGATGGATGTCACATGTCTTCGAATTTTTGGTTCTAGGACATGCCTGTTTCCTCACGATGTTTTCCTTCACCGTTTTGAGAGCAGTGGTGATGAAATAAATTACACAAAGTAATACGCCAGGCGGGGTTCGAACCCAGGACCTACAACTCGTAAGTCGGGACCGATACCACTGGGCCACCACTGCTCTACTGGGCCACCACTGCTCTACTGGGCCACCACTGCTCTGCTCAACCTTTACGTGTGGGTATATATCTATGGATAGGTCTTTAAAAATGATAATTATTGAGGTTGCTAACATCGTTTTTTTCTTAACTGATCAGTTTCCGCGAGAGACACTTCCAAAGTGGTAAAATTTGGTCCCCCCCCTGGCACTTTTAAAATAAGAAAATGATAAAACTAAAAAAAAATATATGATGTACATTACCATGCAAACTTCAATTGAAAATTGGTTTGAACAAGATCAAGTAATTAGTTAGCTAATCCGCAATTTACCTTTCAAAGTTAAAACCAACTACAAGAACGTTTATATTATATGTTACTTGCTGCTACGGAACCGTTCATGGGCGAGTCCGACTCGCACTTGTTTTCTTAAGTTGTTTTAAGACTTTAATACAGTAGCTGAGAAAAAACGTCAATTAGCTTTTTATTTTTTTATTTAAAGATAGGTTCGCGTTTTCTTGACCACTATCTCGCCTGATGGTAAGCGAAGATATTGTGTTCGACGGTGAAGCACGCTTGCCTAGAAGTAACTTGTTCACTCTTAACTTGAAGACCCCAAGGTTATAGCTGTCGGGAAATACAGATGGGCGCAGGGAATTCCACTTACAATAAAGGTAGTTTAAAGCAGGTCCCGGTTGTTTTAATTTTTACATTTAGAAGGTTGCTACATTAATGAGAATCATGCAACTATTAATCTTCTTGATGTCAGACAAATACTAGCAGTAATTAGTAAGAAAGTAGGCCGATACCAGAATGTGTCGAAAAACACGACAAAACATTATTAATTTTTTTTTTCAGATTGGCGAATAGATTCGTTGTTTTCTCAGTTATTCTAATTCTTCTAACAGTCCATTAACAAGACCTAGCATAGATTCACCAATTAATTTCCCGTATATTCTTACAACTCGGCCAATTGGACGTATATTAATTAGTGTACAATTTGCAAAATCTAACTTTCAAAGTTGATCAGTTTTCTTCTTAACTGCTTTGCCAGCGTCAATTATTTATGTCTGCAGCTTATGCTTGGTGGCGCAGCCTGTTATAGATCTAAGTTTTGATAGTGGGCTATAAATCGTGGATACATTTACTACACTTTGAAATTTTCATTGGTTTTGGTTCCGAATAAGATAGTTGCTGTGATGCATAGGTGGAAATTATTTATAAAAACAAATTATTCAACAAAGTATTTGCTTAAGTTTTAATTAATATAGAATAAGTTTTATTTATTTATTTATTTATTAGAAAAGTACAGCGACATCACATACATTTAACATTAAAATTTACAATTTATAATAAGAGCGAATTTAAAATGTCACTTACGGGATATCTTCCGTGATTATTACCGCCATGATCGCGGGATGACATCCCGCGATCATGGCGCTTGCAACAGCGTCGAAATATCGGGAACTCAAAATCATAAATAATCACGGAAGATATCCCGTAAGTGACATTTTAAATTCTGAAAATAACCGTGATAGCCTAAAACAGTGTTTATAATAAGAGCGGTCTGATGCACGTGACAATAATGGCGTAGGTACATAACATTCACAATTCTTCAGCTCGGTGATAAAAGACAATTATTATTTAAAGAGGGAAAAAAAAAATTGTTATTTATTGAATGTTAAATTAAAAGCAAACAGTTCAATATATCATAATAAAAATATTTGATACAAAGAAAGAGATTTAAAATAGTTTTGATAGTGCAAGTACCTATTAGTTCTTGCTCTGCCTAAGTAAAAGTTACCTGGTGAACTCAGGCCTCTTCTTTCCACACCCGAACAAATCCAGTACGTCGTACTATCATTGTTTTCGTGTATGAAAGACCACGGTCATTTTTATTTTGGTGCAGAATTAAGCTGATCATTTTAGAGTTTTCCATTACAAGGTATTAAAAATGGCGCAGATATCATAGTCATCACAACACCGCTTAACGTCATATCCTTTTAACATACATTTGTACATTACAGTAATTATGATTGAAAATACATCATTAGTTAATAGGTAGTATGAAAAAGGTATTTAGTCCCAGGTGCTAGTCGTTAAAGCGATTTGTTAGTGTCAGCTTATTAATTATTATTTAACGTTGCAGACAAATTGCTGCTGCAGGAGGTTGCAGGCAATCTATAATTTGTTTTAATTTTACTTTATTATCGACGTACGGCTCAAAAACAATTAGGTCACGCCCTTTTTTTGCGTACGTTCTCCTTTAACAGTGTAATGCGTGACTAATTCTATCTCTTTTCTATGAAAAATAGACAAAGTTGTTTCTATACAGTTAGTTTTTATTTGTCAGAGTTTAACACGACACAAAGGCGACTGAAACATTACTTGATTTTCTACTTTGATATCGTCGGCTTAACACTATAGAAATCTTTATACATTTTGTCATATTGTCGATTCTTCCATCAACAAAGCCCCCATCATGCTATGCGTGCTGTAGTGTTAAAGATGAAGACGTCAAACAATATTAGTGACAATCCATTGAACAAAAGTTTTATAAAGATTTTAGATAATATATTATTATTTTGAATCATATTATAGCCATATTAGAATTTAAAATCGATGAATATCAAAACGCTTCTCCTTAAAATACAAAATTGTTCTTTAATAAAGTGAATAAATCAGAATTGAACGAGATTGTCTACAGGACGAAGCAGCGGGCTCTGTTTTATTTCGCTCGTGATAAAAAACCTGTCTAGAATATTCCTTGTAAATTGAAAAGTTTCTTCGGAACAGGACGAGTTCTGTCCATTGTCTGTTCGTGTTGAGCCACTATAAAAGCGAGAGTGCCTAGTTTTTTTTTTACAATATTGTAACAGAGTGGGCATTCCACCTTTGGAGTTGTAATGTAACGCTGCCTTTATTTTAACTTGCTTTTTAATTAGATCATACTCTTGTCCTTCCATACAAACTTGTCTATATACTCACGAGATATTTCCTCTTTGGTTAAATGCACGGATAATGAAATTAAAATTTGTATTTATATACCATAATATAATATTGTTAAAAGTCAAGTAATATTTCGTTTAAGTTTCCTTGCGTAGGCTTTGTTGAGACCACACTGAGGTGAATCACACATGCGTGAAAATTCGTTATTTTACCATAACTATTCATACCAGATTGAGCACCTCAATTTAAATAGGTAATATAATCTGCACGAGTGGATTTCAAACCACCACTTAAGGAATTTAGCCTCAGTTTTGCCAAAGCCGTGGACGCTACCGCGACGCCAACGCAAAATAATTATTTTGAAGCGGTTTAAGTATGTGATGAGATGTCAACCAACGTTAAATCCGAACTGCCTTTATTAAACACTTCATGGGTATTATGGTAGAGATAGAGTGCTAATAATTATAGATTTGCGGGATATTACCTCACCTCCTCTCCTGCTCATCTTGCCGAAACACTTGAACCCAGGATTTAGACGAAGCAGACGATAAAGAGCTTTGGCTGGTGGCTACATAGGGGAACAGTGTATAAGACGGGGGACGCGAGGTATAATAGGGACATACACTCTTTAGGCATACTTAACACAACACTAACGTAGCGCCATCAGAACGTAATTTGCAAGCGGCCATTAACAAATGGCGTCCTGTTGGCACTTGCGCTACGTTAGTATTGTGTTAAGTTTGTCTTAAGTGTGTGATTTCCCATCACACCCCGTGTCCCCCCGTCTTGTACATTGTGCCCTTACTGGTCCAAAGAAGAATACGACATAAAGATTTCAGGATAAAAAAGAAATAGGGAAAGATTTCAGATCGCTGTTTTCCAAGCCCTACAAAAGGTAAGCCGATAGATTCAACTAGGCTATAAAATTGTTTGCGAACTTTGTGAAACTTGTCCTTCACATAATTGCGTGGGATTTACATTTACGGCCGATACGATCGCTTCAAAGTTTACTTTAAACTGGGTATTATTGGAGACTATGAGTTCTAAAATAAGACCTGTACAGACAGGAGTAGATATACGAGTGTTAAATGTTGGTGTGGGCTTTGTATTTGAAAGAAAGAAGAAGACATGAAGAAATAGATTCAAGTCATTTGATTGGTTGAAATAAGTTTTAAGTAATGCTTGAGTCTTGAGGGACTTTCCGTAATACGGGCCTTACAGTAGTCTCAAAATTGTGTTGATAGGAAGACCAATAAAATGTTATAAAAACAATTTATGTATTATTTCTATCGACGTGTTGAATTTGTTAGATTTTAGCAAAATACGAAGTTATCATTGCATCAAATATGAGGTGGATTTTATTGTTAGAAGTTATTAATAACAGTAACTATTTCTTTCCTTATCCGAACTAGCTACTATTGAAAAACTATCTTTAGAAGTTTCTAGATCGTTTAAGCGTAATGAGAGTTGAGAATACAAATTAATCTTGCGTTTAAGAACGTCTGGGTTTAATTGGTTAAGTTGGTTCGCTCAAGTGGCATTGAAAAATTGTGGCGGCTTCTCTCTTAACCATGAAACGATGTGAAGTAAATTGTTTAGAAAATGCTTGAAGTTGGTTTGAGACTGTTTTAGTGGATGATTTTTATTTTAGGAGGTCTATTACTAAAGTCAACTGGCTTTTTATGTGATTTTACAAGCTCGTAAACCACTTCACTTTCTGGGTATATTTTTCTTTCTTTTTTCACTTTTAACATAAAGTACTGTAGATCGTAAATTGAATAATCGGGGTCTGAAATTAAGGCTATATGAACGTGCCTGTTAACAGTGTTGCCTCTAGCCTAAAAGCAAAGACGAGACCTAATATAGAACAAGCTCACCCAGAAGAAACTCAAACTGCTGCGCCCAGCTGAAGCCCAGTAAAACTATTTAGCGACCTACTTCGACACGATGGTTGTCGCGGGCCAGGTAACCCTGGTGAGGCCTCCCACTGTCTGTGGGATCGCACAGCCATCACCACGGGTTAAAAGTAGCCGTGATGCCAATGCCCGAAGTGGACCGCTCGGAGGTAGATTCCAGCCAAACCAGTTTATGTATACTTACAAAATAAATTATTGTAATTTTTAACATCACTCCTGTTATCCCTAAAGGAACAGGCAGAGGACTGCCACCTCATCATTAGAGGATGAATTTTTACCTTACCTTTAGATATTAAAAAACAATACCCAGGACTCACAGTTTATGTATTCTCCGAGACTTCGAGCTTCATTGTCTCGACGCATCTCTGGTGATCAGCACTGTTGATTCTGGCTCTCAGAAGTTGAAATAATTTGTGAAAAGTGTGATGGGATTGTACCAAAAATAACCTGTTATATAAATGCAGACTTTGAGACACTATTGACTATCAATAAATTTTGTGCCAAACGTTCACCAGTTCATTCTTACCCATACATATACCCCAGAGAGACATTTTACGACTTCATACTCTGAAAGAAAAAAAACCCTGTCGTCCAAAAATATCTACCACCTGTCGATACGCGGCACACCTGGCGTCATCAAATTCGCGCCGCATCAGCTCGGCTGCGTTTATACTGCACTGATTGTCCATTGTTCGGTGAGTATGACTCAGCCTGGAGCCTTGTGACATTGTGTGGCATCTATGTGAGCTTGTAAATATTCCACGGTATTCAGAGTACAGTATGTTGTCTTGTTTTGAGTAGACCACCTAAGAGGAAAGCTTCCGGACTAAATTCTTGACAGTGATCTTTTTCGCTATCTGCTGCAATGATATTCTAATATACAGATATGTTATACGCTTACAAAACAATAGCGAAAACTGTTCCGCGCCGAGCGCGGACTTTTTCATTCAAACATTACATTTCACTACAAGGATAGCTTGATAAAACGCAGTAAGAAAAAAAGTGACAGCTAGATAAACAAACAGTGCCACGCCACCCACGCGTCATCAATCCCCGGGGGGATTGATGACGTGTACGTCGCATCGTCGTACCGCCCCGCACGTCGGCATCACCTTGTCGTTCTTACGACATCAGAATATTACGAAAATAATTGAAATATATTAATAAATCGAAGTATATTGCTTACTTACGTGTGGTATGAGATCCCGTGTGTTTTATTAATTTTTTATCATGATTGGTACATTCCATAAATACACACGATGGCATTTTTGATGACAATTACGTAGCAGCGCGCAACGTGTTACTCGTAGTCGTGCGAGACACAGACTAAAAGCAATTGTCCGACGTAGGTCATTTTCTGGTCTTCACGTTTTGCGCGCTCATAACATATCTGTTTACTAAAATATCATTGATCTGCTGTCTATTTGTTAATGTTTATATAAAATAGTTAAATAAATACTTTTAGTTTGAGTCTGATCGTAAGATCGGTAAGGCTAAGGTATCTTGATGTTACTATGTGTTCATGATTCTAATTCATTTGCTACAGAGCAAGACAGCTTACTCAACAAAGTGTACATGAAATAGATGAAAAAGCTAGTATACACAAAATCAAAGCCAAACCTCAAACAGATCCATATCACTCACGTCTAAATTCGAGCACACTCCTAAACATGCGAGCATCTATTATTTTCCCTCGAGGTGTACGAGAAAACTTGCGTCCCCATTTCGTCTTCTACTTTCATTCTCTCGTTGACAAAATTCAGCGTACGAGCCCAACGTCAAAGTAATAACATTTCGCTTCTTTGAGTAGTACAGCAATGTTTGTGCCGCATTCTACCGACACTGTTGACGCTAGAGATGTCTTTAAACTTAAGAATCTAGACATGTCTCAGTTTCCACAGACTTCACAGTTTATATAGGATAGCGAGAAAGGAAATCTTTTGTTTTTTTTTCGAACTGTATGCAGACTCTTTGCTTGTTCATAAAACATTTGAAAGCTTCTCTGAAATGTAGTCGTATTAGTTGGTATAAAATGTCTCGCAAATTCTGTGTGATTTGTTCAGATAACATTTTCAAGTTCTTCAAAGGAGTACTTAGGAGATTGAGAAATGTTTGCCAAGTGCGTTTTTAGAAAGCTCTGAAAATTTCATTACTTACAGCCTGTTTTTGCATATTTGGGTTGTAAAACCGGATAAAAAGGCTTGAAATCGAAGTAGGTTGGTTATGAGTAGTTGGAACGCAATGATCATCCAGTCAGGATTATTTTATGTTATGAACAATAAAACAAAACAAAAAAATGTTTGAGAGGAAAGAGCTGTCTGGTTGCGTCATTAGATATCTTACCTCTTATCGTTAATGACTGAGTGACAGCTGCCCAAAGACACCACAGTACAATTTGGAACGAATACCGCGACCCCGGAACGTAAAGGGCTATTGAAGGACACTGTGGATTTCAGTCAGTACAAGTTTGACAGTCCCTCCCGCCCTGCCTTGGGTAGGAGGACTCATTTAATGATTTTACCACGATAAAAAAAAAGGGCAATTTGGAACAGAAGCAAGCTCACAGTCGTTTCTCGAAGCCTCATTGATCACATTTTTCCATTACCATCACAAATCTTTGTAAATCAACCGTCCCTCTATAAAGGAAGTTTAACACCAGCGAAAGTGGGTCTTAGTTTTACTGCTATGCTGTAATGCCCCACTGAGATTTATGTTCCATTTGCATCACTTTATGGGCCTTGCACCGCCTCTGTCCAGTCACTTGAGGATGCACTAGTAATAGGCTTCATAAATTGTGGTGGAAACTGGGGATTCGTTTGTATTAATAATGTAGGCTTGTGAAGTGGAGCAATGTAGTTAAGTATAGTGTGTTAGATAACGGGTGGGTTCTGTGTTCAATAGCAAATAACACTATGTATCTCCAAGGGTAATGCAGAGAGACATCTATGGTGCACTTCGCGAGTAACGAGTATATTATAATCCAGTATAGAGGTGAAATAAATCTAGACTAACTTGAAACTTTCTTCTTGAAATATTTAATAATACTTTGCCGACCCACTCATCGAACCAATAACGTTTGTAGCAGTTTTACTCGCGAGACAGACGAGATAACACAATATTTAAGAACGTTCGCAATAAATAAAATTATTGTTTTTTAATAAAAATCAAGGAAAAAGGCTTGTATCAAGTTTAAGGGGCTCCAAAAATCTAATAAAAGGCTATTGTTGACATTTTTGGGTATCAAATAAAATGTAATTAAAAGCTATTTGATGTCAAGTATCGGCCACAAGACACCATCAACAAAAACAAACCCTTTTACTGACATTTAAAAATAACGGACGAACAATTTATCTTTCCATCAAATCTTTTCCTGGAATTTAAGACCCAAATATTTATTTAATAAAGATCAAATTCCGTCAGGTAACAAAATCTCATATATTTTAATTAGCAAAGTTTAATTATTAGGGTTGTAATCAATATCGGGTTACCCCAGGTGTTCCCAAAAGATTCCAGCGGTTGGTCAACTTGGGGTTGGTAACGTGTAATTTTCAACTACATAGCAAGGGGTTATTAAAACTTTTGATAGAAAATGCCTGTTTGTTTATTTATATCTAAGTGGAATCAATTTATCTTCAGGGTTGTTTGCGCATCGACGTATTAAGAGCGGTTAGTAGGCATTCAAGGAATTGCTAAAGTCCATGCATTGTTTATTTGAAGTTATAATATTTATTGATATAGACTTTAACCAATACGTGGTCATTATTTTACTACACGAAGCAATGTTAGTCTTAAAGTCAAATACATTGTTTATGACACATTTTCTGGCGCTTAGGTTGTTATTTATACTTTTTTTACAGGTTTGACATTATCTCAAAGTTATGGGCAAAGAAAAAGTAAAAGCCAAAGTCAAGGCCACACTCAAATTCAAGGCCAATGTCAAACTCGAGACCAAAATCAAGGCCAAAGACAAAATTTAAGTTTTGGTTTTAATTGGCCATACTCACTGTACACAACTGAAATGTTCTTTCCGTTTTCACTTCTTCTTGATATGATAATAACCAAAGACCTCATCATCATCATCATCATCAGCCTATATTGTTCCCACTGCTGGGACACAGGCCTCCTCTCTGTGAGAGGGAGTGGGCCATAATCCACCACGCGGGCCCAGTGCGGGTTGGTGGATGTCACATGTCTTCGAATTTTTGGTTCTAGGACATGCCGGTTTCCTCACGATGTTTTCCTTCACCGTTTTGAGAGCAGTGGTGATGAAATAAATTACACAAAGTAATGCGCCTAGCGGGGTTCGAACCCACGACCTACAACTCGTAAGTCGGGACCGATACCACTGGGCCACCACTGCTCCCACTGACCAAAGACCTATTCCGCAGTAAATGTTAACATTATCTACAAAAATAAAACTTAACTACCCTTAACATTACGAACACTCATGCAGAGACAGTAACAATGGTACTCTAATCCTCACGTGTAACGGAACTTAGCCCAAACTAGAAGCAAGTAAGATGAATGACGTCACAGATACACACACATATAGGTAAATTGTCCTTTGGCGAAGTGAGTTATGGCTTTTGTTTGAAATTTATGAATGTTTCTATAAAAGTCGCAACTTTCGTTTTTTTTTAGGTAAGTGGTTATGAAAATTGTAGTACAAGTTTGTGTTTTTTTTTGGTAACGTATATTTAAATATGTACCTATAGATCTTTGAATCGCATAACAAGCCCGTAATTTCACATACACTCGTTTGACACGGATGTTTGAATGATTTGATGTTGCGCTACGTGTCACGGGTTCAATTATCGTACGTATATTTTTTTATGATGGCCTATTTATAATAATTGATTAGAGTCAAGTTGTTTGTATGGAACATAAATGTATGTCAACGTAGAAACGATACAGGATTAATTCGTAGTACGAGGTACCTTTTATTTCCTACTAGCTTCCGCCCGCGGCTTCGCCCACGTGGTGTTTTGATAGCCTATGTTCTTTCTCAGGGTCTAAAGATTGTCTGTGCCAAATTTCATCAAAATCGGTTGAGAGGTTTAAGCGGGAAAGCGTAACAGACAGACAGACAGACAGACAGAGTTACTTTCGCATTTATAATATTATAAGTTTGGATTTAAAGAGAAGAAGAGAGATAGCAGACTCTATCAATACGTAAAAACCGCCTTCAAGAGTTGTCATTATCAGCGTCAACATTCTATTGAAAAAATGACACTGGCAGCTACTGAACCTATTTAAAAATAAAAAAAAAAAAACGCTAGGAATTTCTCCTGACAAACACAAACTCACATACACAAACACCCAGACTCGGAACAACTTCTTGCAGATCATACAAATATTTGTTCCGTGCGGGGATCGAACCCGCGTCACACAGCGCAGGAGTTCAATTGCTCAGCCAAACGTGCCATCGAAAATCAAAAAGTTTAAATTAATACGTCGTAATCGCGTTCAGTTTCGTAACATTCACCTTAAGTAGTAATTCTACATAAAGGCCGAGACTCCACCAAAGCTGTGCAAGTAGAGACGTGTTTTGAACAACCAATAGAATTGCGTTGCGGAGTGGAGCTGTGTCAATAACGCAATTCTATTGGTTGTTCAAAACACGTCTCGACTCAGCACAGCTCGACACAGCTTTGGTGGAGTCTCGGCCTTAATATATTTTGTTAAAGAAATTGAAAAACCATAATGCTTGTTTTCCAAGAAGTCAAAGTATTAATACGTTCTTTGTTTTGGTTTATTTCTGGGTAACCCCGGGCTTTGGGGATTTATTCAGGTTCTTTTACTTGGAAATGGTGTAAACTAGACTTAAGAGTAACCCTTTGCTAAAACTTCTTTGTATTCTGTGTTTGAGAATACTCTAATATTTATGAAACATGTTACAAATACGAGTAGGGTCTTAGAGCAAAAGCTTTTAAAAAGAAAATGTAATAATACAGAAAAAAAAAGATCATCCCATGTTCAAAACACGTTCTACTTTAAAGCTATTGTCAAACAGACAGGCGTGACAAACGCGAAGCGAGGCGTTTTTGTTTGTAATCAATCCGACGAAACCGATCCGATAGTCTATGTGACGGGCTTCAAACAATTGCACACATTACAAACAAAAACGCCTCGCTTCGCGTTCGTCACGCCTGTCTGTTTGACAATAGCTTTAAGGTTACCTACATGGTCGCGGTACTAACAAATCACCGTGACCCGTGAACGTTAAGGACTATTGAAGGACACCCTGGATTTTAGTCAGTACAAGTCTGACAGAAAGTCCCGCCCTGCCCTGGGTGGGAGGACTCATTTCATGATTTTACCACGATAAAAAAAAAAGGTTACCTACATGATTTATGTAATTTTACTAATTCATGTGATTTTCATTTTTTATGGGTTATTTTTATATCAACAGCATACAATCAGAACGCTTCTTTTCATTACAGACCGTTCCTCAAAAGTACCTATATTCCAATATTTGAGATTTTGTCCAAACTATCTCGAAACAACGTTGGTGTACTCATAAAATAACCAAATGTCGTTGGTAGTAAAGGAGCCAGGGCACACACCTATGTCACTGCTACCCATTACCCCGTTCTCGTGTATTCTGCCCATAAAATACTTCACCGTATCTTCGTGACGACGTCGTTTCGTCGATTAGTCGCAGAGTGCACTCCGAGCTACGTCGACGCTCCTAAATGTTCAGCGCACTACACTTTTGTCCCATTTCCCTTCGTAAAACTAAAAATTTGACCCGAGAAGTTATTCTGATTTTTACTTCTATCTAAACCTGTTTGTTTATTAAACTATTGCAGTTACGAATATAACACCTTGAATACTTAAAGTTCAAAGCTATGTCAGAGTTTTCAGGGGATCCCATAGGCGGCTAGGCGACATTAACTATTTTATAGAAGTAGGCCACGTCCTCACTAGGTAAGGAAGACAGCGGAATACCTTGACAGATAACCAGACTACTTAGACGACTTTGAAAAGGATGTACCTACAGAAACTTTTCCATAGATAGCATAAACCATCATAACGAAATAGCTTGAATAAAACTTTCAACCTCCACCTGAAAATACCAAAAAAAGGACAAATTATTATAGAAATAATTGTTATTCCTTTCGTCGTAAACGATAAAAGCATTCTATTTTATAAAATCCGTACCCGCTCCAAAGCTAACACACACGTTTAACTACGGCTATTCGTAACCGTTAGAGTGGAAAAGTTAGGCGATACGGCAAACAGGGAACAAGTAAAACAATACAGTTACAAATAAAAAAGGGTCGGTATCAAACGAGCCGGGGCCGCCATTGTGGCAGCTTTACTGACGAATGGAAGAACAGAAGGCCAACTCTACACATAACCTATTTATATTCCATTTGTGTGTTTTTATGATCGGGACAGATGGAGTCGAGTAGTGCGCAACAAACTGCTGCAACAAGGAGGTGGTCACGACCCTCAGTATTGAGGAAACCGATCCGATGAGGAGGAGTATGTTTTTACTTTAATGAGCAGGTTTATTAACTTTGAACTTAAAAAAAAAAACAGGGATGGAGGCCTTGGTTATTATTTTTGTGCAGTTGTAGGTCATTCCATACTAAAATTAGGAGTTAAGTATGATCCTTATACTGTTCATTGTCTATTTATTAAAAAAAAAATGACAGATCTATAATAAGATAAGATGGTTTTATAAGATCATAAACTTCAAACGGGAAAATTCTTTCATCGAATAGTAAAATTATTTTTTATGTGTAAATAATAAATTATTATAGGACTCGGTCTAAAACGACCACTTAGCAATATAACTAATGATTCACCTCGTAACAGAATAGCCAATGACGTTCTTGAAATGCACGAAGTGTTAGATGTTAGTTATCATCTTTAATAAAACAGGTTTGAGTCTTCAACATAATCATTATATTTGTGAACATGTAATTACATCAAGCACATATCTTAGTTCTAGTGAAGCTGCCATAGTCCAGTGTACTCTATGATATTAGGGATGTTGTCTTTGATACCACCATAGACTATAAATTAATACTCGACTATCTATACATATAACATCCTTCCCTTTTACATTATATTTGAACTTTATGATATACTGAACTACTCATACATATAATATTTAATTCAATAATTAGGAACACAGTTTTACAATTACAATTTTCTCTGGAAGTTAAGTCATTCTTATTCAACAAATATTAAAATCTATTTTTGTATTAATTAACAAACAATGAAGACTCTTATTCTAAGTTACAATCATACAATGTGAAGATACAACTTCTTAATCACTAATTAAACAAAATCTTTAAAATAACTTGGTCTTTTAATTACTCTACCTGATCTTGATGTCCTACTACCAGTAACATCATTATTAGAAACCAATTGTCTTGTATAACCATTATGGTTATCTTCAGGTGTAATATTGGTTTGTATGTCTTGTCCTTGAATTCTCTGTTTCTGTACTTCTTGTCTTTCACTAACCTCATAATTTATTTGATCCTTACTCTTATCATAATACCTTCCTCCTTTAATCAACATTTTCCTATTCCTTGTTATAAAATTTCCCGATTCATTTTTTACTTGGTATGATCTTGGACCACTACCTTTTCCTATCACAACTCCGCTTTCATGGGGTTTTTTCAAATTCTCATCCTGTATTTTAACAATGTCTCCTTCTCTCAACTCCGGTAAATTTCTACTTCCTTTATCATAATACTTTTTCTGAATTCCTTGTCTGTTTAAAAGTTCTTGTTTATAATTATCATCTTTCCTATCCTGTTTTAAATGTAATTTTGGTAAAATTGTTTTGATGTTTCTATTAAACAACAGTTCTGAAGGTGATTTTCCATTCATGGTTACAGGAGTGTTTCTATACATTAACAAACCTAAGTATACATCTTTTTTATCATAAATTAACTTTTTTAACAATTTCTTTACTGTTTGTATGTATCTTTCTGCTGGACCATTACCTTGGTGATGTTTTGGACTTATTATCTTATGTTCAAAATTCCATTCTTTAGAAAAACTTTTAAATTCAAAGCTAGTGAATTGAGATCCTGCATCTGTATAAATTAAATCTGGAATACCATGCCTTGCTAAAATTTCTTTAATACTGTCAATTGTACTTTTTGCATACAAATTATCTAATGGTTGTATTTCCACATACTTACTATATGCATCAACAATCAATATGTATGGTTTTGTATATAAAAAAAATATATCTATTGACAAAATTTCCCATGGTCTTTGTGGAATTTCCTTTTCAATCATTGACTCTTTCCTATTTATATTCTGAAAGCTTTTACAAGTGTCACAATTTTGTATCAAGTCTTCAATCTCTTTACTCATATTGGGCCAAAACACTGAATTTCTTGCTAACACTTTACTTTTTTCTATCCCTAAGTGTGCATAATGTATGTTTTCTAAAACTTCCTTTCTTTTCGACTGTGGTATTACTATATTTCTACCTTTTACAATTAATCCTCTAATATTACTCAACTCATCTCTGTAACTATGAAAATTTTTAGTTTTACTGTCTATCTGTGACTTATTTTCTGGCCATCCTTCTAGTATATATTTATTTACTGTCATTAATTCCTCATCTTTTGCTGTTTCTAAGATTAATTCTTTGAGTTTTTCATCTGACATTCTAAAACTATCCATAACCATTGCCACATGTGTTTCTACTTTAAGATCTGTGTTCTCTTCTGTTTCTAATAAATGAGATCTACTCAAATGATCTGCTACTAATAGTTCTTTACCTGGTTTATAATTTAAATCAAATGAATAAGGTTGTAAAGCCATTCTAATCTTTTGCAATCTTGCTGGACATCTATTCAATGGTTTGGAAAAAATTGATACAAGTGGTTTATGATCTGTTTCTACTTTAAATTGATTTCCATACAAGTATTGATGAAATTTAGTTATTCCATATAAAATTGCTAAGCATTCTTTTTCAATCTGGCTGTATTGTATTTCTGTTTCTGTCATTGCCCTAGAACCATAAGCTATTGGTTTTCCTTCTTGTAAAATTACTGCACCTAATCCTGCCTTAGAAGCATCTACACTAAGTACTATCTGTTTATTCATGTCAAAATAACTTAATACTGGAGGTTCTATTAGCAACTTTTTCAAAGCATTATAAGCTTCATCTTGTTCTTTCGACCATATAAAAGGTACATCTTTTTTAATTAACTGCCTCAATGGTGCCGTTACCTCTGATACATTGGGAATAAATCTTGCAACATAATTTATCATACCTAAAAATCTCAATAATTCTTTCTGAGTTTTTGGTTCTTTCATTTCCACTATAGCTTTTGTTCTATTATGGTCTATCTTAATTCCTTCTGTTGTTAGTACATGTCCTAAATATTTGACTTCTTTCTTTTTAAAATTACACTTTTTCTTATTAAATTTAATATTATATTCCTGAGCTTTCTTAAGTACCTGTTCTAGTATTCTATCATGTTCAGCTTCTGTTTTCGCGTGTATTAAAATGTCATCAATATAAATCTCTACTCCATCAATATCTTTAAAAATTTCACTAAAAACTCTATGAAAAACTTCTGGGCTTGACGCTAAACCAAAAGGCAATCTATTAAAATGAAACCTTCCAAATGGAGTATTAAATGTTGTTAAACTTTTACTATTATTTGACAGTTTTATCATCCAAAATCCTTTATTTGCATCTAAAGTACTAAAGTAATTGCTTCCTTTCAACTTTGCTATTATTTCGTCAACGTTAGGAATCATCATTTGTTCTCTTTTTATCTGAGTGTTCAAATATTGTGGATCTAAGCAAATTCTCATAGTCCCATCTGGTTTAGTAGTCATAACCAATGAGCTAACAAAATCAGTTGGACCTTCTGTTTTACATATTATTCCTAATTCTTGCAATTTAACTAATTCTTCCTTTAATTTATCTTTCAATTTAAATGGTATGTGTCTATTTCTTTCAATTTTTCCTTGCCAACCTTCTTTTAGTTTAATATCATATTCATAATTTTTTATCTCACCTATGCCTTTAAAGACTTCCTTATATTTCTCTAATAAATCTAAATTTTTTGTCTGAACAGTATCAATTTTATCATTATTTGTCCTCTGAATTAAATTAAATTTAATCAAAGTAGGCAAACCTAATATAGGTATGTAATTACCTTTACAAACTTGAAATTCTATTTTCTCAACCTGGTTACCTATTTTTACTGTTAATTTTATTTTACCTAATGTTTCTATTTTCTCATTACTGTAACTGGTCAATTTACAATTAGATTTTTGAAAAGTACTTATTCCAAATCTGTAACAATCATTTACGGATATGACATTACACTGTGCACCTGAGTCTAATTTAAATTTTAAGTTTCTATCTAATTCTGTAAAGTATACATATTCATACCAGTTCTTTTCTGAAATTATGCTACTAATATTTATGACATACATACGATATGACTCTTCGCTATCGCTTGATTCTTGAACAGCTTTTATATTTCTTGCTTTGCACTTTCTTGCAAAGTGGTTCATCTTATCGCATTTCTTGCATTTTTTTCCGTATGCTGGGCATCTTCTTGCAGTGTGTTGAAATCCGCATCTTGTACAATCATATATCTTCTCAGCTTTCGAACCTTCATAACGGTTATACTTCTCTGGATTCCTATGCTCAATATTCTTTTTCTCTGATCTGCTTCTTGATTCTATGTCTTTCTCGGTATGCCTCTTCCTATCTGTTGTTTTTCTTGTTTCTTTCTCCGACTCTATTCCTCTTCCATTTTTCTTTTTTATATTATGTACTGCGCTTGTTCCTGCTTCACTTTCTATTTTTTTCATTTGCTCCTCTGCTAGCTCTGCTGCTTTACATATCTTAATGGCTTTAGTGAGTGTCAAATCATCTTCTCTTAGTAATCTATCCTTTAGCCTCTTGTCTATTATTCCTGTTACAATTTTATCTCTTAACATTCTATCCGCAAGGTTGCCAAAGTCACACTCTGTACTAAGTTTTTTTATGTCTGTATAAAAACTATCAAAATTTTCACCTTCTCTTTGGTTTCTGTTAAAAAATAAATGTGAGTTGACGCTTTCGTTCTTTCTTGGGATGAACTACTCATTAAATTTTTCTATCACCTTAGCATAATTAAAAGTTTCTTTCAAGTCAAAAGTTGCATGGATATCCTGAGCTTCCTCTCCCATACAATGAAGCAACAGCGCGGTCTGCACCTCAGTTGGCTCATCTTTAGCACCCGACGCCAATCTATATATTTCAAATCTTTGCATGAACTTTTTATATTCCTCCATTGTTAGGTTTTTTAGGCCTGTTGGGGGTTTTAATCCCATTATTCCATTTTTTTTCGTAGATTCCGCCATCTTGTTCGCGTCGCTTCTTGGTAGCACGTCGAAGTAGATGTGTCGTCACAATATAATATTTTGGTTCTTTACTGACCTTTTCGCAGCGCCATGTTAGATGTTAGTTATCATCTTTAATAAAACAGGTTTGAGTCTTCAACATAATCATTATATTTGTGAACATGTAATTACATCAAGCACATATCTTAGTTCTAGTGAAGCTGCCATAGTCCAGTGTACTCTATGATATTAGGGATGTTGTCTTTGATACCACCATAGACTATAAATTAATACTCGACTATCTATACATATAACACGAAGTAAATCATTATGAATATTGCTCAAAGTGGCCGTTTTAGACCTGGTGGCCTGCCATGGCGTCTTAAAGCGTTAGTACGCTCAGGGCTCTCTTTCTCACAACCTAAGCGTCTTTTTATTATTTGCGTGAAGCCGACCTTCTCCGTCTCTCGGTTTGTACTTGCACCGTTTCGCACAACATAGGGACACCTTCATAAATTTGTAATCTGTGTTACGACTATGTTTCTCTAAATTGAACAAGTGGTTTCCTAGTTCCGTCTTAATTTAATTGAAGATTCGATGAAGATTGGGGTAAATAATGTTATGTTAGGTTAATCGAATGTGGAAAACAAGCTTTACTGCAATTTTCAGTTTTACATTTCTCAATGTTTTCAGTCTACTCTAGAAATAAATTCAGTATTTCTATTTTTTTAGAAATACCAGCATTTATGTGGTGTGATTAGTTTTTGTACACAATTACAAATGAAATTCCGAGAATTTAAACTCATGAAATTGATTGAAAACAAAACTCATCTGCATTTTCATAACTATGGATATCAGTATTAGCTATTACTTATAATTATTTGATACTAAGTTACACGAAGACTCTTGGTAAGACAGCTTGGATAGAGTACTACACTATTGTAAGGCATTTACCTCCCACTCCCTCTAAAGAGGCGGCCAGGCCCTCAGCAGTGGAAATATTAGCCTGATTATGCTGCTTCACTGTACCTTTGGTTTTTTTCTATATCTCTTTAAAATAAAATTAGAATACTACCACTTACCATTTAAGCAATTCTCTTTTAATTCACAACTTGTGACGAGGACTATAACAGAAATCTTTCAAGAAGCCTTGGAACTGTTATAAAGCGCTCGTTAACCTTTTTCGTAGACATAAAGAGAATTTATGATTTTAATATTAGTTCAACAGATTCCGCTGATTACTTCATAATGGTGGATAACTTGGAGACGGTGACGTACGTTGGGATTTTAAAACGAAACTTTAGTCTTTCTACGCATTTCAATTTTTCTTTCTTTTTTTTATTTTAGTTTTTTAAGCGTTTGTGGATATAAGTTTTTGGAATTGTACCTACGCAGTTAATCAAAGTTATTACCTATCGGCCTTCTAAATGAAAATAACTTGTGAAATCATTTTATACCAAAATTATAAACTACTTCGTTTATCTGATTCTTATTTTTAGTTAAATAATGGCTGCCTACGCGCATAAGCAGTGACAGATTATAAGGTTGAAGTATAAACAAAAGCCAGGCCACAAAACGTCACCAGGTACGATTTATACGTTCTGCATTGTTAGATCATTATAATGTACCTAAATTTTTGATTCTCAGTTTATAATATCATTGTTAACCCTAGATAACTAAACTAGTTTTACAGAAACATAATAACTAATCATTCGTCGAGCGGACTACGCATCAAAAGACGTCATTATAATCAAAATTGTTTATTCAAAATAGGAACTTGTTACATGGCACAATGATATGTGTTAATAGGAACGAATTCAGAAAAAAAAATATGAAAAATTTTAATACAGACATTTGGTATACATGTCCACATTATGAGGGTCATTTTACATTTGACACAATAGTGTTTAGCCATTCGGCGAGCTTTTGATGGACATATATAGCATATTTTGCGTACATTCGTTATAGGTTAAACAGGTAATTCGTCATTTAATGATTCACCTAAAATATCCTGGATGATAATTTTAATTTCCCGTCTCAAAGTCACTGTCTGGTAATCTTTGTCTTAGCCAGGGCTCCATGAGTTGGTCTCGCATTTTCATGACAAAATCTCGCCGTGACACAGGTTTTTTTCTGTACCTAACATTATTAGAGACAACAGCATAATTATTGACAGCTAATAGGTTCAGCATATTATAGAACATACATAAGGCCACCTTTTAGTATTTCTGTTTGTACTCATGTTAGAGCACATTTGGTCAACCGTATCGACAGAATCCTTTGTACTATTGTAAAAGTGTATCTATTATTTCAGGTTTTCCTGTATTCTCATTAATGTTGGGTTGATCATGAATAGTTGAGAATACATAAACAACTTGATTTGTCTTCGCTTTGTAAGAAACTAACGTCTTGTCTCCGTCGTAACAAAATACTGATGATGGTGTACCAACTGGGCGTGATTTGGAATTCTTTAATTTTTTGGTATTTTTCGTTTATAACTTCTAAACATGCTGCATTAATCCATTGGCGTGCTCCTCTTGCCTTCTCAAATCCATCGAAAAGAATAATAATAAAGTATATTAAATAAAATAGTTATGTGAAAATACAACATAATTGACATTATTGGCAGCAAAAGTTTCTATTTAGTCATGTTATTGTTATAATTTTATTAAAATTACATTCAAATTAATATTATTCTTACTAAAACTTCAAATAAAGTTTGCAATAATTAACCCTTAAATTAAAAAGTGACGAAAAATATAAAGTACATACCTTTGCAGAAAAGTTGCGTAGTAACTACACTTTCGTCGAGCGGGCGACGCAATGCGCGTAAGTAACGTCCTAATAAGCGTATGCACACAATTGGGGCACGTGCTGCATTGTTTTTGACTATTATAAAGGTAAACGAATAGAGAAACGCGGGGGGCGCGGAGAAGTTGGCAAATCACTCATCCGCACTATAGTGCGTCGTCGTGTCGACGAATGATTAGTTATCTAGGGTTAAAAGCATAATATACAAAAGTAACAAAAAGTTAAAACACTCAACAATTTAAGCGTAATTTCCCATTGACACTGTACAAGCACGTAAACTCGAAGCAAAAATAAAATCTTGAAAAATGTACAAGAACAAAACATCGCACCATTTTCCTTTACATTATGGGGCGGAAGAATCACACGTTACGAACATAAAGTGGCTAGATCGCACGGTTCCGCACCGCGCCGCGCCGCTCCGCATCACCCCGCAACGACCCGCAGCGCCCCGCACCAAATTGCACCTATTATGAAAATGCAGCGTTCACTTTGCGAAACACCCTCACTTTGATAACAATACTTTATTAGGCATATTATGTTACGATATTCTGTAGCAACATTTTGTAATTTTTTGGCAGTAACAACCTTAATGTTGTATTTGCATTTTAGTATCAATTTTGCTTTTGAAAATCTGTGTGTTATGGGCTCGTATTAGGGAAATTTTGGAGTATAATCACCACTTTGGTAACAGTTAGCTCTAGTTTATCGAGACTTATGTTAGAGTAAATACTTATTCAGTATTTATTTAGGTAACTGATAAAAAAGAAAAACAAAAGTTTCCATTTTGATTTCATGTTTTGATGGCTCATATCTAGTCTTGAGCATTGACTGAAACTTATTGTCCTATCTCTACTATAACTTGTATTTTATCAGTATTATTAGGTAATTCACTTTTAATAGATCTCGAACTTAGACGTTTCTTTTATCAGAAGTTCAAAGTTAGACCGTCATAAATTATTAACCGTATCTCTTCGAACGTCGTAGGCATTATGAAAATACAGTCATGTCGTAGTTTGTAAGAGGCCTTTAGTTTTCCTTATAAAATGATTTATTACATACGAAGCGAGGTTATATTCTCCGACAAAAATGATATATTTCGAGAGGTTTCATTATGTATTTTTTATTTTGTTTTTGGGGAAGGACGATAAAATTATAAGGATGTATCCTTGTTAGGCTCGTGAGTTTCAAATAGGTAAATAATGATATTTTATATGAAAAAGAGAAACGAATCAAAAAGATTTACGAATTTATGTGATGAGAAATAAATCTAGGAACATTTCTCAAAATCGGAAATATCTCTTAGAATAGAATATTTCCTGGAAATTACAGGTACCTATCTACAAAGCAGATCTTTAAACAGTGTGTCACAATGGACAACCTTATCACTAAGTGTGGATGAATTTTATTATATATCATAATACTGTTAACTCTTTGGTGTTCAATTTCAAAAAGCTTTTTAAGAAAAGACCATACAAAGATAACATTATAGAGATAACAAAGAGATGCTACATGAATTGTGTGAATTGAACATTGTGAAGATGATAAGATTGTATTATTATTACTACATATATGGGGTTGTATAATGAAAAGTACAAAAATAAAATATGCTACGCCAATTTCAAACAATTTGTGTTAAAGACCCAATAATAAGAATTGAAAATGATGAAAAACGAAAACAGCAAAAACGGTAGAGATCACTTTTGCCTACTCAATAATTTATTTAATGCTTTGATACGTTACACATGTTAACTACTAACCCCAGCAATTATTTACTACAAAGGGTTATGAAATTGACGTCAAATTCAGTTTCATACAACGTTTAATTTGATTTCATTTTGCGCCACATTAGGATTTAAAATTGAACTTTCATGTCATCATCTGTTATGGGAGAAACTATATCAAACGCTTTAATCATGATCAAGTTGTAAGCTTTTAAGTACTCTGTAATCAATAATACACATCGTACATCTACTACCTTATCAGTTTCGTCTTAAGTCTTAAGTAAGTCCGATGAGGGGGATTACAAAACACGTATACAGCGCGAGCCGGAACAGAATATTGATTTCAAACAACGAGCTAACATTTTTCCGTACGGACACAAGTCGGAAAATTGTCATGGAACGCCGCACTGTAGAAGAAACAAGAAAACAGATTGATAACGTAGAGTTAAAACTCCATCCATGTGTTCCTGAGACAAAGCAATTTTTTTTTAAACAATACTCTCTCACCACTAGTCTATTCAATAATGAGTACACCTTATTTCACATTTCAAACACAAATTCAAGTAGCCCATCACATAAAGAAGATCACTACAATGTAATAAATTATGCGCATAAACAACTAAAGGAACAAGAAAAAAGACAAACAAATAAACAAAGTGAAAAAAAATCAGCTAAACAAATTAAGTATTAGTTTTCAACAGTGACCTGTAAACCAAGATACCACCAAACCGGATTGCCCTATAATAGAGAAGAACAGAGAGTATTAAGGAGAATAAAAGAGAGAGTGTACAGAGCATGCGCCAATTTGATTCAGAAAATAATAAACAAACTCTTTGTTTCCTGAATAAAAACTAAAAGCAACTAAAAAAAGCTTATAAAGACCACATCACACGTCAGAGCCCAGGTTTTCTCACAATTTACGTATTTTAATCCTTTATACAGTTTACCTGCCTTTAAAAGCAGTTTACAGAAAAGCTATTTTAAATTAAAGTTTTAATTGGATTTATAACAACGTGGTGAAACAGGAAGCTTGTGTTAGAAAGCCACACTTTGTGCGCAAGATGGACGCTTACAAAGCTAAACAAACTTAGTTTTTGTTAACGTTTACCAACACAGATATAACTCTGTTGTTACCAGTTTAATATTCCGTACATTTTACTCTTTAGTTTTAGCTAGTTTATAGCTAAGTTTTGTTTAAAGGAAACTCGGCTGGATACCCCAGGATAGCTAAGCAATTTTACAGTTAAGCTGTTCGATACATCGGCTCCAACTTTGTTGTGAAACGATTTGTTTGAACTTTATTTTATACTAAAACCTTATGTTAATTTCCACTACAGGATTGGGGGGGCCTATCGCTATTAACCAAAAACAAATCCACTCTTTATTGCTACTAAGAACTCCAACAAAAAACTCACTAACACTAAGGGTTCACAAAGACCAAATAAGCACTTTTACTTCCAAATAAAAGAAATAGTTACTTTCCCACAATTTCGTTAAAGAAAATATTTAACAGCTGTTTAAAATCTCGTTTGACTCGAATCAAGTACTTTCCTCAGTAGACTTACGGATACTATCGCATGGATAATAAGCACCTTCATTTCCACGTCTTTCTTTGACTTTCAAGTCAGCAAGAAAAACTAAGAAAAATCCACTTCCATTAACGCGGCTATAAAAATTCAACTAGAGTTCTTCTGTCCTTACCTTGCTACAATCCAAGTTATGAGCAGTGTAAAATAATAAAAAGTAAGAAATGAAGGTAGTACTGAAACAATACTGCTAGAGCATTTTTTTTCCTTTGGTTCGTGATTTTCCCCTGGCTGTCCGGCTTTCTCTGTTATGATTTTTGCACTTTTTTGATGTTATTTTTTCTCTTAACTGCGTTTTGATTTTTAATTCTTCTATGTTAAGATATAATTTAATAATTTATGAAACTTATTTGATGGTTTTGTATAGGGAAATGAATAAATCAACATTAGGGATTTTGAAAAAACAGATTTGCTTACACGAAATAGATATAATATAACAATATAATATACCTAATTATTATGTTACGTTCTCCTAGGGTGGTCAATCACTGTGAGCATTTTCCGGTATTGGAATATCAGAGCATAACATTAGTTAATTGATACAATTTGCAGTACCGACTTGTTTCTAATTATAAATCAAATTTCGGATTGTAATAATTATTCCAGACGAATGCTGGACCAACAGGGGAATATTTCGTCACATTATGCTTCAAATCGAATCATGAAATCGTCGAAAAACGTCTATATTTTCAATCATTATTTTAAAAATATTTCGGAATTCGTTAAGCCAAGAACAGAATGTATGTAATGGCACTCCCAGATTACCAAAAAATATAATGGTGAAGCAGGCAAAGTGAAATAAAAGCTAAGCTTTATTTTTTAATGTGGACTGGATGTATACAGTGACCTGATTCTGTTCCCTTGGTAGCTGAGTGTGTGACTCGGGGGAACTCTATCAAATTTAGAAACGGAGTCAGAAGAAAACAAATAATTTTATTTACGAAAAAAAACTCTTTAAACAGATTTATGTCTTACAACTGTCCAGTTCCTTTTGGGTGAGTGAACTGGCTTCATTTTAAGTCTCATTTTTGCTGCTGGGCTTAATTGATGCAAAGAGCAAACCTATTTAAAAATAAAAAGCACTAAAGAAACTAAGTCAAAGTAATATTCCTATTGTAGTGAAAAATTAAATTAATAAAAATAGAATAAATGAACAGATTTAACATCTTGTTTACCACAAAAAATATGACCTGATTTTATAAATTTGCCTGAAAAATACGACACGAACTAAAATTAAGAACTAAAAATAAATTTCTAATTTCTGCAAAGAAAAAAAATATTCACAGTGAAAATAATGGTTCAGTTAGCAACATTGAACAGACGAGAATTGCTGACAAAAATAAAATTAATACTTACATAGGTTTTTCACACTTTAAGCAATTAAAAAAAAAGATTTGAAGTTATTATTAGATGAAACATGTATATATCATACATGGAATGTTATTTGTAAATGAAATAACTGACCAAACATTTTAAGCAGGATGGGTTCCGTAGCACCAAACATAAAACAATCTTCAATTCTTATACGTCACTTTACGCTTAAAACAAACTTCAATAAGTTTTCTCAAAGCACGCAATATTCAAATAATTTTGTCATTTTTATTATTTTTCCCATCATTTTCATTCCCACTTTCCAAATTCCTTCAAATGGTGCCAACAGTTTTGAATTAAAATTTTTTAATTAGCTATAACGGGACTTGGACGGGACGCATCTTAAACACCGTTTTTCGCCATTTGGCTACGGAACCCTAAACAATTTATTAACTCAAACATAAATTAGTTATTTTACCATTAACAGTTATCTTTAAAAGCAAATAAATATTATTTTGAAACAGTTTTTGCCCGAAACAGCATTTACATAGTAATGGGCTGTAAAATATAAGCTCTTACACTTTATCGAATAGTCAAGCATGAATAAATAAACATTTATTCAGTGGTCGTTTTATCTAGATAAAGAGTTCATTATTTATTTACATAATAATACACTGAAAGAGTCTATTTAAAGTAAAATCTTGTAATAAAATATGTTGTTTATTAGCACAACAGATAAATAGCCAAAAATTTTTTCATTTGCCCAAAATTATTTTTGAGATTTTGAAATACCAAAGTACTAGTTTTGGCGATTGAAAAAGAGTGTCTATAGACTTTTCTGCCCGTTTTTCTCCATAGAGATTGATTTTGGAACCTTCACATTTATTATGTTTTGTGACTGTGTGACATAATTTTTCATAGAATGGTCCGATAGTCCCAAAGTTGATCCCATTTTTAAAACAAAAACACGCTTGTCTTGTCGAAAAGTGAACTGTGGTACCTACCACAGTTACATTAAAAAAGTACATCGAATTGAGAACTTCTTTTCCGGTAAAAAAATAACAAGTTATTTACTTGTTATATTCGTTTTATTAAACCCAGACTCGATTAATACAAGCAAACAGTTCATTGAAAGCTAACACAGAAAGCAGCTCAGTCAACAGTAACTCGATGAAGCGACAAACGAAGCCAATCATAAGCCCACAAGTAGGCGCTTGCGCTCGCAGGTACAACTTTGTGAACAAAGCGCCTGAACAATGAGTGCAGAACAAACGTAGCTACTGTGTACCACCCGCTGCAGGATACGCTCTGGTCTGCTTGTAACTAGCCCTTGTGCGGATGGGACAAGGTACGAGCGGAAGCAGGTTTTTCGTGATAAAATCATCAAATAACTCTTTCCGCCCGAGATGAAGCGGAAAGGACTGTCAGATTCGTCTCCTTCAGTTGCCCTTTACGTTCCAGGATCACGGTTACCTGTTTAGATAGTCCGATGACCGAGATGACACTGGGAGACTTGTAGAAGTACAAGAAGCTTTTTTTCGCCCGATTACATGAGGTATGAATAATTTAAACATTTTATTTTACATTTTAAACATCACCATGCTCAGGACGATAGGAATCTTTCTGTAATTTGTCTATTCTCACTTCGACAAAATCCGTTTCTACTGTGTCATGCCACGCATGCTAGTAAATGCCCAGACACGGCACAATTTTTACTTTCGTTATTCAGGAAGTTTTTGTTACGTTTAATTAGGGTTCCGTAGTCAACAAGGAACCCTTATAGTTTCGCCATGTCCGTCCGTCCGTCCGTCTGTCCGCAGTTTAGCTCAGAGACGCACAGTACTAGAGAGCTGTAATTTGGTGTAAATATACAGATTTGTTGTGCCGAAAAAGTGGTAAAATAAAATCTCGTAAAATATTTTTTTTTAGGGTACCTCCTGTACACGTAAAGTGGCGATGTTTTTTTTTTCTCGCGTACCCCTTAGTGTGGGGTATCATTAAATAGGTCTTTAAAAAAATATTGATAGTTTTCATTAATAATTTTTTGATAAAAAAATTCGTTTGTGAAATATTAAGCTTTAAAGTGCTAAATTTTGCTCGACTCGAGTGTCCCCCCTCCTCTACCAGCTAAACGGTTATGTTTGGGGGTGTGAAAAAATTCACAATAGTAGTATATATAACGAAGTTTAAAAGAAAATTATCATGACTAAGTAGGCTTTACAACTTTACGAGTAATAGTCGACCAACTTATAAAATGTACTTGGATAACATATTTTCTTAAACAAAATGTATCGGAGAACATCTTCTTCAACTGCATGTGTAAGTTTGTCAACTTTATTTTTACAGCTTTAATAGGTATGTTTTTAAGGTATGTTTTTTGGGGATAGGTAGGTTTTTATCGTCAACTATTTTTAACTAACTTCAAAAAAAGGAGGAGGTTCTAAATTCGTCGATCTTTTTTTTGTGTGTTTTCCCCGATTTCTCAAAGAGTCCTTTGAGAAATCGGGACCGATTTTGAAAATTCTTCTTTTTTTAAAATTTAATTCAGCGAATCAGTTTAGTTAGTTCACATAAGTATTTTGATGGGCAACTACGGAACCCTACACTGTGCGTGGCCCGACACGCACTTGGCCGGTTTTTTTTTTATAATAATGTTGATCTTGTTCAAGATTAGTGTTTAATAAGCTGATGAGTCTTTTACCCGAATTTACTCGGGTCTTCATGTCTTATAAGTACACTTCTATTCCCAAAAACAAAGTTCCTGTTTGTATAAGAGCCTACGAGAGAGAAAAAATCATGATTATAAAAATCGCTGTATCTTAAACATTGCACCAAACAAAAACTCCATAGGAATCGAGTCTCGCGACTGTCGCGGCGTTTCCGTCGCTTTGCACAACCGCCTGCGTGCTCATACAAACACTCATTGAACGCTTGTCGCTAACTCGCACATGCACGACGGAATCCCCGTACGGAGCAGATAAACACACTTTGCTTTGCTAAACATTCAATAGTGGTTTTGTTCCTGGCAATGAGCGGAACTAAGCTGATCTGGGTTTATGTGTGTTACACTGTACAGCTTAAAGGTGGTTATACAATGGCCAATTGAAAAGTGGGTGAGAGTTGAAATCTTTCTGCCACCGACAGTTTTGAGTTGTCATAGCTACACGTCATGCTGCTTCCTACCAATTTTATGAATGTGAAAGTTTGTTTGGATGGATGCTTTTAACTCTTTCACTCAAAAACTACTGAACGGATTTGGATAAAATTGGTACCCACATAGATAGTTTGTAACCTGGATTAACACTTTTATTCCATTTTCATTCCGATTTTATGTTCCCGTGGGATAATTTTCAAGTTTCAACTAAGTTTGGCACCAAATTGAGTGTTCTGAACATAATGATCATCGTCAGCCACAATTTCGTGTTACTACTACTTTAATTTCATTTTTCAAGAACACAATAATCAAACAGCCCAAACAGGTGCTATTTTAATTCCAAATTCGTTTCCAGAAATATCTTCTCCTAAATACATGTCTCACTATAATATTATCAGCTGTTTACCAACACAACCATTCATATAAATACGTGTTCGTCGTCAAAGATTCGGCCCGCAACCCCCTTCGTGCGATGCGGGTACAATTGACCATTTCACGCCTCCGTGACAATTGTTACATCCGAATGAGTCACAACTAGTCGAGCGTGTTTTACAATAAAATCCTACTAAATCTGATATTGGATAGTAAATCGACGCCGAAATTGCGATTGGTTTTTTACGTAAGATTCTTTACGATTGTATTTTGTTGTTAAGTAAGCGGAATATCTATATTTTTGCGGATTTTATGGCTAGGTCCGGGAAGGCACGGACGCAATCTGATATTGGAGCTTGATGAAATTACAAAGCTATTGTTTTGTTCAATATTTTTAAGCGAAGAAAGTTTTTGGACTGGAATTGTTATTTTGGAGCTAAACATTATGATAACAATTCTGTATGCAATGCTCCGTTATAAAAATACTGCATTCTGCGAAATAACAACAACAAGAAAACACAGTTGAGTTTACTATTTAGACGTTGCCTTACAATAAGTTCCAAGAAAATGTTTCGCAAACAACCCACAAGTCATGCTCGTAATAAACCCTGAGTTCATTTTACCAAGATATCCGTGGTCCCTTCGCTCCATCGTAATGCGCGCAGCGGGCCTGTGGGACCCACTCGCATTCTTAGTGTTAACAAATAATGCACCGCTCAATATCCGGTCTCTTGTATTTCTGTGTTTAGTTCCTTTGGTATAGTTTTTAATATTCTTTCTTTAACATCCTTATAAAATAAAACCAGTTTGCGCTGAATGTCATTGTTAAATTTAGGTAATTACGGCAAAGTTCTGACGGCGGGGCTGCACTCGGTGAGACTGAAAACTGACAATATATTTGTTTGTGTAAAAATTTGAGAGATGGTTAGTTTTCATAATAATTAAAATCCGAACTGCAAAGATGAATGTAACGTAATAATAAGGAAGTTTTTAAAATGTCATCTGCCCACCTTAGGTATACGATTCATAACCGCTGTGTTATTTGTTCATATTGGAACTTGAATTGTCACTTTAATGAATCCGACTCAAAATAAGGCTCGGTCCAGCAGAATATTTCAAAAAGTTTAACATTTAATTAATTCATGCCACTGTAGAGCCTCATCAGCTTTGATAGTGAATGACACGAATATCGTATGTTAGGAACATTCCCTTTGCATCGTTCACGTTTAAACATTCGGTAACACAAGCACGTCGGTAACAAGTACTACGTAACCGACCTTTCTAAACAACTTCATTTTGATTTAAGTTAATAAACTGAAACCCAAACAGTGTAAAACAACATTCTGCGGTCTATATTCCGTTTCATTTGCAGAAAGGACTAGAAAACTTGATATTTTGAAGACAGGTTGGAAATACGATGAGGAAAATGAATCTCTAGTTGTAATGAAAATGTCTGTTGTTGTGTACGGATAAATAAATACCGGGATTCATTTTAAGTAAGGTTTCTATATTGTGGACACACTTTTTGGCTTCTGCGGACTATCCTGTTTGTTCGTGAGGAACGTTGTTTAATGAATTCGATCATACAAAATGTATTTCGGAAAGGGTTTCGTTCGCAGCAATTGTTGATATTGATTGTTTCCGCTTTTGTAATGGAATCAATCAATTTACGTAGTCATTCACAAGTCACTCATCTCTTTTAGGGGTGGTTTCCTCAGAAAAATATTGATTAGCTTTGCCTGCCTCAATAATTAATAGCCAATCCAGAACTGATACTTGATCTGAAACTCATGACACCCTCGGGGCTAACCTATTGGCGGACTGGTCCTGCTTTTTAAAACGAATCGTTGGACGTACGAAGCGTCCTCCCCTTTAATTGTTACCGCGCGGCCCGCGGGAGCTTAAGTTTTAATTACTATTGTACCCTTTCATACGTCCTTTGGCCACGTTTTACTTGTGAAGCCATTATAATCTAGAATGGATTTATATTGTTGCCGCAATTGTTCTTATCTTTGAAAGGTCAGCACCTCTTAGTGACTTATGAGATCTATGACTTCTTGGCAACTAGATATTTTGATGAACATTTTCGGCTTTATTTTCTTCAAAATTAAATAAAACCTAAAAAAGTACTAGGTATTCAAATCAAATCGTTTTATTTGTGTAACATAGGTAGTAATACATAGTTCTTAAAGTCCTTAGGGCGCTATGTTATGCGAAGAGGGGTACAAATATGGTTGCATGCGAATTGTGACAACAGAAGAAAAAGGATAAATTTATCATTCAAAAGCTAAATTAGAATATTGTCAAAAATTTTAATGTCACAATAATAATAATAATAATGTTATTTTAATCATTATATTCTTACATTAGCTTCGTTATTTATTATTACTGGCTGAACGATAATAAATTATCTAGCCTCTCAGACAAATTTATATAACGTCTTCTTATTACGAAAATTATGATTTAAGTGTCTGAAGAAGTATTTCAAAATTAAGGAATAATATTTAACTTTGAATTTGAAAATTATTTACTGAGTCAAGCTTTTGTTCGAAGAATATTGAAGTTACAAGTTGGTATTTATTTATTGTTCTAAAGTTCAATATAGTTTTTCCTAGTTATTTTTAACTTTAAGTGATTGATTATCTGACCTTTACATCCCAGTTATGTATACAGTCTATCACAGTACCTTAAGTATGCTGTAAGTAACTCAAATATTTTTCTCTCGTGAGAAATGACCATCAAAACTTATTAGGTTCTTTGAAACACATTTCTTCGAGGGAATATCAAGAAAAGAGCATGTGAGGGACAAAACCGTCTGATATCATTGAAATCCTGGTACTCGTGCCCTCCACACCATCTTTTCTCCTCGTTAATTCCAAGATACTTGTAAAAACATTTTTGTTTTTCTTCCTGGATACGAAAAAAAGGTGATTGACACTACTAATATTATTACTCTTATTTTACACATACAACTAATAACAGTAAATTATTTTTGCGACATTAAAATAAAACATTAAGGAGTACAGTAAAAAAAAATGCAATACATAAAGAAACCGTCATGCCCATTTTACGACACGTTTCTCCAAATAACCCGGAAAATTGGCTTCAAAAATTATGCACACAAAGCGCCCCTCATTTGCAGAAATCACAGTTCTACGTTCTCCCTACTTTTGACAAACTGTCACCCTCCGGGGTAAAAACACGTTCGCATCGCCGCTATTGCCGAAACAAACATTCGTTCGGCGTGACAAAGTGTGCACTTTCGTACAGGGTGGGTTATTACCCTTGAGCTTGAATGAGGGTTGAAGGATAAAGTTGGCGTGGGCGCATTGCAACAGAAGCTGATTGTTGTTAGCGTTATATTATTAAACTATTACGGCCAGGTTACATAAGAACATGTCCGTTAGTCAAAAAAAAAACCTGTGTTCGCAATTTGTTCGCAACAAGGTGCTTAATAAACGCATCTATAATAGCACTATAATGCTACACAATAAGGTATCTTTTCAATCCCACAAAAGATAAAGACTAATAATTTCATTTAAAATAATCAGTAGGTACCATTTCATTTTAAGCTTTGTTGCTCTTGCCTACGATTTTCGCGTAGCAGTCGTAGCAGTACTACGACGCGTGCCGTAGCAGTGCTACGGCGCGTTCCGTAGAAAAATAAATGTGTAAAAATAAGGTAAGTTTTCAATCTCATAAAACAATTAAACAATGATATTATTTAAAATTCTTTGAATTCCTGGAAGGAATTGGGGGAGGCCTTTGCTCAGCAGTGGGACAGTATAGGCTAATAAAAAAAAAATAAAAATCAGTACCATTTCATTTAAAGCTTTGCAGCTCTTGCCTACGATTATCGCGTAACAGTCGTAGCAGTGAACAAAATAAAATGGGTATATTTTGAGTATGAAAAAATTCCATTGTCCTTGACTATACTTGTTTCATCTGAACTATTCCTCCCTTCTACTCATATCCCCCCACTTATGTGCATGCGTTAATGTGACCTAGAAGGATTGATCTCGTGAAGCACTTTGATACAAGTGGCGTAGTTAGTGACAAGTGGATTGAGTGAAGTGAATCTATCTGCATGGCACTTGGAAGTACAGAAATTACCACAAGTAACTGGAACTTTTTTTAACTATACTTAAATCAAGACTAAAAAGTACTTCATGTGTAAATTTATTGTTCAACTTACGAAACCTTTACCATTTTCAAGCGCTTAGTGGTTTAGTAATCACTGTAAAAATAAAAGTCTTCTGATAAGGTTTTAGAATGTCTAACGATAACAGTAGTCATTACCTTTAAAAAGTCGTGTCTAGTCTCTTTAACATTAAATCCTAAGAAACCAAAAACTATTCCAACAGAGAATTAGGAAATTAGTTTACAGATAAGAAAAAATCTACCCAGGAATCAAAGCCACTTTTTATTTCCCAGATATTTATCCATTGTTAACTAAATTTTTCGACTGTTTTCCCATTCCACAGAGACATGTTAAGAGTACTTGAAAAAATTAATGAGATGTCGGACTAAGGCCGAGCTTAGGTTTAGGTCCTGAAGGTTTCAGGTCGTGTGCGTGATGTATTATGAGCCTAAACTGAAATGTGTTGAGGGCAGTAAGCAGTTTGTGCGATTAGATTAGGATTATCATGTTCACCAGGGTTTGGTATAAATGTTGAGGGTTTTTCTGATGCGGTGACTTTGTTTCTGAGGGTTGTTTCGCCTTTATAACTAGATGTAGGTTCTCATTATTGTGCGCAAATTGTGTTTAGTATTGCCAACGTCATCTCAGTTGTCATACCGACCGACAGATGTCGCTCTCAGACACTTCCGTCACCACAAGGAACAGAGTGCACACGTCTCTTGCAACCAATAACTTTAATATTGAGAATTAGTTTTCTAAGAGTGCTTTCTACTATAAAAGTGTAACAACAGTGTCAACAGTGTCCAATAAACAATAATATAACTGTGCGACGAAGTTTTAATCAAGATCCCAAACAAATTGTACACCACAGACTACTGACAGTATTTTTTCTTGCTCTTCTTCAAATCCATCCAAAGGTTGTTTTGAAAAGTTAATTTTTATTGACAAGACCACCCATTATGTCACCCTATTTATAAGATCAACTTTGTAAAAGCCTGTGAGCATAGTAATGTTTATTTTAATCTATCTAGATGGTCTCTTTACCACTAGTAAGTGTTTACAAAGGTTTAGCTTGGTTTGATTAAAAATTGTTGAAGTGTTACTTCACAGCCCAATAATGAATGACATTGAAATTAATTTTATACTTTAGATATCAACATTCAGGATGTCATGCCTTTTCCAATAAGGGTAGTCATCAATCACAGAACGCCACCTGTTACATTCTTACTATTACATTACCTAATACTTTTTTTAATTTAAGCAGAAAAGAGACAGAAAATGTATCACTCGTTTTAAATTGCTTTATTTTCTCAACAAGAAAAAGGACACAATATTTTTCTTTTTTGTATAGTTTTTTATGTGAAGGCTTAAAGAATTTACCATAAGGAAATACTGTATGATTTTCCTCCGTCCTTGAGTCAAGATACAAGTTGATGGACACACCGATCCGACGAAATATGACCCAAGAGGCTATTCCACTCTGTACACACGGCGAGTAGGCCACGGCGGATGCAAACAAAGGGTTGGCTTGTTTGTGCTATTGCGGCAGGCTATAGTTATCCTGTAACGTGATGGTCCGGTTCCTAAGGAGGTTCAGAGGTTGATTGGAGGTAATTTACCTTTCGAGCTAATCTTGACCCTCGTTCTTAAGCTCCATTACACGACATCGTCACTTCCCCTTTCGCTTGATGTTCAAACAATAAGCGCGTTGCGACAAAAATAAGGTACAAAGAAAACAAATTAATGAGGTTGTTGTACTTAGAGACGGTCACGACTTACGGAAATAAGTACGGGGTAAATTCAAGTTTTGTGGCAAGTTGGTCATATACCATAATTGTTTATTTATGGCATATCCCTATTTTTAATATTCAAGCTAACAGAATATTCAAGCTAGCCTAATTCAACAAAATACAGTCGATACAAACTAGAAACCTTATTATCGCTTTCATGTAGAAATAAAAAGATTTCACTAAGTTAATTCAGTCCTCGTTCTCTCAGCTTAGATTGAGTAAGTTAATTGCTCATTAGTTTCCCTATAGTTTCGTGTTATGTGAGTTTAGACTTGGAAATTAATTTATTTGCAAACCTGTTTATTGCCTCCCAGGCTTCGTGTTAACGACGTTATTCTAAATTGAAAAAGCGACCCATTATTATATTAATTTAGCTGTCGGGTCAAGGTGAAGTTTCTTTTGAATGTTAATTATATTTTTTAAGGCACAGAGAAATTTTTAAGTAAATTTTAAAGAAAACGTCCTCTTAAAAACGTTATCTTTTAATGTTATACTCGTTAAAAAGTAACGGGTGCTGTTTGTTTAAAAATAATCTACGAAAAACCTTTTCTTAGGAGAGATATACATAGTTAAGCTCTTATTAAAAAGGTCAAAAAATGGAACATCAAAAATTCAGAACACCCACACATTTTCTTTTTAATTTCTTAGAAAAAAATATCAATCTCACTTTCCCCAAGAGTTTAATATTATGTGTTATGAACATAATTCTTCGACAAAAGTACAAAAATACATACTTTTCAAAATAAAGGAGGATGGTAATTTTCTCACCATTTATTTTCCTCCACAACCCAATGTAAATGTTTGCCATGTCATCATAGTCGTATTTGTTCAATGTCGTTGGTTTTTCACCTTAGGATTCTGTGTACACACCATGGGACCATATTTGCGCTGTCTTGTGGTAAAGAAAGCGGTAGGTACATGGTTGTGGGTCAGAAATCACTTTGTCTTTAGAAAACGTGTTTGAAAACGATTTTAAATTATGTAGGTAGCAATTTTTGACGGCACAGTATGCGTAATGACTGAGCGATTGGACTGCTGCGCAGCGTGTCGAGGGTTTGATTCCCGCACGGAACAAATATTTATATGACCTACGAGTATTTTTTCTGGGTCTGGATGTGTGTTTCTATGTTTGTAAACGCACCCAAGATACAGAAAAAAATCCTAGTGTGGAGCAAAGATTTTTTTTTTAACTTAATTTTCTGAATTCTGTTTTCATATGGTAGATGAAAAGGTTATTTTACTAGAAGTATGTCTACTAATATAAAAGCCACATTATAATGTAATTGAAATTCTTACCGGATTGTTCATTGAAAAACCGGCCAAGTGCGTGTCGGGCCACGCACAGTGTAGGGTTCCGTAGTTGCCCATCAAAATACTTATGCGAACTAACTAAACTGATTCGCTGAATTTAATTTTAAAAAGAAGAATTTTCAAAATCGGTCCAGGAGTCTTTGAGAAATCGGGCAAAATACATTTAAAAAAAAGATTACGACGAATTTAGAACCTTTTTTTTTGAAGTTAGTTAAAAATAGTTGACGATAAAAACCTACCTATCCCCAAAAAACATACCGTAAAACATACCTATTAAAGCTGTAAAAAGAAAGTTGACAAACTTACATTTGCAGTTGAATAACATGTTCTCCGATACATTTTGTTTAAGAAAAATATTATCCAAGTACATTTTATAAGTTGGTCGACTATTACTCGTAAAGTTGTAAAGCCTACTAAGTCATGACAATTTTCTTTTAAACTTCGTTATATATACTACTATTGTGAATTTTTTCATACCCCCACACATAACCGTTTAGCTGGTAGAGGGGGGGGACACTCGAGTCGAGCAAAATTTAGCACTTTAAAGCTTAATATTTCAAAAACCAATTTTTTTATCAAAAAATTGTTAATGGAAACTGTCAATATTTTTTAAAGACCTATTTAATGATACCCCACACTATGGGGTACGCGAGAAAAAAAAATAACATCCCCACTTTACGTGTACAGGAGATACCCTAAAAAAAAATATTTTACGAGATTTTATTTTACCACTTTTTCGGCACAACAAATCCATATATTTACACCAAATTACAGCTCTCTAGTACTGTGCGTCTCTGAGCTAAACTGCGGACAGACGGACGGACGGACGGACGGACGGACGGACGGACATGGCGAAACTATAAGGGTTCCTTGTTGACTACGGAACCCTAAAAATTAAGGCGCATGCTCAGTTTGAACACCCTTAGCCTCGTGGGGTCATTGACTTATAATAATCATTAATTTATAAGCAACATTTTCTACTTAAAAACTTAAAAAAAGGAAAAAAACCCCGGTGTCCCATACTTTTTGTGTTCACATTAATCGTGGAAATGAGGGGAAGTATAATTCACCCCTAATATTTTTTGTTTAAAATTATGGTTGTTTAATGTTGGAAAATAGAGAGAAAACATTTCTTAAACGCATTAATCTTTATTTTTCCGGGTTAATAACCTGAACCCCACAAAAATATTTCTACACGACACTTTCAAACCTAGCAATTACCCCACCCCAGTAACAAAAAAGTAACAATTTACCAAAGTAGGGGTATTTTTATTTCACAATATTACGCCCCCCGCCGCGCGCCGAGGCACGGGTCGCTCATTAATTTTACTTTGACGTTATCACAAGAAACAATAACCGCCGATTGGACCCCTGACGTGCTAAAATTAAATGACGGACGCTTACGCCCCAGAGAAAACAGCCCAGGTTAATTCAATTTTGGAAAATCAGAAGTAAAACAATCATTTTAGGTGTTTATAGAAGGTAATTTGATTATGCACAAGGATATTTTGGCGTCAGGAAGACATTGACAGGGGATGTTGTTTGTTTTATTAAAGAAGTTTGGTTTTATTAACGAGATGAGTTTTTGTTATATTTGTTGGAAAAACTTTACCGTCATTCTAAACAAAACACGTGAATATGAATCAGACGAAACTTGGTATGTTCAATTTACTGTTTAATGTTATTGTCTCACATTAAATTACCACGGTATACATTCCAAAACCTTCATTTGTTCATTGTTTTTATCCGATCAAAGCTTATAAACTTCTCTTTGCTCTCGATTTCCACCCCACTCCATAGTTCCTCCTTTAACGTACACAAACAACCCAACCCTCACCTGCACTGTAGCATAGTTAGATCAACATTCTAAACAAACATGAAAACTTGAAACTGCGGCTCATGCTACAATCTTAATGTTAAACATGGTTCACATTATTCTATTTCCTGTATGTGTTTATCTCTAGAACTAAATAACGGTTAATATAAAGGATAAAAGTTCAGAAAAACTCATGTAGCGTTTCCAATTTGGGTCATAAACTCGTTTCAAAGAGAGTCTTAAACTTGTATAAAATTTCCGTGCTTTTACATTTGTACAATTAGGTAGATAATTATGTTGAAGTACTTACAAAAATGTATAAAAAAAAATGTTTTTGTAAATGACGACTGCTAATGACTTTTAGAAGACGACACTTTCTTATTTCTGTTTAATTTAGTAAGTTTCTGTAGAGAAGAAGGAACTGAGTTTGAAACCAAAATTTACTTATTCAAATTAGTCTGTTAATCAGCAGCTTTTGTACGTCAACATTTACAAAAGACCATCCCCCAAAACGGCTACCCTCCGCCTCTTCCTAATGTTTTAACTGTGAAGAAGTGGCGAAACAAAGTCCTCAGCTAAAACTCCTCAGCTAAACTTACATAATTACAACAAATACATTTATTCAAGCTGTTTCTATAAAGCAATTTGATCACCTATTAAATTAAAGGAGTTTGCCCTAGATCTCGACCCTTTTACGACGACGTCGGTCGATGCGTCATAAGATGGCCGTCACTCATCAATATTTGCATAACAATTGAGAGGGATGTTTATAATGGTGATTTGAATATTTATGGGAAGCTATTACCTGCTACGGCGGCATTTATGGAAGATTTTTTATTCTTGAGTTTGAAGTAACGTGTTTGTACACTGCGTATAATGTAACTGAATAATAAAAGTTGATTGCCGAATTGAAGTAAAAGCATAATTTAATACAATAACTACACTTTTTCGACTAATTTATCGTGTTTATTGTCAGAACATAATTATTAAGGTTTGTGTGAAAGAAATCTTGAGTTTTTAATTGCCTTTATTTCTGGGACAACTCACTAGTAATTCAAAAAATCTTTTAATGCCTAAAATGGTAGCATAATATTTTTTTACGAAAACAAAGACAAGGGGCTATAAAAAGAGTGAAATGGTTTAGCCCTTTATCTGCGAGTATTTCTATTTTGTTGGGCGAACATTGGCGAACGTCCATTTTAACAAAGATCCTATTTTTTGTCAAATCAAACCAATGAATAATGTTGTAGGTACTTCTTTTCGACTTGTGGAACAATTTGTTCTGTACAGGAAAACACAAATATTAATGTTGTTGCAAACATGTTTTGTTAACCACCTTTGGGACCTTTTTAACAAGTTCGTTTGTTATACGAGTATAACAAGGCTTTTACTGCTTGTTTATGTAAATATACCTTAATTAAATGTATTAAAATAATGGAATAGATGGCTGTTACTAAACTAACTAGTATTTTAGGTAGTGCGCAACATTTTGGGAATCCAATCCCACGTGAAATCTGCTAATGAAGATGCCGATTCTATTAATTAAGCTCTCAAAATATGTATGAAATTCATAACATTTACATTTTGACAGCTTCTCGGGGGATTCGCTTTCAGTCGCAAATAGAGACCGATTTATCTACATAAAATACAGGATGAATTTTTCCATTGGGGTATGGCTATATCCGAAACCATGAGGAATATCAAAAAACGTTGAAAGGAGTTAAAACGGCATCATTGGATTTTAGAAAAATCAGTAATCCTGGCCAGGAATCGAACCCACTGATATTGGCAAAAAAATGACACCCTGTAATATTACACTATTCGATATTGTTGCTAATAAGAATCTAATACTGGGAAGTAATCATATACGGCATACTTCATCCATGCAGTTTTAGTTTTCATCAAAATTGGCCTTGAGATTCCTTTCAACGTATTTGATATTCCTCATAGTTTCGGATAAAGCCATCCACGCCCAGTCGAAAACTTCACGCTGTATAAGAGAACAGGGTATGGTCGTAAGACTTGACCACAGTCAAACCGATAAATGCAGAAACTTGAATTTTAGACAGCAGTTGCAGTCTGCCATGCAGGGGGCCAATAAGACGGATTTTGCTGCAAAAATCCTCCTCAAAGGGGGTGAATTCAAACCTTTGTATGAAAAATAATTTTCCTTGGTATAGATAATTTTTTAGGGTTCCGTAGTCAACAAGGAACCCTTATAGTTTCGCCATGTCCGTCCGTCCGTCCGTCTGTCCGCAGCTTAGCTCAGAGACGCCCAGTACTAGAAAGCTGTAATTTGGTGTACATATACGGATTTGTTGGGCCGAAAAAGTGGTAAAATAAAATCTCGTAAAATTTTTTTTTTTAGGGTTCGTCCTGTACTTATACGTAAAGTGGGGATTTTTTTTTCTCGCGTACCCCTTAATGTGGGGTATCATTAAATAGGTCTTTAAAAAATATTGATAGTTTCCATTAACAATTTTTTGATAAAAAGATTCGTTTGTGAAATATTAAGCTTTAAAGTGCTAATTTTTGCTCGACTCGAGTGTCCCCCCCCTCTACCAGCTAAACGGTTATGTTTGGGGGTGTGAAAAAATTCGCAATAGTAGTATATATAACGAAGTTTAAAAGAAAACTATCATGACTAAGTAGGCTTTACAAGTTTACGAGTAATAGTCGACCAACTTATAAAAAGTACTTGGATAACATATTTTCCTAAACAAAATGTATCGGAGAACATGTTCGTCAACTGCAAATGTTAGTTTGTCAACTTTATTTTTACAGCTATAATAGGTGGGTATGTTTTGGGGATAGGTAGGTTTTTATTGTCAACTATTTTTAACTAACTTCAAAAAAAGAAGGAGGTTCTCAATTCGTCGTAATCTTTTTTTTATGTATTTTCTCCGATTTCTCAAAGACGTCTGGACCGATTTTGAAAATTAAATTTTTGATTGAAAAAGTACACCTTCCAATCGGTCCCATGATCAAGTCAGGATCTGATGATGGAATCCTGGAGAAATCGTGGGAACTCTTTAAATTTTAAATCGTTCTTGAAGCGATTTGATAACAACTCAATCCCGTCGAGTTTCGGCTCACTAGAGTCGTCTTTATTAAATAGACATTGATGCTGGATGATGTCCATGGTCTGATGATAGAGCTGGAAGGTAACCATGAGTTCTTCCTTATACAACAACTCAATCCTACTGAGCTTAGGGTCATTTGATTTGTCTTTAAATGGGCTTTTGTACTGGATGTTTTATAGGCTCTTATGATGGAGCTGGAAGGTAGCCATGGGATCTTTGTAATACAATAACGCAATCCCATCGAGTTTGGGCTCATTTGATTCGTCTTTACATAGACTTTGGTGCTGGATATTATTAATGGTTTTGATGATTGAGCTGGAAGGTGGCCATGGGATCTTTGTAATACAATAACACAATCCCTTCGAGTTAAGGGTCATTTGATTTTTCTTCGCATGGACTTTGGCACTCGATGTTTTCCAGGGTCTAATGATGGAGCTGGAAGGTGGCCTTGGTGGCAACTACGGAACCCTACACTGTGCGTGGCCCGACACGCACTTGGCCGGTTTTTTTTTTTTTTTTTTAATTGCCATGAAAAAAACAATAACTGGACCCCCTTTAATAACTGGACCCACATTACTAACCGGACCCACTGCAATAACAGGACCCATATACATAACTGGGCCCCCTTTAATAACTGGACACGTTGTAATAAAGTAACCTACTTTAATAACTCCAGGCCAAGTTAATAAAGTGGTTCAAATTATGAAAATGGGTCCAGTTAGTAAAGTAGGTCGAGTTAAAAAAGGGTGTCCAGTTATTAAAGTGGGCCCAGTTATTAAAGGGGGTCCAGTTATCAATTTGGGTCCAGTTATTAAAGGGGGTCCAGTTATTAAAGGGGGTACAGTTAATAAAGTGGGTCCAGTTATAAGTGGGTCCAGCTGTTATTAAAGGGGTCCAATTATTACACTGAATAGAGTAATAAAAATGCGTCCAGTTATAAAAGTGGGTCTACTTATTTAAGTGGGGCCTATATCATCTCCTGGCACAAGTGTTTTTATACTTAAAAAAAGAAGTCAACCTCAATATTGTTAAGTTTACTTTTGTTATGAAATAAACATTTTTCATTTTTCATCAATAACAGGGCCCCCTTTAATGACTGGACCCAAATTAATAACAGAACCGCCTTTAATAATGGGACCCCCTGTAATAACTGGAACCCCTTTAGTTTAATAACTAAACCAACTTTAATAACTGGACCCTTTTAATAACAGGACCTACTTTTATAACTGGACTCACTTTAATAACTGGACCCTCTTTTATAACTGGACCAGCTTAAATAACTGGACCCCTTTTAATAATTGGACACTCTTTAGTAACTGGGTCCACTTTTATGTCTAGACTCTCTTTAAAAACTGGACCCCCTTTAATAACTAGACTCAAATTGATAACTGGACCCCGTTTAATAACTGGGCCCACTTTAATAACTGGACGCCCTTTAATAACTGGGTCCACATTAAAAACTGGGCCCAGTGTAATACCTGGACCCACTTTTTATAACTCGACCTACTTTACTAACTGGACCCACTTTCATAACTCGACCCACTTTATTAACTGGGCCTGGAGTTATAAAAGTGGGTTACGTTATAACAGTGTGTCCAGTTATTAAAGGGGGCCAGTTATAGAAACGGGTCCTCTTATTACAGTGGGCCCAGTTATTAATGTAGGTCCAGTTATTAAAGGGGGTCCAGTTATTAAAGAGGTCTAGTTAATAAAGGGGGTCCAGTTATTAAAGGGGCTCCAGTTATTTAGGGTCAAGTTACTAATTGGGATCCAGTTATTAATTTAGGTCTAGTTATTAAAGTGGGTCCAGTTATTAATTTGGGTCCAGTTATTGAAGTGGGTCCAGTTATTAAAAGGGTCCAGTTATTAAAGGGGGTCTTCTTATTTAACGGGTTCAATTTATTAAAGGGGGTCCAGTTATTAATTTGGGTCTAGTTATTAAAGTGGGTCCAGTTATTAATATGGGTCCAGTAATTAAGGAGGATCTAGTTATTAATATGGGTCCAGTTATTAAAGGGGATCGAGATATTCATTTGTTTCCAGTTGTTAAAGGAGCCACTTTAATAACTCGACCTACTTTAATAACTGGACCTCCTTTAATAACTGGACCCCTTTAATAACTGGGCCCACTTAATAACTGGAACCCCTTTAATAAATGAGCCCACATTAACAACTGGGTCAACTGTAATAACTTGACTTACTTTTTTAACTCGACCTACTTTAATAACTGGACCCGCTTTTATAATTTGGGCCACTGTTTTAACTGGACCCGCTTTTATAACTGTACACACTTCAATAACTGGGCCCTCACATAAAAGTGGGTCCAGTTATAACAAAGGGTTAAGTTATAAAGTAGGTTGAGTTAAAATGTGGGTCTAGTTATTAAAGCGTTAAAGTTATTTACTATATACAGTTATTAAAGTAAGTACAGTTATTAAATTAAAAATGAATGCCTCAAAAAATTATGTGCTGCACTAGAATGTAATGATTGTCGTCGTTCTATTATAAGAAAAAGTCAGGGAGTATGACGTGTACTTGGGACAGACTTTGAGTTTAGGGATGAACGTCAAGAGCGCGAAATAAATCACGAATCCAGCAGCTGTCGGACGTTCTGAAGGCGAAGCGGGTCCTCATTAACCAAAAGCGTCGCATGTTCGAACAATGTGTCTTCCCAGTCATAACGCACGGAGCTGAAACTTGGACGCTCACCAAGCATATTATCCACCGCATGCAAGTTACTGAGATAGCTATGGAAAGAGCCATGTTGGGCATCTCTCTCTACGACTGCGTGAGAAACACCGAAATTCGTAGAAGAACGATACTTTTAGAGATAGCATGGGTGATAGCAAAAAGAAAGTGGAAGTAGGCGGACGATATATTTTATGTATTATGCCGTAGACTGGAGGGAAGATGGGGCAGGAAAACGTTGGAGTGGAGACCACGAATGGGAAAGAGGAATGTAGAGAGACCCCGACCAGGTGGGCAGACGATCTTGTTAAAGTGGCCGGAAGAAACTGGATAACTGGAAACCGCCAGAAGTGGAGAGATTCGGAAGAGACCTCGTGCACTCAGAATTGTGTGACTAAAGGTGGAAAAAGAGTTATCAAAGTGGGTCCAGCTATTTAAGTGGGACCAGTATTAAAGGGGATCCAGTTATTACAGTGGGTCCAGTTGTTGAAGTGGGTCCAGTTATTAAAGGGTGTCCAGTATTTAAAGTGGGTCCAGTTATTAAAGGGTGTCCAGTTATTAAAGTGGGTTTCGTTATCAGCGTACCGTAAAACTTTCTAGTTTTGTTTAATTTATAATTATTATTTTATTACCGAGATCTAATTCTATGAAATTGCATATTCAACTAGCTATCAACTTGGGTTCTACACGTGGCGCCAAGTTTTTATGAAACGTTTTGTTTTGTCTTTTTTTTAATCAATAAATATTGACAAAGATAAAATGTATAAAAACTCGAGAGTTGGGGTTCAAGACGTCATTAGTCTTGTATCTAGAAATGAATGAATAAAATGAATGTTACATAAAAATGACGTATTGCGAATTTTAAAAGCGTCGTATCTATCGTTTTGCGCCATCAGGATCAAATTTTTGCGGTTCGAATTTTTCTTTCCTTATAAAATCTTTGCAAAGACCATAGCAAAAAGAAAGAAAATGAAAGCGTGACAAAGCCCCGTAAAGTCCTGAACGGGCAGCTGATTACAATGCCTTACATTAACTAATGAAGCCTGATAGCCCTTCACGAACTACGAAGCACATTCGTTAAGATTCCGATCTACACGAACAGCTACATGAAGATCTAATGATAATGAAAGTAGGACTACGTTATGGTACTGGTAGAAAGTATGTTTATTTGGTAGTAATCAAATTATGGAATATTGATGAAAATGTAAAGTAGGTTCTTAAGGCCAAGAGTATCGAGTTGAACTAGAAACTCTAAAAGAGTTGGCGATCTGCGGGAAGCGAGTGTAGTTTCGATAGTTTTGTCGCCGGTGTGCAAGTGCGTCTAGCGATTACTCGCGCCACTCGCCCGCGGTCGCTCGGTCCTCTGTACAGAAATGATCAAGCGAGCCGAGCGAGCATCGTTGAACGAGTATCGCTGAGCGAGTTTATTTTTGAAAGCTCGTCGCTCAGCGACAAAACTAATAAAGCGAGTCGTCGCCGGCAGTGTGAACAGTCTGAGAGCAACTATTAATATATGCATCTTTTTCGTTTACACGGAATGTATATTGTGCGTTTCTTGAGAGAGAAAATCGCCGATAGTTACTCGTTTTCTCGCCGCCGGTCGGACCACTGCGATAACGGTAAATATTCATCAACATCTTTGAAATTATTGTTCTACTTTAAGATTGTATAATATTACCTTTATACAAAGGTTTCTTTTTTTTTGATTTGGTAAAATCATCAAACATGATTGTTTCTTCCCTGGGTGAAAGCTCCCTTCCTTTCGCGTTCAGACTCTTACTGCCTAAAATCTATCGTGTTCCTTCAGTTGTTGTTTACGTTTATGTTTTTACAGTACCCCAATCCGATTCTACTGATCTTTAACCGTTAGTGCATAATTGCTCTCCGAGACATAATATATTTATTTGCCTGCATACTTAAATCTGAACACTTCGTAGAATCGACTGACTACGCAGGTGCTACGGCGTAGCAGCCACAGTAGCAGCTGCATCATACTAAAAATAGCCGTTAGTATCCTCGTGTTGCGAATATTTTTTCATAAAAGTATTAAATAAGATAGAATTTTGACATAACAATCATTTTAAATTGAAGAGAGAAATTAATAAAGCAAAAGTCATTAAAGTAACATAAATAAAGTGTCCGTCGAACAGACGTGACCAGAGTTGTGACGATAAATAAATACCGCTATATTTTAACTTTATAACTCCATTAGTAGTGAGTCGTGCCGGTAAGGAAATTGGCAAGCTCTCTGAACACCTTTACGCGGTGGTTCTCAAAGTGAAGCGCTTTATAAAAAGTTTTTTTTTTGTATTCGTTTCTTCAATAACCTTGATGTGGAAAGGATATTCTCTCGTGGTTAAAAGGACGCAGTGATTTTTACACGGATTGAAAAACTTTTATTTACAAACCTTTCTTGTCTAGATATAGTTCCACAATCTTGCATTGTGTGAATGCCGCGAATATTTAGAGGTTAAAACCTCCAAAATCAAAATAAGGCTCTCCTGCTCACAACTCTACGTCTGCAACTCATTCTTATATGATCCAAAAATAAATTACCTCAGGACATCACAAATCTACCCAAAAAGTATTAAAAACAATATTTAACTGCTCCCCTCTTACCTGACTGTCGGCGTCTTCGTCTTACTTGATAGTCGGCGTCGTTCAACACGACCGTCGACGTCGTCTTACTTGACATTCGACGTTATCTTACATGACAGTTGGCGTCATCTTACCAGATAGTGGGCGTCGTCTTACTTGACATGCGGCGTCGTCTTACTTGATAGTTGGCGTCGTCTTTCTTGATAGTTGGCGTCATATTTCTTGGCATTCGGTGTCATCTTACTCGATAGTATCTAGTACTGTGCAATATAACTTTGGGAATCGGTGCAGTGTAAGTGAAGGCGCTGAAGCTATTAGGAAAGCTAATGAGTGTAGCTCGTGAGCTCAGGATTGTCACTCTTGTCTGAAAGTGTCTTGACTAGCGTTGCCAAGAAAAGGTAAATAATAGTTTTGATACTGTTACTGTTGGAATGCTAAAAACTACTTTTCAAATTGTTTTTAAAATATTTTAAGTTCTAGTTTTAATTATGTCTATTTTGTAAATATTTCGTTTGTAGATTTTTAGTTTCAGTTGGTAATAAGCTTTATTAACTTAGCGTAGGTACTTTTCAATTGTCTGTCAATTAAAGATTCAAAATTAATAGAGTTTTTGAAATTCAAAATCACCAGTCAGTGTCTCACAAGTGCTGCTGTAACAGCGCCTGGCCTCTTTCAAGTGCATGTAAAATGCATTAAAAATCATTTTAAACGTCTTTGATGTCTGTGCATACGTCTTGTCTCTTGAGACAGTTGCTTTATATAGAGACTAGAATGATCAGGATATTATTGTAATTTTATTTTTAAGAATCGATTTTCGAATGATAATATTTGAGAACTAGTTTTAGTTTCCCTTATTTTTTTTTTATCATGTTCTTGTTTTTTAACAGCGAATTGTAAAATTACTATTTAACTGTTTTAGGTACATTTAAACTGTTAAATTAACTTGTTATGTTAACAGTTTAAATACAAACAGTTAAATTTTAAAAATCTCATCTTTATGATTTTGTAAATTACATTTGTTACAGTATGATAATGGTGTATTTAAAGGGATATTTTAAAAGACAAATGTTTTTTTTATTATCTTGCTGATGTTTAAAAGGTCGATCGGTTGCCTCGTTGCTCAAGATAGCGGTCGCAAGCACGACTAAGGTCCCGGGTACAACTCCTGGGTCAGGTGTCACTGGGCTGTTTCATTAGGAATTTCTCACCAGCAGCCTTGGAGTCTGGATTTGTGATGGTTTATTATAATTAGCTCGCGCCTATATCATGGGTGCAAATCATAAAAAAGGTACGAGAACTTAAGCCTCTGCCTTATCCTTCAAAGATACCAGGAGTTATTTTTACGACATCGTTTTTTATATGACGGGTGCGTTTACAAAAAACATTTAACTGAACTTACATACAAATAGCCAGATCCGGAACAGTAACGTGTAGGTCATCATACATTATTATGTATGGCTTGCGGTAATCGATACCGCGACAGGCAGAGCAGCAGTCGATTGCCCGGCCACTGTACCAGCCGTACCGACATTTCCATCCCAAACTTCCGCCAATCCTTTATCCCCAACCATTCCAGAAATACTTCCCACTCTCGAGACCACGCGCTTCAATACATTTCAATAAAACCATGGGTCAAAACAAAACCTCTTAATATAAACATTCTTCGCGGAGAGATATAGATGTTGTATCCCAAGGTGGCGTGGTTAGGGTACCGTCATATATGAAGACCGCAGGGCCTACAAAGGAAACAACATAAACAAATATTTACGTCAAAGCCCTAAAATATCCCCAAATTGAATTCCAGTTTTGATAAGTGATCCCTTAGTCCCTGTGGGTGAACCGCATCCTCAATTTGAATAATCAATGGATCTGTGTGAGACTTGAGTGGCTCGTGTGTGCCTTAGATCATAACTCAGTCCCAATATTGAGTTTGAAGACAGAATTTTGAAAGATGATGAAATATGTCTGTCATCGACATATTTTTGAAGCAACTACTTATTTCTCTCCCTTACATCAGTAAAAAAATCTGTAAGTATGAATTAAATCGAATATGGGCATGGGACAGGTTATTTCCAATACTTTAAGCTCTGAGAGAAACGGTGAAATTTTATACGGTCCATTTAACCATTTTGCTTAATTCAGATAGGCAACAAATGCGTAGAGATTGCAAGATAAAATCTTTAAAACTAATGAAGATATCCCGGTAATTAATACCTCCAAATAATATCTAGGCTTTGGGAAAGTTTCACTAAAACATGGTCAACTTTCCCTAGTGTAATTTAATCCATTCACCAGGCACAAACTGTATAATCAAGCCATGGGTACGGTTAGCCGATACCAAAATCTTGACAGCACTAAAAGAAAAATAGCGAATGCTGACTATGCTGAGTAGCATTAGGCTGAGACGGCTGTCAAAATGCTTCGCTTTCGTCTGAACTCAGCATGGTTTCAGTCGATAATTTAGTCAGCATACCTGACTCTTCAGCATTTCTGTCCAGATTTTGTATCGGCTAACCATACCCATTAATTAATTTAATCAGATAGTAATTCGGTACCTACCCTGTACCTAACTCATTTGACAATGCTAGCGCACACGTCATTCCAAATGCTAAGCCAATTAAGTTGCTTGATTTCTAATCACGAGTTCATTAGCGAGCGTTTCATTGGATTTCAGTGCACAATGTATTCAGACACAGGTATAATAAGTAGTTCGTACGTGAACTAATAGATGGCAGTGTTTTCAATGAATATTTGTTAAAAGCAACACGAGATTTTTTATTGGGTAAAAAAACGTGTATTTACTATTATTAATTTTATAATATTTCAATAATGATTGAGCAAAAAAGAATTAAAGCAGTGGTGGCCCAGTGGCATCGGCCCCGACTTACGAGTTGTAGGTCGTATAGGTTCGAACCCAGCCAGGCGCATTACTTTGTGTAATTTATTTCATCACCACTGCTCCCAAAATGGCGAAGGAAAACATCGTGAGGAAACTGGCATGTCATAAAACCATCAATTTTGAAGACATGTGACATCTACGCACTGGGCCCGCATGGTGGATTATGGCCCGCTCCCTCTCACAGACAGGAGGCCTGTGTCCAAGCAGTGGGAACATTATAGGCCGATGATGAAGGAGAATTAGGTGAAAGAAGTATGTAAGGATCATAAAAGGTGGCGCTCTGTGATATCTGTCTATCCCCATGAGAAAAGAGCGTTACTACCGTATGAATTAACCACACGTTTGTGGTATATACCTATAAAATTGGAGTGTCTGTTTGTAATATTGAAATAACCATTTTTTACTACAAGCATACGAATCTATATACGGTACATACACTAAAATAACATTTTTATAATTTTTGTCTGTCTGAGGTCTGCGTTTTTGTAATGGCTAATCTCTAAAATGACTGGGCCGATTTTGACGGGACTATTATTGGCAGATAGCTGGTGTAAAGGAGTAACTTAGCCTACTTATTTTATAAATCCTTTGTTTAAAAAAAATACATTGTTGAGTTCCACGTGAACGAAGTCGCGGGCACAGCTAGTCACTTCTAAATCTTGTTCTTTAAAAACATAACCCTTTTTCTGACGCAGTCTGATATAAACCTACTTTTTTCCTTTGAATTAAAGACATTATCAACATCTAACTTTAAATATAGACATGCAGTAGATTGTTAGTGGACAATCTACAAGCGAATACCACATTTTTAGGGTCCCGTAGTCAACAAGGAACCCTTATAGTTTCGCCATGTCCGTCCGTCCGTCCGTCTGTCCGCAGCTTAGCTCAGAGACGCCCAGTACTAGAAAGCTGTAATTTGGTGTAAATATACGGATTTGTTGCGCCGAAAAAGTGGTAAAATAAAATCTCGTAGTTTAAAAGAAAATTATCATGACTAAGTAGGCTTTACAAGTTTACGAGTAATAGTCGACCAACTTATAAAACGTACTTGAATAACATTTTTTTCTAAACAAAATGTATCGGAGAACATGTTGTTTAACTGCAAATGTAAGTTTGTCAACTTTATTTTTACAGCTATATTATGGGTATGTTTTGGGGATAGGTATAGGTTTTTATTGTCAACTATTTTTAACTAACTTCAAAAAAGGAGGAGGTTCTCAATTCGTCGTAATCTTTTTTTCCCCGATTTCTCAAAGACGCCTGGACCGATTTTGAAAATTCTTCTTTTGATTGAAATAGTACACCTTCCAATTGGTCCCATGATCATCAAGTCAGGATCTGATGATGGAATCCTGGAGAAATCGTGGGAACTCTTTAAATTTTAAATCATTCTTGAAGCGATTTGATAACAATAGTCAATCCCGTCGAGTTTCGGCTCGTTAGAGTCGTCTTTATTACATAGACATTGATGCTGGATGATGTCCATGGTCTGATGATAGAGCTGGAAGGTAATAATGAGTTCTTTCTTATACAACAACTCAATCCTACTGAGCTTAGGGTCATTTGATTCATCTTTACATGGGCTTTTGTACTGGATGTTTTCCAGGCTGGAGCTGGAAGGTAGCCATGGGATCTTTGTAATACAACAACGCAATCCCATCGAGTTTGGGCTCATTTGATACGTCTTTACATAGACTGAATGTCTTAGGTACCTAGTAAATTTTAATGCACGTAAATTAAATTAAAATTAAATTCAGCGAATCAGTTTAGTGAGTTCGCATAAGTATTTTGAGGGGCAACTACGGAACCCTACACTGTGCGTGGCCCGACACGCACTTGGCCGGTTTTTCCTAATATAACTTTGTCTTAATTTACTTACTAGACATTGTTTCAGCATGTCAAAACAGACCCCTATTCCCACACCGTAAAATCCAAAAACAACAAATCTTTCCACCTCCCTCCGTCAAACGAGCCGTATATTAGAACTACAGAACACTAAAGTACGTGCGTAAACCCGTCAGCAATAAATTCCTCTAATACACATTCCACATTCGGCTACAGAATATGTATTTTTTGTTTAGGAAACGTTACAAACTAGTGTGTAACACGCGAGGTTGTGTTCAAAGCTCGTATTATATAGGTAGGTACTGGCATTAATCACCAGAGTCATAAATCAAGGTGATGACTGACGTAAACGAACCTTGTATTAGCTAAAACTGCTTTAAAGGATGTTTCATCTCGTTAGAAGAAAATGAGCCCAAAAGATATACGTCGTGGCCAGATCTTAAAAAGTATTTATCTTTATCTTTATCTTTTCTTTATCTTTATCTTCTTTACATATAATAAAAACGTAGAGCTGTCATTCCTGTACATTGAATATTTTTTTCTTTTTGTATTTTTTTCGAGATAAGGGATCGATTCTGATGCCAAATCAACTTTTTTTTTTTCGAAATTTTTTAAGTAACTTTGATTTGATCTATCTCCTAAACTACTGTAAAGTTGTCGATCAAATTTTCCTCAAATATTTCTAATAATATGCTTCTGTTAATAGGCTATGGATTATTACGCTATTTTCCCTGGGAGATAAGCAATTTTGAATTTTGTTGTTTTTAAATGTTTGTTTGGAGTTGGAAGCTAAACCACTGGATATTATTTATTCAATTTTTTCTCAAATATTCCTTAAACTGCTCTTCAATTAATAGGATATGTATAATTACGCTATTCTCCTTGGGGGATTAGCAATGTTATAATATGTTGATTTTCAGTCATTGTTGACATTTGTATAAGAAACGCTATTTGAAAACTACTAACAGCGTACTAGCCAGTCTGGTTGGTAACCCGCTTGACTTTTGTGTAAGGGGTCTCAGGATCAAATCTTGCAATTTTCTTTTTCACTTTTTGTGTTTAATTTTTTTGTTTTTATTATTTCGTCCTAAGAGTTTCAAATAATAAAAAAAATGTGCATACTTTTACTTCAATATTATTCGCAATTTTAATTCATTACTATTTTTTTTCAATAGTTCTCTAGGATATAAATCTACACTGATTTTAAATTGTAGGTAGTAAGTTGTTTTTTTTTTAAACTGTAATTGTTACGAGGTGTAGGAATTTGAAAGATTCGAAAACAATCAGTGTTTCTATTATTTTGTGTTTATTTATGTTTTGAATTGGTGCTCAAACCAGTGCATAGATTCTGTTTGAAACGACGACAAGTTGTACTCATCGAGTCAAATAATTAGTTATTTTTTAGGTATCACGCGGTATGCTAAAGGGAGAAGAGCAATGCTATTGTACGTTCAATTTGCAACGATACTGTAAATCGACCAAAAATATATGGTCTAATGTTTAAGATAAACACGGATCTTTGAAATTAATGTCGCTCAAATAAGGATGTTTCCTATGCAAACTATGTACCCTAGATATAACATTATTGATCTAAACTAATAATAAAAATGCAATTATGTTTGTTTTTTTACCTTTTCACGCACTACTACCTACTGAATCGTCCGTCCCAAAATTTAGCATATACGTTGTCAGGAGTATAGACACGGATATAGGGTATCTTTCATCCCGAATAACAGAAGAGAGCTGTTGCCGAGAAAACAATTACGTTCATATTCCAGATGGCGCCACTTACACGATCCGTATTGTTTCTCAAATTCTAAATTAACGCAAGCAAAGCCGCGGGCAAACACTAGTTTAACAATAAAACACATAAGTTGGCAGCTGGCAAAAAACTAATTTTATCTTGAAATCTAGACAGTTAGTGCAAAGTATCATAGATAATATAGGTAATAGACCCTTATTTTGATCTAACGTGTTTAACATTTATTTTATTTCATGAAATAGAACAGTACCTGTTACTGTGATAACCATCGTAATGTGTGTCATGACAGTTCATAGCTTGTTTATTTTTGCCCATGGGAAGAAAAGCTTGAGCAGCGTTTCCATTTTCTTATAATCAAAATTATTTATTTTGGGACAGCTTGATCCAAGTACCTATACAAAAACTCAAAAACGGTTGTTAGTGTTTGTAGATAGATAGGTACTTATTTTCTTTTGGCAGCAGACAGGTAGGTAATACAAAAATATAACTAATCGCGTAGGTTCCAAGCACAATCGCTAGTACCAGTGAGCATTGTAAAGGTTTTCAACCAAAAATTTCTTGGTTAGCCAACGATCATGACTTGCCCGGTACCTACTTCAGTTTTTGTACTTGTAAAATAACAGGTTTGATGTCAATTATAATTGTTATGTAGAATATAATTTTATTCTGTAATTTGGTGCAAAACTTGCAAATTGTCTCCTTATTTTGAATTAGTAAAGAGTTCAGATATAAAGTTGAAAGTTTACTCCTTGAATATCCAAAAATGTTTTTAACATTAATATAACAAAGTTTATACAGAACCTGCCAGTCTTAATATAAATAGTTGGTTATTTCTTTCTATATTAACACGAGTACGAAGATAAGAAAACTAATTTTGAAGCCACAAGAGCTATAAAGTGCTGGATGTTTAATATTACCAAACTTGAAGAAGTTTTGCGAAATGGCTCTGTAAGCAGCTGGTATCATTGTAATACGTTTTACACGAAAATAGTTCTTAAAATTTTCAATATTAAGTTTATTATAATATTATTATGCATTTTAAGGGTTTTTTTTAACGTGGTACAATCATCAAATGAGTCCTCCCACTCGTACTGGCAAATCCACGGTGATCCTTCAACAACCTTTTAAGTTCTTAGGGTCACGGTTACCATGGTTATCACGGCCTTGACCAATGCCGGGCGCGAGAGATCTCCGCCTATCGCCGTCGTGAGGACACGGCGGTGCACTGCCCAAGCAGGGCAGTCCTGCACCGTGTGCTCCACCGTGTCCTCCAGGCGATCCTCGCAGTGGTGATACCCAGACGTTTCCTCCATTCTCATCAGACACAGATACCTCCCGAAACTTTCGTGTCTGGTGAGGACCTGCGTCATGCGGTAGGTCAGGACGCTGTGACGCCTATCCAGCCACTCCTCAAAGAGGGGTCTTACCGCCGCGATTGCGGCGTGCCCGATACATTTTAAGGTATGACCAAAGATTTGGTTTTAAATTTTAAAAAGAACATTGATTTTGGGTAAACATCAACGATATGAATAGATACGATTTCAAACATGTCAGAGCGGCTCAACGAACACAGAGGGATAATAATTTTCAATTAAAGCACGGGTGAAACCGAGAAACTTGGGAAACTAGGGAGTTGGTCTAAATCTAACACGCGGGATATGTTCGTAGAAATAGACAAATCAATCAATCACGTACGAAACAAAAATAAACAGGGGTTGAAATCAACGTTTATTTTAACTTCAAATATGTCGGGATCAAAGCTATGCAAATATCAAAGACTGATTGACATTTTTCCCCTGAACATCAGAATCGCTATTTACATCATAAAGGTATTCGTTCGTGTGAGAAATTGACAAGGGTTGATTCCGGGGCGCCAAACGTCAAGCCAACATTATTCAATATGATAGCACCGCTAACGGGGTGGTACTTTGCCATAAGACTCCATTCACGACCTCAGGTGATACGATTTGATCCAAGCGAGACGTACGCGCGTCATTTGTTTTACTCGAGTAGGTAGGACCGCGATACGCAGCCCAGAATGACTAAGGCTCCATCTCCACCGTCCGAGTCCGTCCTTCTAACGTCGGAGAATCTCCACGACGAGCGATTATTCCGCCAGCGACTCGCAACGGAATCACCGCGCGCGCGCGGCGACTCGCAACCTCAGTGTTTTGTTTCGCTACTGGTTGCGGGCTCGCCGCGCGTCAGCTGCGCGCTCGCTGCGAGAGCTCGGCGATACGCCGACGATATGCGCTCATTGCCACTCGTCGCATCGCCGCCATAATATCGCCGTGTGGAGACGCGTTCATAGAGAGTATACGGAAATACGTGGTGTCCGTTTCGACCGCGCGGCCATGACGTTTTTTTTAAATAAAAACTATCCCAAGTTTTTGTAAAAATATGTAAAAGTCGATTCCCAAAAACCATGAATTTGTCAAAGCAATGGTTAAAAAGTTATAAGGGTTTGAACGTGGCCGCGCCATCGAAACTTTCCGAACCGCGCGGCCATGGAGATCTTTAAAACTAAGAGTCGCAGAGACCTGAAATTTTGGGAAATAGTAGATTGAATTTGTAAACCAAATGTAAAAATATAGAAAAATCCTGTGTTTGTATTTTAGGAATTGTAAGGATAAAACCTCATGGCCGCACCATTGAAACGGTGACAAAAACGTTATCGCCGATATCTCACTGAAAAAGAAACTCAGACGTCTGAAATTTGTTGTAAAACACAGATTTGCATTTGTCAAAACTTGTAAAAATACAACAAAAAATCCTAGGTTTACATTTCAGGAGCTGTAAGACTAAAACGCCATGGCCGCGCCATCGAAACGTTAAAAATTTAGTTTTTCGCCAATATCTCACTGAAAAAGCATCGCAGAGGTCTGAAGTTTTTTGTAAAACACAGATTTGAATTTGTCAAAACTAGTAAAAATACAACGAAAAATCCTAGGTTTATATTTGAGGAGCAGTTGAAGAAAATCTTCAATGCGTCTTGAATATGTCGATTAGGGTGACAACGGATTATTATTTACAGAGAAATTTCCACCTTTTTATTAGAAATGATATCCCAAGGATTCGTTGAACAAATTCTTTAAAAATCACATAAATTAGAGATTGTTCGATTGTTGGTATATGTTTTTAAAAAAACTAATTATTAAATTAAAAAATTCAGGTCTGTGTCAGGTCGGTGTAAGACGATACATAATTTAACATATGGTTTAATCTATGACTATTAAGATATTAAACTACATGAGAATTTTAAAAACAGACTATAGTGAGAATAAGCTCCATTTAAAGATGCCCTGTCTTTAAATGGAGCACTCAACATCGAACAATCTCTAATTTATGTGATTTTTAAAGATATAGCCATATTATTATTGCTCCTCATTGTTCGACGAATCCTTGGGATATCATTTCTTATAAAAAAGGTGGAAATTTCTCTGTAAATAATAATCCGTGGTCACCCTAATCGACATATTCAAGACGCATTGAAGATTTTCTTCAACAGCTCCTCAAATATAAACCTAGGATTTTTTGTTGTATTTTTACTAGTTTTGACAAATTCAAATCTGTGTTTTACAAAAAACTTGAGACCTATGCGATGCTTTTTCAGCGAGATATTGGCGAAAAACTAAATTTTTAACGTTTCGATGGCGCGGCCATGGCGTTTTAGTCTTACAGCTCCTGAAATGTAAACCTAGGATTTTTTGTTGTATTTTTACAAGTTTTGACAAATGCAAATCTGTGTTTTACAATAAATTTCAGACGTCTGAGTTTCTTTTTCAGTGAGATATCGGCGATAACGTTTTTGTCACCGTTTCAATGGCGCGGCCATGAGGTTTTATCCTTACAACTCCTAAAATACAAACACAGGATTTTTTTCTATATTTTTACATTTGGTTTACAAATTCAATCTACTATTTCCCAAATTTTCAGGTCTCTGCGACTCTTAGTTTTAAAGATCTCCATGGCCGCGCGGTTCGGAAAGTTTCGATGGCGCGGCCACGTTCAAACCCTTATAACTTTTTAACCATTGCTTTGACAAATTCATGGTTTTTGGGAATCGACTTTTACATTTTTTTACAAAAACTTGGGATGGTTTTTATTTAAAAAAAACGTCATGGCCGCGCGGTCGAAACGGATACAATACGTGGCACGACGACATTATCGCCGCGATTCTCTTGCTCGTGGAGATGGCGCCTAAGCCATTGTTTCATTCGCCTCTAGTTAGCCATACATTGCCCTACAACCCGCTTCATCACTTTCCCGTTCCATCAACTAAACCAAAGACTGCCATCTAATTTTATCAATGTATAGCTTGGTTGTATGGAAGCAACCTACATACTTTAGTGTAAGTTAGGTACTAATTGTGTACTTTCATATGGAGCCGTTGCTAAGAGGGACGGCGCGCACGGTAATTCGGCCTTACATCAGCAGTTTAGATGTCTTATTAAGTGATCTTGACATGCCCTTAATTTCGCCACAGCAGCAGCTCACCTAACACAAAATAAAGTTGTTTAAGCGACAACAGTGAGTACGCGTAAACGTGAAGTTCGTGACAAGTCATAATAATCTATACATATATATAATATAATAAAATAGTAGGAAAGTCAAAACTGTACATTGAATATTTTTTTAAAAGAATACTTGGGTTGTGATCTACAATCGATACCGAAGCCAAAAATATAGTTTTTAGAATTTTTGTCTGTTTATCTGTTTGTCTGTTTGTCTGTATGTATGTCCGGGATAAACTCAAAAAGTACTGGACGGATTTGAATGATTTTATTTTTGTTGTATAGGTATTAAGTCTGACCAACACATAGGCTATAATTTATCTTGGAAACTTGAACACCTGGTGCAGAACCGCAACGGACTAGCTAAACTATAAGAGATACAAAAATGGTGCGATAGCAAAAATTGTTCTGCGTGATGAGCATTTTCTGCTGAGGGAATAAATTTGAAGATCTGGAACACCTGATGTGGAACTCCAAGAGCCCAGCTACACTATAACATATACAGGAATGACGTCTTAGCAAAGTTGTTCACCCTGATGAGCACTTTTTGTTGACATATAAAAATTGAAGATCTCGAATACCTGATGTGGAACACCAAGAGCCCAGCTACACTATAACAAATACAGGAATGACGTTTTTGCAAAGTTGTTCAGACTGACGAGCACTCTCTGTTGACATACAAAAATTGAAGATCTCTGGAACACCTGATGTGGAACACCAAAAGCCCATCTAAACTATAACATAATAGGAATGAAGTCTTAGCAAGAGTTGCTCAGCCTGATGAGCACTCTCTGTTGACGTATAAAAATTGAAGATCTGGAACACCTGTTGTGAAACTCCAAGAGCCCAGCTACACTATAACATGTAAAGGAATGACGTCTTAGCAAATTGTTCAGCCTGATGAGCAGTCTCTGTTGACGTATAAAAATTGAGGAACTGAAATACCTGATGTGGAACACCAAGAGCCCAGCTACACTATTACATATACAGGAATGACGTCTTTGCAAAGTTGTTCAGCCTGACGAACACTCTCTGTTGACATATAAAAATTGAAGATCTGGAACACCTGATGTGGAACACCAAAAGCCCAGCTACACTATAACATATAAAGGAATGACGTTTTAGCAAAGTTGTTCAGCCTGATGAGCAGTCTCTGGTTGACGTATAAAAATTGAAAATGTTGAACACCTGATGTAGAACACTAAGAGCCCAGCTACACTATAACATATATAGGAATGACGTCTTAGCAAGAGTTGCTCAGCCTGATGAGCAGCCTCTGTTGTACGTCACTAACAAAGTAAGATGCGTATTTTTTTTTTGTTTTTTGTTGTTTAAAATCCCACTTGACTAAGACAACACTGCAACACTCAACGTGTTCGTAGTCATGAAACTGTGACAAAGCAAAGGTGTTTCAGGATTGTAATGTAGTCGTCTTCCCCTGGAGGCGACGGCCCTCCACCGCGTCTATCGAGGCGCATCGCCAGTAGAATGATCATCTCATCCGCACGCAAAATACGCGCATATGACGTGGAGTTGCGGATACCAGCCCGCTATACAATACAATACAATCGCCAGGATGAATCCTAGGAAAGAGCTCCGGCGCGATCACAGGGCAATATGGAGAGAGCGACTGTCGCAACCGAGTTCCGGGCACGCCCCAACTAGGGTCGCCAACATTTTTTTGTCAGAATATAGTATTTTCTTTGAAAAAGCCATAAAAAATATAGTACGCTTCAAAAAAAATATAGTATTTTAGTGGGGAAGAATAAAAAATAGACTAAAGTTATATTTTTACTTATTTATTTTTTTTAAACTATATTTTTTTGCACTTCTTCCATATTTTTTAAAAACGTGTTCGTAAATTGGAGGAAGTTTTTTTATTTTACTAATTTTAGTAATGAAATAGAAACTCAAAATATACATATGTACATTGAGCTATTGTACGGAAATATAGTATTTTCGCGTACTATATGTATATTTCTTCAAAAGTATATAGTACGGAGACCCTAAATATAGTACACTAAGTACTATATATTATAGTACGGTTGGCAACCCTAGCGCCAACCGCGGTGGTAAGACCCCTCTTTAAGGAGTGGCTGGATAGGCGTCACGGCGTCCCGCCTGACCTACCACATGACGTAGGTCCTCAAAGAACACGAAAGTTTCGGGAGGTAGCAGTGTCGGATAGGGAAGGAAGAATCGCCTGGGTGTCACCACTGCGTGGATCGCCTGGAGGACACGGTGGAGCATACGGTGCAGGACTACCCACTTGGGCAGAGAACCGCCGTGTCCTCACTACGACGATAATCGGTGACCTCTCGTGCTTAGTATTGGTCGAGACCATGATGCTGCGGGGCGAGACAGAATGGGAAGCAGTCGCCTCCTTCTGCGAAGCAGTCATGCTAGCGAAGGAGGAGGCGGGACGCATGAGGGAGAGGACAATGTCCACCTCCAGCCCAGCCGCAGCGGTAGACGCCGATGGCGACAGACGTCGCTACACGATCTCCAGCCACTGTAGGCGCGGCCATGCGGGCGGCGAGTAAGAGTGCACGTTGTGTTCCACGTGATGTATTACCACGCTAAAAAAAATGTAATCGTCTGAATGTACCATGTCGAACAAAAAAGCCGTCGAGGCCGTGGACAGAACACTTTGAGACATTCGCCATGATGATAGACCCATGGACAATATCACGGTAGGTACTGTTGTAAGAAGAATTGATAAGTTACGTATTCGGAGTCCCGTCAAGTATAACACTTCAGGAAAATTCTTGGCTATTTGATCGTGCGATACTAAAAATATGACCGAACCGCTGCAATAAATGAAAACATATTAGCCGAAATTGTTGGGAATGATGTGGTTCACACATCATACAATAACGTCGTCAATCAGGATGATGCCAGCAACTACCCACTCGATATTTTAAATTCATTAACTGCCTGTGGTCCTCGAGCTCATAAAATAACCTAAAAGTAATAATAATGCTTCTAAGAAATCTAACTCCACCAAAATTGTGCAATGAAACGCAACTAATAGTTACTGCATTACACAGAAATTTAAGCGAAGCTGAAATTCTCACCGGATGTGGCTCAGGGGAAACTCATTGATACCGTGAATACCAATCATCTCCAACAATTTCCCTTTCCAGTTCAAGCTCACACAATTCCAAGTAGCCGCTTACTTCGCGATGACCATAAATAAGTCCCAAGGACAGACCCTGAAGGAAGCTGATGTCGACCTAAGGTCCAACTGTTTTTCCCACGGCCAACTATATATAACACATGCTCGCCTGTCAGTAATGCTGACCACCTTTTTATTTTAGCACCAGAGGGAAAAACTACCAATGTCGTATATAAAGTGTTGTGTCTGGAAGTTTTCATTTCATTTGCTTTAAAGTTTGTTATAGATTCTATAACAAACTTTAAAGTGGGACATCAGCTACCCTCACTTTCTCAACAATTTAAAAAAGAGAATATTAGTTTATGTGCCTTAAAACCAAATACAATGCGGACGAAGTCGCGGGCAACAGCTAGTACGAAAATAAACTAAGTGTCATGTAATAAATATCCTCTGCTATCATTCTTAATAGTATCCTAATGAATAAAAAAGTTAATAGAAAACTTTTTTTATTTATTCCATATTTTTTCTCGAAACTTCGTCCCTTTGATTTGCATTAATAAAGTACCTGTGTACTTTCAGAATTCAATTTTAATTTTTTACGAATATTTTTACAATAAATTGAGGCCGTTGAAAGTTTTTGGTCAATTTTGGTACCTTTCTAAACTTGTTTTTTCTATGTCAATACTTGAAACCATTGTATATAAAGTCATTTGCTCTTCGCCTTGTCGGACTAAGCACTTTTGATGTTATTATTTTATTCATTAACCACCACCACTTAATCCATTACACCAGTACCTAATATCCACTGAAGATCAAAATTTAAGGTACCTACCTTCAACTTTCCCACTACAATCTTTCTTCCACTTTACCTCTACCAAAGCGCCCACGCAATAATCTTCTTTATTCCTTCCAATATAAGGGTTAGTAACGTATGTAAGTAAGTTAGGAGGTATTGACCCTTCATAAATCGGTGCTGATGGGCCATATGTTGGGTGATAACCTGCGTTACTCTTGGAGGACGGATGATGCAGAGATCTGATCGACCAAAGAGTACTTGCTTAGTTTATGTGTATCTTTGAGGTTGGGAGCTGGGGAAGTTTTGTGTTATACAACATTATTTATTGTTTATGCGAAACCCGATACACCTGTCCAATATTTTTGTGTAAAGAACCTATGTACAAAATTTTAAAACCGTATTATAAAAAGTCACAAAGTTATAAGCTTGCATATTACCAGGGTGTCGAGTCTGCTAATTATTAGTCAGAATGGCGCCACAATGGCGTTTCAATTGTAGTGCTTATTCGAACCATTTTTTACTGCTGGTTCGAATAAGCACTACAATTGAAACGCCATTGTGGCGCCATTCTGACTAATAATTAGCAGACTCGACACCCTGGTTGTCCGTTCAAAAACATGCTCATTTCGCGGCACACCCGTGTAAACCGCGTCTCCTGTATACACTCGTGATAATAGTTTGGCAATAGGTACCTAACCGCACGGTGATTATATTGTAATTAACTGGTAATAAAATTTAATTAAAATATTTTTGAAAAATAATATAACGTGGTGAAAAATCATTGGAATCGAATCAATTACTGATTCTGAACAAATTATATTCAGGTTTCGCTTATACTAAAAATAATGTTGTATAAGAACTGGGTACAATAAATAGAAGTTGAAGAATTCGTTTTCAGATTTTTCTCCAATAGGAATGTAAGTATATCATTATAATTTACATGACGATTTTATTTTTGGAAACTAAATCGCAAACGCAAATTACTTACAGCCGTGAGCATAAGAAAATATTTCGGTTACTGTAGTACCGATTAATATTAATACGAAAGGTATTCACTGTTTAGACAATTCAGTAAAGACGGAAGGACAGCCGAGAGCTTCGCAAACAATAACGTGGTTTAATTTAAATTGAGTTACAAACTCCTTTCATTGCTTTCAATGGCAGCTTATCTGTTGCTGATTGAATTATAAAGCTTTTGTGCTAGTGTTCATGTTTTGGATAAATTATGGATTTCCAAAAATTATTAATTATGTAAACTAATTTCGAAACGAAACGTAAGCCAACGTTGGTCTAGTCACAATTTTATCACCGACGCGTTCGGGGTCGCTGAAAAAATGACCCCGCGTCCTAAATAAAACGATGAATGCCACTTTCTCGTTTATTTTGTTCAACAAACCCGAACGTATAAGAACGGTCACCCTTCGGTTTTCTAACAAATGAGTGATAAAAGAACGATTGCTTATTCTTGAGACTTTCCACTTTGTTCAGGATGCAAGGCCAAACAGTGCTAAAATTTAATTCGCCACAAAGTGAATGTTTCGTGGACTGTCTTACCGGGTAAAAATGACCCTATGTGACCCAAAATGCCAATATGCGTTACACATAATACACATTTGTTGCCATCAATAATATTAATTGGCTTTAATTAACCGATCCCAATCAGAAGAGACCCACGGGTTCAACCTCTGCTTCCAATACCTACATCGCAAGCATTCTTGTCACAAGAAACTAAGCAACACAAATAGGCCAGATTAGCAACGCTGCTTAAGCCAAGAATACACAATTCGACGGCAAGCGGCAAGGTAACAGGGGAGTGGCAACTCGCCAGCTCGTTGTAAAGTTGACGATAAATTGCGGAGCAGGTGGCCAGTGCCCAGATTGGACCAGTTACTGGCCTGTTCCAGTCGCTATGCCAAAAATTATGGACCTCCCAGGTATGTTTAAATTTTAATATTTTGTTAAAGGACCCGAAATTTGGTGGGAGATGAGGTCAGTGGCATAATATGTGGTATTGAGAAATAGTTACAAACAAGCTACATAATATTTATGATATGCTGCAGCTGTATTCAGGAGCATGTTTCAGGATTTAACATACTGTGAAAAAAGGTAAGTTACTCACTTAACCAATTCAATGCCTTCCTTACTTAATTACACGCAGAGCCGCACCCATATCTACTGGATACCGAATATTGTTTGATCCATAATACGTTTATTTGGGATATTTTCCAAGACACACGCGGGTAATGTCGCTGGGAACTGTAAGTAGGTTACGAAAAATTTGCTGAAAAGTTGAAAGAATCTTACCACAGAGTTTCTTCAACCAAAAAAATCCCAAGATTTTAAAACTTAAAAAAAAAACCAAACCCTCACTTTCATGTTCCGCAAAAGAACTTCAAAAAACTTTTATCCAACTTTCACAACAAACTCACTAGCACCTCATGAACGGCACTCCTCAGGAAAAACACGACAGCACAACAGTACTCTTAAGTTCGCCATCAACACCTCACCCCATGCCAAGCGCAGACGACCAAAGAAACACACTTTGCCAAGAATTACGTCCGAACTTGGCGGATAAATGGCGCTGGCAATAAACTCGTGTTGAACAAAATGCTTGGAGCATTGTTTGTGTACCAACTTCCCTTGTTTAAGCCAGTTTAGAGGTAAATAAAGTTATGCAAGTTAGGGAGTTGGGTGAACTGAAAACGAATTGTCGGCGTACTCTGCGAACCCCCGGCGTACCGCGGCTACGGGCACGGCTTTATGCGTTTTTGGCTCAGAAAAGGATTTTGGAGTCACTTTCAGACTTCAAGTTGAGTGGATATAAAGTTTATTTAGTTATGCGAAAAGTTTTGGATAATGCATTTGAGAGTCGAACTTTCAAGCAAAGCAGCTGACTTAATTAAACTGTAACGTAAGTAAACTTATAAACAATTATGACAGTTTCTTACATCTATAACACTAACTTCAACAGCATGTCACGGAAACTTTGTGTTACTGACAACAACTGTTATTCTTGTTTTTTGTTGTTGTTTTTTGTTGTTGTTTTACACTCTTGTTTTTTTTTTCTCTTTGTTCATTTATTTGTTTATATTGTGTGTACCACCGCGGTTACCCAAATAAACGTTTTTTCTTTCTTTCTTTCTTTATTCCTATTCAAATACCGAATTTGGTAACACGCATTATTTGTCAACGGTTTGTCAGCAAACAACAATCATCTGAATAGAAAACCATACACAACCAAGCTTTTGTCATATGTTATTTGGCGAACACAATACACATGTCATCCTCCCGAATCCTAAACACATACGGAATACAACCAGAACCAATAAACTCATTGGATCCGAGATCCGTTATTGCACAGCCTGTATTTCCATTTAATCATTCAAATACATTTCAAAGCGGCGGTATCCAAAATACATATTCATTTTCTCCGTTTACACAGTCGAAGGGGTGACGTATTTAAGCCGTAGTATTCGAAGTGAGGGGACGCGGGACGTTGGGGACCTGTTGCCGTGTTGGGCGAGTGGAAGAGATGTCAATGGAACCATTTAACCCGCCCCTACTCAATAGTTTGGGCCACTTTGGACTGTGTGATTTGTTTGTTTGGTTGCTAATTGGCGGGATTTAGAAAGCTGGCGTGAATAAAGATACATGTTCAGGTCACATTTTTAGTTTGCACGAATAATTTAGTTTCGTTAGGCTCGATCTAGGCTACTGTGTACACAAAGTCTTCTAGACGTAATTAGTTTGCCAGACGTCTGTGTTAGACAAATTGACATGGGTTGACCATGTTTGTAAAACATTGTTGAAAGGGTGTTTCAGAATCACTCCCTACACAAAGTAAAACTAAGGCATTTAATCGGTACCCATTTACTAAGTTATCAACTCGGATCCACGTAATCCTCGGGAATACATAGCAAAGATCCAAAGTACATAGAAACTAATCAATCATTTTTAATTATGTTCCCCGCAATATCCCTCAACCCTTACCTCGCGTAATCCGCAATTACTTATACATCAATTCCCTCTGCCTAATATAAACCCAAGTCTTCTATTCAGAGAGAGGTAACATATGCAAATCGGTAATATCCAATATGTGGGAAGGGGACTAATCCTTCCTTTGGAAGTCAATACGTTACGACCTACGTAGGTACACAGAAATCCATATTATGCGACCACAGACATTGATACAAATCATACAAATACATAAACAAACAGACATACTGTGTGTTCAAAATACTCGCTTTGTGCATTTCGTATTAATATAGTATATAACATAGTGAAGGATGAATATGTATGTTTCAATTTTAGTAATATTCCAACGGTTTCTGTGTTTCTCGAAATGTGTTTTTAAATCGCAAAATTGGATTATCTATCTATTTGAAACAACATAAATAATATTTCACATGAATACTCTACTACAAGTATTCATGTGAAATATTATTTATGTTGTCTATGAAACTCTCTATCCGCTTATTATCTCAATTAGCGAACTCCACTCTACATGAATCTGTGAAAAATAATTGCAGTTTATAAACTATCCGTGTATCTACCAAAGATGGCACGGTTGACACAGTGTCTTGAGCGATTGACTGCTGTGTTGTGTGTCGCGGGTTCTATTTACGCACGTTACAAATATTTTGTATGACCTACAAATAGCTTCGGAGGTGGACCGCAGCGGCGATTGCTTCCGCTGCGGTCGGCCCGGTCATAAGGCCGGCTCGTGCAACGCCCCGCCGCACTGCTTCCTATGTGCGGCGGCTGGCAAGCCGGCCGATCACCGGGCAGGGGGCAAGTCCTGCGCCCCGCCCGCCAAGACCAAGAGCAGAGGTAGGCCCTCTGCCGCCGCTGTCCCCGCTACTGCCGCCGCCGCCGCAGCTCCTGCTGCCGCCGCCGCCGCCGCCACCGCCGCCGCCGCCGCCGTCGCCGCCGCCGCCGCCGTGGCCACGCCCTCGAGGAGGGCCCTGGAGGAGGCCGCAATGGATTCAGATTAATGTCTCCATTGCGCTTCCTCCAGGCGAACATCAACCACTGCGCCGCTGCTCAGGATCTTTTGCTCCAGAGCATGGCGCAGTGGTTGATTAACGTCGCCGTGGTCGCCGAGCCGTACTTTGTCCTGCCCAGGAATGACTGGGTAGCAGACCTGGACGGCTCGGTGACCCTAATTTCGTCGGCCGCCGCCGGTACCCCGCCCCTCGATCGTGTCGAGAGAGGGCACGGGATTGTCGCAGCCCGGTTCGGGGAGATCGCCGTGGTAGGCGTTTACTTCTCCCCGAACCGATCTATCGCCGAGTTCCAAGACTCCCTAGAGGAGCTGGGAGACGTCGTCGTCGCCCTCGGTTCCCTCCCCGCGCTCGTCCTGGGGGACTTCAATGCCAAAAGTCCGGCTTGGGGTTCCCGGAGCACGGACTATTCGCGGGGCAGGAGGCTCGAGCGCTGGGCCCGTGCGCATGGCCTGGTGATCGAGAACCGGGGTTCCGTCCCCACGTGCGTGCGGTGGACGGGCGAGTCGGTGGTAGACGTAACGTTTGCCAGCGCCGCCCTGTCGCCGCGCGTCACCGACTGGCGTGTTGTGGAGGAGGTGGAGACCTATTCCGACCACCGGTATATCCGGTTCGACGTCTCCACCCAGACCTCAGACGCGCCGGTCTCAAGTGGACGGAACCTAAGTGGTCCGCGATGGGCGCTGAAGCAGCTGGACCGGGAGCTATTCCTGGAAGCCTCGATCGTGCAGGCCTGGGTGTCACCACCGGACAGGCCTGCCGACGTAGACGACGAGGCTGAGTGGTTCCGGGAGGCCATGTCGGAGATCTGTGACGTGGCCATGCCCCGGGTCCGGCAAGGACGCGCCCGGCGTCAGCTGTACTGGTGGTCAAGCGAGTTGGCAGCGCTGCGCGAAGCGTGCGTTGCTGCGCGCCGCCGGTACACCAGATTCCGCAGGCGCCGCACCCGACCTCCGGATGCGGCGACTGTAGAGGCGGAGCTGCACGAGGGCTACAGGGCAGCGAAGACCGCCCTCCGCGACGCGATCTGGCGGGCCAAGGAATTGGCCCGCGAGGAGATGCTGGGGACTCTGGACGGGGACCCATGGGGCCGCCCCTACAAGTGGGTGCGAGAAAAGCTCCGCCCCTGGGCTCCCCCGTTGACGCAGAGTCTCCGGCCTCAGTTCGTGGAGGACGTGGTGAGCGCCCTGTTCCCTTCGAGAGGGGAGGAGTATGCTCCCCCGCCCATGGCTCCGTCTCCGACGGAATCTGAGGAGGAAGCTGACGCAAACGCGGACCGCGTTAGCGACGACGACGTCTACGACGCTCCAGAGGTGACCGAGGTAGACCTGAGAGTGGCGGTACAACGGCTCAAAGCCAAAAATACCGCCCCAGGACCCGACGGCCTGCCAGGAAAAGCCTGGGTCCTGGCCTTCGGGACTCTCGGGCCTCGACTAGGGGGGCTCTTAAGCGCGTGCCTGGAGAGGGGCCGGTTCCCGCTTCGTTGGAAGACGGGGAAACTGGTCCTGATCCAGAAGTCCGGGCGCCCTGCGGACTCTCCATCCGCATTCCGGCCCATCGTGCTGCTCGACGAGGTGGGCAAGCACTTTGAGAGAGTCATTGCAGACCGCCTCGCCGGGCACCTGAATCGGGTGGGTCCGAACCTGTCGGAGAGCCAGTTCGGCTTCCGCAGGGGGCGCTCGACGGTGGACGCAATCATGCGCGTGAGAGCCCTCACGACGGGGGATGCAGTGGCCCGGGGCAGGGTCGTCTTGGCGGTGTCTCTGGACATCACCAATGCCTTCAACACCCTGCCCTGGAGTTGCATCAGGGAGGCACTCCGGTATCACCGGGTGCCGCCCTACCTCCGCCGAATAGTCGAGGATTACCTGACGGACAGAGCCGTCATCTACCCCGGTCACCGGGGAGAGTGGAACCGGCGAGAGATGTCGTGCGGTGTTCCACAGGGTTCGGTCCTGGGACCGCCCTTGTGGAACATCGGATACGACTGGGTGCTGCGCAGCGACCTCCCTGACGGCGTCAGCGTAATTTGTTACGCTGACGACACGCTCGTCCTTGCACAGGGAGAGTCGCACCAGGCGGCGGCCGACGTGGCGACGGAAGCGGTCGCGACAGTTGTCGACAGGATCCGGCGGTTGGGACTCGAGGTGGCGCTGCACAAGACGGAGGCCATGTGTTTTCATGGCCGCCGTAACGCGCCACCGTCGAGTTACAGCATTACGGTGGAAGGAGTTCCAATCGGCGTACAGGGGACGATGAAGTACCTGGGACTCGTCCTCGATAGCCGGTGGAACTTCAGGGAGCATTTCCTGAGTTTGGCCCCAAGGCTGAACCGTGCAGCGGCCGCCCTCAGGCGACTGCTGCCCAATCTCAGCGGGCCAAACGCTTCCTGCCGTAGGCTGTACGCTGGCGTCGTGCGGTCCATGGCCCTCTACGGGGCCCCTGTGTGGGCCCTGAGCATCCGGACGCGACCACAGAAGCTGGTCGCATGCCAGAGGGTCATGGCTATCCGAATGATCCGGGGATACCGCACGATTGCCGGCGAATCGGCCAACCTGCTTGCCGGATTGCTGCCTTGGGATCTGGAGGCGACTGCCCTCCAGCGCGTCTATGAGTGGCGCGTGGAGGCGCAGCGCCGGGGCGTGACCCCGCTGCCTCGCGAAGTCGAGGCGCGGCGCGAAGACCTCCGGCGCGATCTCAGGGCAGTATGGAAGGAACGACTGTCGCGACCGACGGCCGGGCACGCCGCAATTGCGGCGGTAAGACCCCTCTTTGAGGAGTGGTTGGAGAGAAGTCATGGCGTCCTTACCTTCCGCCTGACGCAGGTCCTCACCGGGCACGGGTGCTTCGGGAGGTACCTGTGTCTAATGCGGAAGGAGGAAACGTCTGGGTGTCATCATTGCGAAGATCGCCCGGAGGACACGGTGGAGCATACGGTGCAGGACTGCCCAGCTTGGGCGGCGCACCGACGTGTCCTCACGGCTGCGATAGGCGGAGACCTCTCGCGCCCGGCATTGGTTTCGGCCATGCTGCGGGGCGAGACGGAGTGGGAAGCGGTCGCCTCCTTCTGCGAAGCAGTAATGCTCGCTAAGGAGGAGGCGCGCCGCGAGCGAGAGAGGACAGAGTTCTCCCTCCGCCCCAACCGCGGTGTAGGACGCCCACGGCGACGGACGTCGCGAGACGATCTCCGGCCACCGTAGGCGCGGGCATGCGGGCAGCGAGTAAAGGGCAACTCGCTGCCCGACCAAGGACCATGCCCGGGTCGACGGCGCGTTGTGTCCCACGCGCGTGATAGATATAGGATATATCTAAGTAATAATAGTAATATATTAACAGCGATCAACTGATTTCAGAACGAAATCAGTTGATGTTCAAATTTAAATCGAATCAAGATAAGGTTGCAAATAAATACTTACTGAATTTGTAAATTATCTAATTAAGTTTTAAAATGGTTCTACTGAACAGGATTTGTTTATTGTTGCCCATTTTATTAATTATTTAACAACAATGTTTGACGATCTGTGATTGGTCAATAATGGCGGTAATATTTGATGGAAGTGGTACAATACTAAGTTTATAAAAGTAGATGTACCCTCACTTTGGTAGTCATTATTATTCAACTGTTCAAAGAGATAAGACGTGTCTGAAGTGGTGTCTTGGTTATTTAATGTGATGTAATAATAGAGAATACAAGTGTGTGATGCTGAAAGTTATATTGTGTGTCATACTGTTCTACAATAAAAATGTAAGTTATTTGATATTTATTATGTTATAAGAATATTCCTGTAAATTATGTATTTTTATAATGTGAACGGATAAATTATGTTGCCGTGGAGTTTCTTTTCTCCTTTCTTCTCCACGAAGACCTAGGGTTGCGAAAGGAGGTAGTTTTGGTAATAAATAGCTAATCTGGATTTGTGCTTTCATTTATAAACATTAATAAGTCCTTGGAGATATTATTTACATACAGTAAATAAATAACATTAACCATCCTGATACCTAAAAACTTGATAATTAAGTAGATATTTATATAAATATAACAGAATATACATCCTATTTCTAACATCAGAAGTGGGATAAGTCCCTAACCTATTTATAATTTCTAATGAACTTTTTTGTGTATTTTTCATAATCAACGTTGGAGCTATCAATCAGCACACCCTTGCTGCACCTGCCGCACCCCTGCGTCATCGGGTGGATGAATCGACTGTAGAAGGGCGATGACAACGTGCTGCCATCTCGAACAGCGGCACTGCGACGCTGCTGAAAAGGATTGAAGCCAGGCTGAGGATAACGGAACGAGAACTCCTGCACCACATCAGTATAAATTATTGGCTAATGTCGGTAAGGCCTCCAGAGGCTCTGCTTTTAAACGTTGTAATCAAAAAAGTGAGATGGAAAGATCCTAGATGTAGATCGTGAAAGGTTAATCTTTATTAACATGGTAACGAGATTGAATAGAAAATAAGTACATCAAAACAAAGTGATGTTGGGCAGTTGCAAAAAAAAAAAAAGACTAGATGTTTTTATTTATAAAAATGGCTGTTTAAATTAAAAATGGTCAGTTGATGTCAGTTGATGAAACTGCAGCATCTGTTATATAGTCACACACTGAAACAGTTTGTGTACCTATATTTTATAAAGGTGACCTTTAAAGCAATAACAACTTGAGTGGTTAAGTATTTGAAAAGAAGTATCGATTAATAGGAAATTGAAAACACATCTAATTTTGAATGTGCCAGGGCCAACAAAATTGTTTGTTGGCCAAACAATAATACAGCAGTGAAAAATTGACAAATAAAGTTTCTTTTGCATAAAAGTATATAAATTCGCTAAACGAGAAAAAAAAAAACGGTATCCAGTTGTTGCTTGATAAAGTAAACTGGGTAAACGAGATAAAAAAAAAAAAAACAAAAAAAACTTTTGGTCCAAAAAATGATGAGAGTTGAGACTACATTTTTGTTTTTCTAATCCATCTTTCATTTAAAAAGTACCAGGGTTGGCATGATTAAAAAAAGTCCTTTGAAAAGAGGTTGAAAACTGTTTGCATTCGACAGTGTTTTTTTTTTATCACACGTTTAAAAACAAAGATTAAAACAAGCTATAAACATTGTGAAAACAAAAAAGAAAAAGTTCTAAAGTTACCTTTTCTGGCAGATGACTAGATATAAAATGAAAATAAATTAATATTTAAAAGTATGAATAGCTTGACGTAAAACCTATGCTGTTCCTACGTCACATTTTTGAACTTTTATTGGGACTGTATTTAAATAAAACATTATTTTTGGGATAAGTATCTAATTTATTCAGTTAAACAAATGCCTTAGTACCAGGATTTACCAGGTACAGTAGCTTAGTAACAGGACAATGTAACGCCTATTTTTGAAACATTAGCATATGACAATTTAAATTTCTATACAATCAAATGTATAACTACATATATGGATTAATAAAAAAAACATTAGTTATTACGAAATCAAAATTGTGGTCCTTAATTTCGACTGATGATGGATTAGTGATAATTCCCCTCATTTTAAAATATATTAGCGGCTCGTCCCGGCTTCGCATGGGTGAACATGATGTTACTCAGGGTGAAAGTAGCTAAACGCTATAAAAACAAGAAAAAAAGATAATACCTACCAACCTAAGACTTGAACTTCTACCCTAGATATATCGGTCCAGTCGTGTAGCCTCTAGACAATGGTCGTTGCTGTCAATAACCTTCAAATAGACGTTCTTATGATACATTAGTTGGAACGAAAAACAGATGACGAATAACATACAGAGTTAAAAAAAAAAGAAAATATATTCGTCCTCTAGAACCTGGCCCTGATAGTTACAAACACAAGAAAAAAAGAATTAGCCGAATGGGTACAGCCGTTTTGGAGTTAGCTCATAACTACACATTAGCAACACATTTGGCGATCCATTTCTATAGTATGGAAGATTATGTTATGTTGGTGTTTTCTCTATTCATAGAATAGAATTCTTAGTACAAAGTTAAATCCCCGCTGGTCCCTCTAGGCAAGTCCCTATGCCATTTAGTGTAAAAATCAACATTAGAACCGATACTACTAGAAGAGATTACGCGGCATACAAAAATGTTTTTGATCGGCTTTTGTAAATATTTTATTTACTATTGCGAGTCAAAAAAATAACAGATCTAGTCTAGAAATGAAACATCAATTTTAAACAATTTGATTAATACGGTTTGTTTAAAAAAATAAGTAAAAAAAAAAACTGTCCCGCCTCTCACAATGATGACGAATGGTCTTCTTAAAGTAATATTTAAACTTACAGATATTTAACCTTTGATAGAAAAAGCAAGAGTTGTTACAAAATAAAAAGGTGCTTTAATTATGACTATTTAAAAAGTTGTCTTAAAAACTTAAATATGATGGGATGGAACAAGACTGGACTTGGATTATGTGAAAACTAGTATTTGATCGAAGGAACCGAAATACGATTTGAATCTTAGTCTTAGTTATTAAAAGTATAGTTTAGTAAATCGGTAAAAAAAAAAAAAAAAAAAAAACGTGGTTTTGAAAAGGTCTCGACTTGAAAGTACTATTTGCAATAATAATAATATTGTCAGAATAACCGAGTCGTGAATTTCTTTTAAAAATATAATGCAAATCATGTAGCCAAAAAAAAAAAAGGAAAGATATAATATTTATTGGTACAGACACAGAGCATACACAATAATATGCAAAAGAAAATGAAAAATGAACAAGTGATAGACATCATAATAATTATTATATTGTACCTACTTGATATACGATCACTTTAGTTGAATCTAGACATTTAGTGAAATCAGTGTTATTTTGCTATCGTTTGTATGATGTATTAGTTTAAAGACATCAATGTATTTTAAACTAGTGTTTGCCCGCGGCTTCGCTTGCGTTAATTTAGAATTTGAGAAACAATACGGTCGTGTAATTGGCACCATCTGGAATATGAATGTAATTTTTTTTTTCTCAGCAACAGATCTCTTCTTTCTTCGGGATGAAAGATACCCTATATCCGTCTATGCTCCTAACAAAGTAATGCAAAATTTTGGGACGATCGATTCAGTAGGTAGTTTGCGTGAAAAGGTAAAAAACAAACATACCTACTTGCATTTATAATAAAGTTTAGATCAATAATGTTATACGTAGGTACCTATATAGTTTGCATAGGAAACGTCTTTGTTTGAGCGAAATTAATTTCAAAGATCCGTGTTTATCTTAAACACTAGACTATCATTTTTTGTTCGATTTACAGTATCGCTGCAATTTGTTATAGCATTGCGCATAGCCTTTGAAGGGGGAACTTCACCATACCGCGTGATACATTAAAAATAACTTATTAATTAACTCGATGAGTAAAACTTGTTGTCGTTTAAAACATAATCTATGCACTGCTTTGAGCACTAATTCAAAACAAATAAACACAAAATAATAAAGATTCGTTTGTTTTCGAATCTTTAAAATTCCTACTCCTCGAAACAATAAATTACGAATAAATAATATCCAGTGGTTTCGCTTCCAACTCAAAACATACATGAGATAATAGCGTAATAATACATAGCCTATTAACAGAAGCATATTATTAGGAATATTAGAGGAAAATTTGATCTACAACTTTACAGTAGTTTTGAAGATAGATCAAAACAAAAAAAAACATAAAAAAATAAAAAAAAAAAAAAGTTGACCTGGCATCAGAATCGATCCTTTATCTCGAAAAAAAATACCAAAAAAAAAATTCAATGTACAGAAATGACAGCTCTACGATTTCATTATAATGTAAAGATAAAGAATAAAGATAAAGAAGAATAACTAAAACCTTAGCTGTGGTATGATATTCACTAACTGTGGGTGATTGAACTTCACCGACGACGGTGGGGTGTTTGATTTGCCCAGTAAGGTTATAATAAGTAAGATTGTAAGGATTATAAACTGCTGGTCGGTCACTGCTCTGATATCTTTCTGAAATTCACGCGCAGCAGGTGATAAGACTGATATGTCAAGGCCAGAGGCTATTGTTAACCAGCGAGGTCGATAATTATGAACTGACTATTACAATTATGAACTGACTATTGCAATTATGAACTGACTATTGCAATTATGAACTGACTATTGCAATTATGAACTGACTATTGCAATTATGAACTGACTATTGCAATTATGAACTGACTATTGCAATTATGAACTGACTATTGCAATTATGAACTGACTATTGCAATTATGAACTGACTATTGCAATTATGAACTGACTATTGCAATTATGAACTGACTATTGTAATTATTAACTGACTATTGGCATTATGAACCTTAGTATTGACATTATGAACCTTAGTATTGACATTATGAACCTTAGTATTGACATTATGAACCTTAGTACTGACATTATGAACCTTAGTACTGACATTATGAACCTTAGTACTGACATTATGAACCTTAGTACTGACATTATGAACCTTAGTACTGACATTATGAACCTTAGTACTGAAATTATGAACTTAGTATTGACATTATGAACTTAGTATTGACATTATGAACTGCGTATTGACAGTATGAACTGAGTATTGACATTATGAACTGAGTATTGGCATTATAAACTGGGCATTGAAGTTATGAAAACATTGTTTCCGTTGGTCGGTCATTTGCTTGTTGCAAGTCTATCCCACTAGCAGCGGGTGGAGGGGACTTGACATGTCTAGGCAATTGGCAAAACAGAAATTTGTTTCTGCTGGACGGTCATTTGCTTGGTGCAAGTCTATCCCACGAGCAGCGGGTGGAAGGGACTTGACACGTCTAGGCAATTGACAAACAACAAAAAAAAATGTAATAAAGGAAATAAAGGAAAGAAAAAAAGGGATAATACACTTCAAGAGCGAAGTACTTGTCAGTATGGCCGTGTACTTCGAGAGCGAAGTACTTGTCAGTATGGCCGTGATAGATATAGGATATATCTAAGTAATAATAGTAATATATTAACAGCGATCAACTGATTTCAGAACGAAATCAGTTGATGTTCAAATTTAAATCGAATCAAGATAAGGTTGCAAATAAATACTTACTGAATTTGTAAATTATCTAATTAAGTTTTAAAATGGTTCTACTGAACAGGATTTGTTTATTGTTGCCCATTTTATTAATTATTTAACAACAATGTTTGACGATCTGTGATTGGTCAATAATGGCGGTAATATTTGATGGAAGTGGTACAATACTAAGTTTATAAAAGTAGATGTACCCTCACTTTGGTAGTCATTATTATTCAACTGTTCAAAGAGATAAGACGTGTCTGAAGTGGTGTCTTGGTTATTTAATGTGATGTAATAATAGAGAATACAAGTGTGTGATGCTGAAAGTTATATTGTGTGTCATACTGTTCTACAATAAAAATGTAAGTTATTTGATATTTATTATGTTATAAGAATATTCCTGTAAATTATGTATTTTTATAATGTGAACGGATAAATTATGTTGCCGTGGAGTTTCTTTTCTCCTTTCTTCTCCACGAAGACCTAGGGTTGCGAAAGGAGGTAGTTTTGGTAATAAATAGCTAATCTGGATTTGTGCTTTCATTTATAAACATTAATAAGTCCTTGGAGATATTATTTACATACAGTAAATAAATAACATTAACCATCCTGATACCTAAAAACTTGATAATTAAGTAGATATTTATATAAATATAACAGAATATACATCCTATTTCTAACACGCGCCTCAAAGAGCGTCAGCATAATGACGGGGCCCCCCTCTCAGAGGGCCAAAGCCTGCCGGGGTCGCGGGATTATTCCCTTACCGTAACCCCGGAACTTAACAGGCTATGAAGGACACCGTGGATTTTAGTCAGTAGAAGTCTGACAGTCCCTCCCGCCCTGCCCGGGGTTGGAGGACTCATTTGATGATTTTACCACGCTAAAAAAAAAAAAAAAAAAAAAATGACCTACAAATAGCTGTTCCTGGTCTGGGTGTTTGTGGGTGGTCTGGATGTTTGTGGATGTGGGGTGCCTGTTTTTACTTTTTTACTCTTACATGGCAGGACGGATGAAAATGATATTCATCTAATGTAGTCATTCATAATCTGGATCATTTATTTCCTTATTATCACCGCGTAATAGATTTCAAACTTTTCGACCTAAGTACTTACTCCTAAAATAGGTAAACTTTTAAACTGAAGACGTATCACATTTAAGTCCAGTCACATCTCGAGGAGTTCACAAAAAAATTAAACAACAACAATCCTCATCAAATTTTGTCCATGTATCATATTGTGTACCCCATTTATTTCCATTACAAAGTTCAGAATCACATGTACCAGGACCACATGGGCTGTTAAGAACTTCTAAGTAATAAATATTAAAGTCAGGCACTCCATAAACGTAACAACAGTCAGGGCAGCTCTCAACCAACCAGTAAACTAGATTTCAACTTTAATTACTTTCTAACTGATTACTGTTTCTCATTACTGGGACTCCTCGATGTCTTATTTAGTTTTAAATTAAGATTTTCATTAAGAACACGAACTTTATAGATGCTTTCGAAGTCAGGTAGTTTTATGTTTTCTTTAGTTTGTTTCTTCAGACTTGATGTCGCACAATTTTTTGCTGAAAACTTTTGAAAAAGTGCAGTGAAGTAGAATTTTCAAAAGAAGTGAAGACATTTCTGCAGGTTAATGAATAAACTTCATTAAAATGTTGCTCAAGTTTTACTAGTATCCTTAGTAAAAAATAGAAAAGAGTTAGAAAAAGTTTATACATGCAAAGTAAAAAGAACTTACAAGATCGGCAGAAATAATTCCATTTTCTTGTTTGTTACATAGTGTTTGTGCGAAAATACGCTTTTCGGCTAAGGCAAAATTTCACTAATAAAAATAAACGCGTTTAACATATTTTATTAAAAACAACAATTAAAAGTGGTCAGTGTCATCATCATCACTGCTGTAAAATTCTGAAACACGGTAAAGATGTGCTAAATATAATAATTCAATTTAATTTTAATGTAGCACAAATAGCTATTTGTAGTATTTTCTGTTTCAGTTGTAGTCGTGTATACAGGTGAGCCTGAGTATACACGACTTCGATATTGACTGTGTTTTCGACAGACCCCTGCGATATCCAAAGGTAGACCTAGACAAGCGTTGCTTAACCTTGCTCACCTATCCAAGGAAAGAACTCTGCAGAGTTGCTACCATCTGATGGCTCACTTTACCACCACGCGCGTTCATTATAGAGCGCGTCGAAGCATGCTATTTGAATTGACCAATCCTATTCTACTTCAGTTACTTTTCTGCTTCCTCACAAGCTTCAAGAAAGATACTGCACATCAAAAAAATTTAGCGCCTTTTCCAAAAATACAAAGCTCCAAAGGTAATAGTTATTCCTGACATCCAACAAATCATCTGCTTCCTAAACAAACATCGATGTCTTCAGTATTGTTTGCCATATAAATACAGCTGATCCATCTGTGGATGTAATGCGTCGTAAACAACGCGGATAACGCTGAACCACGGCACCGCACGTGACTGCAATAGAACTTCACTTTACTAGATGAATGTAAGGATGCTGAATCGAATAGGATAATAGGCACTTGAGGCATTTAAACTTCGTCGTGATGGTATCTGCTCTAGTCTATATATTTTATAATGATGTTTTATATTTCACTGCTGAGAAGCAGGCCTCCTCTCCGTAAATAATAACAACTAAAAGAAGTGGATCCCGCCACAGTGATCTATAGTGCGGATAGGTAGATTAAGTATAAAGATGTAACATGACCACTACCATTTCTTGTTGAATGATTTATTGCTGACTGGCCTGACGTTGACGTTGAAAATGAATAATCTTATCACTAAACCGAGGGTCACTAACCACTAGACTATAGTGGTTAGTGACCCTGACTGCTATGCCGGAGGTCGTGGGTTCGATTCCCACCCAGGACAAAATGTTTGTGTGATGAGCACGATCATTTGTTCTGTGCCTGGGTATAATTTTTCTATAATTTATGTATGTCTTTAGAAATATAAAAGTATGTTAATCAGTTGTCTAGTACCCATAACACAAGCTCTGCTTAGCTTGGGACTAGGTGGCGTTGTGTGATAGTTGTGGAATATTATTATTATATTATTACTAGCTTACGCCCGCGGCTTCGCCCGAGTGGTGTTTTGATAGCATATGTTCTTTCTCAGGGTCTAAAGATTGTCTGTGCCAAATTTCATCAAAATCGGTTGAGAGGTTTAAGCGGGAAAGCGTAACAGACAGACAGACAGACAGACAGAGTTACTTTCGCATTTATAATATTAGTTTGGATGCTAGTTTCCTCGCGACTGGTTTTCTTTGTGATTTTGAAAATATTTATTCGAAGTAAAACATCTTTGAGTTCGAACTTCAGCTTACAAACTCCTCACGACATCTAAACTTAAAAGGATACGACATTACTTGTAATGGGAAAAGGTAACCGATTAAGATAAGTGCAATGGTGTCATTAGAACTTTTGTCAAGAGAACGAAGGAAGAAAAGAAATTCTTTCGGAACAAGAGAAAAACTTTCAGGGCGAGAAAGCACCGTATGCAAGAAACAGAAAGTTTACATTAAGGTGGTTTTATGAATTTAAATATAACAAATTAGTTAACAGATGTTACATTGAACGTATTTATTCATTTAATTTTCTTGTAGAAGTCTGAACTAGGCGTTACGTTTGGCTGAAATTAAATTCCACTAGTTTTTCGAGACTAGTTATGCTTAAGTTTGCATTTATTATGGTTGCATGTATTACGGGTGCCTTTGTTATCCTTTTTTTTTTCATCACGTTATCCAAAGCATCTCTTCTATTCTTATTTGATTTCGGTTTAGTGATAAGATTATTCATTTTCAACACAAAACCAGACTCCTGATTGCGAATAATAAATTCTGGATAATAGAGCCGTTTACATTTTTCTCGGTAAATTAAATGTTATGATTTTTCTCGGTCTTAAAGCCAAAAAGCTTAAAATTAAAATCGATCCACGGAAGAACGTTAATTTGAAAGCACATTCACATTACCCAGAAATCCAGGCTGTTAACACGATACAAACTCGTAATCTAAATACAACAGCCGAACGACTCATAAAAGCATCGTAAAATATAGAAACAGCGATGTTAATTTGTCCCATTTACCAATTATACAGTCAACTTAAAGTCTCATTAAAATGAGCACAATAATAGAGTGAATTCGCATAAATTTTATGAAATGCATAAATTTTAATGTTCGCATAATAATGACACCGCATTGCGCCTGAATTTTCGGAACTGTTTCTTTAATGTCTATTAAAATGCTACTGCTAGAATTGTAATGACTCTAGCAGCACAAAGTGCATATAGTTTAGTGACGTGCTTCTTGAAACTTGGACAAGACTACTGTAGGTCACGATGACGGGGCGGCCTCTAGAGGGCCAAAGCCTGCCGGGGTCGCGGGACTTATCTCATTACCGTGACCCAGGAACATAAAGGGATATTGAAGGACACCGTGGATTTTAGTCAGTACGAATCTGACAGTCCCTCCCGCCCTGCCCGGGGTGGAAGGACTCATTTGATGTTTTAACACGCTAAAAAAAAAGACTACTGTAGGTGTATCTTCTTTGTATTTTCTCAATCCTGGGTGTCGAGTCTGCTAATTGTTTTTCAGAATGGCGCCACAATGGCGTTTCAATTTTCGAACCATTTATTACTCAGCAGTAAAAAATGGTTCGAATAAGCACTACAATTGAAACGCCATTGTGGCGCCATTCTGACTAATAATTAGCAGACTCGACACCCAGTTTACATTGAACAGTCGTTCACTCTATTTTAGTGATTTACGTTCATTAGTTCTATAGTCATTAATTAACAGGTAGGAAAACTTATACCTGTTATTTACTTAAACTTAACTTATTTTATTTCTGCGCGTTACGAAATTCTGATAAATTGATAGGTATTACTATCATTGACAATGTTATATCATAATAAACCATGTTAATGTTATTGAAAATTGTGTTAGGTTAGAAATATGAGACGCTTATTAGAAAACTTAAATTTGGAACTCAAAGAGAAATTCAAACCATTGATATTCTCAAGACCCGCCGGTTTCTAACATCCAGACAAGATCCAAATGTTTCAAGTTTTGTGCCCAATCACGTTTTGTTAAGATCTGAGGCAGAAACTAAAGAAATGCCTGATACGACTTAGGTTTAATAATATATTATGCTTTCAGCTTCATACACGTGGTTTCAGACACACGACGCTTAGGAGTTCGTTCAGTCAGCTTTTACAAAATACTTTTCTACAAAACAGCAGAATGAACTGAAATCCTGCTGTTTGAGCAGTAACAAGTCCAGAATTTAATTCCCTTGCTTTTATGCAAGTGCTAAAACAAAAAAGGAAATAAGAAACGTCCCGTTTCAGAGTATTCTCTTTTAATCTTGTTAATGGTTCATCTTAGCGATAGTTTTATTTGAATTTCAGCTCTGCAGATCTGCAGCCTTGCAGCCTTGCAGCTTCGGCAGTTTCGTAAGAAGTTACACTGCTGTCAACTTGTTGACAATCCTCTCCCATTAATGTTATTAGGTAGTACGTACTGAAGGTGCTTGGATTTGTTTTAGTCAAATTTGGAGTTACTTAGAGTTGAAGACTGTTTTATTTTTGGAATACTTTTGAGGTGAGGATTGCGGTTTTTCTTTTTATTTGGAGATTTTGCTCGTATTGAGACAATTTGTGATATAACTGCTAGGTAACGCATTCTCTAGATATCAATAAATCTAGGTAATATTTGACGAAATAAAATTGAAAGCACAAAAAATATTTTAACCTTAACACTATCTCATTACGGCATTAAAAGATCACGTGTACACAAATTAATAAGAATCACAAAACATTTTGTTGAGCTAATACTATCTTTGAGTAAACAAGCAGATTTATCCGTTCTAACCATAAAACGCCCCGGAAACATTTTACACATCCGAACTACAATATTTCCGGAATAAAAATCAAAAGCGTCTCCAAGATGGAAGATTGTGGCGTGCGCCGTAACTCGATAGCTGACAAATAGAACTATTTCCGTGCGCGTCGGTCACAAACTTACGAATAGGTAGAGTCACGGCTTCCAATAAGGAAACATTTTCAAACTTTTGGAATTTCGTATTTTAACCCAAAACGTTTGAAACCCAAAATAGATTGTTGACACGCCGTGTTTAATTAGGGTAAGTGCATACATTATTATGGTTGAGACTGTTTGTTCTTGAAATACCCGCTTTGAACTTCTTTACACATTTATTTATGTAAAGGTTCCCATAAAATAGCTTATAATATTATCTTGCAAGTCTATGAATGAACAACAATGAAAGATTTGTACAAACTAGTATTAAAGAAACACAAAAATAAAGAGTAGAAAAAAGTAAAACGAACAGTCACTTACATATTTTTAATACATCCCATGCTAAAAAAGAAAGAATACTGAAAGCTCCAACTGGTTCAATATTTCTTCAGGCTTCGTTATCAAGCCTTTTTATTTTAACCGTAAACCGCCTTTATTTTCAGAAGAGGGTCTAGTATATTTTTCGCACTCTCTGAGGGCCGATATCTTATCTGGCACAGTAGAGACTGTAAAATGTCTTCGAAGCTTATAAAAATAACCGTATTTTTCGGTCTTACGAAAACTTTTATAACACGTTTTAGGGTAATTGTTTGTCATAAGTTCATTCGAAAGCTTCTGTAATGGTACTTCTTAGAATGATGCAAATCATGATAACGAAAATTTTAGTGTCTCTGTTATGATTCCACAGTAGACTTATTTTACGATAGGTACCTAAAAGCTGACATCGAGTAGATCCTTATCTACTCGTGAATAATCACAACACTTGCTTGATGATTGTTGAAGATCAAGATGTTGAGATGTTTTCCTTTCGACTGATACTCGTAAACTATAATTGCACCAGTTCACACCATTAAGCCAAGTCTCTTTAGTAGCTACAAGCCTGATATGAACAATGCATAGATATGCGATTGAAGATTTATTGCAGAGTTACCTTAATTTCCATGGGTTCCCAAGATCAGATTTTAAGTGAGATTAGCCCGTTCATCCAAACAAACAAACCCTTTAGCTTTACAATCATTATTTAGTATACAGGGGCGGATCGTGAGTATATGGGGCCCTGGGCTACTACTACTTCGGGGCCTGCCTAATTAACTAAATAATTACCATAAGAAACAGTCACTTAGTTACATTTTTTGACGCCCTATAAATTTTTAATTTTAGTTTTAATTTAGTAATTTTTGTAAATATTTTAGTTTTTAAATGTACGAGTAGTTTGTATATAACGAGTAGGTATTTTTTAACTTAGTAAGTTGTTAATTAATACTGTGAAAAAAAAACTTAGTTACTAGAACGAAAAACTCAATAATTATCTTTTGTTTTCATCTTAGGTTTTCGCTGTGGGCCCTTTATATCCCCTGGGCCCCAGGGGCTACAACCCAAAAAGGCCTTATATAGATTCGCCTTTGTTAATATAGATAAGCTTTAACACCCAATATCCATAGTGACCTGTCATTTAGAAACACAACGAATCATTGAATGTCGTCGACGACGTATTCCTCATGTTTTACGACAGGTTCATTTACTCCTCTGGCGGCCATGTTTTATTCAGCAGTCTGACCAGACAGGCTAAAGTGATTGCTTTACTTCATTCTTTAGTGTTTACTGATAGTGTGTGGTTATGGTCGGATTTTATTATACTTGAAATAAAATTTATAACCGACTTCAAAAACACGGTGAAGGAAGATTTCATTTGAGATGTCGATGTGACAAAACTCAATGAAATAATAAAGAAAGTCATCGACTTCTAAAGAAAACTTATTTTACACTTTTGTCTGATGTTTCTTACAGTTAAAACAAAATTCTATAATAGGAAGTAAAAAAGTTTCTAAAGCATATTTTTTAATAAAGAAACTTTTTACATTTTTTATATAAAATTATGATAAATAACTGAAATGACTAAACATCCTAAAACAAGGCAAAAGGTTTTTGCTTTGCGCTGCATTAAAAACTATTTCATACAGTTTGAGTACCGAAAATGTCTCAACAAAACTCAGGTATTTTTCTCATGGAGCTAGGCAGAAACTATAGAAACACACCTGCTATGATTTATAAAATAGGTACCTATTTCAAACATAACTTAAAAGCTAATAACAATCATACTACTAACCACGTTCTACCAGTACAGCATTATAAATCCCTACGAGAGCAGACCGGTACATCATCCTGTACCACCTCTAGAGTAAGTACTCTACGTAGGTACGGACGATGCTGTAAAACGTATGGCACTTGGGAGGACATTTACTGCCCTCATAAGTCAGCCATTTGAGGGGATTGAGTAATCTGCTTGTACTTTATGATGTACACACTGTTATGTTACGGATTCGTCCGTTATGATTACCAACAGCTTAGTTTTGAGTAACTAACCGGAGATTTAGATATAGGTCGTAATAGTTATTGATAATACATAAATCAATTATTATTATTGTTAGAAGCGAAACCTCGTACACGTTTTTACGAAAATTTAGCGAACGTAAAAGTGTTTGGTGAAGCGTCAATGCCTTTTCAATATAAATAAAATAAATAATAATATTTTAGGATTTTTCCATATAATATAATATGTTAGTAGTTCAGATTACATATTTTAGTTTGTCTATTGATGAATCCTCGCACCAATATTTTGTTTCCGCAGCGCCCATTTGTATCGAAACTTTCTGGAGTGTTCTCGCAATTGACCAATAGATGGCATTAGCGAGGGGCACTCTCTTCCCGTCGCCATTGAAAAAGACACTGTGTGTCCTTTGCTCCGCCTTTCAAAAATTCCTTTTTGGTGAAACCTTGATGATATTCATAAAATAAATGGACCTGCATCTGTGCTTCATTGAGAACTTATAGTGCAGTGTTGATTTTTGGAGTTTTAACCATGCCACCGGTGGATTCAAGAAGATTTTGCTCGCCGGCCGGCAGCTCATACCAAGCCATCACGAGCGCATGAACGAGGTATCTTCCCATCTCCCTGGGTCTGAGTGGGATCTCTGGATTGTCAAGGTACGTGGGCATGGTTTGCTGCTAATAATTTTTTTGGTATTGGTTTCTCGGGGATTCATCAATAGGGAGGTATATTTTTTAGGTCCGCCATTACTTCTTAAAATTACGTAGGTTCTTAATTCAAACTTTTTCACAACCTTCACAAAGGTGCAGGCTATTTACACGCCTTCACCATAATTAATGGTCCTTCGTTACCGGATAAATAACCAGTAGGTACCTAGATTTTTGCGTATTTGTTTGGTGAAAATCATATAGGTTCAATAACGCACAATAGATATATAATTACGTAAACTTTCGGTAAATTAATACCTAATTAACGCAGCTTATTAAATTGACAATAGATTTTACGTATTTGTTGGTAAATCTGTTCAATTAATATAATACCTAGTTTACATAGAACGACATTACGTATTTATTGGTAAAGTTCATTCTAAGTAGGTATCCGCATTTAAAAATTCGCTTTGTTCACAAGTAAATAAGTAGGTAGTTACCAACTCATCTCGGCTTTGTGCGTATTAATATTTAGATAGATACCTAGATACTCATAGTTTGGTAGGTGCGATAATATTGCAAACCGCCTGGTAGGTATTTATTGTTATTGTCTTCGTTTTATAATATTAGCAAAATGACGGATAAACAACTGAAGCCGGAAGATTTATTAACTATTCTTCACGAAAAGAAAGGATTGTTATTTAAACGCATTAATCGTTTGTATGATTTATCAAGAAATATATCGTCGTTCGATTCGAGGAAAAATGAAAGTTTTATGACTGAGTCAGAGACAATTGATGACATTCGAGATAAATTTGAATCTTTTGTCGATCAAATTAATCAAATAAACATTAGTTTAAAACCTGGTTCAAGTGCCGACTATGCTTGTTTAGAATCCTTTGAAGATTTGTATATTCATATTAAACGTGTTAGGAATAAAATAAACAGCAATCAAACGCCACCATTACCCAGTAGCAACTCAAAGACTTTTTTTGAACCGCCTAAAATAAAGTTGCCTCCTATCGCGCTGCCATCTTTCGATGGGAAAACTGAGAATTGGCCCGTTTTCTACGAGTCGTTTAAGTCAAATATCCATGATAATGATCAGCTGACTGACTCGCAGCGTGTGCAGTACTTGATAGGTAGGCTTACACACAACGCATTGAAGGTTACCGCTGGAATTGTGCCTACTGGTGATACTTACAAGTTGTTAAGGGATAGTTTAGTTAAAAAATATCAAGAGAAGCGCTCACTAGGTACGCATTATTTAAATAACATATTGGATTTAAAAAGTTGTTCATTTAATGCTAATAGTCTCGATTCTTTCATAGAAACATTTAGTGCGTCTATTTCTGCCTTGAAACAACTTGGGATTACGGATCTTGCTGATTTTATTCTTCTGCACTGCGCAATGAGAAAAATCGATGCACAGACTACTCAATCGTTTGAACTTACCATTCGAGATGTTGAAATTCCCACAACGCAATTATTGATAAGCTTCGTTCAAGATCAGGCAAAGATATTGGCACGCTCGAATTTGTATCATTCGAACGCGAGAAACTTTAGTAGAAACCCCGCTTCCGCTCCTCGCGAGTCGCGCACACGGACAAAAGCGTTTGTTGTGAGCGAGTCAGCTGACTCGTCCGCTTGTTTACCCGCGATCGCGGTTCCATGCTGCGCGTATTGTAATGATAACGCTCATGTTCATTTGTATAACTGCGCTAAGTTTAAATCCGTGTTGACTCCTAGAACAAGGTTCGAGTTTATTAAATCCAAACGTGGGTGCGCGAATTGTCTGAGCACATTGCACGGATTGAGTAACTGCAAGTCAACATCAGTCTGTGACTTATGTAAAAAACGCCATCATACACTATTACATTTTGATAAAGAAAATAAACCGCAAACAGCTGATGTTAAAGCGACGAATTGCAATGTAGTCGTGGCGTCGTCGTCTCCCGCGCCGCTGTCTCTCCCCCCTCCCGCGCTCCTTTCGACCCCCGGTACGCCTTTGGTGCCTCGCTCTTACGTTGATTGCGATAAGGTCGATATTTCCGCACGGGTGATTGCGTCTGATTCGTGTGATGTGACGCCAGCGTCTTCGGCTCACAGCTCGGCCGTGTTATTAGCAGCTGATGCAGCGAAGGCTAAGGCGATAGTGCTGTTATCGACAGCTCAGGTTTATGCGCGAGCTAAAAGTGACAGTGCGGGTCACAAAACAGTAGTGAGGTGCTTAATTGATAATGGCTCGCAGAATAATTTAATAACTACAGCCTGTTGTAGAAAACTTAATTTACTGATAATTCCTTTGAGTAATTCTTGTGTTAAAGGAGTTGGTTCTGTATCGCGACCGTTAATAGGATACGTACATTTAGATATCGAGTCTCGCGTATATCCGGATCAAAAATATACTATTCACGCGTTCGTAGTTGAGTGCATTACGGACCAGCTACCATCGCACCATGTCAAGTGGGATAGCCATATAGACTTCCACGCGCTTCCGCTCGCAGATTTAAGCTGGAATATTCCAGGGGATATTGACCTAGTGTTGGGCGCTCAACTGTTTTCGTACATTTACTTGGGGAATAGGGTCGATCTTGGTTCACGCGCCCCACCTGCATTATTGACCACATTCGGGTATATCTTTATGGGTGATTTTCCGCTTATTAGTGATAGTTTAAATTTACCTAACTCTTCTTTCACGGCATTAGCTCTCAATGATTTATTACAAAAGTTTTGGGAATTGGAAGAAGTTGATAATAAACGTTTTTTCTCTCCTGAGGAAACCGAATGTGAGAATATTTTTTCCTCGACCGTGTCACGAGACGATGTGGGACGTTATACCGTCGCGTTACCTTTTAGTAAGGATCCCGCCGAGTTGGGTAACTCGCGCACCGCCGCGTATCGTCGGCTTATTGCGCTTGAAAGGAAACTCCGCCAATCGCCGATGTTGCGGAAAAATTATAATGCAGTGATTAAAGAGTATATGGACAACGGTTATTTAAGTCAGGTCGACGAATCTGCCGTTTCCGATGACGGGTACTATATCCCTCATCACGCTGTCGTTCGGCCAGACAAACCGATGCCGCGCATTGTATTGGATGCTAGTGCTAGAACTCATACAGGGTTATCTTTAAATGATGTACTCCATATTGGTCCAAATTTACAAACAGATTTGTTTATTCTTTTAATAAATTTCAGACTATTTCCCATCGCTATAAATGCTGATATTAAACAAATGTATTTACGCATTGGTGTACCCGTTGACCAGCGTAAATACCTACGCATTTTGTTTCGATTCAATGAGAACGAACCTGTGCTAACCTTCGCCTTTAATCGCTTACCTTTCGGGCTTAAGTCGAGTCCTTACATAGCTATGCGCACTGTGCGACAGCTGGCCTCTGACAGTCCGCATTATCCCGAAGCTGCTAAAGTAGCAGAGACCAGTCTCTACATGGACGATCTGGTGTATTCTGTGAATAATGAAGACACCGCCATGCAGCTATCGCATGATCTTATAAAGATGTTTAAATCGGGCGATTTTGACCTTGTTAAATGGTGTAGCAATTCACCCGTTCTTTTAAACAGTCTTCCCGACTCGCATCGTAAGTCCCTTGATTTTCACGCTGGGAGTGATGTGTCTAAGGTTTTAGGCCTTTCGTGGGAACCTTCTCAGGATAATTTTTTCTTCACTTCCGCTCAAGTAGCTGAGGAATGTACTAAGAGAAATATACTCTCGATAGTCGCACGCTTATTTGATGTTCTCGGTTTGGTCGCCCCCGTGATATTTTATGCCAAGTTGCTCATCAAAGAGTTATGGCTGAGTAATATTGGTTGGGATGATCCCGCTCCTGACGATATTTTTAAACGTTTTTCCATTCTCATGCAAGAGTTTCCGCTGCTGGATACATTACGCATACCACGCCATGTGGGCGTTACCGATGATTGTTCCGTTCGTATAGTCGCGTTTGCTGATGCTAGGATGGGTGGGTACGGGTGTGTGATTTATATACACTCTACTGGTCCATCTGGTGTCATAGTCCGCTTACTTTGTGCGAAATCAAAGGTTTCACCTACCAAGGTTACAACTCTTGCACGTCTGGAGCTTTGTGCCGCCGTGCTCATGTCAAAATTGGTAAAAACTGTTCGTGATTCTTACGCTTTACGTGTTCCTATTGCAGGAATTTACGCCTTTTCAGATTCCACGATAGCTTTATCTTGGATACACTCTTCTCCGCACCGCTGGTCAGTCTTTGTCAGCAATAGAGTTGCTCAATGTCAGGAGAACTTGGGTTCTCAACATTTTTACCATGTGGCAGGTGTTGAGAATCCAAGCGACTGTCTATCTCGTGGCATCCTCCCTTCTCAGTTAGTGTCACATGAACTTTGGTGGAACGGCCCCTCTTGGCTTCGTTGTGCTCCTGAGGATTGGCTCGTCAAACCGTTCTCTCCTATTAATTGTGGGGAACTTCCCGAGCACAAGGCAAATGTCTTAACAGTGACCACGCAAGTAGAACAACCCCTTCTATATCAACTTGCTCAACGTACCTCATCATGGGATAAATTGTTGCGCATTGTTTCCTATATCGACACCGGAAGTACCAATTAACGTAAGGGACAAAATACGACTTTTCAGGAGAGCCAAAAAACGTTTTTTATTTTTTTATTTTGTCAATAACTTTTTACTGTCTGGTCCAATTTCTAAGGTGTTCAGAGCAAAGTTTCTTAGAATTTCCCCTTCTTCCTTGTTTTATACGAAAGATTTAGGAATACCCAGTAGTTTCAAAAATAGCATGTCCTTTACATTAAAAAAAAATGTTTAGATGACCGTTAAGTTACTGAAATTTTATAGATAATCCGTCGAGCATAGTGTAAGCAGCAAGAGAAATAGAAAATTATACGAAATTTTATTGTAAAGGTCTTTATCAGTGTTGCAATTTAATGTAACAATAGATTATCTACTAAAATTTGTACTATTTTAGCACTATGGAAATGAGATTAAAGAGTAAATGAGTTCAGTTTCAGGCTTTACTGCTAGCTATCGCAGATTTAAGTCTGATTCGAGTCGGAACGCGTCCTACTGCTCCGAGCTAGCTCGGTTACTAAGCTCAGAGTAGTTCTATATAGTTTTAGATGTTTATGAAGCAGGATTTACGTGTTCCTTGTTAAAATTGCTAGATGTGCAATGTTCTTCATGATCGCTGAATCAAAGGAATATTCCAAATTGTTCTCTTTTTCACAGATTACTATCCTTTTGCTATAAAAAACTTACGTTTTTCCCGTCTTAACTCTTCGATTAACATGTCTCTGACAATTCAGATACTATTTAAAACAAAATTCGTTATTTTTTCTTTGTTGACTATAAAATATTTAACAGTATTAACCACTATCCGAGTACACTTTGTATGCAACTTACTCGTTTGAGCCCACTCGGTCCGAGCACACTCTGACTGCGTCAACGCGGCTTTAATTGGCTTTATAATTTTATTACATTAATCAATTTAAGTTTTCTTGGAATTTATTGCTTACTACCACTTTTTCTCCACCGTCCTGGCAAGAAGTGATGATGATGTGGGTAGCGGCTCTGAAGAGGATACCTATTTTCTTCAGAGCCGATATTCAATGAATGTAATTGAAACGAAGGGTCGATGAATTTAAGGCATAGGAATTGTGCGAAACATGATATTAGTATGATGGCAATGAAAGTAGAAGTGACGAGTAGAGAGGACGTAAGGGGAAAAGATAGAATAAAAGGTGCATGGGTTGTGTGAAAGATGAAGCAATAAATATCTGTTTGACGTATTTCATCTGCAGTAATTTCAGCTCATTTCGACTTAGAATGGAGATCGTGCGCTGTGGTGTTCCTTGGGTGAAGCCTATGTAGGTATATTTAGAAATGATAATGATGATGAATTTCACCTGCAGATTGATTTGTGTTGTCTATAGTTTATGTTTTTTATGTCTAACAGCCGTAATTTTCCAAATCTCTTTATTCTTTTCTGTTGCATTTAAATTGTTTCGAGGTAATTCTTCAGATTTTTTATGTCGTAAGTGTCACCGATCCCTAACATTTTATATAAAATTCAGATATCTTCAAACAATTTTTTAAAGTAAGGGACATGTTGTTTACAGTGAGAGACACTTTATTTACAGTAAGGGACATGGTTTTTAAAGTTAGAGGCATTTTATTTAAAGTAAGGGACATTGACATTTAAATCGACTTATTTTTGACTAAGGTAAGGGAGTAAATTATTTAGTACGGTGACTTACTTCAATTTTTTGAGGAGAAAAAGTATTAATGACTGTTACATCACATTTTTTTTCCGAAATCGTTTTTCGCGGTCAAAATTTTTGTACTGTAAGGGACATTTTTTTAAAGATAGATTTTTTTTAATAACACCAATCGATAGAGCGCGAAATTCTGAATCCAATGATATATATAACTCATTTTCGCCAAAATGTCCCTTACGTTAATTGATACTTCCGGTGTCGATATATTGAAATTCGTTGGGGCTAAGGCCCAACTAGATGAGCTTTATAGATTCTTATTAAATTCAAATTTCAATTCGTCTCTTTTACATGAGTTGTCAACACGCCGCATAATGTGGAAAATGATCCCACCTCGCTCCCCACATTTTGGCGCCATGTGGGAAGCAAATGTAAAAACGTTAAAAACGCACCTTTATCGCGTGATCGGAAGTCAGCTTCTAACTTATGAGGAGTTACAAACTGTACTCATTCAAATAGAGTGTATTATGAACTCGCGCCCTCTGAGCGTTTTGTCTTCCGATCCCCATCCCGAAGTTATTACTCCCGCTCACTTTTTGATGTCGACTCCATTGCAGTATTTGCCGGCAGCCGATTTGTCTGGTCAGCGCATTAGTTTGTCGCAGCGCAAACAGTTGTTAGATGGTATGGTCCAATCCTTCTGGAAGAAATGGCACCTAGAGTATCTGCATACGCTGCAAGTCAGACAAAAATGGGCAACTCCTGACAAACCCGTAGAAGTTGGAACTGTCGTACTAGTGGGACAGGATAATTCAGCTCCTCTGAGTTGGCCATTAGGAGTTATAACTGAAGTTTATAAAGGCACGGATAATGTCACTCGTGTTGCAATGGTAAAGACAAGGTTCGGTAACTTTAAACGTGCCGTCGCTAAATTATATCCTATTCCAACGCAATAAACGTTAACTCTTATACGATACTAGTAGTCTTTAAGGTTTAGGAAATACATTAAATAACTTGTATCATATGTTTCTCGCATTCAGTCATAGAGCTTGGATTTTTCTCTGATCTAAATATAGGTCAGTAAATACTTATAATTTTTCACCTTTCTTTTTGAAAGCACTTGCGTCCTTCCAAAGCCCCCGAGCATGGTGAAGCGTCAATGCCTTTTCAATATAAATAAAATAAATAATAATATTTTAGGATTTTTCCATATAATATAATATGTTAGTAGTTCAGATTACATATTTTAGTTTGTCTATTGATGAATCCTCGCACCAATATTTTGTTTCCGCAGCGCCCATTTGTATCGAAACTTTCTGGAGTGTTCTCGCAATTGACCAATAGGTGGCATTAGCGAGGGGCACTCTCTTCCCGTCGCCATTGAAAAAGACACTGTGTGTCCTTTGCTCCGCCTTTCAAAAATTCCTTTTTGGTGAAACATTGATGATATTCATAAAATAAATGGACCTGCATCTGTGCTTCATTGAGAACTTATAGTGCAGTGTTGATTTTTGGAGTTTTAACCATTCCACCGGTGGATTCAAGAAGATTTTGCTCGCGCGCCGGCAGCTCATACCAAGCCATCACGAGCGCATGAACGAGGTATCTTCCCATCTCCCTGGGTCTGAGTGGGATCTCTGGATTGTCAAGGTACGTGGGCATGGTTTGCTGCTAATATTTTTTTTGGTATTGGTTTCTCGGGGATTCATCAATAGGGAGGTATATTTTTTAGGTCCGCCATTACTTCTTAAAATTACGTAGGTTCTTAATTCAAACTTTTTCACAACCTTCACAAAGGTGCAGGCTATTTACACGCCTTCACCAGTGTTAAAGGCCAGTGCTGATGATGATTCTGGGCGTTTTAAAATAACGTCCTCCTTTTGAAGTCGATTAATTAATTATTAGTAAATTAATTATTTTTACTACCTTTTTGGTTTGATAGACCCAAGCCCTACTAAGCATGATGTCCTCCATTCAATTCCCAGGTTGGAAAGAATAGTTCAGTTTCTATCAAGAACATAATTATATTTCTCAACAACGACCCAAAATCGTGCTCGATATTAACTTTAACAAAACCGGTGAAATATCGGTGTATTATTAGTTTAACTGCGTCAAACCCTTCCGGGAAAATTGATAATTATTAGTGCGCCCAGTTCTGATAGTTATTTAATTATTCCAAAGCTATCTATAACCTAGTTAGTACATAATCATGACCTAATTTCGTAATTTACGCAATGCAAATTTGTGTTTTTTATTTGCTGTTGTTTTCTTCTAGATATTCTTGGTTGTTTGTAAAACTTGTGTTACTAGTAAAACTTGTAAAATTGTAAGATGTCCCTGACTCCTAAAAGACAAATATTCTAACCTAGCTCTGGAGTCAGGGTTACATCATTATTATAACAATTTTATATTATTATTATATATATGGCGTATTACCCTACTATGGGGATATAATAAATTTTGGGGCGTATAATAAATTTTCCCCTGATAATAACTTGTAAAGGTGCTGTAGTTACCCAGTCCAAATCGTAAATTTCTATAGAGAATAATCGACAAGAAACTCTATGGATAATTTTTACCCGATTATTTAAAATATTGATACTTGTGCTCAATATGTGTCGGTTTCTCTTCTAACCGGATGAAACTGAGTAGGTATCAATATTTGACATTGAGCTATGTAAATGTATGTTTTACCTGTTGCCAACCCAGTTACTGGCTGCATTGCCCAACTTTAACCTTTCATTGAGAAAGAGACACACTTTTACCCAAAGCTCCGGAACCCTAATTCTTGCATTATAAATTCTATTCAAGTGCAAATTGTTAGTATCACTTTATCCATACAGGGCCTTAGTTATCCTCGCCCTTGTAAAACGTACGTCAGTGGAATGAGCACATTATTTTTACAAGCCTCTTTATTACGGCCGTAAGTCAGGCATTTGCTTGGATAGACTTATTTTGCTTGTAGTTATCAGGAGGAAGAATTTTTATTATTGTGGCGAACGACTTTATTTATGTTATATTATTCATTATAAAACAAACTGGACCGGAGTTTTATTGATCCAGCGCTTTACTATGACAACAATGAAGTAAAATGTTTTTAAAGGTTCTTACATTTATCTTGACGTTATCACTACCTACAAGGTTTTTGATGTGGCTTTTAAATCTAACTGACGAAGGCTTGGAATATACCTTTGGTATACATACCTTTGGTATGCATACCTTTACTTACATATCTCATATTATTGAAATAATTTTGTCTTGATCAATGCAGTCAGTGATGACTAGCGCTAATGCCAGGCTTCATCACAATCAACATCTTCCTGCTTTTGAGCACAGAATATATAATAGTACTAAACGTACCGTGCCTTGAGCAAAGTCACTTGGGTTCGGCAAATTTCTACACCTCACACATTTTTCCAGATTATATTAAAATCAGTCATCTCTGTCATTTATTTTATAAATATAAAGTGTAGCTTAATCAAACTTTCTGGAATGAATTACCTACTTGTTAATAGACCTTATTTATCGCTCCGAAGAGTTCAAAATTATTTATAATCCCGTACTAAGACAATTTTCACCTTTTTCAAACAGAAAATTTAATTTCCTGTGCCAAAGAACCATAAACAAGCATTACGCTATATTTATCAAACAAACCTAGATTTCATAACGTAAATCCCGGCTAAAATTGAAAACAAAACACAACGCAATTTCATCTCAACCGCGATTTAAATTTAAAAATAACAAAAAGGACCGGCAAAATAATAAAGCTTCATTTTAAATCCTGGGTTCTGAACACATGTACGTGGAGCATTGTTTCTCAAATTACTATTTGGCCGTAAAAAGTCTAGCTCTCAATTGTCATACAAAGCGTAAAAAGACCAACCATTTTGTAAAGTAAATAAGTACTCGTACCTATCACAAACAAAAAAATTGTTTCTGGAAAACGACTCCTTTTTTGTATTATTTAAAACATTGTGTTGTTGTATTTCATATATTTCAAGTAAAAGACTAAATATTTTTTTATAAATCTTGGTAAAAACATCAAATAAGTCCTCCCGCCCTACTATCGGACTTGTACTGACTAAAATCCACGCTGATCCTTCAGTAGCCTTTTCTTATAATAAATCAATCAAAGCGGTGGTCCACTCTCGAAAAAAGCTTGGCAACAACTGATGTACAGGATGTACCAATACAGGAATATCAGAAAACATTCATCATTACATTCGATCCCGCCCGCGCCGGCTTTAATATTTTATGAAAATAAAACATGTATGAAGTGGTTTGTTATTTTAAAAGTAGAAGCAAAAAGCTTTTTTATAGTTACTGTCCGTTGTTTCAGGTATTTTCACAATTGGCGTCAATTGAATTATTACTCGTACGAGAATTTTATTGTTTATCCGAACCGAGATTATAAATTGTATCTTTGTTTTTCTAGCCACAACCGCGGTGTCAAGTGTCAATTCTGATGAACTATGGCGTCGGAATAGATTGGACGCCGAACGGTTATAAGCTTCTTTTATGTCGTATGATACGGGAAGGGAGACATCATCATCATCTGCTTAGCCTTCTCTCAACTATATTGAGGTCGGCTTCCAGTCGAACCAGATGCAGCTGAATATCAGTATTTTACATGGAGCGACTGCCTATCGGACCTCCACAATCCAGTAAATTGGTAATACGGTACCCATGGTAAGACTGCTGGTTGTCAGACTTTCCAGCTTCTGACTGTGATTAGCGACTGTCAATGATCTACAAATGACAGCCGAGACCAACGGCTTTACGTGCTTTCCGAGGAACGGACGAAACTCGCTATATCAGATGATCACCCATCCACAGACCAACCTCGGCAAGCGCGGCTTAACCCGGAAGATCGGCTTGTGCGGCTGTAATTATTTAGCCACAAGTTCCTCGAAACGGGAAGGGAGACAATGGCAGCGAAAGTGGGCAAGTCGACACAAGTACCGTAGCATACAATACCTATTTATTAGTGTAACAATCCAAAATACAATTTCCGCTAAAAACGCGGCAATGTTGGAAACAAATAACGCCGTTAACCATGAAATATTTTATTGATTGAGCACATATTTGAACTGACACAATCCGTCGATATGAACTAACAAAGCAATCAATCTAACTCGGCACGGTTTACACAATATTATTGACAAAAAATAGTCATATTTATTGTTCGCTATAACCATTTAAACCGGGACCGTTTATACCATCCGATTAACTTCGTTCTTTCGTTTTGTTTTTAAACAAATCTTACTTACAAAGGCGATGTTTTGTGTGTGTGTAATATTATAATATTAAGTGTTACTCTTTCACGCGAAAACTACTGAACGGATTTAGATGATATTTGGTACACTGATAGTTTATAACCTGCATTAATATATAGAATAATTTATCCCGGAATCACGTTCCGTGGGTCAATTTTCGAGTTAAACGTGAGCGGAGCTGCTGGGAACAGCTAGTAGTATTATTCAGTATTTCCATTAAGATCATCTTGGTAGTCGAATAGAGTAATAATTTCTTCGCAACTAATGGCTTAAGATTAACAATTATCTCTGCACAAGCCTAGGAAAAAAAACAGGCGCAGTGGTGTAAAAAAAATAACTCATGTTACGAATGCGAAAGGTTGGATGGATTCATGTTTTTTACACTGAGAAAAATTTCCTCTGCCGCGCTACGTAAAATAAGGACAAAAATCGACCACAATGACGTGTGTAACCCGCTCCATTACGCGTAAGTAGTCAGTCATACGTAGTCGGCATACTGACGCTCATCATGGAGCGGGTTACGTAATTTACTCGTGGTCGATTTTTGTACGTACGTACGTAGCCTGACATCCGGCTACATAATACGCAAGTCGCACTGAATACTCCTCTGACTACGACTGCAAAGTCAAAGTCAAAGTCAAAGTCAAAGTCAAATCATTTATTTCAAATAGGCCATCAGTGAGGCACTTTTAAACGTCGAATATTAAAATTAAGGAAAGGGATGGGATGGGATTGATTCTACACCCATTCGCTAAGGTAGGTTGTATGGAGAAGAATGGGCAAGAAACTCCATACTTACTCTTTTTAAACATGTTTTACAATTTTTTTATAACATCATTTGAAATATATAATGTGGAAGCAATGTACCTTGAAAATATAGACTAAATATTATAAAAAAAAAAATTAATAAAAATAAGAATTAAAAAAAGCAAAAAGGTACATGGTGTTCACATTTTAACAAAATATTGCAATCAAAGCTATTTTACAAAATATAAGAAGTGTGTGAGCATTCGAATATCAACCAGCTTGATTCTGCTTAAGCCCTACATTGTACTATGGAGCAGGACCGGCATGTTTCCAGACATTTTTATCTTGGATATAATCTTCTAATTTATAATATGCTTGTTTACTAAGTGTATTTTTTATGTGACTTTTAAACTTTCTTTCATTTAGAGTTAAAATTTCGCTAGGTATTTTATTATAACATTTAACACAGAACCCCATAAAAGATTTTTGGACTTTGGACAATCTATAATAAGGTTGATCAATTTTATCTTTATTTCTAGTATTAAAATTATGTCTATCGCTTATTTTATTAAAAAGATGAAGATTTTTCCTAACATACATTATATTTTCATAAATAAATTGACAAGGCACTGTCATTATGTTAATCTTTTTAAATAGTTCCCTAAGAGATTCGCGACGACATAGTTTGTAAATTGCTCTGACGGCTCTCTTTTGCAAAACAAAAATGGATTCAATGTCAGCTGCCCGGCCCCACAGTAGAATACCATAAGACATAATGCTGTGAAAGTAGCTGAAGTAAACCAAACGCGCAGTTTCGACGTCAGTTAACTGTCTTATCTTTCTAACAGCATAAGCGGCTGAGCTGAGTCGCCCCGCTAAAGATGCTATATGGGGGCCCCATTGTAGTTTATCGTCTAACGTGATTCCTAAGAAAACTGTCTGATCAGTAAAATCTAATTTTTCTCCGTTCAATAAAATGTCGCAATGGCTACTTCTAACATTTGGCAAAGTGAATCGAATACATTTTGTTTTCTTTTCATTAAGAACTAAATTGCTGAACTAAAACTAAACTGCAACACCCGTATACTATTGTTGCGGGCACAGTAGAACACGGTGAACCTTACGTGTGTTCCATGGCGGCTTACGTACGATACTGTAGCGGGCATAGTAAATAATGATGAGCCATATGTGTGCACCGCGGCGGCATATGTACGATACTGTGGCGGACACAGTAAAACACGGTGAGCCGTACGTATGTACCACGGCGGCATACGTATGATACTGTGGCGGACACAGTAAATCACGATGAGCCGTACGAGTGTACCACAGCGGCTGTACGAAACTGTAGCGGGCATAGTAAATAATGATGAGCCATATGTGTGCTCCGCGGCGACATACGTACGATACTGTGGCGTTTCATCCCTACTCGCCTCACGCTCAGGGCACCGCGCCATGGAGACATGGCGCAGTGCCCTGAGCGTAAGGCGAGTCCATCATCAACGTGACCTGTGAGGACTCACATAGTGAGAAAGTCTCTAGAAGAGCTTACTATAGAAATGATCCTATGAAGTAAGGTCTTGATTCGAAACCCGAAACCGAGGGGTGTCATTCACGCGCGGAGAATCTTAACACCGCAATTCAGAAAGACGCGTCATCGGCACAGCGCCATCTAGCGACCCATTTTTAAATATTCAAATATGGATCATGACTTTGAGCAATACGTTACCACTGTTACGGGTTAAGTAAATTACGCTATGCTACTCTGTGCGGAATCAATAAACCGCATACGTAAATGTTAAGAGTGCGCCACAGTAATTTCATGATGCGGCTGACGTCGTAAAGATTATACGCACCGAACACAGTCAGGAGGTAAACGGAATTCGTAAAATGAGCCAGGATACGTAAATGATTATGTAGGCGGAGACATTATTAATTATCTAGTGTGCGTAAAATGTATCGGCATATCCCCGACCCATGCTCGTACATTATGTACGTAACCGGGACCATTACTTAATGAGACGGAGTCAGTGCAATGATTTGGAAACCAGTTACTGTTGTAAAGAGCCTAGATACTGAAATAATGCGGCTATATAACTTCGTTCGTATAGCGTATACATTTTTCCTGGTTCCGGGTTAAATAAATTACGTGTGCTGCTCTGTTAATACATATGCGGCATCATTAAACCGCATACGTAAACGTTAATAATGCGGGCACAGTAATTTCATGATGCGGCCTCATTACAAGTAACTTGTTTACATTGTCTTTACAGAGCATTATGCCGCATACTTACTTAACATGGTGTCGTTTCATTATAAGTATGGCTCTTATAATTTTCATGTGAAAAGCACATTATACGTATCTGGCTGCCAGTACATTACAAATTTGCCAATTTTAAGTAGCCCGTTTTTCTCAGTGTACTTAAGTCGGAACGGATGAATGGTTCTCGACTAGATACATAATTATTTAAAAGGAATAACAGAAGAAAAGGGTACAATTTATGGTTCTGTTTCTCAATAGAATAGAAAAATATATTTATTTGATATTGGACACACACGGAAATAATAGAATTAATATACAATACATAGTGTTTTCTTTAGAAATCGAGTATATCAATGTTTTCTTCTTGGAGACAATCTTGGATCGGATCTGAAACGACAAAGGAGTTTCTTCTTTATCGAACAAACTTTTGTACTGTATGGAGAGGGTTAAGTGTGTGAATTTAGATTTAAAAAAGTATAAATATCATAAAATACTAGACTGGTTATTCTCTTCTAGTCTCGCAATGGTTCGAAATTATGAACAAGACCAAGTAAAACCGATGGTTGTTGTATTTGGACATTTTTGGAATGGACATAATATTTATTTTTAACAATGCTCGAAATTTTTTGAATTGGATATTCTGCCCCTGAACGCATTCGTTAAGCATGTAACAAACATGCTTATCAAATGCGCTAAAACACAACTCATAGCACTTGACAAAAAGACAAAAAAACCCGCAAAAAAAGTAAAAACATGAATTAACTAAACCATTAAAATCTCTTTTCTCACGTCAGTAAGACAAATATTCGAATCACTGACAAAATATAAGCGAATCGTGTCCATTCCACTTGGATGGCCATAGCGATATCAATCACATTTGCCAACCCAGCTTCACCGGGGGATTTATGTATATCCGACGTTTTATTTTTAAAAGAGAACCGACAATATAATCGGTCATAGTAAACTTTGTAAGCTGTGTCAGATTATAATTATAAAGACTATTAAATTAAGAATCTAATCTTCCAAGTTTTGTTTTTCAGTAGCATAGATAGACTGCTAGTTTGTGTCCAGATGATAAGTTTGCTTTTATTACATGATACTTGAATATGACTTTGCGAATGTAGAAGTCTATATCTGCGCAACCCTAGCTTCGGGGGACACCAATAGTGTTAGATAAAATGTATAAAATTTATATATAAATATAGCTAGAGTGGGGCAAAGATTATTAAAAAAAGATTTCCGGGGTCGCGGGACTGTCTCATCAGGTAACCGTGAGCCTGGAACGTAAAGGGCTATTGAAAGATCACCGTGGATTTTATATAGTCAGTACAAGTCTATGGTCCTTGGTAAGCTCATTTGATGACTGTACCACGATAGTCAAAAGCCGTGTGATATGTATCATACACATAAGTACCTATGTGCTAAATGCCCAATAACCTAGCAGTCACTGAAATGACGACACGGTTAGTACATTGGCTTAGCGATTGACTGCTGACCAGCGTGAGTTTTGATCCTCGTACCAAACAAATATTTATATGACCAACAAGCAGATGTTTCTGATGCGAGTGTTAATTTATGTGAGTTTAACGCTTCTAAACGCATCCATCATACAGAAAAAACCTTAGTGTGGCACAATGTTTTAAAAAAAAATGTAGTAAACTTCTTTTCTAGCAATTTCGAACTCCATTTACAAGCTAATATTTAAAACCACCTAAACGTCAATCTTCTAGGCTCAAAACAGCTAAATGCTGCCATACAGAGGCCATAACAATTTCGAAACACAGGTAACCGTCTCAGCAATATTTATAGCACCATCGAACCCAAACCTGACGTGTTTATGAATGGACCAAACGGTTGTACTATCCACAAATACGATATATGGTCCTTAGAACTGTTTCCTTGGAAACAATGGATTCATTAATAGAGTCCATAATTCCTTGACGCTCCAATGTAGGCCTCATCTTTGCCTCTTGACTACATTGAGGCATGACTGATTGCTCGATCAACGCTCTGCCGAAACCGCTGGGTCTAGAAGCATGAAATTTTGAACGTGAGTATGCACTAACAAAAATTTTTAGGAACCAAATTCATCAATCAATGGATGGAAACGATTTTCTTCATCAGATTTACATAAAACAGCGAATGTACGTAACACATTTGAATCATGACCCATTTTGTCAATAAATCGTTTGAATCCGTCAAAATAACTTAGTTTGAGGACCTACCGTTTCTCATCGACTACCATTTCCAAACAGCCAGTCACAAGGGGCAGTGATCAGGTAAGTCCATTGTGACGTAATCAGAGGTTCTCCCGACGCGCCAGGCGTCGCAGTCGTTCGACAACCAACTTTCACGCCTGCACTCCTTCACACTTCAAAAAGCTGGAAACACAGTGAGAGTGACCTGCTAAGATATGGCTGGATATGTGAAGGTAGGTAATATTAAAATGAGTCAATCGCTTAAATACAATATGGTAAAAGAAAAAGTGTTTTCTAAATATCGCCGAATGATTGTGAACACTCGTCTCGTGATGCACAAACCATTTACAGCATAACATAAATTATTTTTATGTACTCATACATTTAAATTTATTCATTAGAAACCGTGAAGTTGTGTACTCATAACAAACTTGTGTGATACGAAAAACTAATAGGTTGAACGTCTCATATCCTGTGCTGACAAAGAACTAGCTCACTAGCATACATCTTCATAGATTCAAAGACCTATGTTGTTTTAATAACATTGTATTTCGCTTCCTGTTTCTAAAATGAAATAAAACCAAGTCGCTAATAAACAAGGCAACATCTCTCCTAAGAACCACAGTCTAACATCACACCAAAATTCAATTTCTCCACAGTAAAGCGCTTGCAGCGTTAATCGCTTTTACTGGAGCGCGTGCGGAAAATTCATAAAACGCTTGTAGGATCCAGTCCTAAATCAAGTTAGCGGTGCAGCGCTGGAAGATTTATTCGTTCCCCCGCCTCCGTTCCTTTGTGAACTTTAAAAATGCTTAAGATTTTACATTTTGCTTTTTAGAGCGCTTTATTTAGTCGTGCGCTGTTTCTGCGTGATTGCGTTTGTGGTATTTTAGTTTCACGGTGTAAGCTGAATTTGCAATCGGAAACCTGCAGATTTTTTTCCACTATACTCTTGCACATTTACTTTTTCCTATCAGCGGGTTGCAGATCGAAAGCTAGAGTAACTTTGTTTAGCTTAGATCGCATTGTTGATCACAAAACAAAAGTACAATAAACTGCGTCAGCGTAACTTAGCTTAGCTTTTGGTCTGCAACCGGTATTAAGCTCTAAATGAACTAAATGAATTTAGCCCCTTTCAAATTACGCTGAGTTTCAAACTTTACTCGTAATCCATCCGCAATTGGAAGATAACGTGTTTCATTCTAATCCAACCACGCAGCACATAAACATTCAATCAAGTAACAGCAGGACAATAAAAACAAAACGTATAACATTCCATAAAATGGTTGGAAAGCGTCATAAAGTTCTCTTCACGCTCGACGGAGGAGGGTCTTCTAAATATTTTATAAGATCTTCTAGCGAATTCTCTACTTATGCCTCACTGTGAATTTATGATATTGATTCCAAGTATTAACCTTGTTTAGGATCGCGATTTGTTCGTGACCTTGGAGTGTGTTTCTTTTTTAGCTTTTTATGCTTGGCAATCGACAGAGTTTTAGATTCTGTGTTTTTTTTTTTATCACAGACTTTTTAAACGCGTTTTGTATAAGGAGGATCACCCGTTTATGTGTCCCTGTTATTAAAAGTGAATATATTCCTGTAGTTTTTCTACACCTTTGTTTATCTGCTAGAAGCTTATAAGTAGTGTCCGACCGAAACTGATTTTTCAGCCGAAACTGAAACCGAAACCGAACTTTCGGCCTTGCTCTCAGTTTCGGCCGAAACCAAAACCGAAACCGAAACTTTTTAACACATTTAAAATTTCGATTATATTCCGTTTACTGTTTTTTTTTAACAATTATTAACACTTAAGAAAAAGTGTTACATAAGAAAAAAAAAATATCTGGGCGTGGATGGCTAGGTATCCTATGAGGATTATCGAAAAACCTTGAATGGAGTCTCGAGATCGATGTTGACGATCACTAAAACTGCATAATTGGATTTTAGAAAAATCAATAATCCTGGCCAGGAATCGTAACAGCTGATTTTGTTTTTTTTTTATATTTAGCTGAATCAGAAATACGAAATTTTTAAATGAAAAAAAAAGCATTATTTCAAATAAGAAACCGTTAACTTATATTTCGAATACAGTCACTGCCTTGACGATTGATAAGTTCTTTAATCATTAACGTACGAAACAAATATAATTTTACTATAACATGAATATACAAGACTTACTCTTGGCAGTAAAACTCACGATTAAATGGACGGTGGCCCCGCGCCCGGCGTGCAAGCACGTGGTTGCTACGAATTTTACCGAACTACGCACGAACACCTGAGTTTCGGCGGGGCCGAAAGTTTCGGCTATATTTTGGCCGAAACCGAAACTATGGCCGAAACTAGATTTTTTGGCCGAAACCGGCCGAAACCGAAACCGAAATTTCGGTCGGTCACTACTTATAAGGGCTTAGAAATCCTACATCACTCTCACAACGTAAACGCAATTTTCCTCTTAAGAACTTATTTTTAATACAAATTACTAATTTATGAAGAGTAGGTCTATATTTCGAGGTTCTATTAGTATTTTATATGACTAACTAGATAAGAAGTTGAAATGTAAGCTAATTTGTTTTGAAAAAAATAAACTGAAGCCCATTACTTTCATGTCACTAAAGCAAACGGGTACTTAGACGTTAATACGTTCGTACACTTATAGAGGCACTTTTTAAATTTTCCTTTTCCATAATATAATATACGCAGTAAATACTTCAAGTGTGTTGTAAATACAATACAGAAATCTTGTGATAAGGAATCTGCTATCATGTATCAAAATCCATGTAAAAGTATACATTTTGTGTCTAAATAATCGATGCGTAGTGAAATATATTCTCCACTCCGTCTTGAATATCTAGGAAACGATCTGGATGGTTCCCAAGATCTCGGTAAACGGCCGACTTATGGGGAATCAATAGGATGATAGCACCGAACTGTTCCACTTTTACGTTATATAAGGCTTTTCGAGCGGTAATGTACGAGAGAAATGGTTATTAGTTTATTTCGTAGATTTTTTTAAGCAGACTTTAAATTCAGTATAAAAAAACGAAAAGAAAGTACCGCATAGGCAGTGCTTTTTCCAACTTTCTTTTCGTTTTTTTTTTTTCATTTTATTACATTTTTGACAATGTTTTTTTTTTTTTAATATAACCGAGGAGGGTTCGATAGACCAGGTACTGTACTCGTACCTAATATGCAAAGCTACCAACGGGTACCCGGTTACATAACAGCACCCCAAGGTATCTCTATATTTCAAATAGTAGAAGGAAAATAAAAAAATATATAGGTATCAAAAAAATAACTATCTTATTCATAATCAGAAACCTTCTAGAAGTTAATGGGCTTAGTTCCCCATAAAATAAGTAGAACACGACACGACATCATCATGCCATCTTATATTTATCATCTTAGGGTGTTTATTAATAACGGTAGCTTGAAAAATGCAATTATATGGGGTGACTGGCAATTCGTGTACGATACTTAAACACGTGATTGTGCTCATGATAACAAACAATTTTTATAATGGGAGCAAAGCCGAAATCGTGAAAAAAAAATCAGCTGTTCAGTACATTTAAGTTTGCCTAATGTACTTAACAGCTGATATTTTTCTCACGATTTCGGCTTTGCTCTCTCAATAAAAAATGTTTGTTATCATGAGCACAATCACGTGTTTAAGTATCGTACACTAATTGCCGGTCACCCTATATATGTATAGATACTAGCTGACGCGGCAAACTTCGTACTGCCTCAAAATCATTTTTTTATCATAATTTTACTCACCTTTTAATCCTTCCCTGGACTTCCAAAAATAATTCAAAACCAAAATTAGTCAAATCGGTCCAGCCGTTCTCGAGTTTTAGCGAGACTAACGAACAGCAATTGATTTTTAGTTTCGATCAGTTTATTTTGTGTACAATAAGATTTCATTAATATGGCTAATTGGCAATAAAAGACTACTACGAAAGAAAACATTGTCACTTTAAAAATACAAGATCTAAACGCTTGAAAAGAAGAGAAATCAAAAATAAACTGCTACCGGGTAGTTCGCTGTTGACTTTCATAAAACAGCTAAAATAAACAGCTCTCTCGACTGTTTTAAATTCTCTCGAAAATATTATTTCATATCTTTTTAATATTCTACAATAGCCCGCTATCTGTGCAGCTTTTTAACGTTTACAACAGAATTTCTCTAATGTAATCTGGGGAGAGGAAATCACAAATGTATCAAAAGCTATTCAATGTTATTTGTTGTGTTAATTAGTGGCACTTCACTGTTGTTTGATAGTCAGTTAATCACCTTATCTATTTTTTCTACGCCTTCAAACTGTATTTACTTTTGCTGAGAAAGGATTAAGAACCTACACTCATCGCCCTAACTCCAAGCTCATTTAACATGTAGCTAAAGCAACCTTCCCTCCAAGATCATCAAATAAAACTACAAAGAAATAATCTATTCAAGAACGGTTCAATTGAATTTGGTCGTAACAGCGCTATATGCGGCTGATACAATTATCCGATAGACCACAGACGGTGTGTTGCGGTGTCTCTTGATTTAGATGCCTGCACTAAATTAAAATGAATCTAGTTTGCCTGTGCTCCCGTTTTAATTAAGGGCCACAGTTTAGTTGAAGCGTGGTTGCATGTGGCGGTTTATTGGTAAATGTTGGTAATAGGCTGGCTTCAGTGATGCTATTACGTTGGTACGGCGTGTTTCTAACCAAATAGTTCTCTTCAGATTGTCGCCTCATTAGGGTGTCGTAAGAGCCCTCATAAAAGAGAAAAAGGACGTCAAGAGGGACACGGTCTATAAAGACTACCTATACAGCCACCAGTAACTAGATAAGAGTTTATGAAAACGTCTACTCTTACCTTTTTTTTGTGCTCAGTTCACCCGTAACACAATTTGACATCATTAACTCATGTAGTTAAATATATTGTATCGTTAGTAAATATAGTATAAACAAAAAATATCTACCGCCTTACCACAAAAAGATCAACATCTGTTTAACGCTTACGTGAAATGTAGTTTTGACGTTGACAGTTTATTAAGACAAGTGTTCAATAGATGTTTAACTTTTTTGTGGTAAGACGGTTAATGTTTAAATGCGTAACGCTCAGTATAGCTGCAAATGATTATGACGAATTTCACAAAATATTTATTTAGCTGGATTACCTCATCTTAACTGTGTTTAATAGTGGACAAGTATGTCTTTTTTTTTTTTTTTTTTTTACGTGGCAAAATCATCAAATGAGTCCTCCAGCCCCGGGCAGGGCGGGAGGGACTGTCAGACTTCTACTGACTAAAATCCACGGTGTCCTTCAGTAGCCTGTTATGTTCCGGGGTCACGGTAAGGAAATAATCCCGCGACCCCGGCAGGCTTTGGCCCTCTGAGAGGGGGGCCCCGTCATTATGATGACGCTCTTTGAGGCGCGCGTGGGACACAACGCGCCGTCGACCCGGGCATGGTCCATGGTCGGGCAGCGAGTTGCCCTTTACTCGCTGCCCGCATGCCCGCGCGGACAAGTATGTCTTAAACGGCATTTTGTGTTATTAAATTATTACGTCTTTGGCCAAATTACTCGTAGTTATGCAATAAAAAAACGAAAACATCTATTGGGTATTTAGTTCCTTTATTTTATCTCTTCAAGAAATACATTGCCTTAAATAATCTGATCCGAATAGTAAGAAAAATGATGATATCCGTTCGGAGGGCTTCCCAACGAAACGCTTGTAATCTGTAGAGGCTCGGCTCTTAATCTTTGTGCGAAGTGATCCGTGAAATGGGGCCATCGGCTAAATATAGAAAGATCTTTTGTCTAGAAATCTAACAGTTCATCCCCTGTTTACACTCAATTTGAAAACGGGATTATGTTACAATCTGTTTGCGAAGTTATTAAGGTTGGTTTGAATTTAATTATATTATACTAGGGATTGCGCGACAAGAGTATACTCAATCAATCAAAATTGAAAGAAACTCAGCCGTATCAATAAAATTCTATGATCCTAACGAGAACTACAATCAATTTTATATTTCAATTTTAAAGTCACTTTAATTACCTACTGGTGCTGCAACCTGCTTCTTTATGATTGCACTCCTTGAGACTACATAATATCGTCAAATGACGAAAGTTCTACACATAATAAATGAATATTGTTCAGTGCAGTTTTTCAACCGTGGTGGCATTTATCGATTCTCATTTTTTTTTTGTTTTTTTGATAAGTTTCAGATTTGTGTTATTCTATTCAAAGATCTGTTGATACTGGGTCCATATTGGCTCACCTAAAGTTGTTTACCCGAAATTGTTCTTCCTAACGATTTGTAATCCGAATGATCACTCTTCCTAAAATTTTTCATCCTAAAGTTTTTATTCATACTTTTTGTAGTGCTACCGGCGATGTTCATAACACTCATTTTTCCGAAAATTGTTATCAATAATATCGTTATTGTAAATATATTGAAACTCCTACTTTTTTTTATCATAACGTTTTTATCCCTAAACATTACTACGGTGATAATATTTTTATTTCACTGGATTTAGTCAAACTAAATCCAGTAAAATGTCGACAATTTAGTCAAACTAAATAAAGTAAAATGTCGAGAAAATTCGACGGAGCACCGCTTCGCGGTGCTCCTACTTCTGGGTGGTTTAAAAAAAAATAACCACGAAGGGGATGGCGGGGTCTTTCAGACCCCGCCATCCCCTTCTAACCTAACCTGTCCGAGTCGGGGTGCCCCCAGTCGTTTTTGGTCAGAGTGTCGTGTTGGGGTCACTATGAAAAAAATACTAGCGACAAATTTCCAGGTTGCGCTCGCCGGCCGCTGCCGCGGCACCGCTCGCTTTGCTCGCTCGACTCGCGAGTAGCTGGTCACAGTTCTAACCTAACCTAACGTATGGATATCTTTTCAGGTACACACCGCTTTAAATAAAATTAAAGAAGACGCTTTAACTAATAAAAAAAAAACCAATTCATAATAATTAGTGAGTGCGAAGCAAGCACTTCCTCAAGTATACGTGCTAATATGCCAACAAAATAAAAATAAATCGAAACAAAAAAGATATGACTTTGAATAATAGTGTAAAAGAAGGTTATGTTGAGAAAATATAGGAAAACAAATAATAGTATAATAGATGTTTATTGCTACCGACATTATGAAGTCGAATGATTCGGAATTACGAATATTAGTGACAGTGCAATTAGGAGTTGTGATCATTAGGATTAAAAATGTTAGGAATACAATTTTCGGGTTTCCGATGATCGGAGTTTAAATTTTAGGTGAACTTTGGCGCGCCCGTTGATACTAGGTAAGAAATGCTATGAAAGAATGATCATAAAAAATGTTCAGCAATAAACAGCTATTTGTTTTACCTTGATACCTACTGCCTTATAAGCAGTTTTTTCCCACGTTTTTATACACTCACTATTCTTGTTTGTTTGTTGTCGTTCCGTTTGGACTTTTGCAACTCAATTTTGAGGCACTTCCCGATAAGTTAGCAGGGTGAAATTTTGCACACGCTCTGAGTTCTGATGACAATACATGACAAGCTAAGAAACATCGTAACAAATCCAATATGGCGGCGTCCTCAAGATGGCGGACTAGCTGTTTGAAATCCACCCCCATAATAATAATAATAATATTCCACAAACTATCACACAACGCCATCTAGTCCCAAGCTAAGCAGAGCTTGTGTTATGGGTACTAGACAACTGATAAACATACTTAATATATATTTCTAAATACATAAATATTATAGATAAATTTATTACACCCAGACACAGAACAAATGATCAGCATACCCATATCATGACCATGATATGGGTATCAAATGAAAGGGTTTGCTGTCATGAATACGAAAAAAATAGTCACGTGACTTAAATCCAATATGGCGGACGTCCAAGATGGCAGACTGGCTGTTTGAAATCCACCCCCATGATATGGGTATCAAATGAAAGGGTTTGCCGTCAAAAACACGAAAAAAATAGTCATGTGACTTAAATCCAATATGGCGGACAGGCTTTGAGGTACTTCCCGATAAGCTAGCAGGCTGAAATTTTCAGGGTAGCTTCAAACCCGATGAACAAAGATAAAAATAATAAAATAATTAATAGATTTAAAAAAATCTAGAAACCCTTGTTTTTAAATGTCCTACAAATAAGAAAATAATCCTACGGGGCTGAGAGAGAGGCCACTCAAAGCGTGTGGGCGACACGTATACGCCCCCACGTTTTGAGTGCCCCCTCTCTCAGCCCCGTACCTACCCAATAAAATTTTAAAGAAAACTGTTATTTCAGTCTTTTTTTCGAACTTTAATGTTAGTGGTTCAAATGTCAAAAATCCCTTTATTAGGAAAATGGCAAATTTCTTTATGAATGCAAAGGTGACTTGGTTTATCGTTACTGTGACAAACGATAACACTTTATTTGATGAATCCTTAAAGAACATTTTAATTAATATCAATCAGGAGAAAAGTTGTTGCAAAAATATTATGTTGATCCCTAGACACTTTTGATGTGTGTATAAGAGTAATCCTGTTGAAACTTCGTAAGTAGATGTAAATAAGTGAACCGCAATAGGATATTCACACAAAAAAAAAACAAATTTTGGACATGAATGCTTAGAACTGAAACTCAAAAAAAAAAATTTTTTTTTCTAAACTGAACCGTTTGCGCGAGAGACACTTCCATAGTGGTAAAATGTGACCCCCTGAGTGGTGAGAATGGAAAAGGAGGGTGAGAATAATAAAACTAAAAAAAAATATAACTTAATGTACATTACCATGCAAACTTCAATTGAAAATTGATTTGAACAAGATGAAGTAATTTGTTTTTTTTTAATACGTCCTAAATCGTGAACCGCAATTTACCTTTCAAAGTCACAACCAACTACAAGAACTTTTATATTATTATGTTACTTGCTGCTACGGAACCCATTATGGGCGAGTCCGACTCGCACTTCGCCGATTTTATAGTGTAAAATGGGACCCTTTTACTTACTAACACTCCGCTGTCCGTCCATCTCCGTCTGTCTGTCTATCTCACTTTAAGTACCTTTATGCGCTTTTATGTGCCAAATCTTAACTTAAAAAACTACTGAGGCTGTCTTTATTATCCTATGAATTTAATAAAAAATAAAGTATTTTATAATTTTAGCAGATTGGATGTAATTTCAAACTCACAGTAGTCTCCCTTAATACATTTAATAGCAGTGAGCCTTTCTTGTAACAATGTCTTTTAAATACATAAGCGTTAACGTTGTCGATAACAATGTAGAGTATTATTCAAATTGTTTCCTGTCTTTATTCAACGACTTAAATGAAGATTTGCATATTTTAAACGGAAGGTTTATAGGAAATATTATGTTATAATGACTACTGAATATAAATTACTTTGCTAGCTGTCTCTGAAACAGCATATTAGAGGCGGCAGCATAGGTTTAGCCTTAGAATACTTTTCATTTTTACATTTAAAGTTGTCCTTTTATGTTAGGCTTGGTTGACTTCTGATCTCAAAAATTTAAATTACAAGGTTGATATAACTAACAAAAAATCATTTCAACACGCGTCTAGTCGTCAACAGCTCTAATACTTAGTTTCATAATACGTGTTTTAAATTAGTAAAAAAAACTTTTTTAAAAAAAGGGAACCGACTTCGACGTCGGTGGCTTTGTTTTTTATTTCATTGACATTTGGCCACCGACTTCCGAAAGAAAAGTTATTTTATAGTTTTTTTTGTGTTTGCTTTTGAAGTCGGTTCCCTTTTTTTTCAAAAAGTTTTTTATTTTTTCCCTTTTTAGTTGAAATATTCAACAACAAAAATCTTCATAAAATCGGCGTCTTTGAAAATCTACTATCCTAGTAAGTAACAAAAACGGAGCTATGCGTTTAACTTCACGAGATATCCATTATTGTTATATACTAAAACCTTCTCTAGAATGTAATGAACACTTTCCTGAAAACTGCATCAAAATCCGTTCAGCCAAACGCGAGATAATCGCGGACAAACATACATACATACATATATACAGGTCGAACTGAGAACCTACTTTTTTTTTTTGAAGTCGGTTAAAAATATATTTTACTCATAAGGCGGGTCTGAGGTATTAAACATTAATAAAACAATTTCTCATCTCGAAATTATATTCAAACAAGACCATAAATTCACCATTTTCCTCATTCCTGCCTTGACATTAACACAAACATTTACAAGCCTCATAGCATTTAATAGAATTCTAAACAATACAGGCTGACGAGGAAGTGGAGCGTCCCAAATTACAGCACAGACAATTTTTCTTGTAACATCTGCACAAGCAATCCGAGTCTCATCTCGTTCCGATCCTATTTTATTTACAGCAAACAATTCTTTTGATAAATCGTTTTTAATCCGAACAAAAAGCAGGATTATTCCAATTTGACGAAGAAAAAGATTTTCATAATGGAATTAGTTCATTTGGAGTCCTCGTGAGAAACGAAGGCGGACATTGGAAATCTCTCGCGATCTCGTTAGCATTGGAATATTCTATGAAGATTAAACGTTATTCAGTTTGATTTGAATGCGAACGTGCCTTTTGTTATACGATTGCACTGAATGGCACCGTCTAATGGTCGGCAAATGAGTGCTTTAGAAGCCTCCATGAATATGGACGTCTCACTCATTTTGGATTCGGCATCAAATGGATCTTTTTGTTGTTCTTTGTGCATTATCTGCAATATGCATTTCGGATTCAGTGACATTATTCGCAAAGGTGAATTCTGATTATCTTCTCATGAGATACAACTGGAATGTAATGAAAAATTAAATCAACACCTAATCTGACCATTTATCAGAAACTTCATTGACTCAGAAAAGGAAAATACTTTCTCAGGGTTTACTAACGTAACAGTGCACATATTCCAAAGCCGACAATCCTCAGAACACACGGAGTCCAATCCCCTGTTCAAATAAACGCAAGCTAACTAAAGGCAGTATGACAAATCTGTGGTATTGAAACGTATCACGGAGGATTACTGGGGTAATCTGTAATCAAGCGGCCGTCAATCCACTGGACAATGTGATTTATGCATTTCTAGAGCTCCATTAGGTCAGCATTGATGAATGGGGAAACTAAATACAATTGTTAGCCTTGACTGACTGGGTGTGCGGTTTAGATAGCAGATAAGTTTGTTATTTCGTTTTTCACTAATATTTTGTTAACAGCAGGCTCAGAGTGCAAAATTAGGCAATAGGCACCAATAGGCACCAATAGGCTCAACCCTTATTACATCAAAATTAAACATTAAGTTGATAATATAACCTATCTCTGAGCCTATTTTTATTTAGCGTGGTAAAATCATATTAGTAGAATAGTCGATATTCGATATGCTATATTCAGGTATTCATTTTTCGATATGCGATATTCGAATAGTGGACATGCGATATTCGGTTATTCGATATGCGAGATTCGGTTATTCAATATGCGATATTCGTATAGTCGATATACGATCTCTGAGCCTTTCATCAATATTCGTTCAGCCTTTTTAACGCGAGCATAATAATTTGTTTTTTTTCACTGCTATTTAGTATTCTGTCAAGTTTGTTATGGAGACCTGCATTCAGTACCCTTAGCACGAATTTTCAGTATTTGTGACGTAAAGTAAACTGGAACATTGACAATTTCAAATTCACAATTTTCAAGGAAAAAATGTTCTGTCTCCGCACACCAGAGGCGCTGTTCCATTTTTTCATACAAAAAAGCTGTAAATACTGGAAAGACGCTGTAAAGTAAAAGAGTGAAAATTCGTGCTAAGGGTACAGGTCATACGTAGTAACTTAGTCAATTAAAGGGAAAATAGGGACTCTACAAGCATAGCCTTAACGTGAGATGGGAGAATAATTATTTTCTAAACGATAAACTGACATGCCACTGACTTTACTCACAGTGCATACCTAGATTCTTGATGTCAGAGGCCTTATCATGAGTTTTCAGTTATTGTGACGTAAAGTAAACTGGAACTTTGACATTAATTTCAAGGAAAAAATTAGTTCCTTCTTCGCACACCAGAGGCGCTGTTCCATTTTTCCATACAAGAAACGCTGTAAATACTGGAAAGACGCTGTAAAATAAAATCGTGAAAACTAGTGATAAGGGCTCAGAACTAAACGGAATGACAGCGCCGTCAAAGGCAAGCGGTGGCATTGTTACCCCACTCAACCTACGCAAGCTATGGTGGCTCCCAATAAAAGTCTTGACACTAAGGCCGCTGCCTCGAATCTTGCGGGCAGCGCAGCGGCGCGACGGCGGCGGCGGCGCGGGAGCGGCGCGTTCGTCGCAGACCCGTTCTCGCGCTACTATAGCCGCGTAGTGTTGTGTTCATTATTTTGTCGTCGAGATATTTGTTTTTATTCGCGAACGAAATGTCTGAACATTGACGGCAACAGATTTATTGTGATCAAAACACTAGAGTGTTTGTCGAGTACACCGCTCGCTGCCCGCTCCCGCCCCCCTGCCGCGCCGCTGTTTTCGAGAGTCGGTCCATTCGATTATACGCATAACATCCTGCAGTCCCGCGTCGCCGCCGCCGCCGCCGCCCCGCTGCCCGCAAGATTCGAGGCAGCGGCCTTAGATGGGTTAACCGCTACCTCGAAAAGATCAGACTAGTTTTTCACTGATCCCGGTTTAGCTATTATATTGGGAAGAATGACGTGTTTGAGAGCAAAAGCGCACTGCCTAGACAAAAAAAAAAAAACGAATAAAGAGAAGCCAACATACAAAATTTAATACTTATAGGTACTGTTCACAATGTGATCGTGTAGTTACCAACGGGATTGAAGTCCTTGCTCGTCATGTGAGTGTTGTTATTTGCCATTTTGTATCCCCACAAGCCCATAGCTTCTCTGCAGTTCATCTGAAATGTTAATAGATACTAAGTTGTAGGTACACCCACATTTTCCCAGTTCTTTTTAATTCACATCGTCAAATTCTAAAGCCGGGCACGACGCCAAGTTCCTATAACAGAGGAATTTGTGATGGAAAAAAACCAAAAACACTTTTTTTACCCACACCCGGAATCGAACGTAGGACTTGTAAGCCTAGCATTAGGCTGGACAGTTATTTGCAATCTTTTGACTAATCACGCAGTTTCTAGGATAGCAAATTTTCTTATGTGCCCAATAATGAACTCAATGTAAAAAGCATAAGACAGCTGTTATTATAATCACTTTCAACGTACCTGTATCTCATTAACTTTATGAAAGCTCAGTAAAGTCCTCCATTTGTACGGCACGTTGCGGGAGACTCTGGAGAGAGCGTGAGCACCAGCCTCCTCAACATTGGTATGTGACTGTAGAAACTCATCAAACGCTTGAGTTCTTTCCACTTTTAGAAAGTTTAAAATTTGATCAGAAGTTATAAAAGGCTGTAGAGCTACTTCTTCAAACCGTAGTACCCTGTAATGTTTCAGTATATTTATAATAGTTACAGCAGTCACCACATTCGTAAAGTATGTTTCACATTTTAGAATAATATTATAGGGTGGAAGTGTGAGTATGTGTTCCCTGAGGCAGTGGAATTTGGTGATAAAGAAAATGTTCCCATTGAAACAACTTTGCTTAGGATTCGAGCAACGGAAATGATGATAAAACTTTTATATTTGGATAGTGCCTATTAAAAATAATAAATTAATGAGTATTAAAAATAGTTCGCCGGAAGACGCTGGATGCAGGTCGCTTCCAACCGGTATATGTGGAAATCAAAAGGGGAGGCCTATGTTCAGCAGTGGACGTCCTATGGCTGAGATGATGATGATGATGAAAAATAGTTCCAGAAACAACTCTTCTAAAACAACTTTAGACGTCAGAGCTGGAAACAGTGTATTGTGAATACAGTTATTATTTGATTTAAGACGAATTTATATCATAAAACGTCGTGCCAGCCGTTTATTGTCTATTGTACTACTGGTAGTACTACGGGAAAAAAAAATACCCGTTGTACTACCAAGCGACCTAGTTGTACCACGGGAAATTTTAATTTACCCATAGTACTACTTGTTTAAGTTGCCGTTGTTGCGGGACTCTTTAAACAGTTAACCGTGACCCTGGAATGAAAACGGCAATTGAAGGAACACGGTAGATTTTAGTCAGTACGAGTCAGACAGTCCCTTCCACTCCACCTATTGCGAGAGGCCTCATTTGACGATTAAAAAAATAAAAACCGGTCAAGTGCGTGTCGGGCCACGCACAGTGTAGGGTTCCGTAGTTGCCCATCAAAATACTTATGCGAATTAACTAAACTGATTCGCTGAATTTAATTTTAAAGAGAAGAATTTTCAAAATCGGTCCAGGAGTCTTTGAGAAATCGGGGAAAATACATAAAAAAAAGATTACGACGAATTTAGAACCTCCCCCTTTTTTGAAGTAAGTTAAAAATAGTTGACGATAAAAACCTACCTATCCCCAAAAAACATACCGTAAAAACATACCTATTACAGCTGTAAAAATAAAGTTGACAAACTTACATTTGCAGTTGAAGAGCTTGTTCTCCGATACATTTTGTTTAGGAAAATATGTTATCCAAGTACATTTTATAAGTTGGTCGATTATTACTCGTAAAGTTGTAAAGCCTACTTAGTCATGATAATTTTCTTTTAAACTTCATTATATATACTACTATTGTGAATTTTTTCACACCCCCAAACATAACCGTTTAGCTGGTAGAGGGGGGGGACACTCGAGTCGAGCAAAATTTAGCACTTTAAAGCTTAATATTTCACAAACGAATTTTTTTATCAAAAAATTGTTAATGGAAACTATCAATATTTTTTAAAGACCTATTTAATGATACCCCACACTAAGGGGTTCGCGAGAAAAAAAAAAAACATCCCCTCTTTACGTGTACAGGAGGTACCCTAAAAAAAAATATTTTACGAGATTTTATTTTACCACTTTTTCGGCACAACAAATCCGTATATTTACACCAAATTACAGCTCTCTAGTACTGTGCGTCTTTGAGCTAAACTGCGGACAGACGGACGGACGGACGGACGGACGGACGGACGGACGGACATGGCGAAACTATAAGGGTTCCTTGTTGACTACGGAACCCTAAAAATTGGTGCAAAGTAACAAGGAGATGGTCCGTATACGGAAGACTATACAGAGAACTGTGTATAATTAATCTATAATATAAAATAAATGATTAGCACCATGGGTAAATAAAAATTTCCCGTGGTACTACTAGATCGCTTGGTAGTACAACGGGTAATTTTTTTACCCGTGGGGCTACTGGTAGCACCACGGGCAATAAACGGTGCTAGTGATGCTATAGGAAATCTATACAACAGCTATACAACTTGTAAAAAGAATGTCAATTGTGGTGTCAAGTATAGTTTTGTTAAATAGATCTTAATTCACATACATCAGTCTATCTGGATATAACTGTAACAATCTTGCTGCTGCCAAATAGTCGCTGATCATGTCAGCACAAAGTTTGGAAGGATCCCAGCAGTCTGATGATCTCTGACAGAAGTGCTCGTGCTGCCGCGACTGCATCACTCCGCGAGGGTCACGTACCAATAGTATCAGCTTCACGTTGACCCTGAAAGTAGTGTCGTCGTTAAAACGATTGACGTTCTACGCATTTAATATAATTTCTTAAGGGGTGTGAAATTCCTCGAAACCAGAATTTTGATTTTTAGTTCTTCATTTGTATCAGTGTAGTCAATGCAGTACCTTTTACTGTCGACTTTATGTCCACTGCAGTGACTTTGAAAAGTTGAAAATCACAGGACTGGATCAGAGAATAAAGTAACTACTTACCAAATCTATTCTATACATATAATAAAACTGTAGAAAAGTAATTTTTGTACATTACGAAAAAACTCTAAAAATAAAGCCAGGGTGTTAAAGGACAACCAATAGAACCCATTTCTAGCATTTTTAGAATTTTTGTCTGTTTGTCTGTATGTCTGTTTGTCTGTTTGTATGTTTATTTGTGCGGGCATCACGTAAAATGTACGAAAGCTATGTAGATAACTTTAATACACAACCACTGACCGTAACTTGAAGAACAATTTAGTTTTTGTTTCATTGAAATCGGTTTAGTCTATCAAAAGATATTTGAATTTAAAGTGTACCAGAAATAAAATTACGGTCAGTTCACACCGAGACGCACAGTTCAGTAGCGCGATCTAGCTTCGACATAATTGGTGTGGAGTGGAGTGGTGTGGAGCGGAGTGGAGTAGAATAGAGTAGAGTGGAATGGGATGGGATGGCATGGAATGGCATGGAATGGCATGGGATGGCATGGAATGGCATGGAATGGCATGGAATGGCATGGAATGGCATGGAATGGCATGGAATGGCATGGAATGGCATGGAATGGCATGGAATGGCATGGAATGGCATGGAATGGCATGGAATGGCATGGAATGGCATGGAATGGCATGGAATGGCATGGAATGGCATGGAATGGCATGGAACGACATGGAATGGCATGGCATGGGATGGGATGGGATGGAATGGCATGGAACAGAATAGAACAGAATCATTTATTTGCATTGAGCGGGTATTAGGAAAATAGTCATACAAAAACCTAAGAGAAATAAAATCTTTTTTATTTGTTTTGGAGTTTTAACTCTTTTTTTCGCTTTACGTTCACGCGCGCTGGAATAGGATTTAGAGTAGGTTCCATCAATTTTTTTTCCATACCAACATTCATTTAATTCATTAAACAATATCGAAAATTCAAATCGATAAACAAACTACTCTAATCCAGTAGCAATTGAATGGTACTGCCTTTGAACGACAGAGGGCGTTTATTTCAAACACGTCAAATATTCTTGAAAAATCTAAGAAAACTCTAAATATAGGGTTGATATGAAAAACGTGGCGAGAATAGCGCTTCGCACTAATGCCTTTGTCAAACTGACAGACGAACCGAATGCGTGGCGTAGCGTTTTTGTTTGTAATGTATGGAACTGTTTGAAGCCTGTCACATAAAGTGATCCGATACTCTTTTCTTTATTTTAATTTATTGATTTTTATTTCTGAATTGTCTTTGTTTTAAATTTTACTATGGACACTTTTAAACTTGCTACATCGTTCTCACATAATGTACCATCTAAGAATGAATGATGTAACAATGATTCTGTAATAATTTTGGCGATCTGAAAAGAGTGTCCATGGAGTTTCTTGCACGTTCTTCTCCATAGAGATCTACGACTTGGAACGTGCATCTACGGTACTTTCACAGTTTTTATGTCTTGTGACTGGGACTGTAGCACCATAACTTTTTAGTGTTTAATACTTAATATTCCTTTAATTGTCTATGACAATTCAAAAGTGCCTGTAACTGGCCTACTTGAAATAAATGCTTTGATTTTGATTTTTGATTTTTCGCATTTCGCTTTCGCATTTTTATATGACATGATTCGGATCGGTTCGCTATCGCCTGTCTGTTTGACAAAGGCCTTAAAAATACATTGTTAAATTCCGACATCCACGCGAACGAAGTCGCGGGCACAGCTAGTAGTAAATAAAAAATTAAAATGACTCACGTTTTGTCTTTCAATATTTCCTCGACGTGGCGCAACCTTAGTCGTTCTAGCTTCACACTTTGGAAAGGAAACAGTTTACATAACCTCGACATCACCTCCGTGTCATAACATAGATCATCCTCATAATTACAATTCTTCCACTTTGTGTTAAAATGTGTTCTTTGACTTTCAAAGTAATTTTCTAATCTTATAAAATTGCATTTCAAAACACGTTTAACGACGCTTATAGCTTCTCCCGCTTCTTCTGATGTCCTAAATTGTCGAGTTCCATAAAAACACAGAGGTTCATTTTGGAAGTAAGTACCTGGACGCGCTTTGTATATCAGATATGCTGTAAATGTAGATCCTGACCTCCATGTTGATACAAGTATACTAATATGAGGTTGTCCTCCAGATTCCATAACTAAATCTTCTAAACTAACAACACCAGATTGAGAAAAGTTAAAGTTGTATGTGTCATGTTTGATTTTTGATCGCACTTCTTCTAGTATTATGTTTGTTCTGGATATGGCACTGTGGGTCTCATCCTGCAAGACTATGGGCTTATTCTCTGTGTCTGAGTTATGGATGAGTATATTTTCACTATGTACATTTACAGCTATCTCAGCATTCCTCCGGCTCTTGATTGGGGTGTGGTAGTATGAGTTGTCAGCATATTGAATAATAATATTAATAAAAATCAAAATACTAGTAAGAAATAAGAGACCTAATAAGCAAATATTAGGCCGACGCATCATCTGAAAAGAAGGATATTATGTACTATTTCAAATAAAAGATACAAAAGTGAAGTGTTCATACCTTTTCAAAGAAATTATTATTAATAAATGCTGGAATGAAAATGTACAGTGTGGTCAGGTGCCTTACCATAAGCCCTTAGGTCCCTAAGGGCTTACACTGAATCAAGAAGACGAAGTGGTGGCCTTCCTTGGAGATTGACGGCAACAAATTATATTTTTAACAATTAAAAAAACACGTATCCAGTAGTGCATTCAACAATTTTACAGAAAAATAAACAACAATGTTGCAAGAAACCTATTAGCATTATGTAAATTTTTGTTATTTACAAGTATAACTTGTTTTGTTATCCACTGAGTTTAATTACTTCCAAGTTAGCAAGTTACCAGCGTTTTTTGAGATAACAACCCATAAATTAAAATCTTTAATGGACGCTACTTTTTTTTTTTTTTTAGCGTCTTAAAATTATCAAATGAGTCCTCCCGCCCCGGGCAGGGCGGGAGGGACTGTCAGACTTGTGTTGACTAAAATCCACGGTGTCCTTCAATAGCCCTTAATGTTCCGGGGTCACGGTGAGGAAATAAAATCCCGCGAACCCGGCAGGCTTTGGCCCTCTGAGAGGGGACCCCGTCATTTTTGCTGACGCTCTTTGAGGCGCGCGTGGAACACGACGCGCCGTCGACCCGGGCATGGTCCATGGTCGGACAGCGAGTTGCCCTTTACTCGCTGTCCGCATGCCTAATTGACGCTTACTTTGGAAAACATAGTTGACATGGTAAAGAAGGCGAATGAGACTCACTTTAAGTTTTTTTCAAATTCCGTATAAAATTATAGAATTAGAGGATCGGTTCCATAATCAAAACAAAATGGTCTCGTTTTATTATTTCTCTTACATCACGTGTGAAAAATAGAGTTCGCTTTTTCACCCATTTGTAGTTCAAGCGTATAATGCATTTTTAACCGACTTTTTTTTTTGTGTGTGTTGGTTACTTGATTACTCCGCCAATTGTGGACCGATTTTCAAAATTATTTTTTTGTTCGGAAGGAGATACTTCAGGAGTGTTCCCATTGTCACCATGTCAGGATCTGGGTGTCGAGTCTGCTAATTATTAGTCAGAATGGCGCCACAATGGCGTTTCAATTTTCGAACCATTTTTTACTCAGCAGTAAAAAATGGTTCGAATAAGCACTACAATTGAAACGCCATTGTGGCGCCATTCTGACTAATAATTAGCAGACTCGACACCCTGGTGATTGGATCCTGGAGAAATCGAGGGCAACCCTCAAATTTTATAGGCCCACACATCGTTTTTCGCAAATTTTATGAAGTAATTTAAGTATTTGCGGGTAATCATCATCTCATGTAGCTGAGCTGATGATGGAAGGTACAACTCCTCTAGTAAGGACTTGGCATCGACTGATTTAGTAAATTATGTTTGTGTTCGCATATCTCCGGAACTTCAAGTCCGATTTAAGTAATTCTTTTTTTTGTTGCATTCCCTAAGTTGAACGATACTGCAAGTTTCATCAAAATCGGTTCAGTAGTTTTCGAGATAGGGAATGAATGTAAGAGATTTTATCGATGTTATTACCGGTGTTACGGATTACAAAATTTTAGTGCTCATGTAAGAAAATGATGTACTCGTATTTGACAAGAATTGTGGTTGAATATTTAAACTAAAAAGAGTAAAATAAAAACTTTTTCAAAACAAAATGTAACCGCCTTCAAAAACAACCACAAAAAAGGGTAAAATAGGTACCTTCAAAACTTTTCTTTCGGAAGTCGGTGGCAAAACAGACAATGAAATTAATAAAAAAGGTAGCCGACTTCCGAAAGAAAAGTTTTGAAGGTTATTTTACCTTCTTTTTTGGGGTTGTTTTTGAAGGCGGTTACATTTTTTTTGAAATTTTTTTGTTCATCCTATTTTTCCAATCGTATTACAGAATTTTACAATCCGTCACTATCATAGAATGAATCAATTTTCATCTAAAATGGACGAACTAGGATCATAGTTCCTCAACTATCATCCCAGTTCGTCCATTTTAGATAGCCTCCTATTTGCAGTAAAAATATTTCTGCAGCAGAACCCTGATATCTCCTTATGATTATTAAAAAAAAAAAAAAATAATTTGGCAACAAGCGTAAAATTGGTACCTATTTTAAAACAATAAACGGTGTATAGTTACTTTTAGGTAATGTATCATTATTAAAAACTCACGTTTTTAAATGTCCTAAAAATAAGAAAATAACCCTAGGTAACTTAAACAATTAATAATCCGTGTTTCTACCGCGAACACTAACAACACAAGAACATCGGTTTGGCATACTCAAAATGAGTTCATCCAAATCACGCTGTGGAATGGCCGCCCATGTTCGTTGCAACAACAAAAAAAGGTCTTCTTGCGACTGGATACCCTCCATATTCGGCAGAGCTCTTCTCTGTAGCATATCCCATGCATGCTCAATCGGGTTCAAGTCTGGCGACTGAGCAGGCCAGGGCAGGACATTGATGTTAGCTGCGGCGAGAGTCTGTCTTACAACTCTTGCGGTGTGCGGTCGTGCATTATCATGCATTAACTGAAATAAGGGACCGATTTGCACTTGTAGAGGAACGATGACGTCTGATACAATCGTCTCAGCATAAATTTGAGCGTTGAGGTTGCCTCTGATCCAAATCAACTCAGTTCTTCCGCCGATCCAAATACCCGCCCATACCATGATGGTTCCACCACTATAAGGATGGACTTCCTGGCAGGATTTTAATCGCTGTTGGCGTCCAGGGGTTCTCCAGTGTCGTATACGTCTTGTATCCGGTCTCATACCAAAACGAGACTCATCAGAAAAGCACACGAAACGCCATTGTTCTTCTGCCCAATTTCTGTGTTCAAGAGCCCATTGATATCGAATCCTACGATTGTGCATTGCTATAGGTGGTACCCGTAGCGGTCTTCGGGAATGAAGGTTCACTTCATGCAAGCGGTTTCTGACTGTTTGGTCGCTAATTAAGTTCCCTGAAGAGTGATGAAGCCTCACGGCTAACATCATGGCGGTTATTGTTGGAGCTCTTCGAGTTAAGATTTGAATGTATCGGTCTTGTCTCCGTGTGGTGCAGCGATACCGTCCTCCATGGCGCTCAGCCACGGTACCAGTGCTTCGGTAACGTGTCCAAAGTCGACTGATAACACTGACTTGTATTCAGAGCTAAAGCCACAGTACGTTGCCGGGAACCAGCTTCTATCATTCCCACGGCTCTGAGCATTTCTTCCCTGCTTAAATGACGTCGCCGCTCCATAATAACGTTGGTTTTAATCAGTAGTAGGGAAACAGTAGCACTAATAATGTCTTCAATGCGTTGTATGTTTTTATAGGGAAAATATTGACAGCTGATTTTCATCTTTTACTCGAATTTGATTTACAGTTCCTGATTCAAATTATGAAATGCACCAAAAAGGATCCATATAAATTTATAAAATCATAAATTTATTACAAAGCCACATCTCAATCTCAAGAAATCCGCATAAAAATGCTTGATCCCTAGACACTTTTGATGTGTGTACTTTCAAAGAAAATTGGCTGTGACATAGGTACGGACGGACAGACAGACAGACGGACAGACATGAAGAATCTATAAGGGTTTAATTTTTTGCCATTTGGCTACGGAACCCTAAAAATTACCCAAGTTGAAGCACAAAGTGGTCGAACTTGGTATTAATTTGGTTAGTCATTAGGGCGGCTGGGGATCATTGCGAATTTGAATCAAGAGCGTTCCATATTCATTAATCACAACCTACGGTTACACACGCCGGTTACTCATGGCGGGCTTGTTTTGCTGTTGCTACTTTGCTATATGATACTGTATTTGTTGGAGTGATACTATGTTAAATAAAGGCCATCAGCTATATATGCTTATAACAAGTTTTTTTTAACTTGAAATAACTATCATATAGGATTTACGTCGTGAACATGTTGCGGCACCATGAAGTGGAAGTCATAACGAATGTTCTTATTGCCTAACAGAGAATCAAATCTAATAAATTGTAGATCTAGTAATACAAAGTAATCATAAATTAGGTACATATAATATCCCAGAAACGAGGGTGAAAAAAAATATCGTTTGAATTATGAATGATTTCAATTTACAGTACCTTCACCAAGGCTACTCCTTGGTGAAGGTACTGTATATTGAATTAATTCGTTCTTGTAAATGTAGTGGTTCAATTCCCACACGAAAAAAATATTTGTATGATCTGCGGGTAATTATTCCGGTTTAAAAGGCTTTTGAAGGATACCATGGATTTAAGTCAGTAAAAGTCTGACAGTCCCTCCTGCCCTGCCCTGGGTGGGAGGACTCATTTGATGACTTCACTACGTTTAAAAAAAACCAAAAGCTATCAAAATAATAAAGTATTTCCTCTGTTTAATATTCCAGTGCAGTCGGCAAAATGTCCCGGCATCACTTTAGCATTTCAATAGCAACAAATTGTGAACGATATAAAGTCCAGTTAGGCTGGTCGCAGAGCGGTGATTTTGCGACAAGCACGTTCGTTTCGCACGTGGCTGTCGGATGTGAAATCATATGGATACTATGAAATGGACGACTGTCGCAATGTTCTAGTAATCTCAGGCCAGATAGTTATAAGAGACCACTAGTGCTGGCCCGGCAAACTTCGTACAGCCTGTTACTAACGTCACTCAATTGTTAAACTTCAACTTTATGGTATGGTATTAAAGTTCAAATTGACTTTTATTCTATTCATCGTTACCTACATCTATACATACAACATTATTTTTAGTATATGCGAAACCTGAATATAGTTTGTTCAGAATCAGTACCTAACTGATTCGATTCCAATCATTTTTACACCACGTTATATTTTTTTTTTTTTTAATATTTTCATTAAATTTTATTACCAGTTAATTACAATACAATCACCGTACGGTTAGGTACTTATTGCCAAACTATTATCACGAGTGTATTAACACAGTAGACGCGGTTTACGTGGGTGTACCGCGAAATGAGCATGTTTTTGAACGGTAATATACAAGCTTAATTATAACTTTGTGATTTTTTATGATACGGTTTTAAAATTTTGTACATAGATTCTTTACACAAAAATATTGGACAGGTGTATCGGGTTTCGCATAAACAAAAAATAATGTTGTATAAATAAAATTGGAGTGTCTGTTTGTAATATTAAAATAACTGTTTCTTACTACATGCATACGAATATATACATATATACGGTACATACACCAAAATAACATGTTTTTCAATTTTTGTCTGTCTGTTTGTAACCGCTTATCTCTGAAATGGCTGGACCGATTTTGACGGGACTTTTATTTTAGAAAAATTCGCTTGTTTAAAAAAAAATTCTATATTGAGTTCCGACATCCACGCGAACGAAGTCACGGGCACAGCTAGCTAAAAATAATTTACGAATCTTTTGTATGGGAACATGGAAAATTGTTGACTTCGTTGTTATTCCCTTCGTAAGAACCACCCTCGTACATCAAGGAATATGTAAAAAAAAAGGTTTTAGCGAATTAGCGAAATCGGTTTAGCTGCTCTCGAGATTTGCGCCTAGCAACATTGCTAGCGTTACAAGGTAGTACCCTCGTTAAAGACCATGCTTACACGTAGTCAACTTTTAGAAGAACAGTTACACAACTTCGATAAAAGTCGTCGTGTTCTAGACTCGTTGTAAACATTTTGTTTAATTGTTAACAAAACCGACATCTGGTGTGTTACAAAATTATTGTTTTGGAACACTAAATAAGTCACGTAAGGATAATTTATATTTATTTGCGTTGCTGCGAATAATGGGTGTTTCTTTGCTTATATTTTACATAAAATTAATGTGATCAAAAGTTTATGTCTGCTGTTTTTATTAAAAATGAAAGCAAAAAAATAACTTTTCTTCCAACCATGCTTTAATTTCATCACAATCACACTAAAAACTCAGTACAAAGCGAGTCTTTAATGCTCTAGAGCAATAAAAATGTATGAAAGGGGTTTGAACTTTTTTGTATGGGCCGTTTACCAGGTGCCATCCGCCATTTTGTTTTTTTTTTTCAAAACGGCGTACACAAATGAAACATTGATAAATCGATAGATCACATCAATACAAACATAAAATGTAAGGGGCATAACCTCGTAAACCGTTACGTTTCCGAATTATGAGCTGTCAAACATGTACAAGAAGTGACATATTTTTTTAATATTTTGATGTTTATTGATCAAAAAGGATACTTCCGCAATAAAACTAATTGAATATTAGTTTTTCCACGCATTTTAAATGCTGAAATTGTGTTAAACGAAATAATCCTATCTAAAAGCAAGGAACTGGTACAAAAGGCACAAAGCCCTTTCATTATTGCAGTTTTTTTTTTGATGACACCAAAAGGTGCCAATCTCAATGGATTAGCTCTATTCAGCCAGCCGATATCAATACTTTTTTTTTACGTACGTATTATTCCTTTCTGTCCTACTTGTTCCAAATTTATGATTGCTGATGCACTCTGATTTAAAAATAAAAGAAATTAAAAAGTGATTTGGCGGGAACTTTATTAATTTTGATTGATAATATTTTTGGAAACGAAAACGTGTGATACTATCTGATTTTGAGTGCTTTGGCTTCAAATTGAAATGGAATCATCTAGCGACACATTTTTAATTAAACTTCTATTTTATTTAACTGTTAGATATGAGTTTCTTTTATCTACTATTCCTATAGATAATAGTTGAAAGAAAAGCAGATTATGCACCTCGCCATAAGTAATTTATATTGCCCTAGTGCCTGTTAGATAAGAGCCCTCGCTAACACTCGGGCTCTAAATCAGGCAATAATAAATTACTTTGTGCTCGATGCAATAATCTACTATTGTAGTTTGTTTAAAGAACCAATTAAAAATTTTTTTCAGAATCGAATTCAATTAATTCATGTAAAATTAAGGCCTCATACATTTATAGATCCAGTGTGAAAGTCATAGAAAAAAAAAGACAATTAATAATCAAAAACCTAAATTATAGCAAGAAATAACGAACGTTTCCACCTGAACGAGTGTTGCGACAGTTAATTACAAAGCCACACCTTAGACTGAGGCTCGAGCCGGCACAATTTCCGTGTAATATCCGCCTTATCCGGCCGTATCCACCGGTATCCGCGCCGTATCCGCAATCCGTACGTTTTCGATCAGCGAGATCATGCGAGCACATGCGGATTTGTATGGAGAATGTATTCATCGTGGGGTAAATATTTCAGGTTTATTTTTATTTATTTATGTGCTATCAAGCTTTGTTTTTGTTTTTATACTAGCTGGTTAACCGAGCTCAAGTCGGGTGAAACTGAAGTAAATCGTAAAAAATATACATTACAATACGCAAAATATAATAAAACTTATTAAAATCTGAGGTCTTAACGAGACAACGGGTAGTACCACGGGCAATAAACGGATTCATCAGCACCAAAGTCAACGCTTTAAAGAAATCAGCTACCCGCGGGTTCTGTTCCTGCACGAAACAAACATTTGTATAATCTGCAAGTAGCTGTTTCCGGTCTGGGTGTCAGTGTATGTGAGTTGAAATGTTTGTAAACGCATCCACGATACATGACAAATTCCTTATATGGGGAAAGGCTCTACAAAAAAAAAATTGGCGTAATGTTACCACTACGATATTATGCAATTTTAGAAGTATTTTCCGATACAGATAATTTATGCCACGGATACATAAAATCCTCCCACTAAATGTACGCGGAACAATGAACCTGGTATTAGTGTTTAGCACCCAATATATAGAGCAACACTGTCCGCCCATAAATTCGCTCTCTATAATAATGTCACGCGTGTTATTTACGACGCTTTTCTAATGAAAAATATTATTTTGAGCCCATTGTAACATTTATTACGCTTTGTCCTCCGATGCTTCTGATAGTTTTTGATTTATTGCTTTGATTTTCGCTAGGAAAATTGATGAGGGCTTTTGTTTTGTCTGAGATTTGTTATCGACAAAAAAAAAACCTTTCGCGAACATAATTATTATTACGTAGTACTCTTTATAACCTCTTTTGATTCCGTTGAACTAACTGTACCTAAAAATTCTGTTCCTAATATCTTTTATTAAGACGTTCAGTTTTAGTCTGAGATAAATTCAATTTTCAATTCAATTTTATTATTATTCCAGATCACATGATTCCATTTTGTTAGTAAAACATAAACAACTTACGACTAGTATTAGTACACAAATAAATTAACATCCATAATAATAATCATACCAATTAATGCATACTTTTACAATTATCATAATAATCAACAATCATAAATTCCATAATAATCAATAATCATAAAACGTCATAAAATAATAATAATAATAATCAGATGTCAGAGCAGTAAATAAATAACTTACATTAAATAAATTACAAGAAAAACAAAAAAATATTTTATGGCTCGATTTGACGGAAAAACCAGCGTCTTGGTCCAGTGTTTCAAAAAACTACACTGTCCGACCTGCCAGCCACAGTTTCTACGAGGCTGTTGGCACTGCCGCGCACCCGCCTCAACAGGGACGCGCAATGTTTTCTTATGATGGCATAAAAATCGTCCACACCAGCTGCCTCTGCGAACATCCCTGACGCGCTGCAATGACGCGGCAGCGATAAACTATGATAAACTACATGATAAACTACTATAGATAAACTATGACCTATGTTCTTAAAAAAAACTTCAAAAAATAAACAAGTACATATCGGAATTATTATTTGTTTAGCTACCGTGGTATATAAACGTTTACGATTATTTTTTGTTTATTTGGTCGAGCAAATCTCTTTTTTTGTCACTTTGTTGATAAGGTCCCAATTTATTAAAATGTGTTCAAAGTGATTCTCAAGTATCTGGTAAGTAATATGATTTTATGTCACTGAAAAAAAAAAACAAGTTTCCTAGTAACTTTCTTTTCGTTATCTTACACATTGCCTATGAACAGTGATTATTATTGTCATCATCATCATCATCTTCATATCAGTCGTAAGACGTCCACTGTTGAACATAGGCCTCCCCTATAGACTTCCAATAGGACCGGTTGAAGTGGCTTGCATCCAGCGTGATCCTGTGGTCTTCATTATGATCGTCTGCCCATCTTGTTGGTGGACGTCCTACGCTGCGCTTGCCGGTGCGTAGTCTCCATTCGAGAAGCATCCCCATCGGCCATCAGTAATTCTGCGTGCTATATGGCATGTATGTGATAATTGTATGGCCATTGTTTTCATAAATCTTGTTGACAGTAACAGTAGAAATAACAAATTGTGATACTATTCACTGTTCATAATTCATTAATCATACACGGAGAGAAAATTCTAGTTTAGGTAACCAGAATAAAGTTAAATTGACTAGATTGTCTTGTAATATATACGACAGCTATCTTTATTGTAGAGTTACCTAGAATAATCTGGTAATAGCTTACAAGAATATCTAGCACAATTAAACATAATGCTGGTACACATAACTAAAATTTATGTATAGTGCGCAAAAGCCTGTTTGTATTCATTACATACTTTATTTTAAATTTAACAGAATTGGTATAGTTGGTAACACCATACTTTATTTTGGAGATAACCAGATTTACAGTAGCGTTGATAGATTATTATAGTTACTATAAACATATTGAATGCAAATGTTACCAAATTGAGTGTTTATCTAACAATATATATTGTTTACTTTACTACCTATTTTGTGTTTATTACCAGCATGTTGTTAGCCATTATCACATCAAATGGTTGAGTTTACTATAATGAGAATTTAATATTGTTCATTTTACTCTATTGTTTAGTGATTTCACCCATGTTTTATTTTTTTATTCATATTGTTTAGTAGGCGATTGGGTCTTTAAAAGAAATATGTAGGTCATAGTTACAGTGTTCAAGTGTTGCTAAGACAAAGTTAAAATCTGTCAGTTTTGTCACCAAATTTACATGTAAACTGAGAGATTTCAACTTTTCCTAACATGGTAACTATGACGTAAGTACATATTTCTTATAATGACCCAATCTCCTACTAAACAATATGAAGCAAAAAATAAAACATTGGTGAAATCACTAAACAATAGAGTAAACTTAACAACATTAAATTCTCACTAAAGTAAACTCAATCATTTGATGTCATAATTGCATCTTCTAATAATACTTGACAAGCTGTAGTAAAAATAAAGTACCTTCTGCACCAAGCTTTCTTATTTACCATTTATAGAATAAATGCTCATTATTCACATTTTTTCATACAGAAACCGTAAACAAAACTATAGCACGACGTAGAAGGTACTTTACTCTTCAAGTACCCTAAGCCTGCCACCTTCTGAAATCATGAACGAACATGAAGGGATTGTCAACAACCGATTTAAATAAAACAAAACATAAAACGTTTGTATGTTTTTATTTGTATTATCAAAATCACAACAATCATATTAACATAGGATGGGTTTGACGTATATAGAATGTGCATTTCGCAAAATGTGCCCTTGAGTCGAGGGGTACTTATCACCTACCAGCGAGTTAGTGAACTCATTCGATTGGTTCAGGTTTTTTTGGAATCGTACGCGGTCCCCTACAGGTTCAATCAGCTCTTTAATCACGTCCGAATCCAGGAGACCAAATGTGTCGAGGGTTATTTTGTTTTCTGAAAATGAAACATTTCAATTAGGTAGGTATATAGGCAGGCACGCATATTATAATTCACTGGAACCGATAGTTTTAATAAAGTACATTCAGGTGCATTACCGCATTATAGGACCATGCAGACCAGAATTAGAAGTGAGGTACCAATTTGTACCTACCTAACCTAAAGATCTCTTTCAACTCATCCCCATAAAAAGAAAGATACTTCTTAAGTCGGTCAGTGTCTTCACTGGACGTAATAAAGGTATGCCTAATTGCCTAGTCATATCATAAACTCATATAACTCAACACTTTTCTTCCAGGAATATAGGTACCTAGCCAAATAAATTGTATAAAACTTACTTACCGGCAAAAACGGGCATGTATTCCTCCAACCGCCAGGATTTTAATAGTTCTGTTACATTTGTTTGTAGTTTTGTCCATTATTTTAAAAATTCTATAGAAAAACCACACTTTAATAATATTTACCAATACTTACTGAACTCTTGAACAGCACACGCTCACGTAAGGTAAAACAAAATGGCGTGGCCCGCCTTGCCAACTTAAGTTCAAGCAAACCATACAATATATTTGGTAATCGTAAAAATCGTTTCGTTTGTAATACGATACTCATGTTACACAAAAAACTATATATGATAACGATAAAAAACATTTTGATAGGATAACAATAATCTGGTTAAACATTACTATATTAATCTAGTTTATTTAAACAAATAAATAAGTTTTTGTTACTTGAATTCTTTTAGATATAACATAAATATTGTATTGTTTATTTGACAGCTAGTAACAACAAACAAATTAGGAAGGTAAACTATAAAGTTATGGAAATGTTGTATTTACAATAATAAAATGTACTTGTAAATAGCTTTGAGTATTCTTTACTATAATTTGTTTACTAGAATATTCTGGCATTTATTAAAATACGACTACTTGTTGTTAAAAGTCAATCTAGTAAACTTAACTCAATTCTGTTTATAGAAACTAGAATAATATTTACCATACGTTCTGGTAATATTGTTATAATAATTTCTCTCCGTGTAACAGCATTTTTAGTTTCTTCGTTATAACTTCTATGACATTATGTCTGCGCCCGCGTCACTGTTTTTTATTGTTATCAGTAAAACCCATGACATACACAAGCACTGTACGACTACGTATACGTTGGGTGGTATAGATATTTATTAAAAAGCATTATTTTTTTTCATTCTTCTTTCCTCTATATTCGTTAACAGTTTATTTTGCATTTATTAATGTTAAGAAAATTAATAATGTATCTGACTGTCACTTCACCTTGGGTCCGATCAAAATAAAATTATGCCGAAATAAGATATTTATGATAAATAGCATAATGCCGCTGGAAACTGAATTAGTCATTAAAATTTGCCTTTTTTCATTACGCTGCCGCTGGCTTAATCGGTTGGAATTGTCACCTATTTTTGGCATTGGGTTCACCATCCAATAATCATACGCATTACTGATGAGAGATTTTAGAAATGGTAGTTTCACCTAGCGGTAGAAGTTTTCATTGGTATCATCACTAGCTCAGCTTTTAAAAGCATAAAACTTACGATACAATATTGGAATGGAAATTATTTTTATTTCACCTCTGGTTATCTCCCTTTCTGAGTTCTCAAAATGTATAAAAGTTTTGTTAGTGCTTTGTTAGTGACATCACTACCAAAAGGACTGAGTTTTCTCTACAGCTGACCTATCTTCTAGATTTGACGTAGCTGACCAGATGCAGATAGACAGATTATGAGCGAGGACGAGTAGAAAGAAGTGTGTAATGATCACAGCCGACATTCTGTGATTTCTGTTTACTCCTTGGAAAATTGGGGTGTAAGTTAACATTTTACAGAACTCTATTTTAGTTTGTTTCCAGATGATGTGGCGCCTTAACATTTATACAATATTATGTCTCGCATTTGGCCTCAATGTTCTTATTATAGACATCGGAACAACACATGCCGAAACTTTAAAAACAAAAGAAAATTCCTTAAATGATCCGCTAGGTAGTACAAACATACACAACATGCACAACGAGATCAATAGTTCAACTTACGTAACCAACATAATAGAAAAAGCGCGATCAAAAATCAAATATGAGACATCAAACTTTAACTTTTCTCAACTTGGTGTTCATGGTTTAGAAGATTTAGTTTTGGAGTCCGGAGGACAGCCTCTGAGAACCATCATTGTATCAACATGGAGGTCCGGAACCAATTTCCTTGGGGACTTGATAAATAATGTATATCCTAGTAGTTACTATAACTGTGAACCCCTTCAAATGTATGGATTGAAACAGTTCAAAGCCCCAGAAGAAGTTAGAAGAGCCCTGGCTGTGGTTAAACAAATGTTAGATTGCAAATATGAAGGTTTAGAAGATTATTTTGATTTCGCAAGAAAATACCTTGAAGGGAAATGGAAGCCGTTCAACAGAAATAACGTTGGAAACCACAAATCAACTTCATTTCAATATTTCGAGGAATGTAAAAACGAAAATCAAGGTGAAATATGTTATAATGCGGAGTTTGCTTCACGGATATGTAAACTGTACCCTTTTCAAAGTATCAAGCTAATACGATTAAGATTAGAATACATTGAAGAAATATTGGCTGAAAAAGCGTGAGTATCTAACTCTAAAAAACTGTTTGAGATTTTAATAACAATTAATACAAAACTTCCTTGTAAGTCTAGTGGTTGCAAACACGTCACTTGAGTCTGGTTCATGGCAATAGGCTCGCCCGCTATTACCTGCATTAAACTGAAACGTAACTCATGAAATGTGAGTCTAGTACAAATACAAATATTATTTATTTACTCAAAAATGTTACAATAGTGTGTGGGACACTGGATCCCGCACTAGGATAACTAGACTAGTAATGAGTAATATTTAAATGAATTAACAGGTTCAATGTGAAGGCGATTCTGTTGGTGCGTGACCCTCGTGGAGTGATGCAATTGAGGGAGAAATTTCCTCGCTCTCAGAATTTCTCAGATTTTTACGACCCATCACTGCTCTGTGCCGGCATGGTCAGTGATTACATGGCTGCTAGAAGAACACTGCAGCAGTATCCGGACAGACTTCTGTAAGTGATTCATGATATACTAGCTGTTACCCGCGCCTTTGCCCGGTCCTTTCCCCCATACTCTTTTACTGTCTTCAGGACCCCGTTCCATTTATCTTTGTATCAAAATCGGTTCAGCGGTTTGGGCCTAAAATCGTCAAACAGACACCTTTTCGCATTTATAATACCTATTTCATGATATATTTTCCGTGATATCAGTAAGCTGACCATATTTTCGAAAACTAAAATAGTTTTCTTAAAAGGCTTGCAGCGAACTCCAATTGTTTGTGTCTCACCTTGGTTGATCAAATCAATCTTCTCAGCTTCAAGGAACCACTGCTGAAGTTACTTGGACCCCTGATATTATCTGTTTTGACAAACCCTGGACCGTCAAAACTGGACCCTTTTGATGTATTTTGGTACACGGATAGAGACGGTTATAGGCTACGTAGGGGGATAAACGGAGCCGCGGACAACAACTAGTCAAATACAAGATTAAGAAACAAGTCCTTGTATCTCTAGTAGCATTTGTTTAAAAATGTACCTATACCTTACAGAGTAATGCGGTTTGAGGACTTAGCTTTACAACCTAATGTGAGCGCTGACAGAATTCTGAATTTTTTAAACACAAAAAGAACACAGGCGTTTGATGACTTTCTGCAAGCACATACCACTGTTGAGGCGACTGGTCCTTTCTCAACCTCCAGAGTCTCTCGCAACATTCCCCACAAGTGGACAACTGCGCTAGACTTTAATAATGTCAATGAGATACAGGTGAGTAGTACCTAAATCATTATAAATGTGAAATTTAGATATTATTTATATATTGCTTAGGGCTGGTTTTTCAATAGTCAGATAAAATGGCGCTTTGACAGCTTATCTATGGAAAATATGTCATTTCGTTATTTTTATTCCTCAGGTAACGGTTAACTGACTATTGAAAAACCAGCCCTTAGTCTCGTCATCACTATCTTATTTTGTTCAAGTTCATTTTATTCTGTTACTAATAACCTTATAAATGTGTACGTCACAAAAACTCATTGGAACATTTCAAACTAGTAAAGTGGAACTTTGACACAAGAATAGTTATTTGTTATGCAAGGCTGCAAAGTTGATTTTTGGCGCGAGTACTTGAATTGAAAACTGAGCGAGCGAAGGATTCTAAGATTGAACCGCGAGAGAAACGAGCGGTTCAAATATAGAATCCTGAGCGATGCGAAGTTTTCAAAGGTACGAGACGCAGAAAAACTTTGCTGCCGAGTGCAACACAAAACTTTTCACCTCACACAGCGAGGAAATGCAGTGGGGGTGGCTCGCCTGCCAGTGTAGAAAAGTAGAAAACAATTGAATACAAGACGTGTTCGAATTTTAAACAACACTTTGTGCTCTAGAGCACAAAATGGAGTTTTCCGCTCAGATTTTGAATGAGAAATAGAATCTTTCCGAGCGGGTGAGGTGAAATAGTTATTTGTTATGCAAGGCTGCAAAGTTGATTTTTGGCGCGAGTACTTGAATTGAAAACTGAGCGAGCGAAGGATTCTAAGATTGAACCGCGAGAGAAACGAGCGGTTCAAATATAGAATCCTGAGCGATGCGAAGTTTTCAAAGGTACGAGACGCAGAAAAACTTTGCTGCCGAGTGCAACACACAACTTTTCACCTCACACAGCGAGGAAATGTAGTGGGGTCATTGACCTATACTGGGGGCGGCTCGCCTGTCAGTGTAGAAAACAATTGAATACAAGACGTGTTCGAATTTTAAACAACACTTTGTGCTCTAGAGCACAAAATGGAGTTTTGCGCTCAGATTTTGAATGAGAAATAGAATCTTTCCGAGCGGGTGAGGTGAAAAAGCTTTTTTTATGTTTCGATACAATAAACCCAAAAAAAAATCTGTAACATTTTGTAATGCCATCCAGTATTATTGGTCGCGGTACTGTCTCATCACGTTACCTGATCCTGGAACGTAAAGAGCTATTGAAGGATCACTGCATAGTCAGTATAAGTTTGACAGTACCTCCCGCCCCGCCCTGAGTGGGAGGACTAATTTGATGATTATACCACGATAAAAAAGCCATCATAGTACATTATGACGTCCCCACTTTACGTGTACAGGAGGTACCCTAAAAAAAAATATTTTACGAGATTTTATTTTACCACTTTTTCGGCACAACAAATCCGTATATTTACACCAAATTACAGCTTTCTAGTACAGGGCGTCTCTGAGCTAAGCTGCGGACAGACGGACGGACGGACGGACGGACGGACATGGCGAAACTATAAGGGTTCCTTGTTGACTACGGAACCCTAAAAATCATTACATCGAAAAGGAAAAGCAAGCGGAATAATTTTTACTTTTTCACAAATTAGCGATGCGCGCGCACCAGCATCTTTTGTTTATGGCAAAGGCACAAAAAACAGCCAGTATTACTAATAAAGTAAATTAATTCTTTTGTGGTTTTATTACAGATAAATGGTTGTAATTAATTGTCAAAATTAATTAAATTAAAGAATAAAATGTTCATTTATTATATTTCATCTCCCAAATTTAATTATAATAATAAAATGTTGACCGCTGTTCACGCGAGGATGTGAACATGCCGACGCAGCTGGGCAGTGACCGCGATGAACCAGAATCAACCTCAATCATAGTTATTTGTCACAAAGTTATTGATCTACATCAGCGGTTTCACACAAATGCATTAGTATAAGTAACACTTAATACATGTAAAAATATTAATATAAATAGCAAGTAAATCTGTAAATAAATCTTTTTTTTTCTACGCTTCGAGCAACGCTGTTTCATTCGACGAGACCATCGACTCCTCTCACTGTTACTGCGCCTATAATGGTTACCGATAGCTCTGGCCTTACTCAGCCTTAGTTATTGGTCGGTCCGTGAGGCTGCGGATCGGCAGTGAGAAAATCCCATCCGATACACCTTTCATCCTTCCCACCTTCCGTCTGTTGCCTTAGGTCTCATGGTGACAGGCATCCCGCACTATTTATATACGTATATATTGTATCTATATGGTCAGGGCTAGGTTGTTAGGTGCAGATAGGGTTTCTGCTAGGTTGTTAGGTGCAGGTAAGATTGTTGATAGGCTACAGTCAACCCCCTCACTGTACAGTTAGATACCTGACTGTACATTTGGTCCTTCGAGCATTTTGAATCCGCGGCCCTCTCTGTCCCCCCTAGGATTAACTGACATAGATAGACAGACAGACACGTTTCAGAAGTTACAGGCTGGTGTCCTAAAACCGCATCAGTTTGTAGCACTGAGACAGACAGACACTGTACTTTGCTGTATCCTGTAGACATCTCTCGTCGGTAGCGATTCGGTGACTGGCCTTCCACAAGCGGATCTCACCAGTTCATTGAGAAGGCGCATAAATACCGAGCCGAGAGTGTGGGAGAGGCGAGTACAAATAGGGTAGCTGTGTTAGGAGTAGGGTAGGGACTAGGGACGCTCAAGAAAGAAGATTGAAAAAGAAGAAAATCAGAAGATAATGGACATTATTAGAATCAACGAACTCATCAAAAGCCAGGAAAACGACTATATTGAACTAAAAAGAACATGGGATAACATTAAAAAGGACTCATCATCAAGGAAAACTCAAATATACATAACAGAGAGAAGAGCAAAATTGAACAGCGTGTATGAAAGAACATCGCAGAACCACAGACTTCTACAAGACCAAGAGATTCTATCGACTCACAAATATTTGACACTTAATTATTTCGACACTCATATACAGACCATTTATGATGCAGCTATAGACCACTTGCAGGAATGTGAAGACAAGCTACATCAGACTAAAACAGTCAGCGACATTCAAATAAACGACGGTAAACAAGAAGACATGACTATTTCACCAAAGTTATTCGTTCAAAAATACAGACTAAACCAACTAAAGAAGAAAATTGAGACCGCAAAGACCGCCGTTGCCCAACAAAAACCCGGGTGGCAACTACAATCTCTCATTAATAATCTAGAGAAGCTGTTTCAAGATATAGAAGAAACACACATACAATTACTAATGGAGCAAAGTACAATCGACGACGAATATTTCACTAATGACTGCTTTACAAACGCACAAGAACAGTTCGAGGAAACAATACAAGATTTACATGAGCAAATCAACGACAAAACAGTACAAATGAGCAGAAACCACCCTACTAAGTTACCAAGAATTACCATTCCTACGTTCGCGGGGAATTACGAGTCATGGAATTCATTTTATGATTTATTTAAGAAAATTATTGACGAAGATTGTACTATTTCCACAACAGAAAAAATGCAATACTTAAAAACGCATGTCCGCGGTGACGCGGAAAAGCTGATAAAGCATTTGACAGTAAACGAGGTCAACTATAAAGCAGCGCTTACACTGTTAGAAAACCGATACAAAGACGAGAGAAAAATAACACAGACGTTTATTGACAAATTAATAGACCTGCCCAAAATTCAAACTCCAAACGCCAAAATGTTACGTAACATGCATGATTGCATAAACGAAAGCCTAGAAGCACTAAAAAATCAAAATATTGATATATCCACATGGAGCCCAATTTTAACAAGAATAGTAAATCGTAAGTGGGACCCTGACACCAACATGAGGTATGAAGACCAATTACAGGAGCCAAACAAGTTACAAGATTTCAAGGAATTGATGAAATTTTTAGAAAAACGCTTTAAAAGTTTAGAATCAAGCGCCACTATGACAACAACAAACGATTTAAATTCGACAAACTCACCAAAGATGCAAGGAAAAACAAATTGGCAAGACAAAAAAGGACTCTGTTGGTACTGCCAAAAAGACCATAATATTCAGTATTGTCAAGCATTTAAGGCATTACACGTCAATGACCGCATTCGTAAAGTGCAAGAAAACCGAATGTGTTATGTATGTCTCATGCACGATGCAAAAAAAGAGTGCATCAGCAATAAGTACAAAAAATGTGAAATATGCAATAAGGCTCATTCTACACTATTGCACAGAACCGTAAATGAATATTTATCAGCAAAGCAGCAAGGGCAAAATAGTATTACCAAAAATAACCACCAAGTAACAAAACCCGGTACATCAAAGACATACGATCAAAAGTCTCAAATAACAGAAAATCAAAATAAAAAAATGATAACTCATGCAGCTACGCAACTTCATAACACTCAAAAAACTGTACTTCTAGCCACAGCCTTAGTACAGTCAAAAACATTCGGCGGCACACCATTATTACTGCGAGTTTTATGTGACCAAGGCTCGGAAGCCTCACTATGCACGGAAGAGGTGGCTCAACTTTTAGGGTTACCGAAAAAAAAGATAAAAGCCGAAATTAAAGGTATTGCAGACAACATTCCAAAGACCTCCAACTATATGATAGACGTCACAATTCAACCAAGGTTCCCAAGTGAATACAAGTTATCAACATCGCTGATCGTATTACCGAAACTGACTTCATCAGTACCCAAAGAAAACGTGCATCAACTGGACCCACAAAAACTAGAAAACAAAATAATTGCAGATCCAACTTATTATAAACAAGGTCCAATTGACATAATTTTAGGCGCTGAAGAATATAGTAAAATACTGTTGCAAGGATTCGAAAAAATAGACAGCGGCATTATCAGTCAAAATACAGAGTTTGGCTGGATATTGTCGGGGTTTTGCTCAACGGAACCACGCAATACAATAAAAGTATTAAGTCTAATCACTCGTGCCGACGAAATCCAACTTAACAAATTCTGGGAACTAGAAGACATCACTGAAAATCACCAATTAAACAAAGAAGACCAACAGTGTGAACAATTCTATTCAGGCACGACTCAAAGAAATAAAAGTGGGACCTACACGGTCAGACTCCCTTTCAAAGACCCTTCCTTAGAGTACGGCAATACGCGTCAAAAAGCTGCCGCCCGACTTATTCAACTAGAAAAAAGACTTGAGAAAAACAAAACATTACGAGAAAAATACAATGAGTTCATGAAAGAATACTTAGACATGAATCATATGATAAAAGTAAACAAAATAAATAATTATGAAGGGAAATATTACATTCCGCATCAACCTGTAATACGAGAAGATGCACTGACAACAAAATTACGCTGTGTTTTCGACGCTAGCAGCAAGTCGACCACAAAAATAAGCCTTAATGATAACTTGCATAAAGGTCCACGATTGCAACAAGATTTAGCTACTATATTATTACGATGGCGCAAACACAAAGTTGCGTTTATGGCAGACATAGAAAAGATGTACCGTTACATAAATATGCATAGGAATGATCAACCCTTTCAAAGAATATTATGGAGATGGACAATTAATCAACCAATAGAAGAATACGAGTTAACTACGGTTACTTATGGTACTACTGCTGCACCATACTTAGCCATAAGAACACTTCAACAGCTAGCAAAAGACGAACAAAAAACCTACCCCCTTGCCAGTAAAATCACCCTAGAAGATTTCTATGTCGACGATGTATTGTCGGGAGATGAAAGTATAGAAAAAGCAAAATATCTACAAAATCAATTAATCAACATGTTACGAGCTGGTGGATTCAACTTAAGGAAATGGTCATCAAATAGCGCAGAATTGCTAGAAAATATCCCCGTAGAAAACGTGGACGACAAAACGATAAAACTACCCTTAGATGAAAATAGAAAGTCACTAGGGGTAATTTGGGCACCAAAAGAAGATAGTTTCCAATTTAAAATAACTATAACAACTACCGAGAACCCAACCAAAAGATTTATCTTTTCCGAAATCGCAAAACTATTTGACCCACATGGCTGGCTACAACCCGTCCTAATAACCATGAAAATGCCTATACAAGTAAGATCAATGAAAGGTAGGGGTCACAAGTCATATAAAGGCTACATAGCAGTCTTCATATGCCTTGCAACGAAAGCCATCCACTTAGAACTGGTAGGAGACCTAACAACAGAGTCATTTATTGCAGCGCTCAGGCGATTTATGGCCAGAAGAGGTCATGTGCATCACATGTACAGTGACAATGCGACGAACTTCGTGGGAGCAGCCAAATTCCTATACAAAGAAGTTCTAGAAATCACTCAATCACCGCAGTTTCAAAATACGTTAACTAACATAGGCACACAGTGGCACTTCATACCGCCAGCAGCGCCACACTTCGGCGGAATATGGGAAGCTGGAGTAAAATCAATGAAGCACCATTTAAGACGAGTAATCGGAGACAGCACCTTAACCTATGAAGAATTATCGACATTCCTTCACCAAATTGAAGCATGTCTAAATTCAAGACCATTATGTATTCAAACAGAAAACATCAACGATAACATAGTATTAACGCCAAGCCATTTTCTTATTGGACGTGAAGCAGTGGGCGTACCTCACCCAATAGACAACATAAATACGGACCTCATAAACCGCTGGAAGCATATACAAAAGATGAAAAAAGACTTTTGGAATAGTTGGACAAAAGAATACTTACATCAATTACAACAGAGATATAAATGGAAGTCAAACGAAGAAAACTTAAAAGTCGGTGCGATTGTTCTAATTAAAGACGAAAACATAAGCCCAAGCAAATGGCCCTTGGCGAAGATTAAAGAGATTCACCCTGGACATGATGGCGCAACCAGAGTGGTAACCCTCGAACGATCACAAGGGGCGGACCAAAAGAGATCAATACATACTTTGATACCATTACCAGTAAACGAAGACACAGATATGGCGGGAAGTCAGCAAACAACAGCGCCTGCGCAAACTAACTTAACAAGACTGAATACACACGAGGGAACACATAGCAAGCATGCTATGCAAAAATCGACAGGCAAGCTGCAATATTGGTTTTTAACATTATTACTGATATTACAACTCTTAACTTCAGCTACGGCTACATATACTATCAAAAACTTAGAATCAGGACTGTATATAGAGCAAATGGGAAACGCTACGTTAGACAGAGGAACCTTTAGAATAGAAACAACCTACGAAAGACGCACGTTAAACCACAATTTAGCAATGGCAGAAAAAATCTTAAAAGAATTCAAAATATTATGCGACTACACTTCTAAAACAACAATCAACACACATTGCGATCAGTACTATCACCACCTACAAGAGGAAGAAGAAAAATTTAAAAGGACACATGAATACTTAACGGAAATCACCAATACAAGAAAGAAAAGAGGTTTGTTAGGATCATTGATGACTTCAATATTCGGCGTAAATGATGAAGTTTACAGAGACTTAGAGTCACTACAAGAGAACCAACAAAAACTTATAGACGCAGCAAACCATCAGACAAAATTCATGATTACTACAGTATCGACAGTGAACCAAACAGAAGAAAGAATAAAACAAAAATTAGACAGATTCCAGACTAAGCTTAATCAAGCTCTAAGTTATATAAATGACCATGATCGATGGTACAAATCAGTTGACGGTAATCACCTACAAATTCAAGTTATGCAATCGTACCAATTGGCATACAACTATATTACAGAAATCAATAATTACTACTCAGGATTAATGGAAATATACATCACGAAAGCGACAGTATACAGTGTGCTTTCTCCAAAAAACATAGCAGATGCTATAGATAATGCAAACAACAAGATACCGTCAAATCTTCACATCATGCAGACTCAGGTACTTGACACCAGATTAACCGAAAACGACACGCATATTACAGTGCTATCGTACTTTCCGATTACAGAGAAATCGAAGTATACCTTTATGCACGTCATTCCCATACCAATGAAAAACCAGGATGGTTCATTCACAGGCATAGACATTTCACAGACATTTATAGCTATAGATTACAACAATGAGAAATACTTTGAATTAACTAACGACGAATACAACAAATGTTTACATAGACTCAACAACTTTATCTGCTTTCCTGCGGCCGTCACAAACATGCAATTAAATAAAAATTGCATTGTTCGCATGATCATACAAGATGACAACTCTACGTGCCCTACGAGAACCTACAACATCAAAAACAATATTATCTGGAAACAAGTTCAAATGAAAAACACTTGGATATACCTTACGAAGAAAACAGAGAAAGTGTCCATTGTGTGCGATGGAGAGAGAGAAGAAAGTTTCATCCATGATATTGGAATAATACGAATTTCAGAAAATTGCATTATTAAAACTACGGCCACTACATTAGTAGCTAAACGAGTACACACAGTCAATGTCTTAGCGTCCTATAGTAGACCCCATATATTTCAAATAGATAATAATTATTCCGTAATTAGGTCACATAGTGATATTTCAAAAGAACAAGTAGTTTTAGATAGTTCTAAAGATATATTTAAACACGTAGTAGACGAAGAAATGAGCCAACAAACAACCCTAGACAACACTATTTGGACCACTATCAAAACACAAACTTATGTTATTAGTTTTTCAACTTTATTAGTAATTTTATGTATTTGTTTATTAATTTATTGTTTTGCTCCACAAATAGCGGCCAGAATACGTGCTATGGTGGCATCAAGACGGGCAACGGTAGCACCAGCTAGCAGCTCTCATGACGAGCTACCTGCAGCACCACCACGACCATGTGCGCACACTTACGCGCGACCAGCTCCTCGGACGCAGCAGCCGACTCTCTACGAGATGAAGACCTTGAAGACCTACTCTTCTGAGACGCGCCAAGATGTTCACGCGAGGATGTGAACATGCCGACGCAGCTGGGCAGTGACCGCGATGAACCAGAATCAACCTCAATCATAGTTATTTGTCACAAAGTTATTGATCTACATCAGCGGTTTCACACAAATGCATTAGTATAAGTAACACTTAATACATGTAAAAATATTAATATAAATAGCAAGTAAATCTGTAAATAAATCTTTTTTTTTCTACGCTTCGAGCAACGCTGTTTCATTCGACGAGACCATCGACTCCTCTCACTGTTACTGCGCCTATAATGGTTACCGATAGCTCTGGCCTTACTCAGCCTTAGTTATTGGTCGGTCCGTGAGGCTGCGGATCGGAGTGAGAAAATCCCATCCGATACACCTTTCATCCTTCCCACCTTCCGTCTCTTGCCTTAGGTCTCATGGTAACAGGCATCCCGCACTATATATATACGTATATATTGTAGCTATATGGTCAGGGCTAGGTTGTTAGGTGCAGATAGGGTTTCTGCTAGGTTGTTAGGTGCAGGTAAGATTGTTGATAGGCTACAGTCAACCCCCTCACTGTACAGTTAGATACCTGACTGTACAACCGCTTTTCTGACATAAAAACTCTTTGCTAAGATTTAAAAAAGTACCGTTCGTTTTAGACGGAGCATCTTGATAAACCGTGCGATTTACTTTACCATTACCGCACTAGTGCGTAATAAGATACATTACGATACTGAAATAGTTGCAGTAAGAGGGGTACATATTTGAATATCGAAGATTAAAATATCTACGCTTAAAATATCGATGTTCAAAATATCGAAAATGAAAATATCGAATGACCATAAAATCGAAAATTAAAATATCGAAAGTTCAAAATATCGAATGATTAAATGATCTACGTCCAATATATCTAAAATCTAAATATCTACAAAAGTTACATCGAAAGATCTAAATATCGAAATCCAGATTATCTAATGTCCTAAATATCGAAGTACAGATTATCAAATGTCCGAAATATCGAACCTAACAAGGTAAGTCGACGGAGCCCCGCTTCGCGGGGCTCCTATTTCTGTTTGCAAGGTTTAAAGTAGCCTAACACGAAGAGGATGGCGGGGTCTTTCAGACCCCGCCATCCTCTTCGAACCTAACCTGTCCGAGTCGGGGTGCCCCAAGTTCCGAGCTCGCTTCGCTCGCTCTTGCATCCGAAGTCCGTCCAGCTAACTTGTTGGGTAGTAATCAGTAATTTGACTAAGGATGCAAGACCCTCTTCTTGTTAGGTTACTTTAAACCTTGCTAACAGAAATAGGAGCCCCGCGAAGCGGGGCTCCGTCGACTTACCTTGGTAGGTGGTTATCAGCAATTTGACTAAGGATGCAAAAGCGAGTCCGACTTTTATCCGGTTTCTGTCCGATATTTCATCTAGTACCTAGGTATTTTTAACGTAGATATTGTGAACTTAGATATCGCACACCCAGGCCAATAAAGGCGTAAGTGGAATTCACTAACTTTACAGGGGAGCAAAAAAACTGTTTAACCAGGTATATCTACTTTGTTTTTGACTCTATGATCTATTGTTATATACCAAAAAATAGTAAAAAAAAACAACCTTTTTTTTTGTTTACATTCGAAACACCTTTAATTAAATTGGTAATCAGTATTTAATGTTTAAAGTTTTACAGACGTTTTCCTTATTTATTTAAGACCAATCCTCAAATGTAATGTTTTTTATTCTAATCATCGCTTTCTAAATATTTTTAATACTGTAACTACTCATGCTTACGTCTGTTACGAAGTTCTATACTATGATAAAATACAGAGGCTAAGTACTGCTTAAGCCCTTTTTTGCTTAATTTTATTTTACTTATCGAATTTTAAGATGCATTTACGGCTTTGTTTGTTAAAAAATAAAAGTAAAATATAGTTTTAAGTCTAAATACGGCCTTTTTATAACAGTATGTTCAATTAAACCATAACTGTAAATAATATTAAGTTTCTAGGTAAAATATATTTCAGTGGTGTAATAAAAAAGGTTTTTAGAAAATTGCACTTTATTATAATAATAGTCATAACAGAACAGATTATTAGTGATAAAAGATAATCAAATTAACAGTGAATTATAATTTTAATTTTGTAATTAAATCAGAACGGTAACTAAATAGAAATTCTTATTAAGACCTCAAAATATTAAAATTAATAATCACAACAAAAATCTTAAAATTATTTATTATACCAATTACTAAACATTCACACAAAAGAATGTTAATCATATTAGTATTGAAAAAAAACCCCAAGTGCCCGGCGACTCCAGCAGTTGTGCTGGCGTAGACGGGCGCGAGCACAGCCCTGGTGTCAGGGGAGCTAAGAATCTCCGGCGAGATATTCGACTAACCGTCAAACGACAATTACGGCAAATTACATAAAGGACTCCGGTACACTCAACATTCTTACATACAATGTTCGGACGCTGCTGAAAGATGAGCGGTTGATTGAGCTTGTAAATGCCCTAAAGGATATTAGTTGGGACATTTTGGGACTTTCAGAAGAGAGACGAGAAGGTGAGCAAACAGAGGAAAGAGACGATGCCGTGTTCTTCCACTTCGGTGAAACCAGTGGCCAACACGGAGTGGGGTTCATGGTGGCAAAGAAGTGGAAGGACAACATAAATGAATTTTTAGGATACTCTGAACGTGTCGCTGTGCTCAAGTTCCAACTAACACCTACCAAAACTCTAACTCTTGTTCAGGTATATGCACCAACATCTGCATATTCAGATGAAGATGTAGAAGATGTTTACGATCTTGTTAATAGAGCATGCGACGAAAATAAAGGCACCTGGAACATGGTTATTGGTGACTTTAATGCAAAAGTGGGACGAAGGCAAGAACTGGACTGTGGTGACACAGTTGGTAGTTTTGGGTTAGGAGATCGAAACGAGCGAGGCGCTCGACTCACTCAATTTGCCTTTGGACAGAGCATGCACATAGTCAACAGTTTCTATATGAAGAAACCGCAAAGACGATGGACCTGGGTGTCACCAGATGGCATCACGCACAACGAAATCGACTACATATTGTCATCCGATAGATACATTATTAAAAATATTAATGTCATAAACAGGATCAAATATAGTTCAGACCATATTCAGACACCCATTCGTGTTAAAATCAGACTAGATTTTAAAATCCATCGAGCCAAATTATTAATAAAACAAATTAAAAGACTGTCTAAAGAGACCCTCGTTAATAACTTCCAACATTTCAACCAGGAACTGTCTAATTATTTTAAGGAACTTGAAATCGATGAAACAGACGCAGAAAAACAATACAGTGCAATAGTAACCGGAACAAACAACACCTACAAAATATGTACCTGTAAAATATAATCAATAAATCTGTAAATACCTGTAAAATCATGGAAATTGCCACAAAATATTATAAATCATTATATTCCGAGCATCCATCATACGATAACTATACTGAATATAATCTATCAGATTCCATCCCCCCCATAAATGGTTATGAATTGCACAAAGCGCTTGCTACTATGCGCTACAATAAAAGTCCTGGAGAAGATGGAATTACCACAGAAGCACTCAAAATAGGATCTTCCACTCTGTTGCCCCACCTTACTAACCTATTTAACACCATTTTTTCGGTCCGGAAAAGTTCCAAAAACAATGTGCCATTCAAACATATTCCTTCTGCATAAAAAGGGCGACAAAAGTGACATCGGCAATTATCGTCCAATAAGTTTAACATCATTCTCACATCTACAAGACTTTCATTAAAGTAATACATAACCGTATAGATGACAAATTGGATAAACATCAACCATATGAACAAGCTGGATTTCGCCCCAGTTTCTCAACAACCGACCACCTGCAGACTTCGAAACAACTTCTAGAAAAATACTCAGAATTTAATAAACCTCTCTACTTAGCCTTCGTACATTATTATAAAGCCTTTGACAGTATTAAACACTCCTCAATATTTAAAGCTCTTGAAAACCAAGAATTAGAATCGCAGTATATTGACCTCCTCAGAAGTATTTACTAGAACAGCACCGAAAACATCAAACTCAGTAATGAAGGACCCACATTTCAAATTCAAAAGGGAGTCACGCAGGGTGATCCGCTCTCTCCGAATAACGTGGTAAAATCATCAAATGAGTCCTCCCACCCCGGGCAGGGCGGGAGGGACTGTCAGACTTGTACTGACTAAAATCGGCAGTGTCCTTCAGTAGCCCTTTATGTTCCGGGGTTACGGTAAGGAAATAATCCCGCGACCCCGGCAGGCTTTGGCCCTCTGAGAGGGGGCCCCGTCAGTATGCTGACGCTCTTTGAGGCGCGCATGGGACACAACGCGCCGTCGACCCGGGCATGATTCATGGTCGGGCAGCGAGTTGCCCTTTACTCGCTGCCCGCATGCCCACCACCATGGGCGTCCACCACCGCGGGTGGGGCGGAGGGAGGACACTGTCCTCTCTCTCACGCGGCCCGCCTCCTCCTTCGCGAGCATTACTGCTTCGCAGAAGGAGGCGACCGCTTCCCACTCCGTCTTGCCCCGCAGCATGGCCGCGACCAATGCTGGGCGCGAGAGGTCTCCGCCTATCGCTGCCGTGAGGACACGTCGGTGCTCTGCCCAAGCGGCGCAGCCCTGCACCGTATGCTCCACCGTGTCCTCCGGGTGATCTTCGCAGTGGTGACATCACCCAGGCGTTTCCTCCTTCCGCATCAAACATAGGTACCTCCCGAAGCATCCGTGCCCGGTGAGGACCTGCGTCAGGCTGAAAGTAAGGACGCCATGACGTCTCTCCAGCCACTGCTCAAAGAGGGGTCTTACCGACGCAATCGCGGCGTGCCCGTCACCAGCACACTGGAGGAGATATTTAAAACTCTGGCAGCCTCTTGGGCGACTTAAGGTATAGAAATCGGCAATAAGAGGCTGACAAACCTCCGTTTTGCCGATGACATTGTTCTTTTTGCCCCTACAGCTTTTGAACTACAAACCATGCTCCAAGAACTGAGCACGGCTAACTCCTTGGTGGGACTTGCGATGAATCGGTCTAAAACACAAATAATGACAAACAGCACTAAGCGTAGGGTCGAGGTAGATGGGCAGGATATTAAATATGTCGATGAGTATATCTACTTGGACCAGTTAGTATCTTTCGAAAACAGGCAAGAAAGAGAAATCGATCGCCGAATCGAAAACGCCTGGAAAAGCTACTGGTCCAAGAAGACGCTTATGAAGGGTGATTTACCAATCTCCCTAAAGCGCAAACTCATCGACATGTGCATCCTGCCCGTCCTAACCTACGGTGCTCAAACCTGATCGCTTACCGAGTCGCAGAGGTTCCGCCTTGGAGTCTGCCAAAGGGCAATGGAACGCAGCATTCTGTGCATCAAACGACAGGACAGAGTTCGCAACACCACGATACGTTCCAAAACGGGCATTCTGGACGTCGCTCGGCAAGAAGGCTGCCAAGCTGAAGTGGGACTGGGCGGGTCACGTCAGCCGCATGAACATTGACCGCTGGGCGAAGGCCGCCACACAGTGGGTGCCTGAAGATGGACGGCGCCGCCGAGGCCGGCCTAGAAAAAGGTGGCGAGACGAGCTGGATTCACACCGTGAGGACTGGTTCGAAGTGGCGCTGGACAAGAAAACTTGGAAAAACTTGGGGGAGGCCTTTGTCCAGCAGTGAGACAGTGTAGACTGAAAAAAAAAGGGATACTTAATTCCGATTAGTACCTAAACACTTCTTTAAACTTCTTTTTAACTCGGAAATACAAATCGTTACGTGCAGTTGTCTCTGAGCGGCGCGTGAGTTATGAAAACTAAACAAATAATCCACACCCGCGCATGCGATGTAAGGGTAAGTATCCAGACCTTTCGATTTGTTTATGTGACGAGTTCATGATTACTTCCGCCAACTAGATCAAGAAAGGCGAAAGAAAAAAGGCGTAAGCATGATTATTTCGAAACTGTGTGCGAGTGCACCCGTGAACATAGAAATACGGCTTTTTTTGTTTGATTATTTTTATTTGTGATGGGATGTAATCGGTATTATTTTAAGAAAATGGTTTTTTTATTAGGCATTAAAAAGCATAATACGAGATATAATTATACGTTTTTTGCTTTTTTTGATGGAACAAAAACCTAAGCATGATTAGGTGTATTTTAATGAAATTTTACGTGCATATGTTGGTTTATCGACTTTATTATTTGAAAAAATATTAAAGTTAAATGACGCCAAAAATTTTTTTTTTGTTATAAAACCTTCATTTTAAGTCTAAATTGCACGGAAAAAATTGAGCACATGTATCTTTACGTATGCTATCCAAAACAGCAATAAAAAAAATTTGACGTATCTGCACTTACGTCTTTGTTGATCTGGGGGTGCGATATTGTGAACTACGATGTATTAAACGTTGATATTTTGAATTTCGACTTAACGTCTTTCGATATTTTGAATCATTCGACATTTAAATCAGTCGACATTTTAATCTTCGACGTTTTAAGCGTAGATGTAACATTTTTCAATATTTTGTTACAATCGATATTTTAATTTTCGATATTCTGAACATCGATATTTTAAGCGTAGATATTTTAATCTTCGATATTCAAATATGTACCCAGTAATAGACCTTTTACGAGCAAATGTGTTATAAATATTATTAATGCACATGACTGTATTCTATTACCTACTGATATTAATTATTCCAATTGGCAAGTGATTAACCCGCATGAATTGGTACAAGTCGTCGGTACCGACTTGCCTGCATCAACAGTGCCTGCTTATTTATAAAAGCAGCCTATCTCGTACAATCAGAAGGCGGTGCAACGTTTACGATAAGGGCCTTCTATCGCATGTCTCCGATATCTTACGACTTTGGTATCCATTGATGCGTGCTTAAGTACGAACTTCTATGAATTAGTATTGCGGTAGTCGCTTTGATAACAAAGTCACAAGGTATCCGAGACTTGCGTCGCCATTTGTGTAATAAGGGGCAAATAAAAATGTGCGGCGAAATGTCGATGTCTTCCAATTGTCGATATTTTGAGCGCAGTCATCATCATCATCATCATCAGCCTATAATGTTCCCACTGCTGGGACACAGGCCTCCTCTCTGAGAGGGAGTGGGCCATAATCCACCACGCAGGCCCGGTACGGGTTGGTAGATGTCACATGTCTTCGAATTTTTGGTTCTAGGACATGCCGGTTTCCACACGATGTTTTCCTTCACAGTTTTGAGAGTATTGGTGATGAAATAAATTACACAAAGTAATGCGCCTGGCGGGGTTCGAACCCACGACCTACAATTCGTAAGTCGGGATCGATACTACTGGGCCACTTTTTGACACCAATTTTTGACTTGTATTAATATTGTTAAATTGATTATTATTTAAATTTAGATTGAATTATTTAATATTATTTGTTTTAAATGAGATGTGTTTTAATTTTATGAGGTGTTTTTTGCATGCCAAACGGCACAATGTACCAGGAACAAACAACTTGAACTGTAACAACTTATGTATTTACCTACATTGAATGCAAATAAATTATTTCTATTCTATTCTATTCTATTCTATTCTAGTGGTGATAAATTAATTTACGCAAACTAAAAATTTTACCTGCGTTTGATTGTCGTATTTCGTTTGGGTCACCTCTAGTCCATCACTTTTTGTTTCGGCTTCTGGTTCAGATTATATAGTGAAGTAAATAATTTACATTTCAGATGACGTGCAGAGACGCAATGAATTTATGGGGATACAAGATGGCGCACAATGAAACTCATATGAAGAGCAAGGACTTCAACGCTATTAGTGATTACACAATTTAATATAAAATAATATTATGTTTTATTTATAGTGGAGTGTATAGGGGCTTTGACCTTAGATTTGCATTACGGTGAACTAAAGTAGAATGTTAAACTTAAAATCTTTTTATAATGTTAAAGGACCACGGGCAACAATGTATGGAGGCTGCACCATCGCTCAACAGCGATGACACCTATGCCAAATGAAAACTTTGAGGATGTTATGCATTTCTTATTATGGCAGCTAAGGCGAATTCGAGCGCCAACAAGGTGATTTCGAGCATCGAAAAAACTTTCCCTTACCTAACCTAACCTGGGACAATATCAATTAAAAGATTCGAAACAGGTGTCATTCGAAGCGTGTGGTAGATACGATATATTTTTACTATGGCGTCATTCTTCAAATGTGTAAGGTTTACCTGGAAAATCTAAAAATGTCAACCTAACCTAACCTGTGGCAATATTTTCCAACGGATTTGAAACAGGTGTCATTCGAAGCGTGTGGTAGCCACGATATACTCTTAATATGGCGACATTCTTCAAATGTGTAAGGTTTACCTGGAATATCTGAAAATGTCAACCTAACCTAACCTGTGGCAATATTCTCCAACGGATTTGAAACAGGTCTCATTCGAAGCGTGTGGTAGCCACGATATACTTTTACTATGGCAACATTCTTCAAATGTGTAAGGTTTACCTGGAATATCTGCAAATGTCAACCTAACCTAACCTGTGGCAATATTCTCCAACGGATTTGAAACAGATGTCATTCGAAGCGTGTGGTAGACACGATATGCTTTTAATATGGCGACATTCTTCAGACGTGTGGGGTTTACCTGGAATTCCTAGACTTTTCTTAAACGAACCTAACCCACCTTTTTATAAGTGTGGAAGCCCTCGTGGACTTTGTTAGCCTGGAGAAGACGGAAGGGCATGTCAGACTCGACTGACTAATACCACACGGTGTGTTACACTGCCTTAAGCCGGGGGTGCGAATCCGCTTGCGCAATCACCGCACGCGCGGGCGGCTCGCGAGTAATGGACGACTCGCTCCCCGACTAAGGACCATGCCCGGGTCGACGGCGCGTTGTATTCCACGCGTGCCTCAAAAAGCGTCAGCATGATGACGGAGCCCCCTCTAGAGGGCGAAAGCCTGCCGGGGTCGCGGGACTTATCCAATTACCGTGACCCCAGAACTTAAAGGGCTATTGAAGGACACCGTGGATTTTAGTCAGTACAAGTCTGACAGTCCCTCCCGCTCTGCACTGGGTGGGAGGCCTCTTTTGATGATTTTACCACGATAAAAAAGTTTAGATTATATTGACATATTCAGGTATTCCGGATGAACCTCACACATTTGAAGAATGTCGCCATAGTAAAAGTATATCGTGTCTACCACACGCTTCGAATGACACCTATTCCAAATCCGTTGGAGAATATTGCCACAGGTTAGGTTAGGTTGACTTTTTCAGATTTTCCAGGTAAACCTTACACATTTGAAGAATGTCGCTATAGCAAAAGTATATCGTGTCTACCACACGCTTTGAATGACACCTGTTTCAAATCCGTTGGAGAATATTGCCACAGGTTAGGTTAGGTTGACATTTTCAGATTTTCCAGGTAAACCTTACACATTTGAAGAATGTCGCCACAGTAAAAGTATATCGTGTCTACCACACGCTTCGAATGACACCTGTTTCAAATCCGTTGGAGAACATTGCCACAGGTTAGGTTAGGTTGACTTTTTCAGATTTTCCAGGTAAACCTTACACATTTGAAGAATGTCGCCATAGTAAAAATATATCGTATCTACCACACGCTTCGAATGACACCTGTTTCAAATCCATTGGAGAACATTGCCACAGGTTAGGTTAGGTTGACATTTTCAGATTTTCCAGGTAAACCTTACACATTTGAAGAATGTCGCCACAGTAAAAGTATATCGTGTCTACCACACGCTTCGAATGACACCTGTTTCAAATCCGTTGGAGAACATTGCCACAGGTTAGGTTAGGTTGACTTTTTCAGATTTTCCAGGTAAACCTTACACATTTGAAGAATGTCGCCATAAAAAAATATATCGTATCTACCACACGCTTCGAATGACACCTGTTTCGAATCTTTTAATTGATATCGTCCTAGGTTAGGTTAGGTAAGGGATTTTTTTTCCGATGCTCGAAATCACCTTGTTGGCGCTCGAATTCAACTTAGCTGCCATAATAAGAAATGCATAACATCCTCAAAGCTTTAATTTGGCATAGGTGTCATCGCTGTTGAGCGATGGGCCAAGATGACGCAAGGTCCTTTGACCTATTAACAAATTGTGATCTCGATAATAAGTGAAAAATATTATAATTATACTTGAATTGGCTAAAGAGGAAATCCGAATTTTGTTGACCCACACCGAGAACAAGTACTTGAATATCATACAATTAATATTTGTTCCGTACGGGGATCAAACCTACTACACGCTGTCCAGCAGTCAATCACTCAACCACTGCGCCAACCGTGCCCTGAATCCATAAAATAAAATGCCACTTGTGTAGGAATCGCGCCGTGTCATCCGGGCATTGCAATAGTAACATATGGGAGGTCTACTCCGAAGCTCGACACGGATCCTTTCCGAACCAACCGTGTCCAGAAAGTATCTACGTCATTCGGAACGTGAGAGCGCCGTTCCTTCTACCTATCCACGCCTTTCTGATGGGTCTTACCGCTGCAATAGCCAGTCATCGCTCAGTGTTAGCTTCAACCATGCTTTTATTCGTCGACGCATTATTTTTTACCTAAATATGTATATGAAAATAACCCCATAGGTGCCCATAGCGTAAAAAGAAGAAATAATAATTATTCTGATTTTAAAACTCATTCATCGGATTTGAGTTAACTCCTAAAACGTGTGCCTCGGGCGGTATCGCTGCCACTAAAAGGCAACTAAAAATAACGCAATTAAATGGTATCATACAGCCGCACTGCGCACACAGCTCTCCAAAATGTAATTTTAATGGAACACTAGCACCCTACTATGAATTGAATAATGAATAGCTTTTTTTAATATATTAAGCAGCTTCTGTTTGACTGAATTTTAAAAGTGATGCGGTCTTATTACAATATAAACCTTGGTTTAAACCTGGATTAATAAGTCCAGCCTTCTCTGCAGGACCGTGGTTTAAATTGAAGAAGAAATATTAAAAGAATACCAAATATGAAGGTACGGTTGGCGCAGCGGCTGAGTGGTTATCTGTTGGGCTGCGTGTCGTAGGTTCGATTACCGCTCCAAACTAATTTTTGTATGATTTACTTGCAGGAGAAATCTATAGTTCGACAACATTTTTTTTTAAGAAACATGAAGGAATTTCGTCGACTAGAATATTTTCTTTGGATTTTTCAACTTACATATTATATATATTATGTATAAAAATACTGTATAACTAAATAGACACGAACGTTGAACGGAAGTTGAGTAACTAACTAAATAATGCGGGTATTTTTAAAATCCCATGTGGAATGATTTTGTTTAAAAAAATTGGTATATTATCGCTATTTTTACCCGTTCAAATTTCAAGCATCTGCTGCATTTCCCATCCTACTCGTATATTCCCAATCGTATTGAAGAATTCTGCATTCAATCTCCGTCACAGAGTTAATTGAATTTCACCTAAAATGGCCGAACTCTTAAATGATTTTAAAAATGGAATTTATAATGGGCGGTTTCCGGTTTTTGTATATTGTGTTGGTCGACAATTGGTATAGTCAAAATTCAAATCATTTATTTCATCAGGTCAGTTCCAGTTCCAGGCACTTTTGAATAGTCAATAGACAAAAAAAATACCAATAGTTATGATGCTAGAGTCTCAGCTGTAACAAGAAACCACCAAAAACATTAAATGTAAAAAATGCCAAGTCTCTCGATGCAGTCTTTCCATCGTAAAAAGTTTTGAGATCTCACAGAAGCCAAGTCCTATTCAAATTATTTTGTAGTTATAAATCAACATTTAGTAATTATATCAATAGTTTTCTTTATATTATAACTATAGTGACTTGGCAATGAGCACAAATTAAAAGCTGCTTGCTGCCTGGAATTATGTGCAAATGTTACTGACGAGACCTGTGATCAGATTATTTGTTATGTGTGAATCATGATGGTCACTACCGACTACATGTTCCAATACAATAATTAAGAATACCTTACGGGCCATCGCTTTATGAAAGTAAATGATGAATGTTAAGAGAATAAATAAAGTAAATAAAAGAGAATGTTTATGCATGCGGTGTGTGTAACTTTCAACTCCTCCAAATATGCCGTTTTATTTGTTTTTACTTGTGCTCATTGCCAAGTCACTATAGTTATAATATAAAGAAAACTATTGATATAATTACTAAATGTTGATTTATAACTACAAAATAATTTGAATAGGACTTGGCTTCTGTGAGATCTCAAAACTTTTTACGATGGAAAGACTGCATCGAGAGACTTGGCATTTTTTACATTTAATGTTTTTGGTGGGATCTCATTTATTTTTTGTAAGTGTATTTCTTTCTTTTTTTTAGGTGTCCTCATAATTTCTTGGACTTCAGCTACTTTTTTGCTTAGGACCCATTCTCTATCTAACAAACTAAATAGAACTAAACTAACTAACAAATAACTAAATAAATATATATCTACTAACTTACAAACTAAATATAACTAAACTAAATAACACGTAAACAACTAGATTTATGTAACTATGTCTATGTTATATTAATAAACTATTTTCCTAAATAACTGTTTTAGTAACAATAATAAATCTACTATCTAATCCGGCTAACTTAATTTCTCTGAATATCGCTACAATATTTTTTTAGTTTCGAAATGGTTGTTCATAGATAGATGGCGCTATCAAATGAAAATTATTGAATTATTTTAAAGTACTACTTAGACTGCGCTCTGTAACGAAACCATAGCGCGATTCAGACAGGTACAATGCCATCTATCGAGCGCGCATACAATATTTATCGCAATACAATGGAGTTTTAGCTTTATTAATTTAATGAATTATGAACTTTATGTATTAATTTAGATTAATTATAGTCTATGTATTACATTTATATTATTCTTTTCTATTCTATGTATGTATTCATCCAATTGAATACTTAAACAACGAACAAAGTTAACAATGCAGTCAATATCCATACACAATGTTCTTGCCAAACCGCAAATATAAAATTGTTTTCTATGGTATATTATTTTTTAATGTTTTTATAATTTTTCCTTTATATGTGGCTAATGACCTATCTTGGTGCAAAATTTGAAGTTTCTAAGTCTGCTAGAAGTACCTTAGATTTTTGATGATCGGTCAGTGAGTCAGTCAGTCAGTGAGTGACAAAATGGTGTAACTTTGATCGACCGTAACTCCTAAACTATTCATTCAATTGGCATGTAATTTCGAACTTAAGCTTGTTCTAATGCCTACTATTATTCACCGAAAACCTAAACTCCTAGCTTTGTCCACTTCGAAGATATAGGGGGGGCGAAACAGCCGCGAATCGCTTCGAGAAAAGATGGTACGGCCGTGCCCGTTTTGCTCGAGACTTGGCGGGGCACTGCCGTGCCCCCAGATCACAGCTATGAAAGTACTGTAGGTGCCCAATCCAAAGTATAGGTCTCTATGGAAAAGAACAGGCAAGAAACTCCATGGAGACTCCTTATAAATAGACTTCTTGTGATGGTACATGAGTGTTTCTCTGAAAACGATATAGCAAGTTAAGTGTCTCAATAAAATAATCAATATAAAAAAGCCGTGAGAGCTAAGAGATGACCAGTTCCAACTGACAGCGCTTGTTCACGAACATGACACACGTATCAGGAATATTCAGCTCAACCATTTTAAAAGGAACTAATTGATCCGACACACGCGCCACCATCAAAGAGGCATTTGATTGAACATGACAGACTCTCAATCGCCAGGGTCATTAAACTCAATAAAAAACGTAGGTAAATAGTCAATGTTAGCTCTGAAATACAAAGTACTCACACAATGCAGGCTATGAAGCTATTTATTACTAGAAGGATTGACTCTATACAATGCAAATATAGTTGTCTTCATCAGCTCAGAAATCTTTGTAATAAAGATGGCCAGTGTTTAAACGCCTACCAGAAAATTACGTAATTTTAAAACCAAAACATCGATATACCTGCCGGAATGTATAAACGCGCACCGAATTGTGTACCTTATTATAGTATTGTACAAATTAACTTAATTCTGTAATGATAAAAAACGGGGCCTTTATTTCTGTTTGCAGGGTTTAAAGGAACCTAACCAAACCGAACTTTGGGAAGCCCCTGAAATCTTACATTTGCTGAGCATTTTTACATTTTGGTATACAAAAAGATTATTTTTTTATATTAGACTAATATTGATGGGCATTTAAATTGTAGCCATTAAAATTATTAGTAGGTATATTATGATTTGAAAACCAATTACTGATTTAACTACTTACTTAGAAAATACACAAGAAAAAATAAAAACTAAAGTAATAAAACAATAATAACAGCTCACAAAGAAATAAACACATTAATTATAACCTGTCAACAAGCTAATTTTAGTAGACCAGTTTCCGCGTATTTCTTTATTTATCTCACACGTTAACTCGGTAAACTCGTCTCATTTGGAGGGCTTCCACATCATTTGAATTAATATCTTGATACACAAGGTTGGGGTGTTATTAGTGATACTATTTATAAATAGTATAATCAATACTATATTGTATTATCAGTATTGGCGTTGAAGTCCTCGCTCTTCATATGAGTTTCATTGTGCGCCATCTTGTATCCCCATAAATTCATTGCGTCTCTGCACGTCATCTGAAATGTAAAATATTAATTTGTTATGCTATCTGAAACAAGAGGGTCTACTTTTTATGTCCGTCAAGGAAGATACGGGCTCGTACGAAAGTGACTCGAATTTGTCCTATTTAGAATTCATGACTTTTGACACCACGTCGTTCTTTAGGGTGCTTACACGTACACGGCGCATGTAACCCGCGCAAGTTAAGGTGCGTGTTACCCGCGCGAATAACATGCGCAAGCTACTTGATCAAGTTACCCGCGGGGTGCTTGTACACGGCGCATGCAACTCGCGCAAGTAAAGGTGCGGGTTTGCGGTTTACCCGCGCGAGTAACATGCGCAAGCTATTTGATCAAGCTACCCGCGGGGTGCTTGTACACGGCGCATGTAGCTTGAGCATGTTGAGGCACTTGCGCGGGTTACATGCGCCGTGTACAAGCACCCTTATCCTAACTAATCATATGTCAGTGATAAGGTAGAAAATGCCGACAGCTAATGTTACTGGTAAGTATTAGGTAACTTGGCGTAGAGGAAGATATAAAATGCAAAATGAGGCTTATGAACTGACAGAGAGAATGAACAAAGGATGTACAGTCACGAGCAATAGTATGGATACACTAAGAAGTATTCAAAAGCAATGTTTTGCTATCATATTGATTAAACTTTTGCCTTTTCATTACATTTCTATTTTGGAAACCATTCTATTACGAAATAGGTCTTATTTTAAAGTTTAAACCAGTATTTTACGAGAAAATTGCGTTTGAATTTTGTTAAATGTATATGTCAGCGTAAAATTGTATCAACCGTATTTTTATAATCTAACTCGTCAGTTTATAAATTTACAGTAGGTTAGGCGGATCTTGATATCTTCCGGTGACATATACATGTTATTGCTCGTGACTGTACAACATCTATTCTACATTTCACATTATCACGGTTTACGAACTACTCACCTGTATCTCATTGACATATTTAAAGTCCAGTGCAGTTGTCCATTTGTAGGGAATTTTGCGAGAGACTCTATACGAAGAAAAAGGACCAGCCACTTCAACAGTGGTGTGTGCTTGCAGGAAGTCATCAAACGCCTGTGTTCTTTTTGTGTTCAAGAAGTTCAGAATTCTGTCAGCGCTTACATTAGGTTGTAAAGCTAATTCCTCAAACCGCATTACTCTGTAAGGTATACGTTATTTATAATAAGGTATAGGTTACATTTTTAAACAGACGCTACTAGAGATACAAGCTTTTTTTTTTCAAATCTTGGACTTGACAATTTGTTGTCCTCAGCGTCACTCCCCCTTATACAGGGTGATTTTTTAGTCACCATCCAAATTTTAATATATTAATCGTTGGCGAAAATTATTGAATACGTGTTTTTTGTTTTTGTATCACTCAGTACAAAAATATCGAGAAATCACGTCTCAATGTTATCTATAAAAAGTTGATGAATCTGGACACCGCGCTGTAATGTGTCGCTCAGGTGTAGCGGGGCGGGGTGGGGGGTAAGCGGGGTGCGCTCTGCCCGTTTCATGCGTCGGCAAGTGTATATTATTAACGTTGAGCTTAGTGACCACACCGAGCGGATGAGAAAATGATTTTATATGACAATTTGACGTATCGATTTTTTTTCAAAAATGGGGTTAGTGATTGATACCTAATGCCTAGAAAAATTTAGAACGGTGGTAAAAAAGTCATCCTGTATAGCTTATAACCGTCTCCAGCTCTGTATACCAAAATTCATCAAAAAAGGTTCAGTTTTGATGATCCGGAATTTATTAACACATTTCTTGAAACTGGTTGAGGAGGCAGATATTTTTTGAGAAAAAATAGACTTTATTACTTACTGACTTTAAAACTTGTCTAAGATAAACGTCTACAATATTCAAAAACATGGCCATCTCAGCTACTGATGTCAAGGAAAAACGACTGTTTGGCGATTTCACTCCTTAAATGCTGGATCGATTTTGATACAGAGATAGATGGGACGAGCCTTGGAGACAGTAACAGAGTATGGGGGGAGGGCAAAGGCGCGGGAAACAGCTAGTAGCAATTATAGTACAGTAGATCATGAATCACTTACAGAAGTCTGTCCGGATACTGCTGCAATGTTCTTCTAGCTGCCATATAGTCGCTGACCATGCCGGCACAGAGCACGGATGGGTCGTAACAGTCTGAGAAGTTCGTGCAGCGGGGATGATGTACTCTCGACTGCATCACTCCGCGAGGGTCACGCACCAATAGAATCACCTTAGCATTGAACCTGTCAATTCATTTAGATATTTGCTTATAAGAAGACCCACATGTCGCCAACTATGTTTCAGTTCCATGTAAGTAACTGCGGGCGAGCCAATTGCCATTAATAGGACACTAGTAATGACTCCTGAAAAATTCCTGAAGGAAAATCTCAATTTCATGTTTCCACCTGTAATTCGAACCTGGGACCATCCCTCAGGTGTCGTATTTGCGACTACTAGACCAACAAGGTAGTTTTATACAATCGTAATCATAATCTCAAACAGTTGCGTTTGAGTTTTTAATCTATCTATCTATATTCTATCTATCTTCTATTCTATCTATCATTATCTATCTATCTTCTTCTATCTTCTTCTTCTATCTATAACTATACTTATAATAAATCTGTAGAGAGGTCAATTCTGTACATGAAATATATTTCCAAAATAACTATCAGGGGGTGATTAGGGATCGATACTGATGCCAAAAATGCAATTAATAAAATTATTGTCTGTCTGTCTGTCTGTCTGTCTGTCTGTCTGTATAACCGTTATAGAAACAAAAACTACTCGACGGATATTGACGAAACTTGGTACAATTATTTTTCATACTCCTGCGCTGGTTATAGTATACTTTTCATCACGCTACAATCAATAGGAGCAGAGCAGTGAAGGGAAATGTTAGGAAAACGGGAGAAGTTACTCCATACACGCTAATCTTCGGAACTACTGGACGGATTTGACTGGTTTTTTTTTTGTTGTATAGCTATTAAGTCTGGGCAACTTATAGGCTATAATTTATCTTGGAAACTTGAACACCTGATGCAGAACTGCAATAGATCAGCTAAACTATAAGAGATACAAAAATAGCGCCATAGCAAAAATTGTTCCGCGTGATGAGCATTTTCTGCTGAGAAAATAAATTTGAAGATATGGAACACCTGATGTGGAATTCCAAGAGCCCGCTACACTATTACATATACAGTAATGACGTCTTAGCAAGAGTTGTTCAGCCTGATGAGAACTCCCTGTTGTCGTATAAAAACTGAAGATCTGGAACACCTGATGTGGAACTCCAAGAGCCCAGCTACACTATAACATATGTATATAGGAATGACGTCTTAGCAAGAGTTGTTTAGTCTGATGGGCATTTCCTGTTGACTTACAAAAATAAAAGATCTGGAACGTCTGGAATCGTCATGCGCGTCCCGTTGTTTTCCCGTCCCCAGGCTCTAAGAATTCGACATCAGACGTTTCAGATCTTCGATTTTGACGACCCCATTGTCGCTGGCATAAGCAACAGGATCCGCCTACGAAGTCGCTGGCAGAAGCTAGTACAAAATAAAATAACTCACGCTTTTTCGGCCAATATTTCTTCAATGTCTTTTAATCTTAATCGTGTTATCTTGATACTTTGAAAAGGGTACAGTTTACATAATTCCGTGAAGTAAACTTCGCATCATAACATATTTCACCTTGGTTTTCGTCTTTACATTCCTGGGAGTATTGCAATGAAGTTCCTCTGTGTTTTCCAACATTGTGGCTGTTGAACCAAGTCCATTTCCCGTCAAGATATTTTCTTGCATAGTCAAAGTATTCTTTCAAATCTTCATAATTGCAATCTAACATTTGTTTAACCATACCCAGGGCTCTACTAACTTCTTCTGGGGCTCTAAACTGTTTCAATCCGGATACATGTTAAGAGGTTCACAGTTATAGTAAGTACTAGGATACACAGTAGTTACCAAGTCCCCAAGGAAATTGGATCCGGACCTCCATGTTGATACAACGATGGTTCTCAGGGGCTGTCCTCCGGATTTCAAAACTAAATCTTCTAAACCATGAACACCAAGTTGAGAAAAGTTAAAGTTTGATGTCTCATATTTGATTTTTGATCGCGCTTTTTCTATTATGTTGGTGACGTAAGTTGAACTATTGATCTCGTTGCGCATGTTGGGTATGTTTGTATGGCCTAGCGTTAGTTGCGGATCATTTAAATAGCTTTCTTTTGTTTTTAAAGTTTCAGCTTGTGTAGTCCCGATGCTTATATTAAAAAAATTGACGCCGAATGCGAGATATACTGTATAAATGTTAAGGCGCCACATCATCTGGAAACACATTAATTTTCGTTATAAATAACAAGAGGTCTGAATTAGGTAGAGTTATTTTAGTACTTGCGTCGAAATGTTGTAATAACGATCTTCCCGGGAATTTTAAAAAACAATATCGTGAGAGACAGTATTACAAATAAATAGTAATGATAAAAACATTAGAGATATAGGGATTTGGGGCATATCCACTTTATTCTTTCACTGTATGAAATCAGTGTAATTAAATACATGAATTACTCTACCTAATTCCGACCTATGTTAATAATAGACTAAAATTACAGCGTTATATAATATAACACCCCATAGAATAAGCATAACGGTCCTTAATAATAACCCGATATAAATGGATTAACTAAAACGCCCGACTAGAAACGAATAATATAAAATTAATGTAATAAGACGCTATAAGTCTAGTAGAACTCATTTCAATGAATGCGCCCAAAATAACATTTAACCAACTATACTTGATTAATTATTTTTTTCAAGTTATAATTATAAAAATAACACTCACCTGTTCCTTGGGAATAACTTTGAATAGATTGTAGTATACCGTAAGAACAAAGTGCAATTAATTATTGCACTCTTTAACATTTACACATACTACAATCTTACACGTTACAATTAAAGGTACAATTTAAATAATATAAACACCGTTTTAGTCATTTATTTTTATGCTGCTCAAAGTACACACAGTTCCATCAAGTGGGTAAAAGATAATATTGTGTGTTCAAATCCGTGATAGATTCAAGCCGAACTGAGTTATTATTGTTCTTGTGAAATAACATCAAAATAGATTATGTAAATCGATACTTAAAGGTCAATCGGAAAAACATGCCAAAGGGCGTAACCGCCATTTTGGCCGAAACGAGATTTGAATGCAGTCGTCAGCTTATAGTAGCCATACACCATCCTGCCTATCGACGATCGATTTGACGCTTGCAATTGTTTCAAATTGCAATTGTTTAAAAATGCCAATTTGATGGCATGACATGCCAATTTGATAGGTCATCAAATCGATTTGACACAACGTCAAATCGGCAGCAGTGATGCATTTGGCTATTATTCGGTGACGACAGCTACAATTTTATAAATTTGTAGCTATCGGTCACCGAATAATAGCTAGATCTAGCTATAAAGTTGCTAAGTTGGCATCGCTGCTGCAGATTTGACGTTGTGTTAAATCGATCGTACGATAGGCAGTATGGTGTATGGTGTATATGGACAAACTGCCAATTTGAAACAATTGCAAGCGTCAAATCGATCGTTCGATAGGCAGGATGGTGTATGGCTACCATTACACTTTCAAATTTACAACGTAGGAGTAATCCTCCCAACCCTATCTCCTATTGAATATGGTAATAATTATTATTATTATATTTACTTACATCTCATACATTGTTTTAAGACATACATCGAGGCAGACCGAGTAAGTTACGAAAGTACTTCTGTTGGGACTGCCTCGCATCTTCACGTAAAAATATTACCATAAGTTAACAACGGTGAGACCAATATCACGGTAATAATATGTACAGTATTGGAACTCCCTACAAACGGACGAAACGCGAGCTATACCTACGCGCCTCGATGTCGGGGCGCGCTCGAGGCGCAGACAGTCACGGCCGTACCGTAGTGATGAACGGACGGTGCGTTGTTTTTTTTTAGCAAATATGACAAGTAGAAAATATTGTGCTGTGTTTGGGTGTTTAACGTCAACAATAACGCATCCAGACATAAGTTTTTTTAAATTACCTGCAACCTCTGAAAGGTGAGTACTAACTATAAAATAATTTTACTTACTAGTAGCTAGTAGCCGTGCTAGTAGGTAGGTACATAATGTGTGACTTTTTAATGGTTATGTATTTTCCTTTATCTCACGAAAAAAAGGGTATTTGGGTTAATAAATACAGTAAAATGAATAAAGTAAAGGAAAGTTACTGAGGCAAGTTAAATAGTTAAGTTATAGGCGGTTCTGAATGAATCATGATACGGTAGGTAGGTACTTACTCTTGTGTTAAAACTCCAGTGCATGTGTGTTTTGTTAGTTTGTATTATTCAAAGTAAAGTCATGGTGTAACGGCGCGGTGGGATTGTCGGCGGGCACGGAAATGAAGCAGTGAGCTTCATTTACCTACGGTACGGTGTACAATCAACGTATATTCAGTGTACTACATAAACTATAACACAGTCATGAATCCTGGAACGTAAGAGTACATAGTACGCTCCGTATTTGAGTGTGCGCACTCGGTTGCATTAGGCCGACTGCCTGCGCGAGCGATGCGCTGTACGAGGTAGCGCGAGCGGCGCACTGACCTTGAAGGAGCGGTTGACGCGAATGCACACGACGACGTAATCAGACCCTTTTTATATCGTCACGGGTGCGTTTTACGTAACGGCGCTACAGTAATATTTGTTTATTATCTGTGTTTTGTGTATGAATAATACTAGAAAAAGCGGCCAAGTGCGTGTCGGGCCACGCACAGTGTAGGGTTCCGTAGTTGCCCATCAAAATACTTATGCGAACTAACTTAAACTGAGTCGCTGAATTTAATTTTAAAAAGAAGAAAGCTTTTTATTAGAATGCGAGAAGCTTTTTATTAGAATGCGAGTTTATACTTTAAAATTCAATAATAAAGCATTTCGTACGAGTCAGTCAAGGCGCAAATATTTTTCGGTCGCTTATTTATAAGCACAGTTTGTTTTTCAAACAAACATTTGTTTTTAAATTAAATCTATTAATAAAAAACAACACGCATTTTTATTGAACACTTCCTTTTCAATATACAAAGTATTTTATTTGTTTACTTATATATAAGAAAAGTATATTTACAATCACAACACTAAATAGAAACAGAAAGTAGGCAAATGTAATTAAAATGCTGGAGACGGGCGTCGGACAGCCCTAACGCATGTTTACGTACCGCGCGGCTGTAGGTATTTATTTCTATCATGCGGCCGAGAGCCACTACTGTAGATATTTATACTGTGCCAATATCTAGTACCAAATCACAAATAAATAATAAGTTAAATTAGTAAGATCAGTGTAAGATTGTGTGTGTTTGTGTCTGTCTGTTTGTGTCTACGGTAATGCCATGAGATTGTACCCATGTGTTTGTGTTGCTAATTAATTTTGTAACGAAGGCATTTTTTTACTTGTTTGAAATAATTTTACAATGTTTCTTATCTTAAAATTCTAACAAAATTTGTCTTTTGTTGATTGTTTTCAGCTATTAGCACAAAATACGTATGATGGAAAACTGTTTTGAGTTTATTTTACAACCTCTCCCGATAAGTTATTTTGGTAGATACGCCATTTGAGCCTAAAGGTATCGAAGTGTTAGAAATACAAAATTTAATATTTAAATGTCAGAAAACTTGTTCTGCAATTAGAAACACCTTGAACTTCAAGTATTGCATTGCATTATAGCAATCAAGATATCAGACAGACAGACAAACAGACGGACGGACAATGGACAATGGACAGTCTTAGTAATGGGGTCCTGTTTTACCCTTTGGATAAGTAGGTAACCTTAAAAAGTTGCCTCCGAATCAGAACATAAGCCCCTTCGTTCACTAGGCGACGCAACGCTCCGATACCTTACGACTTTGTTATCTATTGACGCGTGCCAGTGTACGAACCTCTATGGAGGTGTATTGCGATAGTCACCTGGATGCCAAAGTCGTAAGGTATCGGAGACTTGCGTTGCCTAGTGTACGAAGGGGCTTAAGGACGTGTATATAAATTTTAATATTGGTCGGTCGGTTGGCAAATCGGTCTAAGCGTCTAGGTAGTTCAGCCTGTATTAGGAATAAGGGGTGTCTCCAACAACAAATAAAACGACGTCTACTGTTAGATTGTGTAATCGTCGATAGGGTTAAAGTCATCACTCGTCATATGGGTCTCGTTGTAGGCCATCTTGTATCCCCACACACGCATAGCTTCTTGGCACGCCATCTGGAATATTGTTTTGCCATTCTTTTAATTATAGTTTACAAGAAGACGAAAGTAACTTAATTTTTTCTATTAAATAATGAAGGCTTGTATATTTTTTCGAACACAATATTTATCATTAATGGAGTATACTACATACAAACGTGAATAGACATTTACTAAAAGATAAGGATAAACATGAAACATTATAGAATTGCGATAAATATTTAGATCACAGTTGTTAATCACCTGTATTTCATTGACGGATCTAAAGTCCAGAGTAGTTTTCCATTTATAAGGGATGTTGCGAGATACTTTGGAGGTGGATAGAAGACCAGGTATCTCAACAGTGGTATGTGACTGCAGGTACTCATCAAAAACCTGCCTTCCATCCAGATTTAGGAACTTAAGAATTCGATCTGCTGTAGCGTTAGGCTTCAGCGCTAAATCTTCAAACCGCATTATCCTGTAAATTAATAATAATGAATTAGTTTCAAACAAAAGTATAACCTACTAGCGGCCCAGTACGTGCTTCGCTACTCTGACAGCAAAATTCTCATTAACAAAATGATCCGCCATTTATTGAATTAATTTTATACAAAAAATGTGATAAATGAAAAACCGCTCGACCGATTTTTTGCAAACTTCACATAATCTACTAAATAGTCCGAACAAAGCCTAAACATTTGGTTTGGATAGGTGAGCCCGTTCTTGAGTTATAAAATTACAACGAAAAGTGGCATTGATTTATAATTATAATTATATTATGTATACTAATATATTATAAAGCTGAAGAGTTTGTTTGTTTGTTTGAACGCGCTAATCTCAGGAACTAGGTACTGGTTCGAATTGAAAAATTATTTTTGTGTTGAATAGACCATTTATCGAGGAAGGCTATAGGCTATCTATAATTATAATATCACGCTATCACCAATAGGAGCGGAGCAGCAATGAGAAATGTTTCAAAATCGGGAAAATGTATTCCTTTTCGAGAGCTTCCGTTGCGTGCGTTGCGTAAACGGTTAAAGATACGCAAAAAATATGTACTACGGATTTTTTCCTCATAAAAAGTTATAAAATAAAGACCTCGTGGGCATCTATCTATCTTTTAAGGTTAAGTCACTATAACCATTTTTATGGAAATCAAATTGGTTTTAAAGTAATGCTTTATTTGCGAAGGTATTTTCATTAACGCGATAAAAATCCTTATCAAAATAAATACGTCAATCATCACAAACATTTAATTTTGAACAAAATTGCCCTTGACATCGTTTGATTTCAATGAATATCTATTCTAAGGAGATATCATAGTTTCAAAATATACCACAACAAAATAATGACTGCCTGGGAATGTCATAATTGCGGCGGTAAGATCGCTGTTTGAGGAGTGGTTGGAGAGGCGCTACGGCGTCCTCACCTTCAACCTGACGAAGTCCGATCCGAAGTCCTCCCTGCCACGGTTGTTTCGGGACGTACGTCAGGGATTCGGCAACAGGCGGGGGAATGGGGAGCAACTGGAACGCGTGAGGGAAAGGGCATCCTCTACCATATTTTTTTTTAAGGTGGTAAAATCATCAAATGAGTCCTCCCGCCCTGGGTGGGACGGAAGGGACTGTCAGACTCTTACTGACTAAAATCCACCCATGTTCCTTCGGATGCCCTTTACGTTCCGGGGCCACGGTATCCTGGGTTAAGAAAAAGCCGCGACCCCAGCAGGCATTTGGCGCGAAACACGACGCGCCACCGACCCGGGCTTGGTCCTTGGTCGGACGGCGAGCTACCCATTACTCACCGTCCGCAAACCCGCTCCGCCGCTGTGCCCTCTGCTGATCAGAGGGACACGCGTTGGAGCGTCTACACGACAGGCTATTCGCATACGGGCAAAGAGACCCCTTAGGCACACAGTGCCTAAGGAAGAGTTTTTGCCCGCATCCCAGGGTGCACCGGCCCGAAAAACTGGTCTTCCCCCCGGACGTATCCGAGAGGGAACTCCAGTCCACGGGTGCACGTGGAGGTTTTCCTGTCTTAGCACCCCTCCTGTCTTAGCACCCCATCCTCTACCATAGGCGGCATCGGAAATCGCGGGTCATATTCCAGCCGCTTGCGGACGAGGAGTAGTGGGTAGCTCGCCGTCCGACCAAAATGAGAACAGAGTCGCGCCGCGTCGTGTTCCACGCGCAAGGGAACTCATGGAGACGGGACCATAGGGCCAACGCCTAACATGACGCGGGGCAGAAACTGGTATATTATTAAATATTATTTGTGTGGAAGTCAAAAGTCGTTTCTAAGATCATAACATCTCATTATTATTTGTCAGTGTCTGTGCAGCGTGTAGTGGGTTCCATCCCAGCACGGAACAAATAATTTCAAGAAAGAATCAGAATCCAAATATTTGCATAGCCATTCAACGTGGGAGGTCCTCTTCGAGTCCCAACTTTTAATGACTGTGCAACCACTTGCGTTGCCAGGTCACCTCACCCTCACCCTATGCCAGGACAAGCGTGTCGCCGAGGAAGGTTGCCACGCAACACCCAGTCGTAACCGATATTCCACAGGAGGCCCCAGGACCGATCCCTGTGGAACACCGCATGACATCTCTCGCCAGTTCCACTCTCCCCGGTGACCAGAGTAGATAACGGATCTGTCCGTCGGGTAATTTTCCCTCACACAACGGAGCTCGGTCGGCACCCGATGAAACCGGAGTGCCTCCCTTTTGCAACTCCAGGGCAAGGTGTTAAAAGCTTTGGTGATGTCTCATGGGACCGTCAAGACGACTCTACCCTTGGAAACCGCATCCCCCGTCGTGAGGGATCTCACGCACATGATGGCGTCCACCGTCGAGCACCCCCTGTGGAAGCCAAACTACCTCTCCGTAAGATTCGAACCCACCCGAATATTTAAATCACTTAAGAAATAAAATTTGTTTGTACATTTGTTTTCCAGCTCGACACTACGCATGCATTATCAGCGTGTAGCCTAACACCATCATTTTAGGAAAATCACATAATATATTTATCTTGTCCAAATAAGTACTAATTCTTACATCAATGTCTCCGGATACTTGTGCACGAACTCTTTTGCGTACACATAGTCACTGACCATATCGGCACAGACCAGATAAGGGTCTGAACAATCTGGCTGATTGCAGAAAGGTGCCTGTCGCCGCGACTGCATCACCCCTCGCGGGTCACGCACTAATAGTATCACCTTCACGTTGAGTCTAAAAACATAATTATGGTTTTTCAAAATCGAAAGATAACGATGTAAGATCATCAAAAAATAGTTTGAGACTTAGTTTTATAAAACAGAGTACCTATTTAAATTATTATGTCAGATAAACAATAAACATCAACAACTCACTCTCTATCGTTCAATATTTCTTCAGTGGGTCGTAATCTTAGTCGCACAAGTTTCATACTTTGGAACGGGAACAGCTTACATAAACGAGAAGTGAACTCTGCATCAAAACAGAGCTGGTTTCCATTCTCATCTTTACAATAATCATATAATCTGGTGCGATGATTAAACCCAGGCAAGTCCTTACTTTCGAATTTAAAGTAATCTTCTAAACCGTAAAAATTACATTTAAACATTTGTTTAATCATGCTCAGTTGTTTGGTGGCCCCTTTTGTATCCGTGATTTGTTTAATTCCAAACATGAATAGGGGTTCATAATGATAGTATGTACTGGGTACTGCATTCACCAGTTCTCCAAGGAATGTAGATCCTGACCTCCACGATGATATTATAAGAGTCCGCAGAGGCTGTCCCCCGGATTCCATAACTAAATCTTCTAAACCATGAACACCCGATTGAGAGAAGTTATAGTTAGAGAGATCGTCTTTTATTTTTGTTCTTGCTCTTTGTCGATTTCTGCAGAACTGCGGGTTTTATTATTCTTATTTGAATGTTTCTGTTGCTGGTCTACTGGTTCAAAGGAATTGTTTCCGTTCGTCGTTACAAGTACATTATTGTCTTCTCCGTCCAAAATTTTAATATTTCTGCGATTCCTGATTCGTATTTGTTCGTATGCATTCTCAGCATACTGTGATCCAATATTAATTATAATAAAAAAAATGAGACCAAATACTAAACATATTGTGTAACCATGGAGTCGCCGCATCATCTGTAAAATTGTACAGAATCGTATGTTATATAAGATACCTTTTATTCATAATTCTATTTAAATACGTTGTCAGTAGTGAAGGGGTTGAAAGTTTGTATGGGATTTCTAAATTATAAAAGATAAAACCATGAAACTTTATATTTAAGCACTTGATAAGATATATTTAAACATTTGTTCTAGCGTTTTTGCAATTTCGACCAGTGAGGGGGTGAAATAAGAGTTGAAAGTTTGTATGGGATTTTGTCATTTCTGGGGATAAAACCATGAAACTTTATATTTAGGAACATGATAAGAAATAAATAACAATTTGTTCTAGCGTTTTTGAAATTTAAAATCGTTTGTTCTAGCATTTTGAAATTTTTACCACCGTGGGGGTGAAATTCTACAAACGGAATTCCCGAAATTCGAACGGAACGGAACGGATTCGGAACGGGAACTACGAAGCCAAACTTTTTGTGTACAAAATTTTAACCACTGAACCTAGGAACATCATATTTAGAAGTTTTGGGTGTATCAAGTTAAAAAAAATTGGCTTTTGAAGTTAAAGTTCCTTTTAACGAATAGGTACTCTGCATCGCCGCCGCTGCCGTCGGTCGTCGGTCGCCGTCGCGCACATTCGCCGAAGTGTGGCGGCAGGCAACCGGCGCTGTCGTGTGGTGGGGGAGCGCACGAATCTAACTATGCCTACCTAACTATGCCTACCTACCCGAACGGGCAGACACGTGAGGGCAGACATCATTGTCGGACGCATGCGATCAGAGAATGTCGAGTCCAAACAATCTCCACATTTAAACAAAACAGCAAACGTTGTGTACAAAAATGTTTTAAATTAGGTCATTTTAAAATATTTTTGTACAAAACGTGATGCTGACCCCTGGAAGTGTCTCTTGGACATAAGGGACCTGGTGAAGCGTTTTGGTGAAAATTAATTAAAAAAAATTATGAGATGCGGGTGGATCGCCTGTTGAGTCCCGGAAAGGCTAATTGGGTTGGCACTAACCTTTGGTCTTCTCTGCGCTGGTCTTGGCGTCTGGCCTGGAGCTGGCTTCTGGCGACCGAACGCGAAGTACCGGGATCAATCAGCTGATCTATTTTTTATTATAGCGAGCGGTGCGGTGCAGTTGGCGTTAAGTAGGATACTGAATGTTGGAGGGCTCACGCGCAGTGAGAAAAAACGGTTATACTGTCCTTGTATCGATTGAAGGACGCGTCGTCTTTTAACCAATGGCCGATCCCTTTTGCCAGAAAGAGACAACAACATATTGGCGTAAACAGGACCAATAAATTTTCCTGGGTACTTTCTGCCACTTAATGGAATACATAGGTACCTTATACCTACTGTAAACAGATATTTTATAATTTTTTAAACATACCTACTCTCTTTTAACCAAATGCTATACCCAAATCTATACCGTTCCATTAATATCAGTCTCGCTTGTGCCGCGTTCCGATGCGGACGTGTTCGCATATTCTGTTTTTCGATTAGCGCAGCGCAAGCTGACGCTCGTATTTTAACCGCCATGAGTGAAAAACTAGTGGCGAATGAGCTGCTGGCGTTCCTGCAACAAAAGCTGGATGTGATGGACGAGGTGTCCGCTGTCCAGATCTGCGCAACGAACTTCAGCGAGGACGACATAGCTGCTGCCAAGCTGTTATTGTTCAGTGTGCTTAACAAGCGCGACCAGATGGTGTCCCGCCGGCGTGACGGGACTAAAAAGAGCCTGCAGGATATTATCACGCTGTTCAAGGAGACCGACCCTGCCCAAGTAACACATCAAAGCATTATATCGGCAGTCTTACAGCATTTCTGTAGCGTTAAAGCATTTTGAAGGTAGCCCTATATTAGCCCTACAAACGTTTATGCGGCTGATATAACTCTTATTTGGGCACAAATTTTACGGCTTTAGATCCTAAATGGGTTCACATAGTTGTTTAATTGCATCATAAGCGCATTATATTAGCATTATTGTGGTCAATGAAGATGCCAATCGCATTATAAAAGCATTATTACGGTCAATGAAGATGCCAATCGCATTATAAAAGCATTATTACGGTCAATGAAAATGCCAATCGCATTATAAAAGCATTATACTAGTTTTATTATTAATAGTGAAGATGTTAATAGCATTACTAATGCATTAGAGGAGCATAAAAGTGAAGTAAAAGCATGATTGTAGCCATTGAAGTGTTCACAGTTAGAACTTGAATAAATCCCACATCATTGCAAAAACGTCTCTATTACCACGGTATAAATTTTATAATAGAATTATCGTTGTAACTTGACTACTTTGCTTTTTTATTATGGATAAACATTGACAAACCGTAAATGATGACACCATATTTATTTGCATTAAAACAAAATTTTAAGTTTAGACTCTCTGAAATTGCTTTTTGCCTTCAAATATTACTGCGCAGTGTGGTTTACTGTTAATATCTATATAAGTTTTATGGATATTTTTCACGCGCCTTCGATATTTTGTGATTTAGATAAAAAATATTACTTAAAGATATGTGTGAAATAACCAAAACAATGATGTATTTCTATTAAAGAACAAATTTTGCATAATTCACATAACAGTGTAGTTTGGGCAGTATTAAGTTAAGTTGTATTACTGTTATAAAGGCTTATTTCTTTTATAAATAGGTCTGAATAATAATATTTTTAGGTTAGAAAATATTTCCAAAATGGTGTCGGTCTATAGCAGCCCGGTGAAGCTTTAAAAAAGCGAATTAATGCCGCCAGCAGTATTAATACTCACATGTGAACAATCATCAACCCAGAGGCCAGAAAGAAGACTTAAGCTCAACCATTGTAATGCCATTGTCTATAAAGTAGTTTTATAAGGGTTCACCGGTATACTAGTAGACTTGATGTGGACTGTAATAGTACCATAACTTGAACGCAATTTTGGAGATCCTTAAGCAAAGCAATAAAACCCATCATCCAAATGACACAAAGCATAGAGATTTGGAGTCGCATTATTAGGAAAACAAAAAGTTATTGAAATTAATTCATTTTTCTTACAATTTCTTTACAACTTACGTATTTCCAATAATATGTTATAAAAAAATCATGTACGCATGTAGAATGTTACATCGATGAAATAAGCAACGACGGTGTACGTACATAGTTCATATGGGTTATCACAGATGGATCTAGGTACCTACTTTTTAGGGTTCCTTAACCAAATGGCGAAAAACGGAACCCTTATACTCGTAGATTCGTCATGTCTGTCTGTCTGTCCGTCCGTATGTCACAGCCACTTTTCTTCGAAAGTATAAGAGCTATCCTGTTGAAACTTGGTAAGTAGTTGTATTGAGTGAACCGCATTAGGATTTTTACACAAAAATAAAAATAAAACTAATTTTGGGGGTTGCCCCCATACTTACAATTGAAACTCAAAAAAAATTTTTTTCACCGAACCTATACGTGTGGGGTATCTATGGATAGGTCTTTAAAGATGATATTGAGGTTACTAACATCGTTTTTTTCTAAACTGATCAGTTTCACACACAGTCTGACTCTTCCCAAGTGGTAAAATGTTGGTCTCCCCCCCCTCTGTAACTTCTAAAATAAGAGAATGATAAACTAAAAAAATATTATGATGTACATGTGCAAACTTCAATTGAAAATTGGTTTGAACAAGATCAAGTAATTAGTTTTTTTTTTAATACGTCATAAACCGTAATCCGCAATTTACCTTTCAAAGTTATAACCAACTACAAGAACGTTTATATAATGTTACTTGCTGCTACGGAACCCTTCATGGGCAAGTCCGACTCGCACTTGGCCGGTTTTTGCTTGCATGTAGAAGGTTGAAGACAAAATGTTCAGATGTTATTGTGTTATTAAAATGTGCTTTTCCCCAATATGGCCGATAAATGGTTTTACGAAAACATTAATATGAATGTTTATACAGCTTTACGCGTTACAATAACTCACGTAAAAGCTGCTAGCCATACAACAGAACTCAGTTGATCTTTAAAAATGCAGGCATTACATTGATTCAGGTTGGCACCCTTCATTGGCCGTAGGCTTTTACATAGCATTTAAAAATGCCATTGTAGACCCTAAGGCACTTTAAATAGCCAAAAGCTGTATACCGGATTTGAGTGGCATTATAATGGTTCACGTTTATGCTATAAAAAAGCATAAGGCATTTATGTACTTCACGAAATGCCATTGTAGACCCTCAGGCACTAAAAACAGCCAAAAGCTGTATAGTGGATTTGACTAGCATTATAATGGTTCACGTTAATGCTATTAAACAGCATTCGGCATTAATTTGCTTCTTATAATGCTATTGTACAACTAAAAGCACTAACAACAGCTGAAAGCTGTACAGCTTCGTTGTGGCTTGCTGCACTAAAACCTCAGGTTTTATAACAGTATTTTGATATGCCATTGTACAACCATTATACAGAGCAAAGCATTATAATAATTTTAAAATGCCAATATAAAGCGACAAGACGCTCGGTGAACTTATATACGACTCTATAAGGATCTTAGGCTCTACATAAGTTTAATATTCGTTTGTTATAATGCTTTTTGTGTTACTTGGGTGACGACGTGCCGACGTTTGTGGCGAAGGAGCTACACAAGCTGCCTCCCGTCACCTTCGACCACGTCGACGTAACCAGCCTTTTGAAGGACATTGTCTTTCTGAAGGCCCGCCTGGCGGATGTGCTAACGAAGTTAGACGCATCCCAGAATACCGTCGCTGATTTGCGTAAGGAAGTTAGCGAATTGCGCAACAGTGTGGCGGTAATTAGATCACCTGCCGATGCGTCTAACGTAAATACGTGTCGCGGAGCCGGCCTCGATTTGTCGTCGTCGAATTCCGCGTCAGCAGTTTCGTCGCCGGCGCATCCGTCGATTGCTGAGCTTGCAGTGCGCCCCGCCTGCGTGCCCCGCAGCCCCGCGCTCGTCACCGCGGCTCCTCCGAGCAGTGCCGCACGTACCCCTGGCCCCGTCCCGCTACCAGTGTCTGCAGTCCAGGTGAATCCCCCTCGAAGGGATTTTGCTAGCGTCACCGCAAGTGTACCTGGCGCTCCCCGTAAGCCCGTGCTTGAAAAGGCACCGAAACGGGCAGTTGATGATGATGGTTTCGTGACGGTGCAAAGGAGGAAGCGCCGTCAGCGAGCCAACAAGAACCGCTGCGGCAAGGCTCCTACGGAGCCCAACACTATACGTGCTGCCATGCCTAACACTCCGGTGTATATCTCTCGCCTACACTACACCACTAAGGCTGAGGACATCGTCGAGTACGTGCGCCAGAAGACCAAGTACACGCCGAGAGTGCAGTTATTGGAATCGCGCCGCAACGTCAACTTCAAGGCGTTCGTGGTGCGTGTACCAACGTGTTTTCTGCACCTCGTCATGGAGGAGGACTTTTGGCCGAAGGATGTGGTGTTCCGTCGCTTCCGCGGACAAGTGCCACCAGAACGCACAATGACTAGTGCACAGTGAAGTGAAGTGTTTACTAACATAGGCTTAAGTTTCTATTTACTAACACAAGTTGTTTTTATAAAATTATGTATGTTAGTTTGTAAGGTATATGTCTATGGGCCAATGTAGCCTGATATAAATAAATAAATAAATAAATAAAATAAATAAATAAATAAATATAATCCTTAATATTCAAATTAATTTACTATAACTGTGTAAATGTTTGTTTCACGGCTAATTTGCTGAGCCGTTTGTTACAAAATTGGATATGGATAGTCTGAAATCTGAAAAACAACATAAGCTACTTTTTATCAAAACACCACGCGGGCGAAGCCGCGGGCGGAAGCTAGTATTTTTATAAATAATCACAAGTTTTTTTAATATCAACCCAAGAAGTTTTGATAGGTTACATAGTGAACCAAAAATTTGTCCTGAAATTCCCAAAAAAAAACACTTGAAAATACTACTGTAAATACTGCTACAAAAGAGGCGTATTTTTTTTAAATTTCTTAGGCAAATGTGAAAAAAAATGGGTGCTCAAGTAGTTTAAGACAAAAAAAAATGAGTAAGTTATCAAATTGGGCAGTGCAAAGGCTTCCAAGAATTGAGAACCAGCCTTCACGTTATTATGAGTCCAAGTCGTCTCTCCACCACTGCACTGTCTGGACGCCTGCGTTTTCAATGTTTTTTATTTAGATTTTCAAATTATGACAAACATTCAAAAGTCCAAACTCAAACACAGACAAAACTCGCCCCCAAAACGGTTCATACTGATTTGTACGATACTCGTATGAACTTGAAAAAATTTCATACGAGATCATGTTTATACAGGTCGAGATTCTCGAATGCAAGAATCTTCTTACAATAATTTCGCTGTGTAAACAAACATAGACAATATTGCCTAGCTATATGTCATATGCGAATCTCGTATGATATAATCGTTGACGAGATTTTAGTTCTTGCCTGTTTGTAAACATTTTGATACGATTATGTTATGGCGATTATTACTTGCGATAGTTGCGTAGAAATTCTCGAACCGAAACGACCCGAGAAACTCTCCCCATCTAAATGGGCCTTAATTGTTTATCTATAAAATGACAATTTTATTTTTACATTTGGTGCGATATTATATCCTAGTGAAATTGAAAAAGGGCCATCTGCGGGAAATTGACAATTTTGGTGGGAATTATGATGCCAATAAGTGACTCTAATATAATTATTAGAGGAGGACGGTACTACCAATATTCACTTCGTTTAGCCAGGTGCTAATGTGCAGGAGTAACAGAAATGTGTCATTAAATAAAAATTATAATAATTAATATCTACACCACCCAACGTAACAACAGTGCTTGTCTGTGCCACGGGTTTTACTGACAACAGTGAAAAACAATGACGCGGGCGCAGACATGACGTCATAGAATGTTGTACTAAAACAAACTAATAGTTATTTATGCAACTGTTGTATAATCAGGGGGGGTTTATCACACGAGGCGTAGCCGAGTGTGATAATAGTATCACATGAGTGTTTTAATACCTAATTATAACAGTTGCATACAAGAGTTTATCTACAATCATGATGTGAATCCTCTATAAAAGATTCTCATACCATAGGGTGTTGTACAGTGTTTTAAGAACTATGTAAATTTGAAAAATGTAAAATAAAGAAACCTTAATAAGTAAAAGAATTATTATTCTTTTTTCAAAATTTTAGCGATCTGGTGGTGAAAATTTCATTGCATGAGAATGTTCTTTTTTTGAAATTCATAATATCACGCGTTTGGATGATATAATGATCATAATAATTATATTATCATTGAGTGTTTTAATGTTGGCAATAAGCTAATTGTTATAGGTTCTTTTATAGAGGATTAATAGCATGATAGTAGATAAATACTTTAATAAATTATGAGCAGTGTAACAGTGTGTTATTTCTACTGTGTCTGTCAACAAGATTTAAGAAAACAATAAGCATCACAGTTAATAAGCACTGCATAATTATTATAAGATAACGAAGAGAAAGTTGCTAGCAGCCAGAACTCGACATTAATTATTTTCAGTGACATGGCACTTACCTGATACTTGGGAATAACTTTGAACAGATTTTTTGTAAATCGGGATCTTAGCCACAAAGGAACCGAAAAAGAGATTTGGTTGACCGTTTAAAAAAATCGTAACCGTTTACTTATCACGATAGCTAAACAAATAATAACTTCGACAAGCACTTTTTCGGTTTTTTAAAATAGGTATAACGAATCAGAACGAAGGTCATAGTTTATCTCGGCCTAAAACTGAACGGCATAAGAAAACAAATACTAGAATAACTATTCAGAAGATAAAAACTCGTTTTTATCGGATATTTAGGTTGTAAAAATTATTCATACCTAAATATTAATAAATTCGTTGATAATTCGAATACTTGACCCAGAGCCCCACTGACCTAGAGGCCCACGGCCACGAGGAGCTCTTGGCTAAATAATTACAGCCACATAGGCCGGTCTTCCGGGTTAAGCCGTGCTTGCTGAGGTTGGTATGTGGATGGCTGACCATCTGTCATAGCCAGTTTCCTCCGTGTCTCGTAAAGCCATTGGTCCTGACTGTCATTTGTAGATTTTTGACAGTCGTTATTGTCAGTCAGAAGCTTTAAAGTCTGAAAACCAGTCTTACCATCCATGGGCCATTATCAGGTGACGTAGCTAGATTCTTGTTCTTCTGCTTCAATTTGAAACAAGTTGCAAACGGGACTTCTAACTGACCTTGAATTTTTTATAGTTTTGGCGTTTTTTCTTTTCTAATACGTAACTGTACCTAAGTTTACCGTATTTTGTTTTTTTTTAAGCCCCGACTCAAAAAAAGGGGTGTGTATTTTTATATAACTGCGATCCAACTAAGAAGGTCACCTTCTATCGTCGTCTTTCAAATCGGAACGGTTGTCTAATATTCTCCGTACTTTTTGAGTGTCAGTTGACTATAGACACTGACCTTTTTAGTTGGAACGCACTATTTAATCGTAGCTTCTAAACAGACTATGATGCGTTGTTTAATTTTTGAGAGCTGAAAATTGAGCAACTGAGATACCAACTAGATGCACTTGAATCTATTGATAAAAGGGCCAAGAGGCTAATCGGTAACGATGCTCTGGTCGATTCAAAGCTCCAGAGCCTTGAACATCGACGCTGTGTTGCCAGCCTGTCGGTTTTTTATCGGTTATGTATCATAAATTATCGTAGAAATAACCTATATATATCTTTAATAATAAAAATCGACCTAAACAAGGGCGACGAAGCCGGGCTTCACGAGCCTTCTATTCCTGTTTAAAGGAACCTTACCAAACCAAACTTCGGGGTGTCCCTGAAATCTTGCTAAAGCGAGTTTTTTGATTTGGTGAGCATTGAGTCATTTTGGCATACAAATAGAATTATTGACGGCCTTTTAAATAGTACCTAGCCTTTAAAATTTTTGACTTGGGAATAGAAACGTTTTTGGAATCAACCAAGTTTATTATTGTTTGCCTTACTGAACATTGGTTATGAGATCTTATAGTAATGTCTATTTGATATGATAATTGTTGCATAGTTAGCTATTTCGGCCGTAAAGGTATGTTACATGGCGAATAATTAAAAATAATTAAGAAATTGTCCCAAAGCTCTTAGAATTCGACATCAGACGTTTCATCTTCGATTTTCACGACCCCGTTGTCGCTGGCATAAGCAATAGGATCCGCGTACGAAGTCGCGGGCAGAAGCTAGTTTAAAATATAGCTCTTGATTTACTTAATTCATACCCCATTTACTGAAAATCGACCATAAATGTTGTTATTTGCGGATGACACATAGTTAGTTAACTTTTAAAATAGACAGATGTGCACAAAATGTAGACATTGTTACTGTATTGTCACCACAAGGGGGGGTACTCTCTCCACTCCTCTGGAACCTGGTGATCATTGACCTCATCAGCAGGCTCAACGGCTGCCACTTCTACACAATTGGGTACGCAGATGACCTCGCCATACTCATCTCAGGGAAGGTAACCGGGACTATCTGCAACCTAACGCAACAAGCGCTAAGGATCGTAGAGCGTTGGTGCAGGGACTTCGACCTTTCGGTGAATCCCACTAAAACAGAATAGGTCATGTTCACTCAAAAACGATCACTAGGACCATTTCGGCTACCGAAACTTTTTGATACAGGTAGGTGAACACAATAACATAACCATAGAGTGGATCAAGGGACACAGCGACTCCCGAGGCAACGATGCAGCGGAGGCTAACCAAACAGCAGCTACGAACAGTTACAGCCGCCATTGACAGGACACGGCTCCTTTAATAAACACCTATTTGTCCTAGGTATCACAGACAGCCCCCTGTGCAGAGCCTGTATGGCGGAGGACGAGACAGCAGCCCATGTCCTCCTACACTGCCCTGAGATTGCTTCATAGAGGGCAAAGTACTTCAGTAACCCAGGGACTCTCCGCGAGATTGTCGGCAACACGAAGGCGCTGCTGGCTTTCCTCAGCGAGCTGGGGTGGATCGAATGATTTCTTTCCCACCCGCACGCAAAATACGCGCATATGACGTGGAGTTGCGGATACCAGCCCGTTATACAATACAATACAATAATGACTGTATTCTTATAGTTCAAAATTGTCTCTGAATTAAGTAGTTCTTAATGAAAAACAGAAGATTTTAGATTCACTTTACCAATATCAGAAGTAGCGAATGTTATATATTATTGAAAGGAGAAAAAAAATAATTTATTAATCACACAGTTTTCCTAGGGTTCACGTTATTACGACGACAAATTACAATGGGGTCCCCATGTAGCATCTCTAGCGGGGCAACTAAGCTCAACCGCTTATGCTGTTTGAAAGATATAATAAGAGAGAGACGTCGAAACAGCGAGTTTGGTTTAATTCAGCTATTTTCAGACCATAATGTGTTATGGAATTCTACTGTGGGGCCGGGCATTTTATTTTGCAAAACGAGCCATCAGAGCAATTTACAATCTACGTCGTCATCGCGAATCTTTAAGAACTATCTAAAAAAATTAAATAATGTTATTGCCTTGTCAATTTATTTACGAAAATATAATGCGTGTTAGGAAAAGCAAATCGGTCTAATCGTCTAGGTTAACAGCCTATTTGGGCACTATGAGGTGTCTCCAACAACAAATAAAACTACGTCTACTGTTAGATTGTGTATTCTTCGATAGGGTTAAACTCATCACTCGTCATATGGGTCTCGTTGTATGCCATCTTGTATCCCCACACACGCATAGCTTCTTGGCACGCCATCTGAAATATGGTTTTGCCATTCATATAATGTAGTTTAAAAGAAGACGAAAGTAACTTTATTTTTCCTACATAATTATTGCAGGCTTTTTAAGTTTTACAATATTTATCATAAAGGGAGACAAAAAAATAAGGAAAGCCATGTTTGAAACATTAGAGAATTGCGAGAAAATAAAAAGATCAAAGATGTTAATCACCTGTATTTTATTAACGGATCCAAAGTCCAGAGTAGTTTTCCATTTATAAGGGATATTGCGAGATATTTTGTAGGTGGATAGAAAACCAGGTAACTCAAAAGTAGTGTGTGACGGCAGAAACTCATCAAAAACTTTCCTTCCATCCAGCTTTAGGAACTTTAGAATTCGATCTGTTGTAGCGTTAAGCTTCAGCGCTAAATCTTCAAACCGCAGTATCCTGTTATTTAATTGTAACTTATTAGTATCAGACAAAAGTATTACCTATTTAAAAAAGTGAGTGTAGCTAGCTTGTAAATTAATCTGGTATAAGTTGATTTTTTACAAAGTAGATAGTTACTGCTATGATTCTCGCTGAAACTCGGTGTCCCCAATAGTGTGAAACATGCATAATTATGAAAAACATAGTTAGAATCCCAGCACGAAACAAATAAATTTATGTGACCTACAAGTATTTATTTTGGGTACGGGTTTTTGTACAAAACTGTGTGATTCTATGTTTGTTAACACATCTTCCACACAGGGAGAATGTCGATTGCCAAGACTGATTCTAATTCAACGTCATGTTTTTGTTTTAACTGTTACCCTTTTTTTAGGGTGGTAAAATCATCAAGTGAGGCCTCCCACCCCGGGCAGGGCGGGATGGACTGTCAGACTTGTACTGAGTAAAATCCACGATGTCCTTCAATAGCCCTTTACGTTCCGGGGCCACGGTGATGTGATAAGTCCCGCCCGCGACCACTGCAGGCTTTGGCCCCCTAGAGGGAGCCCCGTCATGGCGCTGACACTCCTTGAGGCGTGTGTGAAACACAACACGCCGTCGACCCGGGCATGGTCCATGGTCGGGCAGCGAGTTGCCCATTACTCGCTGCCCGCATGTCCGCGCCTACGGTGGCCGGAGATCGTCTGCGAACGTCGTTGGCGTCTACCACTGCGGCTGGGGTGGAGGGAGCACGCTATCCTCTCCCTCGCGTGGCCCGCCTGCTCCTCGCGAGCATGACTGTTTCGCAGAAGGAGGCGACCGCTTCCCACTCCATCTCGCCCCGCAGCATGGCCTCGACCAATGCCAGGCGCGAGAGGTCTCCGCCTATCGCCGCCGAAAGGACACGTCAGTGCGGGGCAGTCCTGCACCGTATGCTCCACCGTGTCCTCCAGGCGATCCTCGCAGTGGTAACGTCCAGGCGTTTCCTCCTTTCTCATCAGACCTGCGTCATGCGGTAGGTCAGGACGCCGTGACGCCTATCCAGCCACTCCTCAAAGAGGGGTCTTACCGCCGCGATTGCGGCGTGCGTGTAACTAAAAAAAAAAGCATGTTGAAGAAGTATTATTTTGCATCTTTATTTTGAATTAACCAGATCGACATTACACGTTCATCACCTTGTAGCTCAACACCTATTGAAATAAATCGAGCAGGTCTGGAACCGCTTCATTTCAGGAAAACCACACATTTTTCTTGTCCATGGGATACTAATACTTACATCAATCTCCCCGGATACTTCTGCAGGAACTCTTTTGCGAACACATAGTCACTGACCATATCGGCACAGACCAGATAAGGGTCTGAACAATCTGGATGATTGCAGAAGTGTGCGTGTCTCCGTGATTGCATCACTCCTCGCGGGTCACGAACTAATAGTATCACCTTCACGTTGAGTCTGGAAAGCTGTTTTATTATGGTGTATCAAAATCGAAAGATAACAATGTAAAATCACCAAAAAATAGTTTGAGACTAGTAGGTATTATAAACAGTGTAAATTATTATGCCAGAAAATCATCAACGACTCACTCTTTGTCCTTCAATATTTCTTCAACGGGCCGTAATCTTAATCGCACAAGTTTCATATTTTGGAACGGAAACAGCTTACAAAGACGAGAAGTGAACTCTGCATCATAACAAAGATGGCTTCCATTTTCATCATAACAATAATCGTATAATCTGGTGGGATGATTAAACAGAGTCAAGTCTTTACGTAAGAATTCAATGAAATCTTCTAACCCGTAAAAATTACATTTAAACATTTGTTTGACCATGCTCACTTGTTTGCTTGCCCCTTTTATATGCGTGAATTCTTTAATTCCAAACATTATCAGGGGCTCATAATGATAGTATGTACTGTGCGAAACTGCATTCACCAGTTCTCCAAGGAACGTTGATCCTGACCTCCATGTTGATATTATAAGAGTTCGCATGGGCTGTCCCCCAGATTCCATGAGTAAATCTTCTAAACCATTGACACCCGATTGTGAGAAGTTATAGTTAGAGAGATCGTCCTTTATTTTTCTTCTTGCTCTTTCTAATCTCTTTTCGATTTCTGCAGAACTTCGGGTTTCATTATTTTTATTTGAATGTTTCTGTTGCTGGTCTAGTTCAAAGGAATTGTTTTCATTCGTCGTTTCAAGTACATAATCCATATTAATATGTTTTAAAGAAAGGTTACCATTATATACAATGGGTATCTGTTGCGTATAGGTGTCCTCTCCATCGTCGACTTTTAAGATAATTTTAATACTTTTGGGATTCTTGATTGGTATTATTGATTTCTCAGTATACTGTAATCCAATGTTAATAATTATAAGAATACTGAGACCAATTACTAAACATATTGTGTAAACATTGAGTCGTCGCAACATCTGTAAAATTAAACAAATTCATAAGTCTTTTATTTAAATATTTTGTAGTCATTAAATCGTTGTAATACTCTATCAATAAATATAAAATTAAGGAAAACATTCAACAAAATGTTTCAATATGTAACCAATAAATCTAACAAGTTTCATCTTTATGATAAAAAATAATAATAATTTAAAACTAGTGTAAAAATAGACACTTTTTTGTCTTAAAGACAAAACTTGTTGGATATTTGTTTGTAATTATATGTAAATGTCAAATATTTATCATGTCAATTTGTTTTTAGCCGCAAGAAGTTTTGTCTTAGGGTGAGGCCAAAGGAGCCTATCTGGTTCCATAGACGGCCCCGAAGCGGTTGTACTACCCAATATCCAACATCCTATATACTGCCGAGACATGGACACCGTACCGACGTGACGTCACATTAAGCAGTTGGACCGATTTCATCTCAAATGCCTTCGTATAGTTCTTATCACACATTGGTCTGAGACGAGCAAATGTGGGAGGCATTGAGGCGTACCTCATGAGAAGGCAACTTCGGTGGGGCGGCCATGTGGCGCGTATGTCTTTATTCAGAACTTCAGGAGGGCAAGCGAAAGCATGGCGGACAACTTTTAAGATTTAAGGATGTGCTTAAGAGACACATGAAGGGATGTGACGTAGATCCATCTCAGTGGAAAAACCTTGCGTCTAACCGCAGAGAGTGAAGACTTTCAAAAGCAGATATTAAGCGTGACGAACTAAGAGCCCGACCACCAGCGGCAATCAATTACAATATTATGTTAATGGTGCTCTTACGTGTCCGATATGTGCAAGAATGTTTGCAAACTAACCCGGTTTTTCTAGTCACATGAAAGCCCATGATAGACGCCAGTAGATTAGAGATAAAACGGTCGCCGTAGCCGAAAAGGGCATGGAAGGATTATTATTTTGGAGTCGTGAGTTGCAGAATTTCGGTCGCTTTCGTATAAAGCAAAAGACAACTATCGCGACGCTAAAATTACGCTCTTTTGGCCTCACCTTTTAATCTGAGGGGCCGAAGCGGATGCCTGCGGCGGTTCGATACAAGTATGCACGCGCGGCCCCGTGTCAGAGCGTTTTTGTATATAGAACCGCGTGGGCATCCGCTAACGCAGTTTCGGACCCAGTGAACAAAACTTATCCTAAAATTCTTAAATAAAACTCTTCCTTTTCCAATTTATCCAGACAGTATACATTAGGTCGTAATAATATTATTATTTTCGTCACAACAAATACTGAAGCTATAAAAGGGGCCTTCTTAAAAAAAAAGTAGGATAAGAGAAAATATTAAGTACAAATTGGGCAGTGCAAAGGCCTCTCCAAGCTTCCAAGATGTGCGTGTGAACTGAGGAACCAAACTGGAATTCGCAAAATAAAAATCGTAGGATTTAGTCTTCTATTTAAATCTATACATATAATAAAGTAGAAAAGTGGTGTCTGTACAATGGAAATAAATAAAAAAAAAAGTATCAGGGATTGTTATTATATCGATGCCGAACCCGAAAATGTAGTTAAATTTTTTTTTGTCTGTTTGTCTGTTTGTCTGTGTGTTTGTGCACGCTAATCTTCGGAACTACTGGACGGATTTGAATAATTTTTTTTTCGTTGTATAGGTATTAAGTCCCGTTAACACATAGGATATAATTTATCTTGGAAACTTGAACACCTGATGCAGAACCGCAACAGACCTGCTTAACTATAAGAGATACACAAATGGTGCCATAACAAAAATTGTTCCACGTGATGAGCATTTTCTGCTGAGTGCATAAATTTGAAGATCCTGGACAGCTGATGTGGAACACCAAGAGCCCAGCTACACTATAACATATATAGGAACGACGTCTTAGCAAGAGTTGTTCAGCCTGGTAAGCACTCTCTGTTGCTGTATAAAAATTTGAAGATCTAGAACACCTGATGTGGAACTCCAAGAGCCCAGCTACACTATAACATATAAGTGAATGACGTCTTAGCAAGTTTTATTCAACCTGATGAGCACTCTCTGTCAGCATATAAAAATTGAAGATCTGGAACACCTGATGTGGAACTTCAAGAGCCCAGCTACACTGTAACATATACAGTAAAGACGTCTTAGCAAGAGTTGTTCAGCCTGATGAGCACTCTCTGTTGACGTATAAAAAAAAGAACTGGAACACCTGATGTGGTACTCCAAGTGCCTAGCTACACTATAACATATACAGTAAAGACGTCTTAGCAAGAGTTGTTGAGCCTGATGAGCAACCTCTGTTGTCGTATAAAATTTGAAGATCTGGTATACCTGATGTGGAACTCCAACAGCCCAGCTACTTTATAACATATATAGGAATGACGTCTTAGCAAGAGTTGTCCAGCCTAATGAGCACTCTCTGTTGAATTATGAAAATTGAGATCTGGAACACCTGATGTGGAACTCCAAGAGCCTAGATACTCTATAACATATACAGTAAAGACGTCTTAGCAAGAGTTGTTGAGCCTGATGAGCAACCTCTGTTGTCGCATAAAAATTGGAGATCTGGTACATCTGATGTGGAACTTCCAACAGCCCAGCTACTTTATAACATACTAGCTGACCCCGCAAACGTTGTTTTGCCATATAAATTTAAAAAAAAAATAGATAGTAGCCGATTCTCAGACCTACTGAATACGCATATAAAATTTGGTAAAAATCGGTCAAGCCGTTTCGGAGGAGTATGGCAACGAAAACTGAGACACGAGAATTTTATATATTAGATATATATAGAAATGACGTCTTAGCAAGAGTTGTCCAGCCTTATGAGCACTCTCTGTTGACGTATGAAAATTGAGATCTGGAACACCTGATGTGGAACTCCAAGACCCCAGCTACACTATAACATATATAGGAATGACGTCTTGGCAAGAGTTGTTCAGCCTGGCTCTTAGAATTCGACGTTTCAGATCTTCGATTTTGACGACCCCGTCGTCGCCGGCATAAGCAAAAGGATCCGCGTACGAAGTCGCGGGCAGAAGCTAGTATATAAAAAAAGTAGCAGGGGTTGTTATAATATCGAATCCCAACCCGAAACTGTAATTTTTTTTTTGTCTGTTTGTCGGTTTGTCTGTGTAATTGTGCACGCTAATCTTCGGAACTACTGGACAGATTTGATTTTTTTTTGTTGTATAGCTATTAAGTCTGGGCAACATATTAGAGGCTATAATTCATCTTGGAAACTTGAACACCTGATGCAAAACTGCATTAGACCAGCTAAACTATAAGTGATACAAAAATAGCGCCATAGGAAAAATTCTTTCATGTGATGAGCATTTTCTGCTGAGAGAATAAATTTGAAGATATATAACACCTGATGTGGAACTCAAAGAGCCCACCTACACTATAACATATACAGTAATTAAGTTTTAGCAAGAGTTGTTCAGCCCGATGAGCACTCTCTGTTGACGTTTTGAACAAATGGAACACCTGATGTAGAACTCCAAGAACCCAGCTACAGTATAACTTATTATATAAGAATGACGTCTTAGCAAGAGTTGTTCAGCCTAATGCGCACCCTTTTCAAAAAATTGAAGATCTGGAACACCTGATGTGGAACTCCAAGAGCCCAGCTACACTATAATATACTGCTGTGTCCAAAAAATAACAAGAGGCTTTCGAATCATCTTCATCTGCCTAGCCTTTTCCCAACTATATTGGGGTCGGCTTCCAGTCGAACCAGATGCAGCTTAATAACAGTATTTTACATAGAGCAACTGCCTATCGGACCTCCACAACCCAGTAACTGGGTAATACGATACCCCAAGGTAAGACTGGTTGTCAAACTTTAGAGCTTCTGACTGTGACTAACGACTGCCAAAGATCTACAAATGACAGTCGGGACCAACGGCTTTACGTGTAATATCAATTTCAAAGTCCTTAAAATGTGCACATATTAACTAATGTGTTAATCGCGAGCGTGTTCCATCGGACTAACAAACTAATTTAAATTGTTTTAATAATCATATTGAATTAGATCCAGTATAACATGATTTAGGCCTAAAACACACAAGCGACGTAAGGCAGCAGGCGTGGCGCAGGCGTGCGCTGCTTCAAAACGATTTCATACAAAATGTACGCAGGCGACGTTTTTGAATAATTATACTGAAGCGACGCGACGCAGACACGCCGTTTCGTTGCCTGCGCCGCGTCGCTAGCAGTCGAAGCAAACGCATCTTCGTCTTCTGAAGACGAAGACATTTATCGCACCAAAGTCAGCCTATAAAATGGCGCATCTGAACGTTTCTTGCCTGTTCCACGCCTCTTCTGATATAATTCAAATCGCGTCTCTCTGCGCTGCGCCTGCCCCTTGCCTTCGCCTTACGTCGCTTGTGTGTGTTTTAGGCCTTAGAAGTAGGTATGCAATGTTGGAATTTTTAGGATTCTGTAGTAAACAAGGAATCCTTTATAGTATCGCCATGTCCGTCCCGTCCGTCTGTCCGTCTGTCCGCAGCTTAGCTCAGAGACGCTCGGTACTAGAAAACTGTTATAAAATAATATTTTATACAGATAAGTTATGCCAATATGTATGTTTTTTCTCGCGTACCCCATATTGTAGGATGTCGTTGGATAGGTCTTTAAAAGACGAAGAATAGTCTTTTATAAATCAATCTTTGATTTAGGGATCCATTAGTGGGACGTGGGATTTCTCTCATTACCGTGACTCCGGAACATAAAGGACACCGTGGATTTTGGCCAGTACGAATCTGACAGTCCCTCCCGCCCTGCCCTGGGTGAAAGGACTCATTTAATGATTTTACCACGCTAAAAAAAAAGGGATCCGTTAATGTAATAAAAGTGCTTTAAAGTGCAAGTGATTCAACAGACTTGCGTGTCATCCGACCTCTAAAGAAAAACTATCGCTAGCTAAGTAGGCTATACAGGTTTACGAGTTACAGTTAACCAACTTATTAAATGTACTTGGGTAACATATCGTCGTAGTCGTAGAACAACGACGGTTTTGATTTTTTTCAATTTTTGCTTTTTTACGTAAAATGAGCTTATATGCCGTGCTTTATTAGCCAATAACTCTTTTTTTTAAATATTATTTAAAATAACTGAGATACTGACTAGGAATACTGACGGATTTGATTTCTTAACGCAGTAAAATGACGTAATATTCTATACGCCCGTGTACTACGCTGCCCTCTGCCCCCCGCGCCCCGCTTACGCCCGTGTGCGCCTGTCGGATTGTTAGTTCCGCCCATGTTCTGAGTAAGGTTGCGCGTGGCCTTCGCTTTGCACTAATTAATACGTTAACTTATTTTTATTTAACTCTTAGGCTATATTGCATGTCCTATAATATTATTTTTTATAGTGCAGATTTTCCTAGAACAACGACGGAAACCACTTTGCGTCATGTAATTATGAGAAAAATCCGCAAAACAACGACGTATGATAACATACGACACACAAGTTTTCATAAAACAATGATATTTTATAAAATTTAGCCGTTTTAGGAATTTATCTTGTTGGTCAGATTATAAAAGTTCAGAAACAGAACAACATGTCCAAATTTCAAGCTTAGTGGATCAGCGGTTTCTAAAATATACCCTTAAACTCCATTAGAAAACTTTAAAGCGCCGTACTGTAAAGTTACTGATTTACAGAACCGTCTTTGTTCTACGACTGTGACGATATTTTCGAAAACATAATAAAATTTCTTCAACTGTGAATCGACACCAGCAATTTATGTAGGTAGGTATACTACACCAACTCAAAGCGCACTTTAAAAAACATAACCCTCTTGGCGCAGTCGGGTAAAAAGAACCTCTTTTTTAAAGTTATCACTTTTTTTCATTTGCAAAAAAAGTGTCAACTTTTACACAAAACAATAAATACTTATTTGTATTAATACATTTTTTTTATTTTCATGTCTCATTTTTAGGGTTCCGTAGCCAAATAGCTAAAAAGGGAACCCTTATAGATTCGTCATGTCTGTCTGACTGTCTGTCTGTCTGTCCGTCCGTATGTCACAGCCTTTTTTCTTCGAAAGTATAAGAGCTATCCTGTTGAAATTTGGTAGGTAGATGTATTAAGTGAACCGCATTAGGATTTTCACACAAAAATAAAAATAAAACTAATTTTGGGGGTTGCCCCCATACGTAGAATTGAAACTCAAAAATTTTTTTTCGCCTGGCCCATACGTCTGGGGTATCTATGAATAGGTCTTGAAAAATGATATTGAGGTTACTAATATTTTTTTCTAAAGTGAACAGTTTGCGCGAGAGACACTTCCAAAGTGGTAAAATGTGTCCCCCCCCTGTAACTTCTAAAATAAGAGAATTATAAAACTAAAAAAAATATATGATGTACATTACTATGCAAACTTCAATTGAAAATTGGTTTGAACAAGATCAAGTAATAAGTTTTTTTTTAATACGTCAAAACCGTAATCCGCAATTTACATTTCAAAGTTACAACCAACTACAAGAACGTTTATATTATGTCACTTGCTGCTACGGAACCCTTCATGGGCGAGTCCGACTCACACTTGGCCGGTTTTATATTATCTATCCCTTAATTATTTATATTTTAAAATAGGTATAATTATGTGCCGTTTATATTCAACTATAAATGTAGTGTGTGTCATGAATTATATATAACTTTAGGCTTATTTTATTTATATCTACAACAATAACTAGTATTATAAATTATCATGATTATCTATTTTTATGCCGTCATCTTAAACATAGCGTACCATACTTTGACCTGTGCCACAATTTAGGATGCCAGATGAACATTCCGTTGAGCTTTAATTTTAGATTTTTATATTTCTTAGCTGAAATTTGAAAAGGTTAAAGGGTAAACACGAAATATTACAAATGTCGAAGAAGAGAAAAGACAGTTATTTAAAAAAGTCGCAGAACCGCCGACCATCATGGTATTCGGTTCTGCTGTAGCTATAGTGGAATTTATTATATCTTATAGACAAACTATTGTTTTCTTGTTTTTTTAACCCGACTGCGCCAGGAGGGTTATGTTTTTCGAGTGTATGTATGTTTGTATGTTTCTGTGTGTTGTTCTGCAGCCTAAACGGCTTGATGGATTTTAACTTGAGAGGTGTCGTTAGATTCGTCTTAAACGTGAGAGTGTCACTGGGAAAACTACTAATTAGTGAAACTGGCCAAGTGCGAGTCGAACTCGTGTGCAAAGGGTTCCGAACTAAAAATATTTTTTTTTAATCTCTCACATTCTATCAAGTGGGGTATCAAATCAAAGGATTTTAAAAATGGTTTACCAAAATATATATAACTTATATGTTTCAATTTAATTTGGACTGATAAAGGTTAATATTTAGAAACGTGCTACCCGAATTTGAGTATATTGATGCATGGGGGGTGTAGAGAGGGGTTTATATAACTCCCCCCAAGCATTTTTTTTTTGCCGGATTTTTCAAAAAAAAATTTTGAGAATTTTTTCATAAAAAATTAGGTACTTCTGGGTGGTTTAAAAATAAATAACCACGAAGGGGATGGCGGGATCTGAAGACCCCGCCATCCCCTTCTAACCTAACCTGTCCGTGTCGGGGTACCCCAGGTCGTTTTTACGAAAAAAAAATTCCCATCGAAAATTTTTCAAAAATTTATATTACAAAAAGAATGGAGTTCCGGCAAAAAAAAATGCTTGGGGGGGACAGCAACCGTTTTCTTTTTATGATTTTTTAAAGTTACGGTATATTTAGCTAGAATTAATATCCCTGTTACGGTAGGCATACAAACGTCGACGGAGCACCGCTTCGCGGTGCTCCTACTTCTGGGTGGTTTAAAAATAAATAACCACGAAGGAGATGGCGGGGTCTTTCAGACCCCGCCATCCCCTTCTAACCTAATCTGTCCGTGTCGGGGTGCCCCAAGTCGTTTTTATGAAAAAAAATCTCACAGAATTTTTTTGAAAAATCCGGCAAAAAAAATGCTTGGGGGGAGTTATGTAAACCCCTCTCTACACCCCCCATGCATCCATATACTCAAATTCGGGTAGCACGTTTCTAAAGTTGAGCCCTGATAAATGCTAACAAAAACTAAAAATAGTAAAATAAAATAAATGTTTAAAAAAACGAAAAACCCGACTGCGTAAAAAAACTAAAAAGAAAGAAACAAGCCCAGTAGTTTAGAATTCACTCATTTACACTCACAGTCGGGGCCCCTTGGGAAGATTTGATTGGTAGGTATAATTTGAATGGGCCCCGACTCTTTTTAGTTTTTTTACGCAGTCGGGTTTTTTTTCTTGAAAGATTCCCCTATCTTTCAAGAAAAACAAGAAACATAATTTTATAATAATAATTATTTATAAGCAAACAAACATAGATTCTACTCACAATTTTGTCTCTTCAAAACTCGGCAGCAAAGTGAGTTCCTCAGTCAAATCACATAACCTTTTATAACGTCGGGGACCAGCGGGCGGCGATCGTTATTCACAAAACAAATTAAATTCAAATATAAAGTTTTTATAATTACAATAATGTTTCAATAATTTTAAGTTACTTCAAAATTATCACAATTTATTTTTAAAAAACGTTTATCGATTTTAATTAGTGACGTTTTTCGACCTTATTAAAATGTTTATACCGTCACCAACCAAATCACCCTCTGTTTGGTTATTTAAATATATTAATTAAAAAAAAACTGGTCTTGATGTCTTGACGCGCACAATGATCTTTTATAAGAAATTATAGTTTTCTGTTATTTTTCCGTTGTACCTGTTGATTACTGTGTTTTAATTTTGTTTTATTGTTAGGATAAGCTTGAGAAATTATTGTGATCCAGTCTTGTTTTCATAATTTTTAATTTGAAAAAAACTGTATTTGAAATCTTATAAATGCTGACTGTACTATCTGTCAACGCAGTACAAGCCGCCATTTTAGAATCCTTTCTTCAATGCACCGGCTTATAACACTAATCATTAAACAAAATAACTACTTCTGAAAAAAAAAAAAAACATGTTTTTAAAATAAAATTAATTTGAAATTAGAATTCTTAGCCAAACAAAAAACATTTTGATTTGAAATGGCCAGTACTGCAGAATGGCAATTTCATAGGTAAAGACCACGTATAATAACATTCGCTACTTCTGACTAAATGTCAGAAGTAGCCAGAAGTGAATCTAAAATATTCTCTTTTTCATTAAGAACTACTTAATTCAGACCCAATTTTGAACTATAACAATACAGTCATCTAACAGTGCCTACATTTTGTGCACCTCTGTCTATTTTAAAAATTATTATTGATGTATCATCCGCAAATAACACCATTTGTGGTCGATTTTCAGTAAATGAGGTATGAATTAAGTAAATCAAGAGCTATATTTATAATTCCGTAATGTTCCAGTGTCAGCAAAAGCGTTTCAAGGTTTACGCAATTGAATGCCTTTATTAATATATTTATTTCAGATATAATAATCCATACACACACAAAATCTCAAAAAAATAAAATAAAATCATTAACCATACAATAAATTAAACAAAACATAGAATTATTAATTATACATAAACCAGTCAAATAATAAATTAAATCTGTAGAAACAAAAACATTAGCTGGCGCCCAGAACAATACGCCTCCATTTATTCTTGATTGGGCAATCCGTTCGAGACGAAATCATCTGCAGAATGCCGTTGCTACTGCCTCGCACACGCTGCCACAAGGATGCTACTCTCTTGCGTATAACCGCATGCAAGCCGTCCGTCCGTGCTTCGGCAAACATGCCAGATGCACTACAGTAGCGAGGCAGCCGCATCAGCATCCTGAAGATATTCACGCAGAGCACTAGCAGCCCGTTGGGTATAATTAACCCACAAGCTGCTCGAGTAAAGCGATTGGCAATACGCTTTAAAAAGAGTTATCTTAACTTCCCTCGAGCAGCGCGCAAACCGTCAATCGTCAATCATATATTCCCCCGAACTGCCAGCGCTCTGCGTTCCCTCTCTAAATCTGCATCATCCTGCAGTTCGTCAGTAACAATGTGCCCAAGATATTTAAACCTTGTCACTACCTGCAGGGCCACACCATTAATCATGATAGGCGGAACATGGACTGGACCACGTTTGCCGGTCTTGAAGACAATAACTTCACTTTTTTTAGTGTTTTTCTCAATCCATGATCCGCCGCAAATGCCTCACAAATGGCAACCAGTTTACGAACGGACCTCACCGAGGGGCCCAGCAGCACCATGTCATCAGCATAACTGATGTTATTTACGCTAACTCCATCCACATAACAACCTACATGTGTGCTGCTGAGCTCACCGATAAGGTCATTAACATATAGGTTAAAGGAGAGGTGATGCCCCCCTGCCGCACACCACACTCCATGCTGTATTCGTCGGATAGGGTCCCCGCCCAACGCACCTGGTTTCGCTGACAACTATACCAGTGTTGTAACAACGACACAATTTCCGCCGGGCGCCGGCACACTCGCGCCCCGAAGCTTCCTCCAGAGCTTCTCATACAAAACAGTATCGAAAGCTCTAGACAAATCCAGGGAGCACGCGTAAATTGGCGTGTTCCTGTCAGTGTAGTATCGGACAGCCTGCTTAAGACAAAATATAGCGCTCTCTGTCGAAAGACTCCTGAAACCAAATTGGGCGTCGTGCAGGTCAAGGTATGTTCTAAGGGAGTTATTAAGCAGGCTGTCAAACACCTTAGCCAATACAGTGGCCAGCGAAATAGGTCGATAGTAATTACCCTCATCCGACAAATCCCCAGTTTTGTTCTTCACAACTGGAACAACTTTTGTTTTACTGAGATCATCGGGCACATAACCATGACACAAACACAGATTGAAAAACATGAAGAGCACGCGCGGCAGATGGACACGCGCACATTTCAGATGTTCAATACTGAGACTGTCGCACCCGGGAGACTTCCCACGCTGCATACTGTGAATTATTTGTCGCACTTGCTTAGCTGAAAATTTAACAAGTCGCTTCTGTGCAACAGTCTCAGCATCATCACATATGATCGAGGAGGAAAGACCCTGCGCGGAAGAATCAGAACACGGAGTTATCTTAAAATGGTCATTAAAGAGATTGGCTATCAATTTGTGATCATCGATGCCATTCACGCTCGCAGGAATGCCAGACCTATTATTCATTTTTCCGGTTTGTTTCCAAAATAATTTAAAATCTTTTCTATTATGATGAGTAGCCATAATATCCATTTTTAGGGTTCCGTAGTCAACAAGGAACCCTTATAGTTTCGCCATGTCCGTCCGTCCGTCCGTCCGTCCGTCCGTCCGTCTGTCCGCAGTTTAGCTCAGAGACGCACAGTACTAGAGAGCTGTAATTTGGTGTTAATATATGGATTTGTTGTGCCGAAAAAGTGGTAAAATAAAATCTCGTAAAATATTTTTTTTTAGGGTATCTCCTGTACACGTAAAGTGGGGATGTTATTTTTTTTTCTCGCGTACCCCATAGTGTGGGGTATCATTAAATAGGTCTTTAAAAAATATTGACAGCTTCCATTAACAATTTTTTGATAAAAAAATTGGTTTGTGAAATATTAAGCTTTAAAGTGCTAAATTTTGCTCGACTCGAGTGTCCCCCCCCTCTACCAGCTAAACGGTTATGTGTGGGGGTATGAAAAAATTCACAATAGTAGTATATATAACGAAGTTTAAAAGAAAATTGTCATGACTTAGTAGGCTTTACAACTTTACGAGTAATAGTCGACCAACTTATAAAATGTACTTGGATAATATTTTTCTTAAACAAAATGTATCGGAGAACATGTTATTCAACTGCAAATGTAAGTTTGTCAACTTTATTTTTACAGCTTTAATAGGTATGTTTTACGGTATGTTTTTTGGGGATAGGTAGGTTTTTATCGTCAACTATTTTTAACTAACTTCAAAAAAAAAGGTTCTAAATTCGTCGTAATCTTTTTTTTAAATGTATTTTGCCCGATTTCTCAAAGACTCCTGGACCGATTTTGAAAATTCTTCTTTTTAAAATTAAATTCAGCGAATCAGTTTAGTTAGTTCGCTTAAGTATTTTGATGGGCAACTACGGAACCCTACACTGTGCGTGGCCCGACACGCACTTGGCCGGTTTTTATCTGATCCTGTCTTGTCTGGCACCACATCAGCTTTTTTTTAAATGCTTTTCGGCTGTCACGCATATCACAATAAACCTGACCACTTATTGGCTTTCCAGCTTGGACCCATAAAAAGAATTTCAGTCTGGCTTCCCTGTGAAAATCAGCTACATATTTATTCCACCCCGCTACATAATATCCCCCCCTCCTCCGCTCCCTCCCTCGCTCATAGGAAGCAATGGCGGCATCTGAAAACTAGTGTCCACTAGTGTCGCGATAGCACCTGCGTTGAGTGGACGTGTGGTATTTGAAATTAAAAAAAAATGTAACCGCCTTCAAAAATAACCACAAAAAAGGGTAAAATAACCTACAAAACTTTTCTTTCGGAAGTCGGTGGTTTTTTTATTAATTGCATTGTATTTTTGCCACCGACTTCCGAAAGAAAAGTTTTGTAGGTTATTTTACCCTTTTTTGTGGTTATTTTTGAAGGCGGTTACATTTTTTTCTAAAAAGTTTTTTTTTTAACTCTTTTTAGTATAAATATTCAGCCAAAATTCTTGTCAAATACATCATTTTCTTACATAATTATGTAAGAAATCTGTAGCACCGGTAATAACATCGTTAACATCTCTTTCATTCCTTCCCTATCTCAAAAACTACTGAACCGATTTTGATGAAACTTGCAGTATTCCTTAAGTTGAACGATACCTAGTACAACATAAAAAGAATTACTTAAATCGGACTTGTAGTTCCGGAGATATGCGAACACAAACATAATTTACTAAAACAGTCGATGTCGACTCCTTACTAGAGGAGTTGTACCTTCCATGATCAGCTCATCCACCTAAGATGATGATTAACAGATGCAAATACTTGAACAGCTTTAGAAAATATATGAAAATGGTACTATGTGCCTATAAAATTTGAAGGTTGCCCTCGATTTCCCTGGGATCCCATCATCAGATCCTGACCTGATGATCATGGGACCAATTGGAAAGTATACCCTTTTGAACAAAAGAAAAAAAATCCAAATCGGTCCAGGCGTTTTCGAGAAATCAGGGGACATACATAAAAAAAAAAAAAGATTCCGACGAATTGAGAACCTCCTCCTTTTTTTGAAGTCGGTTAATGATTTTTACCCATACGAAAGTACTTTGCATAGCTTTTAGGATCATCTGCTAATTCAGAGATTAACTGTGTTGCACCCAGATGCTTTTTTTCAAGTTTTTGCCTCGAGTAATTCCATAATGGGACTAGACAATGGAACTAAAGACGTTGGTGGATTTATCAACGTCTTTTTTCCGAGATAAATTTTATATTTATCATTTCTACAACGACTCTTTGCATCATAAATGAAATACAGCTTTGATCTTGACAGGGCCAGTAGGTACCTCGCGATACTGGTAATTTCACGACACTAAAATTTAAACGAAAGTACTTTCACATGTGCTGAAACTAGTTTCACGAAACTAGTTTTATCATGCATGACACTACTTTCGTAATGTAAAATAATGCGGCTTAAGATAGACACGACTTTCAGATACATGGTCCCTAACAAGGTCTTATGTGCAACATTGCTACAGTGATCATCACAACATTGTGATTCAGGAAAATCTATTTCCCGAAGATGAAAGTGACACTGACGATGATAGGACTGGATTTGATCTGTGTTTCGCTCTCCCCACACAACTTTGTTGGCCGGGGTTACGACCGGTGCCTCTTTACAAATTAACCTACCCAGATCACACTCAACAAAAAGTGGGAAATGGTCAGACCAGTGCACGTCATAATCAACAAAAACTTTACTAACAGACGATAAGGCAGCCCCAGTGACGACACAATGGTCTAACCATCTCGCACACCCATGCGCCTCACTAACAAACGTAAATGTTTCAGACTTACCACCTAAAAATTTTACATCCACGCATGTCGAATCACGATCATTACAAAAATTCACTAATTCAGCCCAAAACAGTTCACGCACGTGGGCATTTATATAGTCTCATATTATATAAATCGCTTCTGTATCACTGTTATCTTCAACAATCGCATTTACATTACTCAAACATTGCGTAAATTCTGGTAGATTCGCTACACAGTCAGTTGTCATGTAAATGGAAAATATTAATCCCACCAAAAACATTAAATGTAAAAAATGCCAAGTCTCTCGATGCAGTCTTTCCATCGTAAAAAGTTTTGAGATCTCACAGAAGCCAAGTCCTATACAGATTATTTTGTAGTTATAAATCAACATTTAGTAATTATATCAATAGTTTTCTTTATATTATAACTATAGTGACTTGGCAATGAGCACAAGTAAAAACAAATAAAACGGCATATTTGGAGGAGTTGAAAGTTACACACACCGCATGCGTAAACATTCTTTTTTACTTTATTATATTCTCTTAACATTCATCATTTACTTTCATAAAGCGATGGCCCGTAAGGTATTCTTAATTATTGTATTGGAACACGTAGTCGGTAGTGACCATCATGATTCACACATAACAAATAATCTGATCACAGGTCTCGTCAGTAACATTTGCACATAATTCCAGGCAGCAAGTTAATTTGTGCTCATTGCCAAGTCACTATAGTTATAATATAAAGAAAACTATTGATATAATTACTAAATGTTGATTTATAACTACAAAATAATTTGAATAGGACTTGGCTTCTGTGAGATCTCAAAACTTTTTACGATGGAAAGACTGCATCGAGAGACTTGGCATTTTTTAAATTTAATGTTTTTGGTGGGATCTCATTTATTTTTTGTAAGTGTGTTTCTTTCTTTTTTTTAGGTGTCCTCATAATTTCTTGGACTTCAGCTACTTTTTTGCTTAGGACCCATTCTCTATCTAACAAACTAAATAGAACTAAACTAACTAACAAATAACTAAATAAATATATATATGCTAACTTACAAACTAAATAGGTATAAGTAAACTAAATAACACGTAAACAACTAGATATGTAACTATGTCTATGTTATATTAATAAACTATTTTCCTAAATAACTGTTTCAGTAACAATAATAAATCTACTCCGAATAACGCTACAATATTTTTTTAGTTTCGAAATGGTTGTTCATAGATAGATGGCGCTATCAAATGAAAATTATTGAATTATTTTAAAGTACTACTTAGACTGCGCTCTGTAACGAAACCATAGCGCGATTCAGACAGGTACAACGCCATCTATCGAGCGCGCATAAAATATTTATCGCAATACAATGGAGTTTTAGCTTTATTAATTTAATGAATTATGAACTTTATGTATTAATTTATATTAATTATAGTCTATGTATTACATTTATATTATTCCTTTCTATTCTATGTATGTATTCATCCAATTGAATACTAACTTAAACAACGAACAAAGTTAACAATGCAGTCAAAATCCATACACAATGTTCTTGCCAAACCGCAAATATAAAATTGTTTTTTAAGGTATATTATTTTTTAATGTTTTTATAATTTTTCCTTTATATGTGGCTAATGACCTATCTTGGTACAAAATTTTAAGTTTCTAAGTCTGCTAGAAGTACCTTAGATTTTTGATGATCGGTCAGTGAGTGAGTGACAAAATGGTGTAACTTTGATCGACCGTAACTCCTAAACTATTCATTCAATTGGCATGTAATTTCGAACTTAAGCTTGTTCTAATGCCTACTATTATTCACCGAAAACCTAAACTCCTAGCTTTGTCCACGTCGAAGTTATAGGGGGGGCGAAACAGCCGCGAATCGCTTCGAGAAAAGATGGTACGGCCGTGCCCTTTTGCTCGAGACTTGGCGGGGCACTGCCGTGCCCCCAGATAAAAACTTGTCACATACCCCAACTTTCACTGCGGAAATGCGCACATCATCACAATCTATTACTTTAACCGACTGAAACACATAATCAAATCAAATCAAATCAAATCAAATCTTTATTGCTGAACACAGTATAAATAAAATACATTACAAGATGTTGAGTGAATGCGCAGTTCACTATGTTCTACCGATTAAGGCATGCAAAATATAGGGAGTCAGCTGACTGCAAAAAATGTAGGTTAACTATATTACAGTCGGAAACAACAAAAACATTACATCAAATAATAAAATCGGACGTAGAAAATGTTCACCTCAATGTAACCAACATTAATATAGTATGTATAAAATCATAAATTATTAAACGATCACATATTTTTATCCATTAGGTACTCTTTTATTGTATAGTATGCCTTATTTATTAGGAACTTATTCATTTCTTTCTTAAATATATTTATGTCATTAATGTCTAATAGAGCTTTAGGTAGTTTGTTGTATATCTGCGGCGCCATGCCTAAAAAATTTTTGAAGTATAACGCTGTTTTGTGTTGTCTATTGCGTATCTTATTTTGATGCCGTGTGCTTTTTAGTGTCTCGAACAGGTGAAAGTTTTTTTTTACAAATAAAGCCACCTCAAATATGTATAGGCAGGGCATTGTTAATATTCGAAGACTCCTAAAGAACGGTTTACAGCTTTCTGTGTTTTGTATACGACATATAGCCCTAACACACCTTTTCTGTGCTCTAAATACCATCTCTTTATTAGTGGAGTTACCCCAGTAAATGATGCCGTATCGTAATGTGGACATTACACATGCATGATACGCCGTAATTAAAACCGTTTGATTTACTTCTTTTGAGAGATTGTGTAGAGCATATGAATGTTGGCTTAGGCGCTTGCAAACTTTATTGGTGTGCGTTTTCCAAGACATGTCTCTATCTAATTCTAATCCTAAAAATTTAGTAGACGCAGTTTCTAAAATAGCTTTGTCACGATATCGTATGTCAGGTTTGTTATGATTAGTCCTTTGCTCAAATGTCATTATTTTGGTTTTGTCAATATTAATTTTTAAGTTATTACCGTTCATCCAATCTATTAATGTCTGAAGACAGTTATTTATCTCGGTTCCGAGTGTCATGACGTCATTATTATTGGCACTGAAAACTACCGTGCTATCATCAGCAAACAAGACCATTGGATGATGTGTTACGTTAGGCATGTCATTGATGCCAACTAGAAATAATAGAGATCCCATAATACCTCCTTGCGGTACTCCATAGTAATTAAGCCTTTGGCTTGAAGTATACGTACACTCGGTTTTTGACGTAATACATGTTTTTTTTATCTGTGTCACCTGTTTCCTGTTCGACAAGTATGATTTTAAAAGGTTTAAGGCATTACCTCTTACTCCATATCTTTCTAACTTTTGCAGTAGTATTGTGCGGTCTACGAAATCAAATGCCTTGCTCATGTCCATGAATAAAGCTGCCACCGGATTTTTCTTATCCATATTTCCTATAACTTTTTCAAAGAGTTTGAAAATTGCCAAATTTATGTTCTTTTTTCTTCTAAATCCAAATTGTTCATCAGCAAAAAGATTATTGCGTTCAAAGAAAGAGTACAGGGTATTATAGATTACCTTTTCTACTATTTTGGAAAATATGGGTAGTAAAGCAATGGGACGATAGTTAGCTGGGTCTTGTTTGCTACCTTTTTTATGAAGAGGTTTGATAACTGCCAATTTTAATCTATCCGGAAAAACACCATTTTCTAAACATATATTAATTATATAACTAAGTACTGGCGCAATAATTGTAGATACACATTTAATTACATTTGTTGTGATGTCATCATATCCAGAGCTACTTGTATTATTTAACGAGTTGATTATTTTTATTATGTCAGGAGGGACTGTGGGTATTAAAAATAGGGAATCGCAATGCATGTCAATTTTAAAATTTTGATTATTAGAATTATTAGTGTCAGATCCAATTTCAATTTCGTCAATAAAGTAGTCATTTAACGTTTGTGCAATGCTTTTTGGGTCAGTTATTATTTTATTATTTATTGCAAGTCTTTGAATTCCTTCTAGAGGTCCATTATTTTTACCCCTGTTTATTATTTGCCATGTTGCTTTATTCTTATTCTTTGCTTTATTAATATAATTATTATTCTGGGATTTTTTAGTAAGACGTATTATAGTTTTTAGACGCTTTGCATATGTTTTGAATAGCTTTTTATTGGTTTGGTTTTTGTCTCTTCGGAATTGATAAAGCATTTGGCGTTTGCGTTTACAGCATAATTTTATTCCTTTACTTATCCAGTTAGGCTTTAATGATGCATATCTTTTTACTTTTTTAAGTGGAAAGCACATGTCGTAGAACATTTTAAATGTGTCATGAAATTTGTTAAATGCATCATTGGGTTCCTTGCAGGAGTAAATATCATTAAATGTAAGGTTTTGCAAGCAATCTTTAAATTTCGACATATTTTCTTTACAATAGCTACGCCTAAATACGAACCAATACGGAAGTTTACACGTTTTCTTGACGGGACATTTTAAGAGTTGCGCTGTGTGGTCTGACAGTGCTAACTCGACTATTTCGCATTTACTTGCCTTGATGTTGTCAATGATGTTATCAATGCAAGTACCGCTACAAAGCCGTGTTGGGCCGTTAACTCCTAGTTTTAAGTTGAAGCTTTGTATAAGATTCTTGAAGCTACGAGAAGCATAGTTTTCCTTTAAAATGTCTATATTGAAATCTCCACATAATATAACTTTTTTCTTTCGTTTTAAGCATATGTCATTAAGAATCATATCTAAATTAATGAGAAAAGTATTGACTGATATTTTATCAGTTTTAGGAGGTCTATATATACACACTACAATCAATGAATGGGCCTGCAATTCAACAGCGCAGCATTCAATAATATTCGATCTACACCATTTATCAATGTCGAATTTATCTGCCTTGAGAGTATTTTTTATAAGAATACATGAACCTCCTTTTCTGTTATCTCGTGCATGATGTGAGTAAAGTTTGTAATTCGGTAAGTGAAGATTAATGTGATCATCTTTTTTCATGTTTGTTTCCGAAATGCATACTATATCTATCGGCTTACCCTGGTCTAGAAAATTATTAAGGTGGACACTTAGTAAGTCCGACTTATTTATCAGTCCATTTATATTTTGGTGGAGTACAAAAATATGTTAATACACGAAAAAGACTATTACAAACATCGTTAGAGTCAGTACTTGAATCATGTTGTGGAATTTGGTGCATTTTATCACATGTTATTTTGTCTTGAGGGCTGAATACGTTAAGGTCAATAATCATGTTAGACATTATCTGGCTGTAGATATTTCTCCATCCATATTTGTTTATTTTGCCTGTTTTGTCGGAAAACATTTCATGTGATAAGGTTCTATTGCTATCGAATAAATATGCATATTTGTTATTTTTAATGTCTAAAAACATGAGGTTATTAAAAAGTTCAACTTTATAATTATGAATTAATGAACCCATTCTGTAGGTTGGGGTACATATTACAATATTAGTATTTGTAAAATCCTTTAGCGAGTTTTTGAATCTGTCAAGAAAATTAATGTAGTCTCTTTCTTTAATTTCATTTTCTCCTATAAAAATTAAGCCATAGTCGCTCGCTGTTAAGTATTTTAATCTATGCTCAATAGTTGTTAAAAGATTTTTAGAGTTAGCATTTGATAATATGTAATGACAGTAATCAAAATGGCTTGAAAAAATTTCTTCAATTAGCGGCAAAGTTCCCTTTGTGCAACCGCTGCTTATGATACATATCTTGTTTTTATGCTTTGGAATAGACTTAGCGCCTGATGAATTTTTGATATCAACATTACTTTGTTGTGATATTGCTTGCATCTTTTGTTCTGATTCCGTCAATTTGTCCGTTTTAGTCATGTTTTCAGTCTTATTAGTCAGGTCTTCTTGATTTTGTAAGGTATTATTGCTTTGTTGTTTGTCGGTGCCTAGTTTAAGGTAGTCGCCAACAATTTCTGAAATTTTAGGTACATTTTCGGATTGAGGGGTATGTGATTTTACTTTGCGTGTTTTTGGAGTGTCATCTGCCTCACTTCTTGTAGATATTACTTGCAGTGGCGATGACATCATTTGCATAGTTTTCAACGTGGGCGTGCGCTCAGAATTTTTCCTTTGTTTCCTTTTGTTTCCTGATCGAGGTGTCATATTCTGATTATCGTCTTTATTCAAAGTTTTGTAGGTTTCGATAATTTTTAAATATCTTTGTATGTCCGATTTTAATCTAAAGTTTTCAGAGTTAAGATTCTCAATTTCCTGATGTGCTATTGCTAAATTGTCCGAGTATTGTTTCAGTTTTTCGTTCAAATCGATTACTGTTTGACTGGTATTTAGGGATGAATCTGGCAAACTCATCATGGTAGTATCGAAAAGAGCCGAATTATCTCTAATGACGTCATTTAAAGAACTAGTTCTATGTATTTTGCGGTATGTAATATGGTTTAATTCCTCCATTGCTATTGATTATTATTATAAATTAGTAATTCTCCGTGTAGTGGAACGTAGTCTCAAAATGCAAGTGTTCAGGTATGGAACTTTATGTTTCTGGACGAAGATACTTGTGTCAAAAAGATCGCTGATTGGTTGAGTGAGTCAGCTATCCAGATTTTCTTTGTTTACATTTTATGCGAGGTGTGACTTTGAATTATAACTGTTCATTTGTGATAACCATTCATTACTTTAAAGTGGAACTCAGCATTCCTCTTGTAATGGATGTGTCAGTTAATATGTTATAGCCAAGTATAAGTTATGCGGAAACAACCAAGTCTCTTGTAGTGCTATAATATCGCCCATTTTGCATAATCTTCTTACACCTTCAATAGAACGCTTCAGAGACTTGCAATTAAAAGATATCAAGTCACAAGGCGTTTTACTGACCATCAAGAGGAGTATTCGATTGCCTCTGCGTTAGCCTCTCATAGCCAGCATCGTTTCTATCCCTCATGTGGACAAAACGCCTAAAGGATATGCCTTCTGACCAAAGGCTGTCATCAAGAAATACACCCAGGCTCGATTTGCTCACATAAAATTTGTAGGCGTTATAATTACGTTGTTTCACCATTTTTATCTTTATAGGCGATATTTTCTCTTTCGTTTTATGTTTGTCCTTTGAGAGGTCGAAAAAATTCTTATGGCATCTTGTGCTTCTTCCCAGGAGTTGATAAAAGTTCTTTAATAGGGTAGCACCGGCGTCAGTTGTACAACGCCCTTTGGTGCAACCGAACTGTTGATCATGAAAGATGGAGTTTTTATAACAGTGACAGAGCATTTGTGCAAGCATTAGGGTAGATGGCGCTGCCCCGCTTGACACCTCGTTAAATACGCTCCGTGTTTACATTCAATTTTAAAATATAAAAAACCCTACTTTGGTGCTCAAAATAATTAAAATACGTGTATATGAGTCTAATAAACAAGTGCAAACGTTATCCAAGCTATTAATTCAGAAGCGACATAAATAATTTGTAATAAAATAGCAACCTAGGCTATTATAAACAAACCACATCTGTGACAGTTAAAAGTGAAACAACAGTGAGAGTACCAAAATAAACACAATTAATCACCCAAAAATACTCAATGTGAACATTTATTCAATAGCAACAACATTATTATGTGTCTAAATTAGTGTATCAAACAAAGGTGTACCGTGTACCTACGTCAAGTGAAGAAAAAAAAAAAAAAAAGTCTCGTCAAAATAGACAAACGTATCACCCTCTTTGAAAAGATAAAATTTTTGACCCTTACCATACAATAGTTATTTTCAACTTGGTTTAATAAATACCTCGTGGTTGAGAGGCTTAACCACCTACACAACACGGACGTTCGCTCCCGCGTCGCAAGTTCAAACCCAGGGCACGCAACTGATGACTTTTTGCGAGATTTAATTTCACCATATTTATTACCTAAGAACATCGGCTATCAAATAAGTTAATAACGTGCCGACAGAGGGCGACTTAGTAACATAGTCAACTAGTGATGGGCGGAGGATAAATACTCAGAAGATAAATACTCGAGTATTTATCCGAAACGGATAAATACTCGTTTTTTCTCGTTTTTATCGGATATTTACTCAAAATGATGGATATTTATATTTTTTGCGAATAAAATGGTTATTTTTACAAATTCAATGACAAGTATTGTTACTTGGGCTTTCCAAAAATGATATTATTGTATTATTAGGTCTCAGAAGTCTCTCCAGTCAAGAAGAGTTGTTTCTCACTGCAGCCTAACTCGGCCTCATTTTATATGCAGTTTATCTTGTTTGCGTATCTAGGATCTGTAGATATCCTGTTTGGCTTCTGCCAAACGTGCATGTGAGTGTATTGACTGACTGACGAGGCCCCCATGGTGGGCCAAACGCCTGGCGAGGTTTTGAGACTGTCTAAACAGGTAACAGTGACCTTGAAACGTAAATGGCCATTGAAGAAACACCGTGAATTTTAGTCAGTACAAGTCTGGACGACTCATTTGACAGTTTATCCTCTATAAAAAAAAGCGCTTTGGCTGAGGAAGCAATCGCTCAGGGTGAGGACATCTTGGCAGTGTCTCTCGTCATGACGAACGTCTTCCAGACTTTGCCCTAGAGTTGAATTAAGGAAGCGCTCCGCTATTATGAAGTTTCGAATTCAAACCATCTACGGTGCACCGTCGCATTTGGAACCTGGCACACTGTTTCTGCTTGACCGAGCGCTACGTGGTACAATCCTCCATAGTATCGACGTTGTCTGCTACGCCGATGACATGTTTGACTGTAAAATAAATATATTTTCTTTCTTCTTAACGAAGTGGGGAGGACGTACCGTGACTAGTCACTACTGATAACTGCCTGCAGGGCAGGGGTTGAATAGGTCCTGCCACAGACACGGCAATTAGGCCTTGAGATGACGTCAACAAGGCCAAAGCCCTATGTTAGGTAGGGTTGAAAACAAGTTTTGGTGACATGTTTTTTAATAGGTAAACCGTTTAATATGAAAAAATAGATCAAATCTCGGAGTAAGACCCGGTGTCGAATACGGTTAGACTCAGTAAGACTTGTTTAGACTCAGTCATACTCGGGCAGACTCGGGCAGACTCGGTAAGACTCGGTCAGACTTAGTAAGACTCGGTAAGATTCTAAGATTCGGTAAGACTCGGTTAGACTCAGTCAGATTCAGAATCAGATTCGGTTAGCCTTGGTAGGACTCAGTCAGACTCGGAATCATACTCACTAAGACTCCGTAAGACTCGATAAGACACGGTCGGACTTGGTAAGACTCGGTCAGACTCGGTAAGACTCAGTAAGAATCGGTCAGACTTAGTTAGGATCGGAGTCAGACTTGGTAAAACTCGGTCAGACTCGGAATCAACTCGTTAAGACTCCGTAAGACTCGGTCAGACTCAGTAAGAATCGGTCAGACTCAGTCAGACTCGTTCAGACTCGAAATCATACTCGCTACGACTCCGTAAGACTCGGTAAGACTCGGTCAGACATTTTCGAACTCGGAGTCATGCTCGTTAAGACTCCGTAAGACTCGTTCAGACTCAGTAAGAATCGGTCAGAGTCAGTCAGACTCGTCCAGACTCGAAATCATACTCGCTAAGACTCAGTAAGAATCGGTCGGACTCAGTCACACTCGGTCAGACTCGAAATCATACTCGCTACGACTCCGTCAGACTCGGTCAGACTTGTTCGAACTCGGAGTCATGCTCGTTAAGACTCCGTAAGTCTGGGTCAGACTCAGTAAGACGGTCAGAGTCAGTCATCTCGACTCGTTCAGACTCGAAATCATACTCGCTAAGACTCAGTAAGAATCAGTCGGACTCCGTCACACTCGGTCAGACTCGAAATCATGCTCGCTAAGACTCCATAAGCCTCGGTTAGACTTTATAAGACTCGGTCAAACTTGTTCGAACTCGAAGTCATGCTCGTTAAGACTCCGTAAGACTGGGTCAGAGTCAGTCATCTCGACTCGTTCAGACTCGAAATCATACTCGCTAAGACTCAGTAAGAATCAGTCGGACTCAGTTACACTCGGTCAGACTCGAAATCATACTCGCTAAGACTCCGTAAGACTGGGTAAGACTTTATAAGACTCGGTCAAACTTGTTCGAACTCGATGTCATGCTCGTTAAGACTCCGTAAGACTGGGTCAGACTCAGTAAGACGGTCAGAGTCAGTCATCTCGACTCGTTCAGACTCGAAATCATACTCGCTAAGACTCAGTAAGAATCAGTCGGACTCAGTCACACTCGGTCAGACTCGAAATCATACTCGCTAAGACTCCGTAAGACTTTATAAGTCTCGGTCAAACTTGTTCGAACTCGAAGTCATGCTCGTTAAGACTCCGTAAAACTCGTTAAGACTCAGTCATACTCGGTATTAGGTTCGGTCAGACTCAGACTCGGAGTCAGACTCCATCAGAATCGGAGTCAGTCTGAGTGTCTGACGGTTACACTCAGTTAGACTCGGTTAGATTTGATCAGATAAATGTGTGGTCGCGTGTCCGCTTCAGTCCTACTTCATAATTAATTAGAAACTGAAAATTATGTTTTATTAAGTTTTGATTGAAAAATTGAAAAAAAGAAAACAACGAATTATGAAAAAACGTGAATATTTCCTCCTTTTTTCAACGCGTATAGTAATTGTAATTATTAAAGTGATTAAAAAAGTACGTTAAAATCTATATTTACAGATTTTCATGTATTTCAATCATTTTTCTTGTAAAAATAACAAAATTTACGATGAACAATGTAACTTACACTGTAAGTAGTATTTATCCACTGTTTTGGATAAAAACTCGAGTAAAAATGGAAATTTATTGAGTATTTATCCATTTTGAGTATTTATCCGGATAAAAACCCATCACTATAGTCAACATAATCAACTTAAAAAAAAAAACATGAATACCGATAAAAGTCTGTTAACTCACACACCACCGACACCGACATTGCCAGCCAATTCCCAACAGGCGCTTTTCACTCCACTTAGTTCTTCTGAACCTAATTTAATTACAAGACCGGATTCACCTATTGATGACAACTCACCAAACATAAAATTCCGAAATGCTAAGCGCAGGCGACTGGAGAATAGTGAAGAGAGCAGATTATGCACTTTTATGTCAGAAATGAAGCAAATGTTTCTAGAGTTTAAGACCCACCAGGATGAGAGATACGAAAAGTTGTTTTCACTAGTAAATAGCATTCGTGACTCCTATGACCACCTCTCAGCTCAGCACGACAACCTTAAAGCTCAAGTTGAGTTGCTCGAAACGGCGCGCAAGGAAAATCTATCACATATCAGCAACCTCGAAAATAAACTGGATAAAATGGAGCAGAGTTCGAGGTCCTCCTGTTTAGAGATACGGAATATTCCATGTGCCAAAGAAGAATCAAAGGCCTCTCTAGTAAATACTGTCATTGATGCTGGTAGCCTACTGAACGTTCCAATTCAACCAAAGGATGTGAAGGACATATATCGCATAAAAACAAAAGATCCTGCCAATAAAACAATTATTGTAGATTTTACCACTGTAATTATGAAGGAAGAATTCCTAGTTAAGTTCAGAAATCACAACAAGAATAGTTTTAAATTAACAACGGAACATCTGAAAATTGCTGGTCCTGCAAAACAAATTTACGTTTCTGAAAATTTATCATCTAAGAACAAAAGGCTGTTCTTTCTGGCCCGAGACGCTGCAAAAACAAACGAGTTTCAGTTCTGTTGGGTCTCACATGGAAAGATCCTAGTACGAGAAAAACCCGGATGTCCTTATTTTCAAGTGCATAACGAAGCGGATCTTAGTCGTATTAAAAAAGCCGCATGACTATATATGCAAGCTTATTATTATTTTACAACTTTATTTCCTTTTTACCTTATAAAGTTAATGTTAATGTTAATGTTTTTATATTGTTTGCAAATCTATTGTTATAAGTTTAAATATTTTGAATTTGGGACTATTGTTCAATCCTCTTATGTATACACTACTGACCTTTCACACCAAATCACATTCTCACACATTCGCACCCAATTCTCCAACATTCACAAACTCTTTTTATCCCCCCGAAAAAAAGACTTAGCAGACTATTGCTTAGTAAACCATTCACTAAGTCACTCTTCTGCGGACTCAATAAAGCTACGGCTGTTACATGGCGGCCACAAGTATGGACCTATCCTAAAAATTTGTAACCTTTTTGATACTTTAGTCAATAAATGGATGATCTAACAGTAATCACAAATGAGGTTGAGCAAATTGCAATCTCAAATTGCTATACTTGTTCCCCGGAAGCAAGCGATAAGTTCTTAAATTGTTCTCTTCATGATCTTAAAATATTGCACACTAATATTCGTAGCCTTAACCACAACTTTGATAATTTGGTGGTATTTATGAGTAGACTGACGTACTTGCCGGACATTATTATCCTGACTGAGTGCTGGTTGAGCAAATGCCCAACTACTCCCTTACTAAAAGGATACAACTCACACACTTCGTCGTTTAAAACTCAGAATGAGGGCGTGGTTGTCTATGTGAGGGAATGCTTTAAAATTACTGTCGAAATGCCTATATTTAATGAGGCAAACGTTCTTCTTCTTAAATTCTCAAACAAAGCTGCCTTTATTGCAGTTTATCGTTCTCCTTCATACAGAGATTTGTCTAATTTCCTTGGCAGTTTAGAGAGCTTGCTTAATGCTCTAACTCAATTTAAAACTGTAGCCATCATTGGTGACATTAACGTAAACATCACAGACGGGAGCACCGACCCAAACGCTGACGAATATCTCAATCTCACAGCATCCTATGCAATGCTGCCTGCCTACACTCTTCCAACTAGACTCTCAAACTGCCTAGACCATGTAATACTCCGCACTCCAAACTCTGCTACTGCACTTATCATTGATTCTCTCATCACTGACCACTCCCCTATTATTATTTTCTGCAACCTCAATGTAAAAACCAAAACACCCCGCCCTACTAGATTAAAAATTGACCTACCTCTGATTATTCAGAAAATTAATGACACGGATTTTTCCTTTATCTTCCAGTGTCATAACCCAAATGAGGCTGCGGAATCTCTTGTTTCCACTATATCCCTAGCCATCAAATCACACTCACATGCTTCACAGATCCCCAGTAGAAAGCGCATAATTAAACCGTGGATTACTCCTGGCCTGCTGAGGTGCATCCATCACAGGGATAAGTTGCATCGCAAATTTAAAAAACATCCAGAGATTGAGACACACAAATTAATCTTCTGTCGCTATCGCACCTTCTGCAACAATCTCTTAAAAAAAGTCAAGCGTGAATATGACCGCTCTGAATTTCAGCGGGCCAGAAATGATCCAAAAGCTACGTGGAAGCTCATTAAACGGGTAGCATGCCTGGGTCAAAGCAGAGACTCGGCCTCTGAGCTGCTAACCTGCAGTACAGAACCATCACAGACCGTGGACAAAGTCAACAATTATTTTGCGAATGTTGGCGGAGTCTTGGCTGCTAAAATCAAACACTCTGTCCTCTATAAACATCTTTCAGATAGTCGTCCCAACCTCGAGTCCCAGGTTCCTCACACACCGTCCTTGCCAAAATCAATGGCCCTCCAGAGCGTAGATGATGTTGAGCTTGAAAATATTATCCTTAGCCTCAAAAACAACTCTGCTGTTGGATTTGACGGTATTTCCTCCGCTATCGTGAAGGGGACTCGCCACATTCTCATTCCGATACTCGTATTTCTTTTTAATTTGTGCTTTTCAACAGGAACTTTTCCTGATGTTTTCAAAACTGCAATTGTCCACCCTATCTATAAATCGGGAGACAAGGATAACGTTGCTAATTACAGACCCATCTCGGTGTTAAGTACCCTTTCAAAGCTATTCGAAAAAGTTATAAATCGTAGACTCACAAAATATCTAGATAAATTCAACCTTCTCTCAAATAATCAGTTTGGTTTTAGGAGTGGAAAATCCACCGAAGATGCTGTACTAGAACTTACGGAAACAATTATTGGCCATTGGGAAAATAAATATAAAACCCTTGCAATCTTTTTAGACCTATCCAAAGCCTTCGACACTGTCTCAATTCCCTTACTTCTTTCAAAGTTAGAGCATCTTGGTATTCGCGGGATGGCCCACGATCTATTCAAGAGCTATCTTACCAATCGAAAACAAATTTTAAAGCTTGGAAACTATCTCAGCAAAGAGGAGACTATTACTTTTGGTGTCCCCCAGGGCAGCGTTTTGGGTCCCCCACTTTTTCTCATTTTTGGGAATGAACTGTGTCAGTTATCCTTACCCAACTGCAAAATAATAGCCTATGCCGATGACACAGCACTGATTGTCCATGGCCGGGACTGGACAGAAACTCAACTCAACGCAGAGTTTGCGCTGAGCACCGTCATGAGATGGCTGACCGCAAATCTCCTTACTCTAAATGTCAATAAAACTAAATTTATTACATTCTCCCCCACGAAGGCAGGTCAGCCCTCAACACCGATTAGAATTCGTGCGCACACCTGCCCAGACTTAACAGTAAATTGTGGCTGTCAACAGTTAGAAAATACATCCATTATCAAATATCTTGGCATCACTCTTGACAGCAACCTGAAATGGAACCAACATATTAGTTCAACCGTGGCTCGTGTGAGAAAACTAATATTTATTTTCAAAAAACTTAGAGGCGCCGCCGATTTCAGCTGTTTATTAACTGTTTACTTTGCACTTGCTCAATCTATCCTGGGGTATTGCCTAACAGTCTGGGGTGGCGCTGGAAAAACAGTGATGCTACGGGCAGAACGAGCGCAGAGAGCTGTCCTGAAGGTGATGGCAAGGAAACCGACTCGTTTTTCTACATCCGCTCTGTATACCCTCTGCCAGGTTCTCACAGTCAGGCAGCTTTTTGTCCTTCAAACTGTTCTTCGCAAGCACAGCCAACTTACCTTTGACCCTAGATGCTGTTCTACCCGCCGCTCGAATAGGGTCTGTAACACTGAGTCTCGTAGAACCTTAGTTGCAAGTCGTCATTACAAACACATAAGTTCTAAATTATACAATAAACTAAACAAAAGCCTTAACATCTACCCATTAAAAAAAACCAAATGCAAAATGAAACTTGTCTCATGGTTAAAATCGCAAAATTACGATGACACAGAGAAACTTGTGGAGGTTTGAAATATTCATCACTCTCTCACACACCCCTACAAAATCACACACAACACACATTATGTCATAAACACACACACAACACACTTCATTGACACACACCCACCCACACACCCCAAATGATTATATTTTGTCCTATTTTGATTTAATTCTTTTCCTTTTATAACTTTTTTATTTTTTCTGTTTTGCTTTATTATTTGTATAAAATTTAAGTAATACTTTGCACGGAGCATCAATTCCATTCTGTTTCTGTAGAAGGGCGTTGGTAGCTGCGCTGCAGTTTTATACTTTTGCAGCTATCATCGATCTACTTGTTGTATTTATTCTTTTTTTATGGTTCCGACATAAAAAAAATTAATCTTTAATCTAATTAACTTTCAAATATTTTGCCGAAAACTGGCAAAATAGACACAAGCCTTTAAATTTTTTAAATTAGACCAAAGCTAAATGAGGCGCAACGGTTTCTATTATAGATTTACAGGCTTTCATATAGGTATACATTCTCCAGCTTCTGTTGATTTAATTTTAAGATCTTTGAAAGCTTTAATCACAGCTTGGGAGTTTGTGTGCCGAAACCTAAACTCCATCCGGCATGCCTTTACAGCAGCAGTGAGTGCGGCTGACGAACCTGCTCTGCTACTTTATCCTCTTTCATTCTGAATCAATATATATTTTTCTTCTGAAACATCTTTGTTATTGAATAAAATTAAAATAGTCGCTGTTTGTGATGTAGGAAAAGTCGAAAGTTAAATACTTTGATGTTATTAATGATGATATTCCCAATGGAAATAGAGAACAGTTAACTTCTTTATTTGAAAAATACGAACATTTTTAGGGTTCCGTAGCCAAATGGCAAAAAACGGAACCCTTATAGATTCGTCATGTCTGTCTGTCCGTCCGTATGTCACAGCCACTTTTCTTCGAAAGTCTACGAGCTATCCTGTTGAAACATGGTAAGTAGATGTATTATGTGAACCGCATTAGGATTTTTTTACACAAAAATAAAACAAATTTTGGAGTTTGCCCCCATATTTAAAATTGAATGTATAGGTCTTTAAGAATGATGTTGAAGTTACTAAAATTTTTTTTTTTCTAAACTGAACAGTTTTCGCGAGAGACACTCCCAAAGTGGTAAAATGTTGGACTCCCCCTCTGTAACTTCTAAAATAAGAGAATGATGAAACTAAAAAAAATATGACGTACATTATGTATACTGCAATTGAAAATTGGTTTGTACGAGATCAAGTTTTTTTTTAATACGTCTATAATATTAACAAATAGTAATGTTCCACAACAGACTATCACACAACGCCATCTAGTCCCAAACTAAGCAGAGCTTCTGTTAAGGGTTACTAGACAACTGATAAACATACTTATATATTTCTAAATACATACATATCTATATCTATACTTATAATAAATCTGTAGAGAGGTAAATTCTGTACATGAAATATATTATTTCCAAAATAACTATGAGGGGGTGATTAGGGATCGATACTGATGCCAAAAATGCAATTAATAAAATTATTGTCTGTCTTTATAACCGTTATAGAAACAAAAACTACTCGACGGATTTTGCCGAAACTTGGTACAATTATTTTTCATACTCCTGCGCAGCAGAGTATTGAAGGGAAATGTTAGGAAAACGGGAGAAATTACTCCATGCACGCTAATCTTCGGAACTACTGGACGGATTTGATTGTTTTTTTGTTGTTGTATAGCTATTAAGTCTGGGCAACATATAGGCTATAATTTACCTTGGAAACTTGAACACCTGATGCAGAACTGCAATAGATCAGCTAAACTATAAGAGATACAAAAATAGCGCCATAGCAAAAATTGTTCCACGTGATGAGCATTTTTTGCTGAGAGAAGAAATTTTAAGATATGGAACACCTGATGTGGAACTCCAAGAGCTCAGCTACACTATTACATTTACAGTAATGAAGACTAAGCAAGAGTTGTTTAGTCTGATGGGCATTTCCTGTTGACTTACTTTTGTAAGAAAACTGGATCGTCTGGAATCGTCACGCGCGTCTCATTGTTTTCCTGTCCCCAGGCTCTAAGAATTCGACATCAGACGTTTCAGATTTTTGATTTTGACGACCCCGTTGCCGCTGGCATAAGCAACACGATTCGCGTACGAAGTCGCTGGCAGAAGCTAGTTATAGATAAATTACACCCAGACACAGAACAAATGATCATGCTCATCACACAAACATTTGTCCTGGGTGAGAATCGAACCCACGACCCCCAGCATAGCAGTTAGGGTCACTTACCACTAAACCAACAGGCCAGTCGTAAATAAAATAAATAAAGGAAAAGTCAGTGGAGCGTGCTGTTTTCGTGACGACGAAAGTAAGTGGTAATTTGAATATTTGGCAATGCCTTTCTTCTAACGCCTGGACTCTTGAATACGCGATGTGCTCTGGTGGAGCCCGGCCTGGAGACCATAGAGTTGTGTCAATCTGGGCATTCTTTAGTAATGTGGTAAAACATACGAAGGTTTGTTTGTGGGGCTAAATTAATGTTAGCTACAGGACATGAATAAAACTCCAGCTTTTGGATGATCAGATTTTTGTTTAATGATAATTGGATTGAAAACTTGCTTGGTTATTTGTTTAATCTAACGCTCATCTTTTGATCTAGAACTCAATACTTACGGCTATATTCGTAAAGAAATAACGAAAGGTCATTATAGACTACAGGCCCATGTCCAAAATGGATGGGTCATATAATTATGAACCACCAGGTGACGTATATAGGATGATATAAGAGCATAAAATAGTAAGATTCAGCATTATGTCGTCACTTGTAAGCTGTCCAATTCCCTCTTATTCCGAGATCCGGGGGTTGCAACCCTTGATTTTTCCCCTTGTCGCATGATTTTTGTACGGCGTTGTGGAATAATGGATTAGAAGCTGTATTGAAACAATAAGAAACTGATGCCGTATGACTGAAATGATCAAATTTTCCCTGGAAATTGTATGAAAATCAAAAAAATTACCGACTTTGTGGCGCACCTTTTTTTACGCAACTGCGCGCTTTCTTATTATTTTTCATGAATCTATCGATGTTAAAAATGCCGTAAAAAATATAATGATTTGGTCATGTACTCACTCTACCTGCACTTTTGAATTGTCACCAGCACTCTGTTGCACAGCTTACAAATGACGACATAGTGCTAAACCTTATATATAATGTAAGTTAGGAAAAGCAAATCGGTCTAATCGTCTAGGTTAACAGCCTATTTGGGCACTATGAGGTGTCTCCAACAACAATTAAAACTACGTCTACAGCTGTTAGATTGTGTAATCTTCGATAGGGTTAAAGTCATCACTCGTCATATGGGTCTCGTTGTAGGCCATCTTGTATCCCCACACACGCATAGCTTCTTGGCACGCCATCTGAAATATGGTTTTGCCATTCTTTTAATAACAGTTTACATGAAGACGAAAGTAACTTTAATTTTTGCTTCAAAATTATTGCAAGCTTGTATGTATTTTCTCAAACAATAATTATATTTATCATAGATGGAGAGAAAACTTAAAAAAATTACAAGTTATGGAAAGTGGTATTTGAAACATTAAATAATTGCGAGAAAATAAAAAATAAAGTTAATCACCTGTATTTTATTGACGTAACTAAAGTCCAGAGTAGTTTTCCATTTATAAGGGATGTTGCGAGATACTTTGGAGGTAGATTGAAAACCAGGTATCTCAACAGTAGTGTGTGACTGCAGGTACTCATCAAAAACTTTCCTTCCATCCAGTTCTAGGAACTTTAGAATTCGATCTGCTGTAGCGTTAGGCTTCAGTGCTAAATCTTCAAACCGCATCATCCTGTTATTTAATTATAACTTATCAGTATCATACAAAAGTATTACCTTATTTATTAGTGTGAAACTTGCATATAGAATAGAATAGAAAAGAAAAACATTTATTTGAAACTAGCTGACCCCACTAACTTCGTAGCGCCACAGAATTAATACTACTACACTACTAATACTACTACTATCATTTGTTACAAAATTATGTGATAAATGAAGAACCGCTCTACCGATTTTGTGCAAACTTCACATAATTATTATTAGCCTGAACTGTCCCACTGCTGGGCAAAGGCCTCCCTCCATTGCTTCCAATGTTCGCGACTTTGCGCCACCTTTTTTCCAATTCTCAAGGAAGACATCCAGCTCGTCCCGCTTTCTCCTTCGGGGTCTACTGCGGCCCCGCGTCGCTGTTTCAGGGCACCGTCATGAGCTTTGCGTGCCCACATCTCGTTCGGCATGCGGCAGACACGTCCTGCCCAGTCCCACTTAAGTTAGGCAGTCTCTTGGGATTGACGGGGCCCAAGAGACTGCCTAACTTAAGTGGGACTGGGCAGGACGTGTCTGCCGCATGCCGAACGAGATGTGGGCACGCAAAGCTCATGACGGTGCCCTGAAACAGCGATTTGTGTTTTGGAGCGCAGTGTAGTGTTTTGAACGTGATCTGTTAATTTAACATACAAAAACATACTGCGCTCCATTCCACGCTGGCAAACCTTGAGTCTTGACTTTTGGATGTTTGTCAAAGACCATAGTTTTTGCACCGTAGGTCAAGATAGGGAGAATACACATCATGTCCATAACTTTTCTTTTTAGAGACATGGGCAAGTGCCCTTGAAAACCTCTTTCATGGACCAGTAACTCTTCCAGGCATTTTCAGTCCGTCTTGCAATTTCTCTGTCTTGTCTTGCCTGGAAAGAGATAACTTTGCCCAAGTAGACATATTCTTGGACTTATTGTATATTCTCCCCGCCTACGTTTATGCTCCTTTTGGAGCTGTTGGTCATGAGCTTAGTCTTTGACAGGACATGTCGGTTATAACTTCACATAAACAATCTACTAAATAGTCAGAACAAAACTCAAACATTTGGATTGGATAGGTGAGCCCGTTCTTGAGTTATAAAAGTTGCATTGATTTTTATAATATATACATTGGACATACAAACACAGATATAATAAAAATATTATAGAATTAAAAATATACACAGTAAAAATTCTTATTATTATTATTTCGTTTATTCATTTTTCATACATATTATTACATTTTTAAATATTTTAAAAAACAAAACCATAGAAAAAACATTTAAAAATATAAAAATAGTAGTCCGCCGGTGTGGGAGCAGGGTCCAAGCTACCGGTGGTTAGGGTTCCAGAGACAGGAACCTCCTCACAATACGAGCCGTATCAAGAAGTACTGCCTTCTGAATCTGGCCCTTGATCCAACCCCCTAAGGAGAGCCTCGAAAGGTGTTCGTCGAGGCTCTTTGCCATCAGGCCATTTTCAGTCACGACGATCGGCACAATGATAGCCGAGCTCACATTCCACATGTCGATAACCTCGCGTGCCAGATCGAGATATTTAATTTGTTTATCTTTCTCTGCCTTCACGAGGTTCTCGTCATGCGGGATGGGAACATCGATTATCATTGCGCGGCGCGCTGATCTGTCTATCACTACTATGTCAGGCTTATTGGCGACAATAGTCCTGTCAGTGATGATAGGCAGATCCCAGTACAACGTGACATGGTCTTTCTCGAGAACTGGGTCGGGCACATACCTGTAATACGGTACCTCAGATTCCACAAGTTTGTATTTCAACGCAAATTGCTGGTGGATGATTCTGGCTACTAGGTTGTGCCTGTGCAAGTACTCGCCGTTAGCAAGACGAGAACAACCAGAGACAATAATAATATGTCTAATGGATTCACCTGGACGATGGCAAGACCGACACACGTCAATCGTCCCATCCTTTATAATATGTCTCCGGAAGTTGTTCGTCAAGATAACTTCGTCCATAATCGCACAGACAAAACGTTTAGTTTCCCCGAAGTGGTCATCGAAACGTAGCCAGGACACAGATGCTAGAAAATCTACATCGGAACCATAAAGGGCCCGGTAGAAGCGTCCGTGTAGCTCCTTGCCTTGCCATACCTCCTTGCGGTCTTCGGCACTGAGTACTACAGGTTTGTGCCAGTTCTCTTTAGCCATGGACAGCGGGGTGAGTCCCTTGTCCACTGTGACCACGTCATCTCGGTGCATAACCACTTCCATTTTCAAAAAATATTCTCTGAGGCTGCATACCTCGCGGTTGTGGAGGGTCTTAGCATTTAAAAAGCCTCGACCCTCGCACTTCCGCGGGATGTACGGCTTCATTACCGATGAACGTGGGTGATGCATCCGGTTTGCGGTCAACAGAGTACGGACCCGCCTATCCAAGGCGTCGAGTTCAGTTTGAGTCCATTTGAGTATGCCGAAAGAGTACATTAACACCGGCATGACCCAACCGTTGAAGGCGCGCACCTTGTTTCCGCCTGAAAGAAGGCTATTTAAAACCCTTTTCAGGCGTCCAAAGAAGCGCTCCCTCAACGATTGTTTCACGTCCGGTACAGCAATGCCTAACGCTTCCGACATACCCAAATACTTGTAGGTCTCGGACGAGGAGAGTGATCTAATGTGTATGGAATCTGAAAGCTGAATCCCTTCAGATTCCATAATCTCTCCTTGCTTTACATGCATGACTGCACATTTTTCCACACCAAATTCCATCCTGATGGCACGACTAAAGGTTTCAGTTACCTTTAGTAGCTTCATCAGTTGCAATTTGTTGGGGGCAAAGAGTTTCAGATCATCCATGTATAGAAGGTGAGATATGACCTGACCACCTCTCCTCAACCGAAAGCCTAGACCTGAGTCCTCCAGCAATGATGTGCTGAGAGGATTCAGGGCTAAGCAGAACCAAAGCGGACTCAAACTGTCGCCCTGGAATATTCCCCGCTTGATCCACACAGGTTCATCGTTCGCCTGGATCCGTCGACATCCGGGATAGCAAAGGACCGTTCTCCATTGGCCCATACATGACTCAAGGAAGGCGCGTAGAGTTGCATCTATCTTGCACAACTCCAGCACCCTCATGAGCCATGTATGTGGCACCGAGTCGTAGGCCTTTTTAAAATCTATCCAGCATGTGGACAGATCCCTGCGAGATCGACGAACCTGTTGGGTAATGGCCATGTCAATGAGGAGCAGCTCCTTAGTAACACAGGACCCATTCCTACATCCATTTTGAGAGGCAGACATAATGGAGTTACTGTTATTATTATTATTATGTCGCAGTAGTTGAACGATCGATTGCTGCAGGGTTCTATCCCCGCACGGCACCAATATTAAATTCATTATGACCTACCTGCCCTGAAACAGGGACGCGGGACCGCGGTAGACCTCGAAGGAGATGGCGGGATGAGCTGGATGTCTTCCTTGAGAATTGGAAAGAGGTGGCGCAAAGTCGCGAACATTGGAAGGAATGGAGGGAGGCCTTTGCCCAGCAGTGGGACAGTTCAGGCTAATAATAATAATAATGACCTACAAGTATTGTTCCGGGCATGGGTTTTTAACCGACTTCAAAAAAAGGAGGTTCTCAATTCGTCGGAATCTTTTTTTTTTTTTTTATGTATGTCCCCCGATTTCTCGAAGACGCCTGGACCGATTTGGATTTTTTTTCTTTTGTTTGAAAGGGTATACTTTCCAATTGGTCCCATGATCATCAGGTCAGGATCTGATGATGGGATCCCAGGGAAATCGAGGGCAACCTTCAAATTTTATAGGCACATAGTACCATTTTCATATATTTTCTAAAGCTGTTCAAGTATTTGCATCTGTTAATCATCATCTCAGGGGGATGAGCTGATCATGGAAGGTACAGCTCCTCTAGTAAGGAGTCGACATCGACTGTTTTAGTAAATTATGTTTGTGTTCGCATATCTCCGGAACTACAAGTCCGATTTAAGTAATTCTTTTTATGTTGTACTAGGTATCGTTCAACTTAAGGAATACTACAAGTTTCATCAAAATCGGTTCAGTAGTTTTTGAGATAGGGAAGGAATGAAAGAGATGTTAACGATGTTATTACCGGTGCTACAGATTTCTTACATAATTATGTAAGAAAATGATATATTTGACAAGAATTTTGGCTGAATATTTATACTAAAAAGAGTTAAAAAAAAACTTTTTAGAAAAAAATGTAACCGCCTTCAAAAATAACCACAAAAAAGGGTAAAATAACCTACAAAACTTTTCTTTCGGAAGTCGGTGGTTTTTTTATTAATGTCATTGTATTTTTGCCACCGACTTCCGAAAGAAAAGTTTTGTAGGTTATTTTACCCTTTTTTGTGGTTATTTTTGAAGGCGGTTACATTTTTTTCTAAAAAGTTTTTTTTTGTATTAACTGTTTGTTTCTATGTTTGTAAACACATCTACGGTACAGGAAGAATACCAGATGCCAAGACTGATTCTACTTCAACATGTTTTTATTTTAAAATTGTTGCTCGTTTTAGATAAAAACAATGATGTCGAAGAAACAATTTATTGCATCTTTTCTTTGACTTTTCCAGTTCGACACTACGCATACATCATCGACGTGTAGCTTAACACCTATATTGAAATGAATTGAGCAGGTCTGGAACCGCTTCATTTTAGGAAAAACCACACATTTATCTTGTCTGAGGTACTTATACTTACATCAATCTCTCCGGGTACTTCTGCAGGAACTCTTTTGCATGCACGTAGTCACTGACCATATCGGCACAGACCAGGTAAGGGTCTGAACAATCTGGGTGTATGCAGAAGTGTGCGTGTCGCCGCGACTGCATAACTCCTCGCGGGTCACGCACTGATACTATCACCTTCACGTTGAGTCTGGAAATCATAATTATGGTTTATTAAAATCGAAAGACTGCGATCTAAGATCATCAAAAAATAATTTGTGAACAAGGTTCAAAAATGTATGGACACCATCCCCACCGTTGTAGCACCTTAAAACCTATGTTAATCGAAGGATCATAACCATCTAATCATTTTATTGTTCTAGGGCGAAACTGAAATGTGCATCCGAAAAAAGTTACATCGACATGAAGGAACCGGATTCAGTCACAATACTATAAATTAAAGAGAAAACCATCGTGATCGGACATATAATGTTCCCGATCACGATGGTTTTCTCTTTAATTATTACCGTGGAATGATTTTGTTCGTTCGTGGCTAATTGAGAAGCTCGCGGCTAAATAATTACAGCCGCACACGCTGATCATTCGGGTTAAGCCGCGCTTACCGAGGTCGGTCTGTGGATGGGTAACAATCTGTCACTGTAGTTTCCTCCGTGCCTCGGAAAGCACGAAAAGCCGTTGGTTCCGGCCATCATTGTAAATCTTTGACAGTCTTTACAGTCAGAAGCACTAAAATCTCGCCAAAATCGCGCCACGGGCGACGGCCTCACCTTCCGCTTGACGCAGGTCTTCACCGGATACATAGGTTTTAAGGTGCTACAAGGCTGGGGACGTTTTGGGCATTGTTCTTTAGTTTTAAAAACAGTGTAAATTATTATGCCAGAAAAACATCAACAACTCACTCTTTATCTTTTAGTATTTCTTCAACGGGCCGTAACCTTAATCGCACAAGTTTCATACTTTGGAACGGAAACAGCTTACATAAACGAGAAGTGAACTCTGCATTAAAACAAAGCTGGCCACCGTTCTCATCTTTACAATAATCATATAATCTGGTGCGATGATTAAACACATTCAAATCTTTACTTTCGAATTCGAAGTAATCTTCTAAACCGTAAAAATTACATTTAAACATTTGTTTGACCATACTCAGTTGTTTGGTTGCCTCTTTTATGTCCGTGATTTGTTTAATTCCAAACATGAACAGGGGTTCATAATGATAGTATGTACTGGGAACTGCATTCACCAGTTCTCCAAGGAATGTAGATCCTGACCTCCACGATGATATTATAAGAGTCCGCAGAGGCTGTCCCCCGGATTCCATAACTAAATCTTCTAAACCATGAACACCCGATTGAGAGAAGTTATAGTTAGAGAGATCTTCTTTTATTTTAGTTCTTGCTCTTTCTAATATCTTGTCGATTTCCTCAGAACTGCGGGTTTCATTATTCTTATTTGAATGTTTCTGTTGCTGGTCTAGTTCAAAGGAATTGTTTTCATTCGTCGTTAAAAGTACATTATCCATATTAATATGTTTTAAAGAAAGGTTACCATCATACACAATGGGTATCTGTTGCGTGTAGGTGTCCTCTACATCCTCGAATTTTAAGATAATTTTAACACTTTTGCGATTCTTGATTGGTATTAGATAGTATACGTTCTCAGTGTACTGTGATCCAATGTTAATTATAATAAGAATACTGAGACCAAATACTAAACATATTGTGTAAACATTGAGTCGCCGCATCATCTGTAAAATTGTACAAAATCATAAGTAATAATATTAATAATATAATAATAATTTCCACAACTATCACACAACGCCATCTAGTCCCAAGATAGCAGAGCTTGTGTTATGGGTACTAGACAACTGATAAACATACTTATATAATTTCTAAATACATACATAATATAGATAAATTACACCCAGACACAGAACAAATGATCGTGCTCATCACACAAATTTTATAAATCGTTGAAATGCTGTGTCGCAATTTCTTTTTTTATGACCCTACGTTGTCCCACTGCAGGGCAAAGGCCTTCCTTCCCTCCTACCATCTTTCGCGATGTAGTGCGATTGTAGGACAACCCTTTAAAAAAATGATCCCTTTAAAAGTCAATAAAAAGAGGAAAACTCTCGTAAAAATGTTTGATTATGTGACCAACAAATCCAACAAGTTTTATTTTTAAGACAACAAAAACAAAGACTTTTTTTATTAGTGAAATCATAATTAGGTTTTTTTTTTCTTAAATATAAAACTTGTAGGATTTGTTTTGTGACTACATTCTTATTTCTAAAGTAAATGTTAAATATTTTTATAATGTCAAGTTTTTTTTTATAAAACCATGAAGAAGTTGAGTCTTAATCTGAGTTATACGTAATTACGTAGTGAACCAAAAATTGTCCTAAAGATTCAAAAAAAGTGGCAAAAGTTAAAAAAGGCTCCTCAAGAAGTATGAGACAAAAAAATTAAGTACGTTAAGAAATTGAGCAGTGGAAAGGCCTCTCCATCCTTTTCTGAGAGTTCTTGTCTAGCGCCACCTCGGACCAGCCCTCACAATATTATGAGCCCAAGTCGTCTCCTCCATCTCTCTCTTTAGTAATTATAAGTGCGAAAATGTGTACTATGATTTTTTATGAGTGTTCTGTTTTCACGTCAAAGCAACTGAAGTAACAAGAGGTAAATGGAACCCATACCAATAATAATATACACAGTTGAATTTCTGTCATTTGTTTAAGAGTTCCGAAGTCTGTCTCCGAAACTCATTATCAGATCTTTGAGGAAAGCGACTATTTTGAAATACTTGTTAGAAAAAAAAAACTCTTCAAGTATGCCTATATTTGAAGAATTTCAGGAGGCCAGCATCAGATCCTGACCTGATAACCATGGGACCACCCTGGTGCATTTACCCTTTCAAAAAACTCAAACCAATTTTTTTTTTATCAGTTAAAGGATCTTTGGGTAATCAGGGAACATACAAAAAAAAATTACCGGGATCACTCACTGATGGTGACTTGTACTGCCACCTCAGGCAGGGTAGGATATACAAGAAAAAAAAAAATGCGGAGAAATCGATAAAAATCTTAAAAAACATACCAGTCAAACATGGAACCTCCTCCTTTTTTGATGTTGATTAAAAACTATCAATTCTTATTGATCTATCGATTATTATTTTTATAAATGACAAACTTTTTTGGGTCCAGTTTATGGCTAGCGTAGTCGTCGTTTCAATACCGTTTTCGAAATCCTTCAACGTGCACGTGTAAACTAATCTGTTTGTCGCGAGCGTGTTGCATCCAACTAAGAAACGGATCAAATTTTTTTTTATAAATATTGAATTAGATCCAGTCTAACATGTTTTAGAAATATATGCAATGTTGAAATTTTTTAGGGTTCTGTAGTAAACAATTCTTTAAAGTTTCGCTATATCCGTCCGTTCATCTGTCTGTCTGTCCGCAGCTTAGCTCACAGACGCTCGGTACTAGAAAACTGATATTTAGCATGTTATATACAGACTAGTAGTCTGTATTTACAAAGACATTGTCGTAAGTAGTCTGTGACTACTTACGACAATGTCTTTTCTTGCGTACCCCATATTGTGGGATGTGGTTGAATACGTCTTTAAAAACGAAGAATAGGTCTTTGTAAAACAATCTTTGATTAATGGATCCGTTAGTGAAATATTAAGTTTTAAAGTGCTGTCTGGCGTGTCATCCGACCCCCCTCTAAGTAAACTATCACAGCTAAGTAGGCTATACAGCAATTTATACTACACCAACTCAAAAAAACGTACTTGTGATAACTTTTGCACTAATTATTAAATACTCATTTGTATTGTATGCATTTTTTTCATCGTCATGTCTCTGTTCATATATTCCTGTTATATATTCCTTGTTTTTTAATATTTTTGATTACATAAATTATGCCGTATATTTTCACCAATAAAATGTTACATTATTATTCCAAGAGGTCCTCAATAGTTAACACCAGCTATATCGTGTTTGGGCTCATTTTAACTCATCTTGATGAGAACTTTAGACCTAGCTAGGGTATCATTGCCTATGAGGGTCAGAGGATGGAGAAGGAAGGTGCCAAGTTTGCCGTATAATTATGATTACTTTCTAGAATTTAATCCTTATTAGCAACACTATCAAATGGTGTAATAATACAGGGTGTGATTATTTTTCCAAAATCAGCGGGTTCGATCCTTGTCCAGGATTATTGATTTTTCTAAAATGTAATGATGCAGTTTTAATTTTCACCAAAATCGGCATCGAGACTCCTTTCCACGGTTTTTGATATTCCTCCTAGTTTCGGATATAGTCATCTCAGAAAAATTTACTCTGTACATTCACCAATAAAATGTATCATTATTATAATTTTTAATATTATATAAACATAAAAAATAAACTCTAGGGTTTTATTTATATCTACAACATAATTTAATAATATTATAAAAAAATATCATGCTTATCTATTTATAAGTCGTCAAATTATACGTAGTTGTATCAAAATTCGACCTGTGTCACAATTCAGAGTGTCATTTAACATTATAATAATAATAATAATATTATATAATATATATAATATAATATTGCCAGTTATATATATATAATAATATATATAATAACTGGCAACACCCACCGTCAGCTGCATATCAAAAATTTTCCTCCACCGTTTTATTTATTTTCATACCGTAAAGAACCGTAATAGAACCGTTTTAATATTAAAGGAATACAAAGATTTAAATATCATTGCAATTAACCCAAAATAACAGTGAAAACCATAAAAAAAATCCAGCAAATATGAAAAACTTCAAGAAAAAATGTTTATGACAGACATGAGTCATGACACATCATGTCACTAAATAAAATGAAAATATTTTATGAAAACTTGGATGGAGGAAAAACAAGGTTTGGTTGATGATTACTAGAGCCAGAAGACGCGCACGCCTACCACCCCCGGAGTCGTCGCTCAGTTCCGCCTCGCCGCCGCCGGACACCGGATCAACTGCGTCACCGGCAGCGGCAGTTGCGTCGAGCTCGAGCGACGAATATTTCTCCCCGCCGACGTCGCCAACACCTGTACGTCGGCAGGGGAGAGGCCGGCCACCGCGGAGCTTGGGACTTAGGGGCCAACCGGCCCCGAGCCGGGTCCCCGCTGCCGGTGGTTGTGTGCAGCGCATGCGATGGACTCAGTCCATAAATGAGAATGTCATGCGCGCATACTACGGGTCTACAGAGGGGGGAACTAACCTCACTGCGTACCGTGTTAGGATGCTGTCTCTGTTCCAGGTACTTGAACCCACCCTAAACGTCTCGGCACAACGACTTTCGGATCAGGTGCGGGTTATCCAACGTAATCACATGTTGGACGACACCGCGCTTGATAGGCTGCGCTCAGAGGTACTAAGCAACCGTACCATCTTATCTCCACCACCATCAACGGCGCCGGCGCCCGTGTCTGTACACAGAGTCCCGCCGCGCTCTGTTATTTCTTCTGTTGTGGAGGAGGATGATACGGTTGCCACGGTAAGTAGCCAGTGCAACGAACGAGTGAGGAGCGCACTGGAGGATGCACTTTGTGAGTACCGCTCAACTCCACTTATGCTTAGACCCCGATTGCCACGGTTACCCATGCACAAAAAAAATAGGGCGCTGGTGAGTGCCTCGAACTCGCTGCTTAAGAATCAGTTCGAGAGCAGCGAGGATCTTGCCGATACACATTCGATCCTGTTTTGCGGGGCTGTTGCAGCATGTCGATTAGCTAATGTCAAGTTTCCGGATAGCGACAGAGCTAATCGACCAAAACCAGCTGTACCAGCCTGGCAACGCAGGATTGAGCGTCGTATCGGCGAGGCCAGGGTACTCATCGGTAAACTATATTGCTTCAGGGAGGGAAATACACGACCACGTGTGATGCGCTTTGTGAGGCGGGCATTCTTGGGGACTTACATCGGTTCTCAAGATTACATGTCCCGTGTCACAGAGCGCATCGACTTCCTGAAGCAAAAAATTTGTGCATGGGCAAGCCGTATTCGCCGGTATAAGCGACGGGTTGACCGGTACTCGCAGAATCGCATGTTCCGGAGCGATGAGAGGTGGGTATATAGAGCTTGGGAGCGCCCTGAACCAGGCATGACTGATGCGAGCCGCCCGGATGATAGCGCCACAAATTCATTCTGGCGCAGCATCTGGTCGGTGCCCGTCAGTCATGCTGAGGCTGGCTGGATGCGTGATATCGAGCGAGTGTGTGAAACTATTCCTGAAATGGAACCAATTTCCATTACGCCATCAGACGTGGCAAGAGCAGTCCGTCCGTTACCGAACTGGAAATCCCCGGGACCGGACGGACTGCACAACTTTTGGCTCAAATGGTTGAGTAGTTCACACACTTGCCTGGCATCTCAATTCCAGTCATCCTTAGAGTCTGGGTCGCTACCCCAGTTTCTAACAACTGGTGTCACCCACCTGCTCCATAAATCAGGTAGTACCACGGAACCCAAGAACTATAGACCGATCACTTGTTTGCCGACGGTCTATAAACTTCTTACGTCCATTTTGAGAGTGAAAATTAATACACATATCGAAAGTAACTCTATTATGTCTGCCTCTCAAAATGGATGTAGGAACGGGTCCCGTGGTACTAAGGAGCTACTCCTCATTGACATGGCCATTAGCCAACAGGTTCGTCGATCTCGCAGGGATCTGTCCACATGCTGGATAGATTATAAGAAGGCCTACGACTCGGTGCCACATGCATGGCTTATGAGGGTGCTGGAGTTGTACAAGATAGATGCAACTCTACGCGCCTTCCTTGAGTCATGCATGGGGCAATGGAGAACGGTCCTTCGCTATCCAAGGTGTCGACAGATCCAGGCGAGTGATGAACCTGTATGGATCAAGCGGGGAATATTCCAGGGCGACAGTTTGAGTCCACTTTGGTTCTGCTTATGCGTTTGTTTTTTAAAATATTTAAAAATGTATTAATATGTATAGTAAATAAATAAACGTCATAATAATATTTTATTTCAGACCAAAGAAAAACACGTACAGTCCATATTTAGGTGTTAGTACAAAACAAGAAACTTAACCTAGTGTTAGTAGTTTAAAATCAATCCTGTCGACTGACGCTAAGCTGTAGCACTGTTTACGTGTAATCGTATCCAGTACCCCAGCATCGGACAGTCCCACCTGTCACACAATGCACTCAGGATGCTGTGAGAGCTGGCGCGCATTCTTCTTCATTCTTCTTCATTATGTTGAGTTTTATTATTCCTTACTGAAATTGCTAAGGTTATGATTAGGTTTTTTAAAGGTATTATATTTTAAATATTCATTTTTTACGCAATGTTTCATTATAACAAAATTTTTGTAACGTATTTTAATCAAGGTATTTTGCATTCTTTGGTACATTTTTTTTTAATTTGACTTGCTTTCTTACGAAAAGGCTCCTAAACAGGATAAACAAGATATATGACCATGTATTTTCGTCAAACATTGTTTTTAATTTAGTTTCCAATAACCCGTGTTTTTTTACGTTATTCCACTTAATTTTATCGGTAACCAATTAAATAGTTTAATTAATTTGCTGCGTTTTCTTTGACCTCGATTATTTGGTAAATTATGGTCTGAAATGAATGTTATCAATATGTCTACTGTCTCCACTCTAAAATTACTAACAACTTTATGAAATAAATAGAAAGAAGGATCTAAGTATTTTTCTCATAGTTACGTTAATCTCTGTCTGTCTGTGAAAGAATTTTATTTGAAATTACATGATTATGTATTTATGGTTTTTTTTAACTGCTGTTTTTCTATAACTGTTGCTTGGCATTTGCGTAATGCAGTATAGGTATAGGTATAAAAAACCTTTACTAATATTAAAGGTTTTCTTGAACATTGTATTGCGAACTTTTTGTAACACGATGCCATTATCAGAATTTAATTTGAAAATGATAATACAAAGAGTGTGACCGACGTCTAAATTCGCTTATATTTGTTGACGCTACAAACTTAATGTTATACTTCTCGCTGCTTCAGTTTTCTTTTCACGCCATATACCTACCCCAATCCTATATTACACAAATTTTTATGATATTGAATATCCATGTACTATCATTAAAAGTTGTTGAAAAAAATGTCTTTAGTTGCGAAAAATGAATTTATTACTAGAATTCGATATTACTGATACTTAATTGACTAAGCTGAAGATTAACGACGGCAGCATCATTTCGACGAAACCGGAGATCCTAAGAGAGCTTGAGAGGTTTTACGGACAGTTATACACATCAACACGACAACCCAGTGTCGGTACAGCTCGAGACGCAAGAGCTAAACTGACTCGACACTACACTGAGGATATCCCGGACATCAGCCTGTACGAGATTAGAATGGCTCTTAAACAGCTCAAGAATAACAAGGCGCCGGGTGAGGACGGAATCACAACAGAACTTCTGAGAGCGGGTGGAAAACCGGTACTTCTAGTCCTCCAGAAGTTATTTAATTCCGTCATACTCGAAGGTTCTACGCCAGAAGCATGGCACAGGAGTGTGGTTGTTCTTTTCTTCAAAAAGGGTGACAACACCTTGTTGAAGAACTACAGGCCAATCTCACTTCTGAGCCATGTGTACAAGCTGTTCTCAAGAGTCATTACGAACCGTCTCGAACGCAGGTTTGATGACTTCCAGCCTCCCGAACAAGCCGGTTTCCGAAAAGGTTTTAGTACTATAGACCACATACACACGCTCCGCCAGATTATACAGAAGACAGAGGAGTATAATCGGCCATTGTGTTTAGCGTTTGTGGACTATGAAAAAGCCTTCGATTCAATCGAAACCTGGGCAGTATTGCAGTCCCTCCAACGATGTCATATCGACTATAGGTATATCGAAGTGTTGAAGTGTTTGTATAGGAACGCCACCATGTCCATCCGACTTCAGGAAGAGAGCACGAAACCAATCCAATTGCAGAAAGGCGTGAGACAGGGAGACGTTATTTCTCCGAAACTGTTCACGAACGCGGTGGAGGACGTTTTCAAGCTCTTGGAATGGAACGGACTCGGCATCAACATCAATGGCGAATACATCACTCACCTTCGTTTTGCCGATGATATAGTCATCATGGCAGAATCGTTGGAGCACCTCAATGCTATGCTCAGCGACCTCAGTATCGTTTCCCAACGGGTCGGCCTTAAAATGAACATGGACAAGACGAAAGTCATGTCGAATGTCCATGTGGCACCCGTACCGGTTGTTGTTGGGAACGATACTCTCGAAGTTGTAGACCATTATACTTACCTTGGACAGATCGTTCAGTTAGGTAGGTCCAACTTCGAGAAAGAGGTCGCCCGAAGAATCCAACTCGGATGGGCAGCGTTTGGGAAGCTACGTGATATCTTCTCATCGAGAATCCCACAGTGTCTCAAGACAAGGGTGTTTAACCAGTGTGTGTTGCCAGTGATGATTTATGGCTCTGAAACGTGGTCTTTGACTGCTGGCCTTTTAGAGAGACTGAGAGTCACTCAACGAGCAATAGAAAGAGCTATGCTCGGAGTTTCTTTGCGGGATAAAATCCGGAACATGGATATTCGGCGAAGAACCAGAGTCACCGACATAGCTCATAAAATTTGCAAGTTGAAGTGGCAATGGGCAGGCCACATCGCTCGTAGAACTGACAACCGATGGGGAAGAAAAGTTCTCGAGTGGCGACCACGGACCGGAAGGCGCAGCGTAGGCAGGCCTCCCACTAGGTGGACCGACGACATCGTGAGGGTCGCGGGCAACGGATGGATGCAAGTGGCGAATTGTCGTTCGGCGTGGCGGTCTAAGGGGGAGGCCTATGTTCAGCAGTGGACGTCTTCCGGCTGATGATGATGATGATGATGATACTTAATTATTATTATTGCTGAGGTTCTTATCCATATGTAAACCAAGAAGACATTCTTGAACTCTCACACCTTTTTTATTTTTAACGTGGTAAAATCATCAAATAAGTCCTATCGCAACGGAGCTCTTCTGGCAGCGCCTTTCGAATTCTTGAGGCAGCGGGATTCCCACTCGCCACTCACAGATGCAACTCTCGCAACTGGAATCGCTATGTGGCAGATGTGTCGATTACAGGTATGGGTGTTCCTCTCCTTCTTTTTTCGGTTTATAGGCAAAATTTGGCAGAATTCGGCACCAAATTGTAGTTTTAACTTTGCGAAAATAGTCAATAATCTAAACTAATTAAGATACACTAATTGCATGAGTATTTATTACGTATATAATTGCATTTTACAAACTTGCAAACAATAGTTGGCGTACATTAAATCAAGTGATTTCAAAAAGTACCTTTATTTGGCGTTTTATAAAAATTGTAATGTCATTTTTGAATATTTCTTCAAGATTTTTTTCACAGGTAGAAAATCCATATTTTAAGCATCTTGGCCTAAAAACGATTTTGCCCAAAAAGGTAAGTGTCGTATAAATTGTTGGTGTCGAAATTTTAGTTTGTTTTTTATTTATTATTCATCCCAGACTACTGAACCACTTCACTTTGTGCGTTCCGACACGCATATGGCCGGTTTTAAAAAAATAAGCTAAGTATCTAGTCTAGTCTAGCTAAACTAGTTTGTCTTAGTGTGTGTCCACAGTGATTGCGAAGCGACACAAGGTGGATCGTTATTCATACAAGGTAGACGTCGGAAATTCATTACTTAATTAGATCCGTCTTTACGGCATATATATTTTTTTTTTGAATATCTAAATTTTGTTTTTTTAATAAAACGTCATTAAAACGTGATTATCTTATACATCTACACATATAAATAAAATTGGAGTGTCTGTTTGTAACTTTGAAATAACCGTTTGTTACTTCATGCATACGAATATACTCGTATACGGTACATACGAGTACACCAAAATAACATTTTTTACAATTTTTGTCTGTCTGTCTGTCTTTCTGTCTGTCTGTTTGTAATGGATAATCTCTGAAAAGGCTGGGCCGATTTTGACGGGACTTCTCTTGGCAGATAGCTGATTTAATAAGGAGTAATTTAGGCTACTTTTATTTTAGAAAAAAATCCTTTGTTAAAAAAATACATTGTTGAGTTCCAACATAGTTAAAAATAAAGGCTTATGTTTAACTTACCACCAGATATAGTAACATATAACAGACAAAAATAGTAAATGATCACCAAAATGAAACCCGCATTTTAATGTAAAATTATAACCAAAGTTTTAACATTTCGCTATCCTATTTAATCAAAATGACTCCAAATAAATCATTGTCAACCCAAAAGTAGTAAATGATCACCAAAATACTGAATGTGCACCAAAATATGTTCATTAAAATATGTCATAAATAGGTGTAATAAAAAAAAATCTACCTAAGCAGGGTCGACGAATCCCCGCTTCGCGGGGCTTCTATTTTTGTGTACAAGGTTTAAAGGAATCTAACCAAACCGAACTTCGGGGTGTCCCTGAAATCTTGCTAAAGCGAGTTTTAGATTTGGTGATCATTTACTATATTTGGTGTTCGAATACAATTTGAAGTGTAGTAGCTAAGGATATCAAAACATCTTGTGGTGGTCATTATATTTAATCCCAAAAATAAATAGAAACTTAAATCAAAAAGTCTTTATTTGTGTTCTAAATTCAAAACGCGCCCGCCTGCTCTCTGAAAGATAGGATAGGAATGTGAATGCTTAGAACCTTCACACGCGATGTAGATTAAGGCCCTTCGTACACAGAGCGACGCAAAAGTCTCTGATACCTTAACCTTAGGACTTGTATCCATTCACGCGTGCCTGTGTATGAGCCGCTATGGATTTGTATTTCGATAGTCGACTGAAAACCAAAGTCGTAACTTATCGGAGACTTGCGTCGCATTGTATACGAAGATGTTTCAGTATGTGCAATTGTGCAGGAACAGCGGTTTTGTATTTCACACGTCGCGTCGCTCGTCGCCGCCGCCGCCGAGCTAGGCTCGCAGTGCGATAGAGCACTTATTAAAGCGAGTTGTTAGTATTAGAATATTTTTAGACATAAAACCTGTTTGGTGCGACTATTATTTTCGCACGTTTTTATATTTATATATCTCTTCTCTTTGAGTCAGCAACAGGTTTTAAAAAAAAAACGATAGCTCCTGCCCGGGCCTAGACACAAGGATATCGGATAGACACTCTTAATTAAGTATTTATTATTTGTTATCAATTTATCTCTGCCTGTTATCAACTCATTATTTTGATTTTAAATGTTTTAGTACCTATAACTTGAAAGGCACCCATGGCCTTGGAACGCAAAGGGCAACTGAAGGAACAGGATGCATTTTTATTCATTATTTTAATATTTGATCCTCAAGTATCTGTTTACCAAATAACATTCGAATCCGAGTCCCTAGCATGAAACCTACTAGACTACAGGCCTATATGTCAAAAATGGATGGGTCATATGAACCACCAGGGTGACGATTATAGGATGATATAAGAGCATAAAATAATAAGATTCAGCACTATGTGGTCACTTGTAAGCTGTCCAACTGAGTGCTGGTGAGAATATAAAAGTGCAGGTAGAGTGAGTACATGACCAAGTCATTATATTTTTGTACGGCAATTTTTGTTTACCATCGATAGATGCATGAAAAATAATAAGAAAGCGCGCAGTTCCGGAAAAAAACGGTGCGCCACAAAATCGGTATTTTTTTTGATTTTCTGACAATTTCCAGGGTAAAGGTCATTTCATTCTGTACGGCGTCAGTTTCATACTGTTTCAATACAGCTTCTAATCCATTACTCCGCAACGCCGTACGAAAATCATGCAACAAGGGGAAAAAATCGAGGGTTGCAACCCCCGGATCACGGAAAAAGAGGGAATTGGACAGCTTACAAGTGATGGCATAGTGCTTAATCTTATTACATTTATTTTATGCTCTTATATCATCCTATATACGTCACCTGGTGGTTCATATGACCTATCCATTTTGGACATGGGCCTGTAGTCTATACGTATTTGGCCATACAGCGTACTTGATGTGCTTACTTACTTACTAAGATGTAAATTGTATGGAAAATGAAAAAGCGTTTCTAGTGTACGGACGAGGAACTAATTGTTTTATCAAGTCCCCGTATACTTTACGACTCAACAATGTGAAAAATCGTGACTACAACAGATTCCGTTTAGCCGTTTTCGTGTGAAAGACAAGAAAACATCCATCCATCCTCACAAAGTTTCACATTTAAGTAGTAAAAAACTTTGCAGACATAGGATATTGTTGTGTAAACACTATTGAGTTCAACGTCCCAACCTGTTTTATTACTAATCATTTTAAAATTCTATTGTTTTTATAATGAGTATTATAAGAGTCTACATAAAGGGCTTCACACACAGCAGCTATAATGTAAAGATGTACATTATAGCACGATACATCTCATTACATCTTTCCATAGAAATCGTCAGGAGACCACACACTGCAGCTATAATGTATATTTTTAAATCTTCGAATTTCTATTACTTATTACATTATAGCTGCTGTGTGTGAAGCCCTTTAAACTCTTAAAATCTTACTTACTTTTTCCGTTAATTTCAAACTAAATAAAACTACAACTTTTAACCCAACACTGTTAAAGGATTTGTAATCCGCTAAACACGGTACTTATTAGTTCCAAATGTAATTAGATCTAGTTTATCTATTTGTTTTTTATCTTATCAATTTAAAACTATATTATTATCTGTGCTCTAGAAATAAACAGTAATTATGAGATAACAATCGATTCTTTGTGTTTTGTGTGTAATACCTATATCTACCGTCTTACTACAAAAATGTTAAACAAGTGTTAAAGTTTTTTTTAAACAAATCGTCAACTGCAAAACATCATTTGACGTCGACGTATGGGACGTTTTGCAGTTACACTTTTTTATTAGTTACGTAAGTTTATTAGTGACACGGATTCAGAGCAGTCTCAGCTAGTTTTGATAATTAAAATCAGGCAAGTAAGAAATCGATGATAAGAGAGTAAATACAAGATATTTTTTTAATAGAGAAGTGAATTTGAAAGAAATCAGATAGTAAGATTGACACACATTGATTAGGTACTATTGTCACACACCTACTATTGATAATAATATTAATATTATTGTAGCGGTTCAGTGGTGGCCGAGTGTTAACGACACCAATGTACGAGTTGTGTAGGTACAAACTCATACAGGCCCTTCGGAAACAATCGTGAGAAAACCTGGGTAAGTTCAAGATTCAAAAATTCGAAAATAGGTGTCAATCCGCACTGGGAACATTATAGGCTGACTACCTGATTATGCCATACAATTATATTAGCAAAGATGAAAGTGGTTAAAATTAAATGTGTCAATTAAAAGAATGTACGAGTATAAACCAACTTGTAAAAAATAATGACAATATCGAATATTTTTATAATCCCGAAAAAGCTATATCAACTTATTCCTCTATACCCATAATCCAGTATTTCGTCACAGCACACTTACTTTTACTACCAACTACACAATACAATAAAGTAAAAGAATCCCCATTACGCTTCCAAAATAACTTCTAAATAAACACACCATAAAAACTACCTTTGATCCTTGAATTTTCGATCTCAGATCGCCATAAAATCGAAGAGTAATCTTTGTGAAGTTTCATGGATAGTGTTATTAAACTATTAGCTGGGATCGCCGACGTTACTCACATTCCCCGGGGAAACTATACGCTAGCGAAGCCACCATTAATCGGCCCACACAAGTGAATTTTGGTAATAAAGACTAGATTGATGTTTTTGGATACTCTCCTTTATTTTAGCGTACCTATGTACAGATTTTATCTTTTGTTGGAAGGACATAAGATCTTTAAGGTGGATTTGATGTTTGTTAAGTATGTTGTATGTTGAGAATTGCGCCATTATCGTCATTATTTGGAGACGTTATCCTCCCTGATATCATGGGAATTTGTTTTATACTTATCAATTAGTTCTAATGACAAACACTTCTTTTATTGATATAAGTTATATTTTTATATTTTAAACCAAAAAATAAAATAAAGTTGATATGGAACAGATTTTGTTTCACAATTCTACAAATAACAAAAAACCGGCCAAGTGCGTGTCGGGCCACGCACAGTGTAGGGTTCCGTAGTTGCCCATCAAAATACTTATGCGAACTAACTAAACTGATTAACTGAATTTAATTTTAAAAAGAAGAATTTTCAAAATCGGTCCAGGCGTCTTTGAGAAATCGGGGAAAATACATTAAAAAAAAAGATTACGACGAATTGAGAACCTCATCCTTTTTTTGAATTAAGTTAAAAATAGTTGACAATAAAAACCTACCTATCCCCAAAACATACCCACCTATTATTGCTGTAAAAATAAAGTTGACAAACTTACATTTGCAGTTGAAGCACATCGTCGGCTAAGAGTGTAAACCTGCTAACTCCACTTTTGACCAAAAATGACATTTTGATGCAGTCTGTAAGAGAAAGTTAAGCCACACAGTCTGTAAAAGCAGCTACACACATTCTCAACGTAAAATCGGAAAAAAAGTGTGATGCGTAAAACAGCCACATACACTTAATTCAAATTGCGCGGCTAACTCCATGATTGACGCCATTTTGTATTGAGTTTTCGGCGTGACAACTTTCCGTGCAATAAAAATTTAGTTTTCGGTCAATTAACTCGATTTTTTCAAGGTTTCTTGATTGGAATATAGTAGAGGCAAGCCTTTATTATTACTATTCAATTTTCGTTTTACGTCTAGTATTCAATAAATAAGTTTTTTTTTGGGTTTACCACTTGTTATCCTCTAAAAAAGTTGGCCGTAATCCACCACGCGGGCCCAGTGCGGGTTGGCAGATGTCACATGTCTTCGAATTTTTGGTTCTAGGACATGCCGGTTTCCTCACGATGTTTTCCTTCATTTTGAGAGCAGTGGTAATGAAATAAATTACACAAAGTAATGCGCCTGGCGGGGTTCAAACCCACGACCTACAACTCGTAAGTCGGGACCGATACCACTGGGCCACCACTGCACTGCTGTAAACTGTGTACTTATCGTAATAAATTACAATAGTACATTTTTATTCAAGGGGTGAAAGTTACTTATTTAGTCCCGAGAGCAGGTTTGGCGCCCGTTATGTAGTGAGGGTGCTAATAGTTTTTCCGTGTTTAACGATGCAAAGGTGCCAAAGCCGTAATCCGTATCTGAACAAGCCAAAAGTGGCTTGCTCAGATACGGATCGGCCCGTGAACCCGTTTTCCCAGAGACAGTGGGATAAGTCGCTGAGCAAGTTGACCGGAATAATCTCATTAATACGTCCACCAATACTGCGGAGCGTGCCCGCCTGCTGGCTGTGGGTGAGTGGTAGTTGGGCCTTTGGCTTCAGGCGCTAGCGTCCCCAACACAGGTACTATGCTGGGTGACACAACCATCCGGGTCGCTACTTGTGTTTGGGCGCTCCTTGTGGGGACACAACGCTGTCAATGTGGTGAAATAGTTGACTGCCTCGGACACCGTGGCCATTTCTGTAGCAGGAGTGCCGGTCGGTTAGCACGACATTCAAGCTTAAACGACATAATCCGTCGTGCTCTTGGCACCGCCGGGGTGCCAGCCGTCTTAGAACCCAGAGGCTTGGCACGCGACGATGGGAACAGACCAAATGGTATGACCATAATGCCATGGAAGCTGAGTAGGTGTGGTGTGGTGTGGTGTGGGATGCAACATGTGTCGACACCCTTGCGTCATCCCATCTTCCTAGTACAGCGTGTAATGCTGGCGCTGCTGATGCAGGTGCTGAAAACTCCAAGCGGCGCAAATACATTGGTTTAGCTAGTAGCTATGTGTTTGAGCCATTAAGGGTTAAAACTCTAGGGCCATTGGGTCCGAGTGCTCACGTTTTTAAGGATATCGCCAGGCTATTAGTCGACTCTTCAGGTGACCAGAGGGCTGGCCTATTCCTATGCCAACGAATCAGCATTGCCATACAACGTGGCAATGTGGCCAGCGTTCTCGGCACTGTTCCCATTGCAGCGATGTGGACGTATTTGAATTTATATAAAAAGAAAAACTTTTTTTGTACATATTAACAATCAGTTTTTATTTATAGTTTATATATAATATTAATATAGTAAATTATAATATAGTTATGTTTTGCAAATAAAGTAAAATTAACTAAACAATTTAATTTATTTTACTCTGGATATCTTTCGAAAAACCTGCTATGTCCACAAAATTAAACATTTGCTACCAAAAAAAACCAGCTAAGTCACAAAAACACTAATAACTTATTAAAAACCAAATTTTACTATTTTATTAGTTTCTAGTAATGTAGAATATCCAAAAATACACCAACTGTATTTTTGGTTTTAACCTAAAATTGTAAAATTCAAATTTATTAAGTTTTATCTGTCTCCTGTAAAATTGGGTAAAAGTGAGTTAGCAGGTTTACACTCTTAGCCGACGACATGTTCTCCGATACATTTTGTTTAGGAAAATATGTTATCCAAGTACGTTTTATAAGTTGGTCGACTATTACTCGTAAATTTGTAAAGCCTACTTAGTCATGACAATTTTCTTTTAAACTTCGTTATATATGCTACTATTCTGAATTTTTTCACACCCCCAAACATAACCGTTTGGCTGGTAGAGGGGGGGGACACTCGAGTCGACCAAAATTTTGCACTTTAAAGCTTAATATTTCACAAACGAATCTTTTTATCAAAAAATTGTTAATGAAAACTATCAATATTTTTTAAAGACCTATTTAATGATACCCACCAATAAGGGGTACGCGAGAAAAAAAAAAAACGTCCCCACTTTACGTGTACAGGAGGTACCCTAAAAAAAAATATTTTTCGAGATTTTATTTTACCACTTTTTCGGCACAACAAATCCATATATTTACACCTAATTACAGCTTTCTAGTACTGGGCGTCTCTGAGCTAAGCTGCGGACAGACGGACGGACGGACGGACGGACGGACATGGCGAAACTATAAGGGTTCCTTGTTGACTACGGAACCCTAAAAATGTAACCGCTTTCAAAAACAACCACAAAATAGGTTAAAATAACCTTCAAAACTTTTCTTTCGGAAGTCGGTGACTTTTTTTATTAATTTCATTGTCTTTTTTGCCACCGACTTCCGAAAGAAAAGTTTTGAAGGTTATTTTAACCTTTTTTGTGGTTTTTTTTTAAGGCGGTTACGTTTATTTTTGAAAAAGTTATTATTTTACTCTTTTTAGTTTAAATATTCAACCACAATTCTTGTCAAATACGAGTACATCATTTTCTTACATGAACACTAAAATTTTGTAATCCGTATTGTTACATTGTTTTTTAGTGTTCCTGGCTCAGGTTGCTATTTCGCGGCTGCGTTTCTAATAAACAAAGTGTCAAGTACCTGCATTCATTGGTCAACCATTCCTATGTATCGTTGGTTTCATTTCCCAACAATAAATCACTTTTCTAAATTCTTTTAAACAGTTTCACAATATTATTGTGATCAAAACTTAGGTTGTTTACGATTGAAATGACATTCATTGCGTCAAACGTCAATTCTGACAGTTCGAGGCGCCCTCTACCGAAGTAACAACCATAAAATAATCGATATTTTAATCTAAGGATCACAAATCTTTAAATAGTATGAACTAACTCATTTTGTAATAATTATCAATTTTAAATAGTAAATGAATAAAAGAAATTAATAATCAACTAAATATCCATAAACGGAAATGATATAATTTTTTCAATATAGACTTTATTCGAGAACCTTCGACCGAATCGATACATTTTTAATCTGTGGACTTTTGCGTGGATTGTCTCTGGGAAATGTCAACTTTAGTGTTGTCAGGCGGAGCTCTCCTCTTACCCCGGCAATGTTGTAGGAATGGTTTCCCTGATTGAAACTATTTTGTGATAAATAATTAGGACAGATTAATAATGGAGAACGGAGTAGTTGAACCTAGTTTTGTGTAATTTATTGCCGACTGTGGCAAGTGTCGTCCCACAGTATTCAGGGTGAATTTCTGGTGTGAGGTGTTGGTGGTCGTTGCGGGGACATAAGTTTCTCCATGGAATGCGGGAGTTAGACATGGGGTGGGCACCCCGACCCTTAACCGACTTCCGGCCGGCGATTTGCGATGTCTTTGCTGGGATGAGGAGCGTGACTCGCCGCCAGCCTCGCTGAGGAGTTACACATAGTTTTTGGTGCGCAGTCGTAAAAGGATTCCTAACAGCGCCTGTCGTCGCGGTTCTGCCCGGTGGAACGTGCGGCAGCCCGCAGCCCACGCCGCCTTCCCCGGCAATAACCTGTGGTGAGGCCCCTCGAGTAATTCGATCCGCCGCCGAGATCTTAGCCCGTCTCATTAGAAGCCGGCTAAGAGCTGGGACGTGGACCCCGTTCCTCGACGCCGCTGGGAGCCTAGCCGAGGCTGCTGTACGGCTGGCAGACACCGCCTAGCGTGAGCGCAGGCGTGACGGTTTTTTTTTTCTTTATATTTATTTTTGTTATCACCGCACCTTGGAACACCGGTGTGATTTTGGTACCCGGTGTTGATGTCGGTACTACACCGAACTTTATGTTAAGAATCTTGAGCTCTTTCTGAATACCTCCGGAAGTGACAGTAGATTTGAGGATATCTTCAGCTCCTGGATTCGGGACTCTCCAGGTCCCTGGCGCCCATTAATTAAATTATTATAATTGTTTTTAACTGGAAGGTTCCGGTAGTTATTTAGTTCTGCTTTAGTTATATTAACGTAACCTTGTTAACGGAACAGTACTCGGTTTATCTCCAACCCCCCACGACCCCAGCTCTTCTTTAAACCCCTAGGTTACAACTGGCTAGCTTTAATTAATTAGAAAGGGTAAAGAATCTCACCACAGTAGTTTTATATGAATTTTATTCCCGGACTGTTGTTAAGGTTAATGATTTTTATTATTATGATAAGAACGTTACAGTAATATGTTAATTGAAATTCAATTTAAATGTAATTAATTAATTTAATCGAATAATTCTATTATACGGGAGATTGTTACTCGCAGTAATAAACCGGTTTATGTTATTTTGTGGTTTTATTCTAGTCCGACCCTCAAAGGTTAGGGACAAAATATTTTATGTAACAGTCCCTAGGTTACAACTGGCTAGCTTTAATTAATTAGAAAGGGTAAAGAATCTCACCACAGTAGTTTTATATGAATTTTATTCCCGGACTGTTGTTAAGGTTAATGATTTTTATTATTATGATAAGAACGTTACAGTAATATGTTAATTGAAATTCAATTTAAATGTAATCAATTAATTTAATCGAATAATTCTATTAGACGGGAGATTGTTACTCGCAGTAATAAACCGGTTTATGTTATTTTGTGGTTTTATTTTAGTCCGACCCTCACAGGTTAGGGACAAAATATTTTATGTAACAGTGGCTGTTATGGTGGATCTTAGCCACGTTGGTAAATGTGATAAGTGCGCCGCGTACAAACACTCACAACAGCCTCCTTCCGGTCTCTTAGGTGATGCGAAAGACTGTTCCAAACCATTTGAAACAATAAGCATTGACTTGGTAGGTCCGTTACCGCGGTCAAGGGCGGGATACACGTACCTGTTAGTGGTCGTGTGCTGTTTCACGAAGTATTGTCTGCTGTTTCCTTTACGTAGAGCGGTTGGAAAGGTTATAGCACAGAAACTGGAGGACGGCGTTTTCCTGGTACACGGTATACCCCGCACGGTGATAGCAGACAACGGGTCGCAATTTACGGGCAATGAGATTCGCTCACTACTACAGAGGTACAAAATACCTCAAGTTCACTTCACACCTCGTTATTGCCCTAGCGTGAACACCGTGGAACGCTATAACCGTACCATAATGACCGCGGTATCAATACTCGTGGAGGATGATCATCGAGCATGGGACGTAAACATCTCTAAGATCCAGTTCGCTATGAACACCTCCACGAATGAAGTTACTCGTTTCACCCCGTTCTTCCTAGTTCATGGCAGGGAGGCAGTTAGTAGTGGTGATGTCTTCGGCAATGATACCGTGGGACAGCTCACTCTAGCTTGCGCCTCTCGCAGCTCATACGGAAACCAGCTGGGAACGTTGGATGATATCTTTGATAAGGTAAAGAAAGCGCTCATCAAATCACATTCTCGTAGTGCTCGTTATTATAATAGTGGTAGGAGGCACGCGGAGTTTGAGGTAGGCGACACTGTGTGGAAGAGAACATATCCCCAGAGTGACGCCTCCAAATTCTTTATGGCCAAATTAGCACCGAAATACGAAAAATGTATAATTAGGAAAAAACTTTCACCCTTAGTGTATGAATTAGAAGGCTGTAGTTCCGGCAAAAATCTAGGCACCTGGCATATAAAAGATTTTAAACCTCCAGGTGGCCATGATGATTAATTTTTTTTTCTCTCAGGTATTACACTGTAAAATATAATATAATTTCACACCATTCATGGTGATACTTACGAGCGGACGCAACTCGTTAAATAAGCCTTGGCGGGAGCGGATGGTAACTCCTTAAATAAGCCTAACACCAAAACTTAATTTATCTTCTGGTTCAACTACATTAAAATAGTAGTTGGTCGCAGTGACCATTAAGGGCTGTATATGCCTTGAGGTTGCTGGTTTTTATTTGAGCGTTAGTGGATTTATATTCACGGCGCTAGTTTACAGTTGGTTAAAGGTATTCTCCACTGTTTTTAAGGTTTGTAGTGGTACACAGGTTCCTACTGTGTCCACGTTTGTTGACCATATTTGAAAGTGGTTGTTGCATGTTTAACAACCCTGTTGGGTATCCAAACCTCCGGACTGCTGATAAGGCAGCAAACTGATAGTCCTGAGATAGAAGGCCGTAATGGCGGGCGTGTAGGCTGCATTGATGGAATACGTTCTTGATAGTATTTTTTTTTGCCAGGCAATGGCCTGTACTTTCCTTTTCAATGTATTATTTGGATTCTAGCTCGGCATGATTGTCGGCAGTTTACCCATTTGGGGTGTGAAGGGTGGTGTACGATTGAATAGGGTTGTCTGTCCTACATAAACATAGTGGGTCAGACTGGGTCAGTTCGTAGAGAGTTACTTACGTAATTTTTTTTAAAACTCTTTGGAGCTTGTCTTTTACATGTTTGTAAATGGATTAGACTCGCACCAGGAAAAAAATTTTTATTAGTTAATATATTACAACAAATAATAATACTAATCGTGCACCAGCATTCATATACCTATTTAATTTTTACTTCTTTTCGTTCTCCATTATTCTTTTCAGGCTCGAACGGTGTGGATTTGGAAAGCGAGCTTGGTACTTTGGAGTCTGCTTTAACGCTGGAGGGCCAGCGTCGAGATTTGCCCTAGTGGGTCAAATCTCTGGTGGTTGGGGAGGTACTGTTACATTGTTTTTTAGTGTTCCTGGCTCAGGTTGCTATTTCGCGGCTGCGTTTCTAATAAACAAAGTGTCAAGTACCTGCATTCATTGGTCAACCATTCCTATGTATCGTTGGTTTCATTTCCCAACAATAAATCACTTTTCTAAATTCTTTTAAACAGTTTCACAATATTATTGTGATCAAAACTTAGGTTGTTTACGATTGAAATGACATTCATTGCGTCAAACGTCAATTCTGACAGTTCGAGGCGCCCTCTACCGAAGTAACAACCATAAAATAATCGATATTTTAATCTAAGGATCACAAATCTTTAAATAGTATGAACTAACTCATTTTGTAATAATTATCAATTTTAAATAGTAAATGAATAAAAGAAATTAATAATCAACTAAATATCCATAAACGGAAATGATATAATTTTTTCAATATAGACTTTATTCGAGAACCTTCGACCGAATCGATACATTTTTAATCTGTGGACTTTTGCGTGGATTGTCTCTGGGAAATGTCAACTTTAGTGTTGTCAGGCGGAGCTCTCCTCTTACCCCGGCAATGTTGTAGGAATGGTTTCCCTGATTGAAACTATTTTGTGATAAATAATTAGGACAGATTAATAATGGAGAACGGAGTAGTTGAACCTAGTTTTGTGTAATTTATTGCCGACTGTGGCAAGTGTCGTCCCACAGTATTCAGGGTGAATTTCTGGTGTGAGGTGTTGGTGGTCGTTGCGGGGACATAAGTTTCTCCATGGAATGCGGGAGTTAGACATGGGGTGGGCACCCCGACCCTTAACCGACTTCCGGCCGGCGATTTGCGATGTCTTTGCTGGGATGAGGAGCGTGACTCGCCGCCAGCCTCGCTGAGGAGTTACACATAGTTTTTGGTGCGCAGTCGTAAAAGGATTCCTAACAGCGCCTGTCGTCGCGGTTCTGCCCGGTGGAACGTGCGGCAGCCCGCAGCCCACGCCGCCTTCCCCGGCAATAACCTGTGGTGAGGCCCCTCGAGTAATTCGATCCGCCGCCGAGATCTTAGCCCGTCTCATTAGAAGCCGGCTAAGAGCTGGGACGTGGACCCCGTTCCTCGACGCCGCTGGGAGCCTAGCCGAGGCTGCTGTACGGCTGGCAGACACCGCCTAGCGTGAGCGCAGGCGTGACGGTTTTTTTTTTCTTTATATTTATTTTTGTTATCACCGCACCTTGGAACACCGGTGTGATTTTGGTACCCGGTGTTGATGTCGGTACTACACCGAACTTTATGTTAAGAATCTTGAGCTCTTTCTGAATACCTCCGGAAGTGACAGTAGATTTGAGGATATCTTCAGCTCCTGGATTCGGGACTCTCCAGGTCCCTGGCGCCCATTAATTAAATTATTATAATTGTTTTTAACTGGAAGGTTCCGGTAGTTATTTAGTTCTGCTTTAGTTATATTAACGTAACCTTGTTAACGGAACAGTACTCGGTTTATCTCCAACCCCCCACGACCCCAGCTCTTCTTTAAACCCCTAGGTTACAACTGGCTAGCTTTAATTAATTAGAAAGGGTAAAGAATCTCACCACAGTAGTTTTATATGAATTTTATTCCCGGACTGTTGTTAACCCATTACCGCCCACCGTGCACGCGTGTGTACACTTCATTAAACTTTTTTTCCGAACGCAGTCATGAATATCAAATGGAATTGCTTAATTCAACTAAATAAGCATATTATGAAGAGCTATAAAAAAAAAAAAAAATGTGGGTAGTGCGAAAATATATGTTAAATTGGCAACTTTTTCTTTGTTGTTTCTAAAGTGGCTGATGAATGTTATTGAAAAATTCTTTTCTTATAAATAAGAGTCGTAATTTGATTGAATTTCGCTGTATAAGGTAAGTTTATATTATAAATTACTTTGATCACTTATAATAATTTCAAATATCATCAAATTACATGGCAAAAAGTGTTCGAAAATGTTGGTGTACACGCTTGTGTACAACGGGCGAATGTATGTTTATGAAAAATGTTTTTACAGGTTGTGGTTGATTATTGAAAATGTCGCATAGATATAATCTATCATCACAGAACGACTTCCTAAGGCTAGAGGAAGCTGTTGAATCTATTATGGCTGTAGAAGATGATGACACGGAGATCGACTTGATAGTTATACCACCGGATCCTGCTGTGGTAAGTGACGAAGAAGAAGTTGCAGAAGATGACTTGACTTCTTTTGCTATTCCACACGATATACCAGGTACGATTGAGTTATCACGACAATATTTAGATGAAGAGTCAGAGTGGAACAGCAGTGATGATGAACCGTTATCTGAAATCGTCGGTCCGCCTCGAAAACGATCTCAAAAAGAAGTGGCCGAAAACCCTACTTGGAGAAAAATGTTACCAATTTATTCTACGACATATGCAATCTCACAAGTAATTCAAGAACGACAGCAATACATATCAGACTCCTTCGAAACATTGAACCCTACAAAACTTTTTGAAAAATTCTTTGATGAAGAAGTTTTACAATTGATCGTAAATAATAGTATTATATATGCCGGACAGAATAATAGACATAGTTTTGAAGTAACAACACAGGAATTGAAAAGCTTTCTTGGCATATTGATGCTTTCAGGCTACCACAAACTACCAACAGAGAGAGCTTATTGGAGTCTTGACGAAGACCTCGGCGTTGCTGTCGTAAACAATTGCATGTCTAGAAATCGTTTCTTGGAAATAAAACGTAACTTGCATTTTGCTGACAACACTTTAGCTCAAAGTACTCAAGACAAAATGTACAAATTGCGACCATTATTTGATCTATTAGAAAAAAAATCATGTCAATGGGGAGTATTTCATGAGGATTTGTCAATAGATGAATCGATGATAAAGTATTTCGGGCATCATCCAGCGAAGCAATTTATAAAGGGAAAACCTGTACGCTTTGGTTATAAAAATTGGGCCATTACTAGTTCAGATGGTTATTGCTATGGTTTCGACGTGTATTGCGGAAAATCTTTGGAAAATTCAACAGATACATTAGGAGCTAAAGTTGTTAAGTCCTTGCTACGAAAGCTACCTATTTCTAATCCTCATGTTCATAAAGTTTATTTTGACAATTTCTTTACGAATTATAGTTTACTTCACGATTTGCGTGTCATGGGTTATAGAGCTACAGGCACAGTGCGGGATAACCGGACTAAAAAATGCCCACTTCTATCCTTGAAAGATATGAATAAGAAGCGTAGAGCAGAATACGATTATAGATTCGATAAAAAAAATGAAATCCTGTTTGTACGTTGGAAGGACAATAGTGTCTGCACCATTGGAACCAATTTTGACAATTTAGAACCACTAGGAAAAGTAAAACGCTGGGATTCGACTACAAAACAAAAAGTAGATGTAAATATTCCACATCTTTTCCAAAACTACAATAGACACATGGGTGGTGTGGATCAAATGGATCAATCCATAAGCCTCAATCGTGTCAGCATCAGAGGAAAAAAATGGTGGTGGGTTATTTTCACGTATCTAATGGATATGGCGGTATCAAACGCATGGCGATTACATGTACTTGCTGCAAGAAAGAAGAATACAACGTGTCTTGACCAATTAGCGTTTAGGCGATCTATAGCCCGATCGTATTTACCTAAAACTAAAACAAAGACGCGGCCACCCTCATCATCATCTCAAGCAGCATGCTCAAGCAACGATGGGCATAATCCTGAGCGTATTGTAAATCCCCTACGGTGTGTTATTTGCCATAGCAGGGGCCGTTGGCGTTGCTCTAAATGTCTTAAAACCCTTTGCTTAGAGCGACCCTGCTTCGGGAAATTTCACGCCTGATCTGCCCGTTGTACACGCCTGTGTACGGGGTTTTTTTTTTACTGTTTTATGTTTGATTTTTGATTTTTTGATTTAAATGGTTTCTTATACATCGTTTGGTTATAATAATTAAAGAAAATTATAAAAATGTATTGTAGTTTCACTATGGGCGTTAATGGGTTAAGGTTAATGATTTTTATTATTATGATAAGAACGTTACAGTAATATGTTAATTGAAATTCAATTTAAATGTAATTAATTAATTTAATCGAATAATTCTATTATACGGGAGATTGTTACTCGCAGTAATAAACCGGTTTATGTTATTTTGTGGTTTTATTCTAGTCCGACCCTCAAAGGTTAGGGACAAAATATTTTATGTAACAGTATCACCGGTAATAACATCGTTAAAATCTCTTACATTCATTCCCTATCTCGAAACCTACTGAACCGATTTTGATGAAACTTGCAGTATTCCCTAAGTAGAACGATACCTAGTACAACAAAAAAAGAATTACTTGTAGTTCCGGATATATGCGAACACAAACATAATTTACTAAATCAGTCGATGCCAAGTCCTTACTAGAGGAGTTGTACCTCCCATCATCAGCTCAGCTACATGGGATGATGATTATCATACGCAAATACTTAAATTAATTCATAAAATTTGCGAAAAACGATGTGTGGGCCTATAAAATTTGAGGGTTGCCCTCGATTTCTCCAGGATCAGATCCTGACATGGTGACAATGGGACCACTCCTGAAGTATCTCCTTTCGAACAATAAAATAATTTTGAAAATCGGTCCACAATTGGCGAAGAAACCGCGTAACAAACACACAAAATAAAAAAAATATAAAAAAATATACCGTCGAATTGATAACCTCCTTTTTTATGTCGGTACTTAGCACCTCCTCGTGTCATCATTTGTATTAACTTTCTTCATGTTTAATTCTCTTTTAATTTCTTTCGTTACGTGTATCACTTTAATTGGTTTTTGTTCTTACTTAAAAGAGTTTTAATTGTTGTGCAACTTCTCGGGAGTTATTTACGAGTTCAAAGGTGAAGTTTAAACGAAATCAGATTTTAATTAAGTACTCTTTAATTTGATTATATTTATGATTGCTTGAATGTTTTTCTTTTGAGAACAGAAGTTTTTGTTTATTAAGCTTGTTTGTGTTTAACTTTTATGAAAACATTTTGTTTGTTGTGTGAAGTTCTTGATTGTACTTAAAAAACTAAACTGAGTTTTTTTTTTATTAAAATTCCTAGCACTGCGTGCCTCTGTAGGGATTCGCTCGGTGAAAACAAACTCGCTTTTACTATGAGCGTCGTCCCGTGCCGTGCTTGAAACATTTGATCGTACCGCTCGCTGCTTTGCGCTAAGCCACTACGCAAAGCAGCAAAATCGTGAACGAGCCATAAATCAAAGTCGTATTTGTAATTTTCCCGTCCATAATATTTTATCTTTACAATTTAAAAGCACGTCTAGACACATTTGTTTACGCTATAGCAATTGAGAGAGTAAACTACCATAATACAAGCAAAGGCTTCCTTAAGTAACTCATTACCTTACCATAAACGAAAAGTATTTTATGAATAGGGTTTCCTACAGAGCTATCGAGTACCATAATTGGTTATTTTGCGCGTAAAGCAGGGCATTATACAAAGTGTTCCTCAAGGACCTATGATTGGACCAACTTTGTCAGCTCAGTAATTATACTATTGAACCAAACTAATGCTTTAATGATGTGCTTTGAAAGTATGTTTAAAAAAATGATAGGGGATAACGATTTTCATGATAGGTATATATTTAATTCAAACTTGGATAAAATAATAATAATAATAATATTTATTTTCTCATCACAAACTTATGACGCAATAATCATTCTAACACTAACAATGCATAATTAACAAAATTTGTGAGAGACTGGTGCCTATTGTAGGTATAGCAATACCTGTATTACAGGTCACCAGGACCCCACTCGACAAGTATACACTATGCTTGTGTTATGACAGTTTCCTTAGCCAGAGAGAGAAAAGAACGAGATAATACAGCAACGAATAAACAAAACATAAAATAAAAAGAAATGAATAATTTTCTTACAGGCATGTTTACAAGTGGGTGTGTGCGCGTGAGTATGTGTTCGTGTGAGTGTGTACGCGTGTGGGTGTGTAAGTGTGTGTGTGAGTGTGTGTGTATGTGTGAGCGATCGAGTATGTGAGTATCTGTGCGTCAGCGGGAGTTTGCATGTATGTATGTGTGAGAGTACGAGCCCGAGTGTCATTTCATTGGGTGTAGCAGCTTTTCAGTTGCGTCGTAGTCCAGTTTCTTGAGCCATTTGGTGACCAACGTTTTACAGCTAGATTTTAATTGAGGATAAATATTAAGGGAAGAATTCGCAATATTATATAAATAACTACCCAGAAAACAATAAAACTTATGGGATAGTCGAGTGTTCAATTTTTGTGTCTGACAAATCCTTCCTTTCCTTCTTCTGTCACTTCCCAGATCAGGATCGTAGGTTAGTTGGCTATGTTTATTCAGTACAATGTACAGTATAAAAATTATCGCTTTAATAGACGTTTATACAAACATTTAAAGAATATATCGCGAAAATCAACGGAAAATGCCAATAATGCTGGTACACGTGCCAGCATTAATTGCTTGAAGTTTTTAAATGCAATCAAGAATAAAATTTTATTTGCGTTTGTTTTCCTACTGTTTGAAATTACTATCTTATAATTTATAAAGAAAATTAATGAAAACTGTAGTCCTATAAAAACAACTACCTAACAGCTGTAATTTTTCCCAACTTGATTCAATTAAACATTCTCAACATCAAACAATAATTAAAACGAAAGCTGGAAAAATATGAGTCTTAACTCATATTTACAAGGACACTCTTTTAAGAGTGTCCTTTTGTTCCAAGGTCGAATACAATTAGTGACCTTGAACTTTTGCCCCGCCTCTGCAGTGTGGGTGAGATGGAATGCCATGCTTAGCATATTTTTCATGCCACGGTGCCCAAGAATACCGATTTTTTCTCTTATTATTAATGTCTCTTGAATCTTAATAATATGGATGTTTTAATATTTAGGCAGACTTTTTAATAGTTATGAAAAAAAATTAAATGAACTATAAAAGTCAATTAATAACGTTGTAATTTACCAAGAAAGATTGGAATGAACTTTCGTCGTGAAAAATGACTACATGTAAGCCAAATAGTTCACGATTAAACTTTTTAATTTTAATTTCATTTAGCTTGCAATTAAGTTACAAAACAATATTCAGAGGCGTTAGCACAAAAAAATTACGTATTTTACCTACAGCGTATTTGAAATGTATAAGTCAGTAGTGTACAAACGAGGAACTGTTTTATTCCATCATATAAACTTCTAAGATCCCGTTTTCTCCAAAAATTTAAATTGACTTTAAACATACCCTCCCAGAATCTGCTACGCCGTAGTCGTTTTAAATTGTCTTCCTAACATTATGACTACGGCGTAGACTGTTTACAAGGTGCAGCGGCGTAGCCAAAACAAGCATAAAATGAATTCCCGATCAGACATTTATAATCAGTTTTGTGAATTTAAAGCTTGTGAGTATATTAATGTATTATGAGCTAGATTTTTCTAGAATATTTTGATTGTGGGTGAAAAAAATCACCTTATTTTTTTTCTTTAGACACAATGCCGTGTACCTATACATCTATTCACAAAAAATGTTGAGCTTATAGTGTCACAATATATCATTTCCACACATTTTGGAGTCTTTTTCGTACGGGGTGCCTCATTCCAAGTATATTTTTCCATCGTTCGAATAGTTATCGAAAGCTGACCAGCCATTCATTAGTCCGACGATCCCCAGTCTCGGCCCGGCCATACTTAGCTCAAGCCGATGCCGACGTTGCAATAAAACTCGCATCGTCGCAGATTCTACGATAGCACCCACATTGCTACCGCAATTCACATTTTAAAATAAAAGGTTTAAACTCGTAGGTAGGAAGGGAAAATTACACTTTTTGATAATTCGCGTAAGTATGTGGGTGTAAGGAAATTCGTTAAGGCGTTTTGGATAATTACTTGTAGCATAGGCGGATTGGGAAGTGGGGAGTTTAATGAGGCTATCATGATGACATAGAGCAAGGTTTTTGTTTGCTTAAATCCGAAAAAATATATTACGAACAAAACACCTTGAGCCGACAGTATTTTGTTTTTTACCCCTCGGTGTTAAAAATTTGATGTGGCTATCTGTGTGTGACTTTCACTGTATGTGTATTTTTGTAGAATCGCAGCTCCTAAACAGCCTTAATAATAGAACCACCATAAAGGTGCGATGTTTATTATTTCAGAGCTAAAAATTATAATTACTTATTCATAATAATAATGTGTAAATATATTTGAAAATTAAAACCGTGATCTACAAAATACTGAGAGTATTTATAAAACAAAACATCTCTTAGCACATCAATCCTCAAGCTTGTTACCTCCGAATGTTTGGCAGAATACTACGTCTATGGCCTATCAGTTTTTATAATTCCCATGTTATCTTCCGAATGATACATCAAAATCAGAACATGTTTTGATCTACAAAGTTGCATCATTCGGTTGGCGAAGTAAGATTAAATCTCGTTTTTAATATCAGCTGAGTGTCACCGCTGCCATCTTTTATAACCAGTGCTATTATTATGACAAATACAATGTTTTTGTCGTAAAAATTCAATTTTGTTTGCATTTAAAACGCTCAGATTAACGCTGTCGCCGTCATCATAAAACTGTTTGGTTCTAAAGAATTTATGAGACTGTGTACTTAACAATGCGGAAGAACAAAGGAGTATTTAATAGTCCATTGTTGTGACTTTGATAGTGTTATTAAAAGTAAAATAATGATTTAGGTGAATGTTCGGATTTTAATGTTTTCAAACCGGGCGCCATATTGTCATGTAGTCGTATTAATTTTTAAATGCCTGAATGATAAACACACACATATTATTAATTTTAATTAGGTAATTGTCATTTTACGAAAATATACATATATTATAACTTAAGAACATAAAATAATAGAGACTCTAAGAAAGTGCTATAGACTTGTGTAAGTGCTAATGGACACTATTCTTAGTTTTAGAACTATGTATATAATGTATTTTCCCAAGTTTTAAGCGACACAAAACACAATTGAGTTTATCTGTAAATAAAGAAACAACATTAATTTAAGGTTTATAATTGTGTCGATTCTTAATTAAATCACAATAATGGATCAATAGTAATTTTATCCACAATGACGAGCGCTTTTAGGTGAAGTCTACAGATTACCTTCAAGTTTTCTTTACCACTGATTAGACTTAAACGTAGAACTATAAACTGTTTTGATGTTGCAGTCAGCTCAAGAACCATTATTGCGCGGGAATTCAAATTAAAGAAAAATATATTTTTCTTTACATGTATAACGTAGCATAAAGAAAGAAAGAAGAAAGAAAGAAAAAACATTTATTTAGCGCAAAAGGACCACGACACACACATTTAAAATAAAATAACACAATAAAAAGCAGAAAAAAATAAACTTATATCTAACACTTATAATAAAAGAATAGGTAGCTTTTGTGTCTCACGGCTGCGCCAAAAAGGCCCAGTTCAGCAAAAAGTCGGGCAACTAATTAAGTGCTCGACGCTGGTTTTCAACTGGACCTATGTTGATGTACGGATGCAAAACAGCTATGGTGTCCCTTGTTAATACTACTACTTATATAAATATAGATACAATACAATAGTAAATAAATAGGTTTAAAATAAATATTTTAAAAATAATAATTATATACTAGGTACCAGTGGCGCAGGGTAAATATTCTTGAAAGTGAACCCGGACCAAACTTTAATGAAAAAACTTACAAGCATACTAGTCGCCCCTACGATTTTTGAAAGTTTCACTCGATTTCTCTGGTCTTCTATCATCAAACCCTGATTTCCTTATCAAGTTTCCACCATTAAAACATCTTCTATCTTCTTTCCACCAAAAAAAGAATCATCAAAATCGGTTCATAAACGATGAAGTTATGCCGCGAACAAAGAATTAGGGATGAGCGTTGAATCAACGAACTAGTTGAATCAACCGTTGATCTCCTGTCAACGTATTAACGTTAACTGAATATGAATCAACTAGTTGAATTCGTCAACGACGTTTATGAGTTGAACTCGTTCGTTCGTTCGTTCTCGTTAATTCAACGAGTTGAATTAACGAGAACGCAAACGTTGTCTTCAACGTTGAGTTTTATGGTTCGATATTTTTAAAGTCATAGATTGCGAGCGGTTGAATGAGTTGATTTTCGAATTATTTATTTTAAGAATAGTACATAAATATTGGTGGAGTTTGTTTAATTATCCCAAAGTATTATTTGAAATGTACTATTTTTTGAGACGCACGAGGTATAGCGAACGGCCCTCTGTGAAAAATGTAATAATAATATTTTTATTTCACACAATTTAAGATGTTAGTTTGTACATAAAACGTTTCCAATACAAAATTTCAATCAAATTGTTTCTTAAATTAAACGCGCAATCGTTGATTATAAACCGTTTAATGAATCAACGGTTTACGTTGCAAGTTGACAGTTAAATTCGTCAACGAGATGAACACGTTAACTCATTCAACTCGTTGACGAATTAAACTAGTTGATTAACTAGTTGACAAATGTGAATCAACGTTAACGTTTCGTTGACGGAAAAACCGTCAACGACACATCGCTACAAAGAATAGACAAAATAAACGTTGTATTTTAAGGACGAATAAATTGAGTAACCTCCTTAATTTCTGTAGTCTGTTAATCAATTATTAGCAAATTCCGTAAAAATCATGTTCACAAAACCCTATATTAATCGCCTACAGATCATAACACCGCGATTCAGGATCGTGACGTAATTGCACAACGCCATCTAGTTAAAACTTCGAAACTAACATTACGGTGAACACTGAACACTTACCAAACAATACCATTGAACTGAACTAACTTTGTTATTAATGCGCTAACTACGCAAAACTTATGAATTTCAACAATAATACCAAATCAAATGCAAATGGACAGGTGAAAACAATAAATACAAAAAAATAAGCGCGAACCAAAACTAATGTGAATCTGTCATCCAAATAATACTATCTAAACGAATTACGAAGTCCAGTATCATTCCATCTCGTTCTGGCGTACGCATTTCATATTTCTATCCTTATCATAAGCCGGTAATATTCGGCTTCCGAGCGTCCTTAAACTAGCGGTGTTATGTGGCCTCAAGCTCACGATCGCTACAAGAGAAACTTTGAATTTTATGAACTGAATTCCGAATTCGCCTTGCGGCTTACAAACTTTGTCTGTTTGGCGTGAGTTGAAATTGCGCGGAAAAAAATTGTAGGCGTTTATTTATTTTTTTGATTGTTCTTTTCATAATTTGTTTATGATAAATGAAAATAATAGATACTAGTATTTGCTATATTTCGAAAGGCAAGCCGATAGGAATCGGCATGTTAGGTGGCTTCGGGCCTGCTAGGTACATTATAAAACATAATTAATACGCAAAGCAAAATGGACAAAAAAGGACGACCGCGTGACGTAGGTAGTTAAAGTTATGTAGCTTGAAAACCTGTTTCGCCTGTTGCCAGATTTCTTATCTGCACACACTTGTTATGCATATTAAGTTAGAGTTAAATAACTTATTAGTCATTTATGCTATATCGTAATTTCTTCTTAAACGTGAGAGTGTCACTGGGTACATAAAACTGGCCAAGTGCGAGTCGAACTCGTGTGCAAAGGGTTCCGAACTAAAAGTTTTTTTCTTTAAATCTCTCACATTCTATCAAGTGGGGTATCAAATTAAAGGATTTTAAATATGGTTTAGCAAAATATATATAACTTATATGTTTCAATTTAATTTGGACTGATAATTGCTAACAAAAACTAAAAATAGTAAAATCTATACATACAAAGTAGTAGGAAAGTCAAAACTGTACGGTCAGCCAAGAAAGTGGTGTACCAGTTTTGATTTAGTTTCCCGGTCATCGAAAATTACAACAAGGTTCGTTATAAAAAGATATTACTGAAAGAGACAACATTATCATGACGTAAACCTATGTATTTAGTATTCATACGTCATATGTCACATATAAGTACATGACATTTTAACCTTTAGTATAAATGAAAAGGACATTAGTTTCTACAAAGCAATTGAAATGTTTCCAAACAAAAGTAATAAAAACTATTTAAATAGACAACCGAATTCCATTTGAAAAAGAAAACTGACAATTGACATTTTGTCAAATATATGCAAAAAATCGATATATTTTCCGTGTTATTTTTCAATCAACTGCATATAAAATCATCTCAATGCCTGCCAACTTGACCATTGCCGAAAGAGCACAAATAATTGCCCAATTTAATGAGGGAAGCAGTATCAGTGCGATATCCCGGAATTTGAATATATCGAGGCGTTCTGTCCGCTTTTGGATTCGTCGTGAAGGAGAGGAGGGAAGTTTGTTGGATCACAGAAGAAGTGGTCGCCGGCCTGCACTCTCCAATAACGATAGAGAATTCATGAGACGGGAATATGAAATCAATGGTTTTAAGCCCACAAAACATTTTGCGGAGATGTTCAATGTGAGTGCCCAAACAATAAGGAATCATCTACATTACATGGGGTTGCACCACAGGCATTACGCCAAGAAAATATATTTGACGGATGCTCACAGACTTGTATGTCCGGTATGTATGTATGTATGTATGTTTGTATGTATGTATGTTTGTCTGTTCCCTCATATCTTCTAAACTACTTATCATTACATGACAAATGAGGTGTCGTTAGAAGCGTCTCAGTTGTCCGCTGGTTATAGGGTAGGTGACGTGTCACCAAATCCAATATGGCGCCCTCTAGATGATGTAAAGTCGTGACCGAAAAAAAAAAAAATCGCACAGTATCGTCATGGGTATCAAATTAAAGGGCTTGATATGCACATTTGAAATATATATACATTATATAGCTTTTATATACATTAATAGCTACTTTGCCTGTTTCTAACAGTGTCAACATGGGTATCAAATGAAAAGGCTTAATGAGTACATTTGAAATGTACTCGCTACTCTGCTTTTATTATTATATACTTATCAAATAATATACCTAACCCCAAAATAGTGTAAATAAAAAATAAGTTAAAAATAACTTAAACCCGACTACGACAAAAACGTGCACTGAAAAGTATAAAACAAGAACAATATTAATTTGACCGATATTGTGCTAGCCGTGGTCGTGTACCACCTACCTAACGAAGATTGTGTGAAACAACCGCAGGTGGCACACGACCACGGCTAGCACAATATCGGTCAAATTAATTTTGTTCTTGTTTTATACTTTTCAGTGCACGTTTTTGTCGTAGTCGGGTTTTAGTTATTTTTAACTTATTTTTTTTATTGATATTGTAATTACAAGTTTACAGAAATTGTAGGTTTGTGGATTCGCCTTGTGCCTTTACAATTTTATGTAACTTGTTGATTACAATTCTGAATTTGTAGATACAATTTTGTCATCAAAATCTACAGCCCCCCGCCGTTGATTTTACGACGTCATTGGTTCCATCAAGTTCAAACTAAGAACAGCTGTCACGTTACAAACAGTAATAGTCGTTATCAATAATCAGATAAAGACAGCAATAGAAGTTGTCAGATCGATCTGCAAGCGAAACTAATCTTTATCACCTATGAATCTGCAAGCGATATTCAACCTTAGGGTGGTACACCACTTTCTTGGCCGACTGTACCTACATAGAATATTTTTTTAAAAGAATACTTGGGGTGTGATCTACAATCGATACCGAAGCCAAAAATATACTTTTTAGAATTTTTGTCTGTTTATCTGTTTGTCTGTATGTATGTCCGGGATAAACTCAAAAAGTAACGGACTCCAACAGCCCAGCTACACTATAACATATACAGGAGTGATGTCTTAGCAAAGTTGTTCACCCTGATGAGCACTTTCTGTTGACATATAAAAATTGAAGATCTGGAACACCTGATGTGGAACACCAAGAGCCCAGCTACATTATAACATATACAGGAATGACGTCTTTGCAAAGTTGTTCAGCCTGACGAGCACTCTCTGTTGACATATAAAAATATAGTAAAATCTATACATACAAAGTAGTAGGAAAGTCAAAACTGTACCTACATTGAATATTTTTTTAAAAGAATACTTGGGGTGTGATCTACAATCGATACCGAAGCCAAAAATATAGTTTTTAGAATTTTTGTCTGTTTATCTGTTTGTCTGTATGTATGTCCGGGATAAACTCAAAAAGTACCGGACTCCAACAGCCCAGCTACACTGTAACATATACAGGAGTGATGTCTTAGCAAAGTTGTTCACCCTGATGAGCACTTTCTGTTGACATATAAAAATTGAAGATCTGGAACACCTGATGTGGAACACCAAGAGCCCAGCTACATTATAACATATACAGGAATGACGTCTTTGCAAAGTTGTTCAGCCTGACGAGCACTCTCTGTTGACATATAAAAATTGAAGATCTGGAACATCTGTTGTGAAACACCAAGAGCCCAGCTACACTATAACATATACAGGAATAACGTCTTTGCAAAGTTGTTCAGCCTGACGATCACTCTCTGTTGACATATAAAAATTGAAGATCTGGAACACCTGATGTGGAACACCAAAAGCCCAGCTAAACTTTAACATAATAAATATAGGAATGACGTCTTAGCAAGAGTCGCTTAGCCTGATGAGCACTTTCTGTTGAAGTATAAAAATTGAAAATCTGGAACACCTGTTGTGGAACTCCAAGAGCCCAGCTACACTATAACATATAAAAGAATGACGTCTTAGCAAAGTTGTTCAGCCTTATTAGCAGTCTCTGTTGACATATAAAAATTGAAGATCTGGAACACCTGATGTGGAACACCAAGAGCCCAGCTACACTATAACATATACAGGATTGACGTCTTTGCAAAGTTATTCAGCCTGACGAGCACTCTCTGTTGACATATAAAAATTGAAGATCTGGAACACCTGATGTGGAACAGTGAGAGCAGTGGTTGCCCAGTGGTATCGGTCCCGACTTACGAGTTGTAGCTCGTGGGTTCGAACCCCGCCAGGCGCATTACTTTGTGTAATTTATTTCATCACCACTGCTCTCAAAACGGTGAAGGAAAACATCGTGAGGAAACCGGCATGTCCCAGAACCAAAAATTCGAAGACATGTGACATCTACTAACCCGCACTGGGCCCGCGTGGTGGATTATGGCCCACTCCCTCTCACAGAGAGGAGGCCTGTGTCCCAGCAGTGGGAACATTATAGGCTGATGATGATGATGTGGAACACCTAAAGCCCAGCTAAACTATAAAATAATAGGAATGAAGTCTTACCAAGAGTTGCTCAGCCTGATGAGCACTCTCTGTTGACGTATAAAAATTGAAGATCTGGAACACCTGTTGTGGAACTCCAAGAGCCCAGCTAAACTGTAACATATACCGGAATGACGTCTTAGCAAGAGTTGTTCAATCTCATTGTTGATGATCAATCTCATTATCATTGTTGATGTTTAACAATTGAAGATCTGGAACACCTGATGTGGAAGTCAAAGCTATCACTAATTTCACTGTATAAATTATTAAATAACATAAACTTAATACCTCCACGCAGTGAAGCCTGGTAACAGTTCAGGACTGATTTTGGATGACGATGAATGTATGAGTAAAAATTTTACTCCACTGGCCAAACCCCCATTAATTTTTTTACTCGGGCTCTTGAATATGGGTATCAGACTTTTCAGATCTTCGATTTTGACGACCCCGTTGTCGCAGGCATAAACAACAGGATCCGCGTACGAAGTCGCGGGCAGAAGCTAGTAAAAAAAAAATAAAAAAAAAAAACAAAAAACCCGACTGCGTAAAAAAACTAAAAAGAAAGAAACAAGCCCAGTAGTTTATGAATTCACTCATTCACACTCACAGTCGGGCCCCTTGGGAAGATTTGATTGGTATAATTTGAATGGGCCCCGACTGTGAGTGTGAATGAGTGAATTCATAAACTACTGGGCTTGTTTCTTTCTTTTTAGTTTTTTTACGCAGTCGGGTTTTTTGTTTTTTTTTTTAATATTTATTTTTAGGTACGTATTATCAAGGCAGCGAAGTGGAATTTATAAAAAAAATCGTAACCCTCCTTTTGGCTTTGCCGTAGTCGGGTAATAAAGTTCACAACAAAACTTTCTGAGCACTAAAGCTAGTTTCATATTGCTGTGTCGGGGTGTGTCGGGGCGCGCCAGAACGCAATCGCTTACGTTCATTTATTATGAATAGATTCACATTAGTAGCAGAACGCGCCACAACACAACACAACCTACTAATGTGAATCTATTCATAGTAAATGAACGTAAGCGATTGCGTTCTGGCGCGCCCCGACACACCCCGACACAGCAATATGAACCTAGCTTTACTCCATCAGAACAGTGACGATTCAATTTAAACTGATGTTTTCGAAAACACACTCACTAAAATAATAAAGAAGTACCATTTAGATACAAAAATCTCAAAAAAAAATTGACAAGTCTAAAACTTTATTTTGCTTCTTGTCTTGTCCTAACGAACGGTACCTAAGAGTGTCTTGCGAGTCTAACTTCGCGATCTAGACAACAAACCATAACTCCCCTTTTGCTTCGCCTTAGTCGGTTAAAAATGATCCATAGCTAATAAATGATGGGGGAAAACATACATGACTGGATGAATTGAGGGTCGCGAGACTGTCTTATCGGATAACCGTAACCCTGAAACGTAAAGGGCTATCGAAGGATCACCCATTTGAATCAGTACCCATACCATGAGTTGTCATTACGATACTCGATCATATACAACGTGTAACGTTAATAGCGCAAAACCTCTCGTGGGGTAACTCAGCCCAAGTTACTGAAAAATGTTTGTTCTAAGACTTTTAGAAATTCGCAAAAAAAAAAGATTTTTCATACTGATGGGGCCGCCCGATCAATTTCTCGTTTTGTATGAAACAGCAATTTTTTTTTTCGAATTTCCAAAATTCTTGGAACAAACATTGTTTAGTAACATGGGCTGAGTTACCCCACGAGAGGTTTTGCGCTATTAACGTTAGACGTTGTATACGCATCAACCGCGTTTGGCGCTCACATTGGTTGAGAGTATAAACAACCTTGGAGCGGGCCAATGAGAGCGCCAAACGCAGTCGATATCGATGATCGAGTATCGTAATGAACCACTCATGGTATGGGTACTACAAGTCTCACGTTATGATGATTTTACCATGATGAAAAAAACTGGATGAAGTAAAGATTGGAGAAAGATTTTTATGATCATTATTTGAGTTGTGCAAAATACAGTGGGCACTTTCAATGTTACCAGTATTTTTGGTTAATTTGCGAAAACTTTTTTTAATATTCTTTTTTTCTATAATGTAGGTGCTTATAAATATGGACTGTTTCAATATTCCCGAATGTCATAATTTACAATGGCATACAATTTGTTCCGATATAAAGTTGCCGTAGGATAATTTTCAAGCTTCAACGGGTGAATCCGCAGGCAACAGCTAATACCACTTAAAATGATCCTTCTGAATATTCTAATAAAAGCTCTATTTCTGAAATAACTCATTTCAAACTGATAACTAAGATAAAACATTAAAAGGACAAGTTGGACCGCGATGCGATCAACGGACGTACACACATCAACAGAATATCTAAAAATCTTTGAAGAATTTTCTGATATTGTTAATGGAAGAATGATAGGTTATTTTAAGGTCGATAGTAAAAAGTAAAAAACATTTCGTGATATTTTTGTTTTAAATAAAAATGTTTATTTTTTTAATCGCCGTAGCAAATTAATATGGTAAAAAAATCATTTCTTCTTAGAAAACTATTGATTTTAATGAAAATTGAAAAATTCTTATAAAATCTAATCTATACATATAATATCTATCTATACATATAATAAAACTGTAGAAAAATATTTTTTGTACATTAAAAAAAAACTCATAAAATATAGCCAGCGTGTTTAAGGACAACCAATAGAACTCATTTCTAGCATTTTTAGAATTTTTGTCTGTTTGTCTGTATGTCTGTTTGTATGTTTATTTGTTCGGGCATCACGTAAAATGTACGAAAGCTATGTAAATAACTTTAATACACAACGACTGACCGTAACTTGAAGTAACATTTAGTTTTTGTTTCATTGAAATCGGATCAGTCTATCAAAAGATATTTGAATTTAAAGTGTCCCAGAAGTAAAATTACGGTCAGTTTACACCGAGACGCACAGACCAGTAGCGCGATCTAGCTTCGAATGGAAAAACTACATACCTATTCAAATATGGTGTGGACTGGAGTGGAGTAGAGTGGAGTGGAGTAGAGTAGAGTAGAGTAGAGTGGAATGGAATAGAATGATGAAATGGAAAGAAAGAAAAGGTTTTTATTAGACTCACACTAGAATGGAATGGAGTGTGATGGAGTGCGATGGAGTGGGATGGAGTGGGATGGAATGGGATGGAGTGGGATGGAGTGGGATGAAGTGGGATGGAGTGGGATGGAATGGGATGGAGTGCGATGGAGTGGGATGGAGTAGGTCCGAGTGGGATGGAGTGGGACGGAGTGGGATGGAGTGGGACGGAGTGGGATGGAGTGGGACGGAGTGGGATGGAGTGGGACGGAGTGGGATGGAGTGGCATGGAGTGGGATGGAATGGGATGGAGTCGGATGGTGTCGGATGGAGTTGGATGGAGTGGGATGGAGCGGGATGGAGTGGGATGGAGTGGGACGGAGTGGGACGGAGTGGGATGGAGCGGGATGGAGCGGGATGGAGGGGGATGGAGTCGGATGGAGTCGGATGGAGTCGGATGGTGTCGGATGGAGTGGGATGGAAGGGGATGGAGTGGGATGGAATGGGATAGAGTGGGATGGAGTGGTATGGAATGTAGTGGAGTCGGATGGTGTCGGATGGAGTGGGATGGAAGGGGATGAAGTGGGATGGAATGGGATAGAGTGGGATGGAGTAGTATGGAATGGGATGGAGTGTAATGGAGTCGGATGGTGTCGGATGGAGTGGGATGGAAGGGGATGGAGTGAAATGGACTGGGATGGAGTGCGATGGAGTGGGATGGAGTAGGTCCGAGTGGGATGGAGTGGGACGGAGTGGGATGGAGTGGGACGGAGTGGGATGGAGTGGGACGGAGTGGGATGGAGTGGGACGGAGTGGGATGGAGTGGCATGGAGTGGGATGGAATGGGATGGAGTCGGATGGTGTCGGATGGAGTTGGATGGAGTGGGATGGAGCGGGATGGAGTGGGATGGAGTGGGACGGAGTGGGACGGAGTGGGATGGAGCGGGATGGAGCGGGATGGAGGGGGATGGAGTCGGATGGAGTCGGATGGAGTCGGATGGTGTCGGATGGAGTGGGATGGAAGGGGATGGAGTGGGATGGAATGGGATAGAGTGGGATGGAGTGGTATGGAATGTAGTGGAGTCGGATGGTGTCGGATGGAGTGGGATGGAAGGGGATGAAGTGGGATGGAATGGGATAGAGTGGGATGGAGTAGTATGGAATGGGATGGAGTGTAATGGAGTCGGATGGTGTCGGATGGAGTGGGATGGAAGGGGATGGAGTGAAATGGACTGGGATGGAGTCGGATGGAGAGGGGTGGAGTGGGATGGAGTGGAATGGAGTGGGATGGAGTCGAATGGAGTGGGGTGGAGTGGGACGGAATGGGATGGAATGAGATGGAATGGGTGCTCTAATCCAGTAGCAATTGAATAGTACTGCTTTTGAACGACAGAGGGCGTTTATTACAAAAAACGTGGCGAGAATTAAGCGCTTCGCACTAAAAAATACATTGTATAATTCCGACATCCATGCGAACGAAGTCGCGGGCACAGCTAGTTATTAATAATCAGTGTTGCCACCTCTAACATTAATTACACATCGACATCGATTGTTCATGCTTAAAATTAGATTGTCAATGTCTTGCTGCGGTATGAGGTCCCATGTTCTTTGCAAGTGTTTGTAAAGTTTTGTTTTGTCGTCTAATTTGGCGGGAAATCTCTCAAAGATTTTCGTTGTAACATGTCCCAGGCATGCTCGATAGGATTTAAGTCGGGCGACTGTGCAGGCCAATCCAAAACTTGAATATCGTGGTCTCGGAGAGCGGCCGACACCAGCCGCGCCGTATGGGAAGGAGCATTATCGTGCATGAGTAGAAATTCCTGGCCCATTTGGATTCTGTGTGGGACAATAACAGGCTCTACTACCTCCTCGTGGTCCTTGTGCAGTCATGCTACATTGGATCCAAATGAGCTGGGTTCGTCCGCCAAGACGAATTCCTGCCCACACCATGATTGTCCCGCCTTGGTATGAGTGGACCTCCTGAGGGTGCCGTAGACGGCTAACTCTCCCTGGAGTTCTCCAAACGCGTGTTCTTCGTGAATCCAGATGAAACCCAAACCGGGACAAGTCGGTGAACAGCACCAAAGACCATTGTTCGTCACTCCATGGTAAATGCTCCCGAGCCCACGAAAGCCGCCGACCGCGATTGCCACGTCGAAATGCTGGACCACGTAGCGGTCTTCGAGCAAGAAGACCAACTTCATGCAACCTCCTTCGCACGGTTTGGTCGCTTACCAGCAGCTGGTGGACCTCCTGGAGCCTTTGTACTAGTTGCATCGCTGTGATATTGGGTTGTCTTCTAACGGTCATTTGGAGAAATCGATCCTGTCTCTGCGTAGTAACGCGATATCTACCCGTGTGTGCCGATGCCGTTCAGCTACATCTCCAACGAAAAGCTTTGAGAGATTTCCCGCCGTATTAGATGACAGAACAACAACTTTACGAACACTTGCAAAGAACAAGGGACTTCATACCGCAAGACATTGACAATCATAAAAACTTTTTCAAAAAAAAATGAAACCGACTTCAAAACAACCACAAAAAAAGTTCAAAATAACCTACAAAAAAACTTTTCTTTCGAAAGTCGGTGACTTTCTTTTTTATTTCATTGACTTTTTGTCACCGACTTTCGAAAGAAAAGTTTTTTTGTAGGTTATTTTGAACTTTTTTTGTGGTTGTTTTGAAGTCGGTTTCATTTTTTTTTTGAAAAAGTTTTTTATTTTATCCTTTTTAGTTTCACTATTCAACCCAAATTATTGTCAAATACATAATTTTCTTACATGTGCACTAAAATTTTGTAATCCGTAGCACCGGAAAATAACAACGCCCATGTATAAAAACTAAAAAAAAAAACTACTGCACCAAACTTAATGAAAATTTTGTGGGACCAAATGGCAGATATACTGTATCGAACAAAAAAAGAATCATCGAAATCGGACCAGAAACCTCGGAGTAATCGGTGTAGACAAAGTTGAAAACTTTTAAGGTTTTTGTTGATTTATGCCCGAACAAACATAAAAAAAAAAAAAAAAAATACAAACATCCGAATTGAGAACCTCCTCCTTTTGGAAGTCGGTTAAAAAACACGAAATGTTTTTTTTTTTTACTATAGACCATAAAATAACCTATCATTCTTCCATTTACTATATCAGAAAATTCTTCATAGATATTTGATGAAATATAAAATATCTCTAGATTCTTTTGATGTGTGTACTTGTGAAGATAGTTGTAGCCACTTGACCGCAATGTTTTGCAGAGAACATTGTGTATTTTAAGAGTCGCGTTCATCATCTCATCTAAGCAGGCTCTCGTTAGGTTGGTGGATCAGGGGCCTTATTCTGAAAGCAATTCTTTATGTAGTCAGTATAGACCTGACAATGGTACCAGTAGATAGAGATGAGATGGGATAGATTTTAGGCCTGTATCAATTTTTTCCTTTTTTTTAGCGTGGTAAATTCATCAAATTTAATGTTCGTACTATTACCAATTCCTATTTAAAAAGGGGTGCTAATTAAGGCAGCTTCTTTAAAATGTCATTCTCGTCTGCAAATATATTTAGTTGTCTAATGAATTAATAGGTCAGCGACAAACTTTTAGCGTCTAATAAATGGTTTATAAGCGACCATATATTGTAAAACAAGCTACTGTTAATATGACGCAACATGGTGATAATTCTTAAGCAACTAAATTTGTGATATGTCTACTCATTGCCAGCTTCTAATAAGTGTATCAACTTCATCTATAAAATAATATCAACGTACTCTAATTTCATAGAGTCACCGTTATTTTTATACTTTAGCATAAGTAATTGATGAGTGAATCTACTATATTTGAACATAAAATTTCCTTAATATTGTCATCAAATAATGGTCAATAAAAGCTATAATTTCATGTATTCGCCTATCTATTTATAATGTTACCATAAGTAATTGACTATGGATGGTATTTAAAAGTACTTCAATTTATTTAAAAGTACTTCAATTTATTCCCATTTTATTTACCTAATTTTGTCTGTGTTCCACCAAATATACTGAATGTGCACCAAAATATGTTCATTAAAATATGTCATAACGAGGTGTAATAAAAAAAATCTACCTAAGCAGGGTCGACGAAGCCCCGCTTCGCGGGGCTTCTATTTCTGTGTACAAGGTTTAAAGGAACCTAACCAAACCGAACTTCGGGGTGTCCCTGAAATCTTGCTAAAGCGAGTTTTAGATTTGGTGCACATTCAGTATATTTGGTGTACAAAAAGAGCTCGCTCAAAGGGTGCAAATGGCCGGTCGCGCCCCTCTGATTCCCAACGAGCGTCAGGTACACTCCCGCGCTTGTGTTGCAAACTTTCACGAAAAAAGAATATGATTTATTAATTTAGTTGTTGAATGAAAAACTTTGATTGCTAATTTTGAGGCTGGATTTTGATTTTATTAGCAGACAGATGTTGAATCTCTAAAATATATAAAGTAGCTCACTTACAACATTAGTCGCTGAGTTATCAAATCAGAAGTAAATATATTTATCGGTAGCTCGGAGTCATATTAATTTACGCTCGTAAATTGACGCTGGTTTCTTGATATTTTGTTGGAATAGTAAAGATGATGAATTAATATAATTGAAGCTGTTCTATTAACTCGTCGCTCACATATAAAAAAAGACGCTAGGTTGCAGGTGCTAAAGAAAACTTTTGTTGCCGCACATATAATTTCCCTTTAAAAAGTTATGAAAGCCGAACATTTTTGGAGTTCATTACCTAGTTTTGCCGTTCAAAACGTGCCGTGACCCAGTCTTGATAAAATAATTACTTTTCTAAATTACGAGTAGTTTAAAATAGATAAACTTCTAATTGTTCGTTAGCTTATTGTTGACGAACGAATCTCCAATTAGATTCTAAGAACTTCAACAGAATGTCGCAGTTCCAAACTCTGTAAAAAGTTTTATTTAATAAATAATGAGGTTTTCTCAGTAACGGGCGACAAGCAACCTAAGAATAGAAAAAGGTGCAGATAAGTTTTCAACTAAATAAAGTTTTTGAAGTAAACTAATAAAAGTTAGAATACGATTTATTTGTATGTTTTGTTCTATTTTTTTTTCAGAAACAAACCTTATTAATATCTTATTTTGAACTTTATTCTGTACTAGCTTGAACCCGCGGCTTTGCTCGCGTTAAGTTTGGAGATAAATGAATCTCCATACTAAATCTATATCTATATCCTACTAATATTATAAAGGCGAAAGTTTATGAGTGTGAATGGATGGATGTTTTTTTACTCTTACACCCAAAAACTACTGAACAGACGATACTATTACAGACGATACATTACGATGAAATTTGGTATGTAGGTAGCTGAAGATCCAGAATAACACATAGGGTAGGTAGAGTAGATGTAGGGTAGGTGTAGAGTAGGTGTAGGGTAGGTGTAGGATTGATTACTGGGCAGGAAAACGTCTGCCGGCTCAGCAAGTGAGGTATAAAAATGGATAGCTGTTCGTTAGTCACGCTTTAACTTGCAGAAGGCTGAACTGATTTGGCTGATTTTAGTCTTAAAAAATCGTGGAAGTTCAGGGCAGGTTAAGGTAAGTGTGGTGTAGGTATAAAGTAGGTGTAGTGTAGTGTAGTGTAGTGTAGTGCAGTGCAGTTCAGTGCAGTGCAGTACGGTGCAGTGCAGTGCAGTGCAGTGCAGTGCAGTGCAGTGCAGTGCAGTGCAGTGTAGTGTAGTGTAGTGTAGTTTAGTTTAGTGTAGTGCAGTGTAGTGCAATGTAGTGTAGTGTAGTAAAGTGTAGAGTAGGGTAAGGTACGGTAGGGTAGGGTAGGGTAGGGTTGGTGTATGGTAGGTTTAGGGTAGGTGTATGGTAGGTTTAGGAGAAAATGTGAACGTGGGGAAGACCACGTTTTTGCCACTCGACAGAATACATGAACAACTTACCTCACCGAACAATTTTCCTTTTATTAAGAGATCCATCATTTTTTTTTTTGTTTAAGATAAAAAACTCGAGCTATCAAATCATGGCGATCATGTGATTTCTGCCCAAGAAATTAGTTTTGTGTTATATCTTCCCACCGCGGATTACACGTAAACGTAATAAAAAGGTCAGGTCGTCCATAGGTCATGGCGGTACATACATAAGTCATGGCGTCCTGAGTTCGCTCATGCATGTAACGTGGTCCGCCAGTGAATAATGACGGTAATATTACCATTAGACCTAACTGATCAGCATTAGCATCTTGTCTACAAACTGCATCCTTCAAATGAATGTAACTGTCAACGCGTAATTTTGATTGATTTCTCCGTATAAAATTAAGCCTTTCTGTCTCTATTTTAGCATATTCGTCTACTAAATACTGACTAAATAAAGAACGAAAATACAAAATATTGTTAATCTCCGCTTCTCTCATCATCAAATGGTAGGAGTAAAGGTATTGTCAAACTGACAGACGAACCGAATGCGTGGCGTAGCGTTTTTGTTTGTAATGTATGGAATTGTTTGAAGCCTGTCACATATAGTATCGGATCGCTTTCGCATTTTTATATGACATGATTCGGTTCGGTTCGCTATCGCCTGTCTGTTTGACAAAGGCCTAAAAGTCTGCTGCAGAAACTGTCTTTTTCGTGGGCAATTTCGTTTTAGGATCAAACTGTTGTATTGAAATAGAGTAACCATCTTCTCCATGGCAAAACATCAGAGGGTATTGTAGAGCATCGTATGATCTATGTAATTCACTAATCCTTTGTAAAGAGCTGCTACGTCTTTCTATTATAATGTCTCTTTTCTCAAATTCTTGGCCCACCATCACCAAAGCGACTTCATTTGTAGCTAGTGCATTGTACCTACCTGGATGACCGCCTGATGGTTTTTTTTCAGCACGGATGACGACCTTAAAAGTATCACACGATGAAGGTATTTTATCCATGGTACTCTTTAATTCTTTTATAAAGGGGTTCTTTTATTTAGCTGTATAATTATTGTTTTTTTTTTATCCTTTAAATGATTTAATGGTCTTGACTTGAGTACATCGCTTTCACATTTATTTTTTATTATTTTTTAATTGTTATTTCAAAACATTGTGAAACATTTTTGAAAAAGAGTAAGTATGGAGTTTCTTGCCCATTCTTCTACTTACAACTTACCTTAGCGAATGGGTGTAGAATCAATCCCATCCCTTCCTATTCCCTTTAAATTTAAAAATCGACGTTCAAAAGTGCCTCAGATGACCTAATTGGATTATATGATTTGACTTTGACTTTGGGTTTGAGTCATGAAGCATTTTTTGCAACTGCCTAATGAGCCCTGGTTTAATTTTCGGGTGGTGAGAGCATCTTAAATTTGTTTCAGTATCGTCATTGTCAACAAAATATATTTGGAGAAACTGTGCTTCACGTCCACTTTCTGGTAATAAACTTCCAAGTAAATGGTAGACCTGACCTTGAACCTTAAAGGTCGCGGCATGTAGTTATCTTCGACTACTTTTTTAGCACCAAAAGATGTCATTTGAAAGCAGCTGTTATAACTTCTTATGTTGGCCATAAAATGTGTGTGATCAGGATGAAGATCCATGATTAAACTATAAAGACTTAAAGAGGTTCAGGAAGACTGGCTAATGGCTCGAGTCTTACCTTTCCATTACT